>OU015531.1:5084-1205084 GCA_907165065.1 Caprimulgus europaeus | reverse complement strand
TTCTCTGCTTACATTCCACAATTAGCTGTCACAGAAATTTAGGAGTGAATTTTACAGGAGGAGCACCATTCCCACTGCCAGAATATTCTGGTGTTGTTCCAGAGTGTTGCAAAAGGGATGTGGAGGGATCCCTGGAGAAAAGATCTATTGTCCCCTAGGCATTTCTTTATGAAAAGTTTGAACTTGTTCATTTACAAGATTTTAATGAAGATGTGTATTTTTGTAACATTTGTATCATAAAACAAAGCATTACATGCAAAATATCATGATGCTCTTGTAGGTAGCCATAGGCAGACATTGCTGGTTCGATTTTGCAAAAGTATTTCTCTGTCTGCATAGCATTGTGCAAAATCTTTGAGAAAAAGAGAAATATTAATGCTTGATTTCAGTTCTAACATTATACAAATTCTTTCTCACTTTCTCCAGAAAAAAATTAAGTAGATGCAAGTATTGAAAAGCTACTGTATATAGCACAACACAGATTTACAAGTGTCTCTAATTCTGTGATTAAATGTTTAATATTTACAAAAAAATTCTTGCATATATTCTCACAAAAAGTACTAAACAGGGAAGAAATCCTACTATTAAATATGGAAAATGTGGTGGGCTGAGCTGTTGCCCTGGGGTTGGAACGTTGTATGACAAAAATCAGTTTAGCTGAAAGTTTACAAAGAGCCAAAATGCTGAAAGTCCATGATAACTCTTTCCTCAAATCACAGAACATTCTGTAACTCTGCTTTTCAATGAAGTGTACATCAGCAAATTTCATACCTGTTCAGTTACAGGCAAAATGTCCAGCAGTCTATAATGAAAATAAACATGGCCAGCAGAAATGTGACAAAATAGTAAAAGTAATTTTTTTTCCAAATAGAAACTAGATTATTCCAGAAATCAACATTCTAGGACATCATTTGGAAGCAATACGGAAGTGAAAGGCATCAGTGCTCTGTCTGTGATCCTGTAACCCAGTTAGGTTTGACATACACAAATGACCTCTGTGTGGTTCCCTTTTTTTTTAATGCTGTATTTCTGCATCCATAATATCCTGGGTTTGTGGGCCAGCATACAGCAAGAGGAGCTGTAGAAGAAAACATGAAAACATGCAGCAAGTGTTCTGACAGCCTTGGAAATAACAAGCAGAGATTCAGATTCTGTCATCAAGCACATAACTGAAATGGACAGAACTTCACTCTTGTGATGTCTTGGAACAATCTTGGGAGATTTTGCTTTCTTCCAAAGTAATTCCATTCTTTGGAAGGGGACAGCTGAAGAGGACAGGAGTGATATGAGAGAGTGACAGAACTTCTGCAGGAGCCATGTTGATATCTGTAATAGCAAAAGAGATTGTCACAGAATGTTCAAAGACACATTTCTGCCTGATTTTCATGTTATTAGGGAAACTAAAATGATTATTCTAGTTCTATTTCTAATAATCATTATAAGGAATGGGCCAGATTCCTCTTACCAGGCTATTTTTATCTCTCTCCAAATGGAGCTCTAAGTGGGTGCAAATTACCTCTGTAGCTTAACAAATGTGAGTCTATGCATCCCATTATTAGACACATTTAAAAGAAGGGTTGATGGGGAAGCGCTTGCACTAGCAGAGCTCCCTGCAAATTTATTATTCCCAAACTTTTACTTTTTCTTCCCTTTCTAGAAAACAGTGGAAAGAACATGATGCTAATGAAAAGCTGATTTCCCAGCGCTGGAGACTAGAGTTGTGTTTACCCAGTGAAGAGCTTTGGTGAGTATTTCCCTCACAGTTCAGTCGACGTGCCTCTGTTTGAATGGTGAGTCTGTGTGAAATTGTCCACAGCCCTTAAGTCCTTATTTAGCTTTTACTCAAAACTTCCTCAAACAGGCTAAGATCAAAATCAGCTGAAATTCCTTTGTTTAGTATTTGAGTGAAAAATTCAGTAGTGTCTGCTTCCACACACAAGATTTTTGAGCATCCACTGCAGCTGCCAGCGAGGGTCATGCCCGTAACACTGGCAGTTAATGTTGTCAGCATTGGCTAGCTTGAAATTACCAGCTCTTTTTTATCTGGACTCTGAAGCAGCTGTTAAGGGGCAGTGATTTCTGGCACGTTGTGATGAGCTGGAATTAAATGTAAAGTCAAGTCATCCTGTTTTCAAATCCGTGCACATTCTCCTACACTCCAGCTCCCACATATGTACACATTCTTGAAGAAATCTATGTTTGAAGTAGAAATAGCTTGCAGCAGCATGGAATATTTAATCAAAGTCACTTCTCACTTTGGCCCCACATAAATGGGTCAAATTGCAGCTTGAGGTGCCTTCTCCTGACCCTGACCCTTGTGCAGAGGCATTCACGGTATGGATAGCTGCTGCTAGAGCTGTCTGCACCGCTTCCTTGGCTCATTCCTGCAGAGCTGCCAGTGCAGAAAGAAGTACATGGGGTAACTCCAACCTTGGCTATGGGACAGTGAGCCAGAGGGTTCCCTTTTAAGCCACTGTCTGTGCAGGAATGGAATCAGAAGTTAGAGTGTAAGTTTGCATATACTTGTAGGTGGTGTAGACCTTGGTGTGCTTAGCTGGAATCCCACCAAAAACCAGCTGTGAGACATGGTCTCTGCAGTGTAGTCTGGGGTGCTGCTAAGGTCATCTAGGGTCTGTCCCATTTGAAGCTGATCAGGATATGAGAGGACAGCAAACAGCACACAATTGTCATCAACATTTTTCCTGTCTTTGTAAACTGACAGCTCAAAAGGTGGCAATGTTGACTAGCACTGCTCTTATTCCCTATGGGAAAATAACCTTAGGTAGCCAAAATACTGATGGGCAGGTGAAGGTAAAAAGAGATTTCTAACAATCCTTTCTTGTCTTCCCTGTCACCTGTGCAGAAATGCACATCCAGCTGTTCCAAATGGGACTGCTCTCCCTTAGAAATGTTGGATGGTGAGACAGTGGGGCATTACTGAAGAATCTCTGCAGCACTGTAGCAGTGTTGTGGCCAGCCCTTGCTTGCAGGTGTCCTGTTTGTGTTTGCACTCTGCTGCACTGACCTCATCATCATTCGGAGCAGCGCTTCCCCGATGCATCGATGAGGATTATAAAGCTTTCTCCTCCGTACAGACAGGAGTGAATTGATGGCTGGATGTTTTGATACCCAGTCATGGGAAAGATACAGAACCATAGATCCTGGTTCATGTTGCTGCAAATGGGAGGTGCATATTTGGACTGGTAACATGCTGATTGGTATGCCTGTAGAGTCAGTTCTCTTCTGTGGAGATGACTGGAACCTGAGGACACTTTCTCAGATAAGCTGCTGCTACACATAGTCTGGAAAGACAGACTTCTAGAAATTGAGAGAGTCCTTGTAGCATGCTACCAGGGCTGTTGTTTTCAAATACATTTCCCAGAGCTATCAAATATGAGATTAAAAGTCATGTAATTGAGAATATTCCCGTGATTCCAGCTAATTGAAGCGTGCATAGGTACAGTGTAGAGCTTGGTATGGCTGGTGGAGATCGCTGCAATGAGCTAGGCAGGCTGTCTGGGGACTGGGTGATTCTGCAGTTCTCATGATTTGAAGATGCTGTACTTACAGGGCTGATAGTACTGTCCAGAGTCAGGGGAGCAGTCTCTGTGTAGCCTGCAGTCACCCCAGTTTTTCTAGTTTGGCTACTAGAAGATGAGAAAACCTACTCAAGTGAGTCAGTTGTGTGAACTTCCACTGAAAA
This sequence comes from Caprimulgus europaeus, assembly GCA_907165065.1. The sequence continues at coordinate 1,201,381 of OU015531.1, read as the reverse complement.
CATTAAATTTAGATTTTTTTGAACTCCGGAAGTGAACTCAGGGGTGCTACTTCTGCATTTCAAGTCTGCAGTGAACCAGGCCCTGAGGTTTTGATTCAGTCCTTATTCATGTCTGATTCAGTCAGACTCCCCCAGAATTCAGTGAGAAAAAACGAGTGATAATCTGTCATGAAAGCTCCTCAGGATGCAGTGTGTGCACGCACCACAGTTACAGATGTGTTCTGGTTAAACCAAACTACACAAGTCCCTGTAATTCTTGAGACACTGTGAGGCAGTGTGAAGGTATTTCAGGGAATACTGACCACTCAGCTTACATTGCTTTTGTTCCTCACACACTAGGGCTTGAAACTCAATTCTGTTTAGAAGCTTGGAAAGCTGCTTCCCCTTTTGCTTCCTGCTGCATTCAGCAGGTGAGTGTGTGTATACCTGAGGAGCCCCAAGTGCACTCTGAGGAGAGAGCAAGGATATATGTGTTGTACATTGTGAGGTGAAGAGCAAAGCTGGGAGCAGCTGCTCTTCTGGACGTTTCCACCTTATGTCTGAATCGATTTCCATGTGGAAATTCACCTGAGATTTCTTTTTTGGAAGCCTACCCCTGTAGGGAAGATTCACTGCAGTGCTGTGATCACTCTGATCATAAGCTACCTGCAGCCTTTATGCTACAGTGCCTCCTGTTCTGCCACGGATGGGAAAGGATTCTGGATACGTATTTCTCTCTGTAAGTGGCACTTGACTGCTTTTTATCTTTTCCCCTTTCTGGTGGCAGTCTAGTATTGAGTCACAATGGATTATGACTTTAAAGAGGAGTACAATAAGCTGGATCCTGCCTGAGATTACGGGCGTGCAGCATTCTCTCCCACACATTCTGTCTGTGCTATTTATTTCTTCTTTCAGGATTTATGCTTATTAGCACTGAGTCCTCCTGTTGCTGTTTTCAGCTCCAGCTGCTCCCATCTGTACATAGTGATACTACCCTGTGCAATGCTAGTTCTCCTGCAACAGCAAATTTTATTGTAATTAAATTCCCAGATGAGAAATGCACAAGAGAGAACAACTTGGAGCAGGCAATAGGGAGTTCTTAACTTCCAAAAAACTCCTGAAAGCTCTTAGGGATTGCCTTTTTTACAGCAAACACTGACAAATACTTGACAAGAACAACTCCACAGACCACCTGGAAGTGCCTGTGGACCACTGATGGCCTACAGATAATTTAAATAACTTTACTGAGTGTTTATTGATTATTGCAGATGAGGAAGAATTATTAGGTTAGAGTCTGGGTGAATTTCATTTATTTTTCATAGAACACACAGTTTAAAAAAACATTGTAGGAGCTGTTTTTCATATATATTAACTTGGATCCAATTAAAGCATTTAATATATTTGGCACTTAAACTAGTCTTAATTAAATAATGTGGCTTAGAATATCATTTGAGATCAAAGATGCAGAGTCTTTGAGTCTTGTATCATCTTTTTCAATGTCGTCAAGTCCTTGTCAGTGTTTTATCATTCTTTTATGTCTAGGTTAAAGCACATGCAGAAATATTCAAGGTTTTGTTAGAAACAATTGCTTGTTTCCATAACAAAGTGTAAAAAAAGTAACACAGTGGCCTAAAAGTAGATGAGAGACTATAAGTTTCCTTGTTAAAAGTAATAAACACACTGAATCATTAAGAAAGCCTATTTAAGCTCATAAAGTTGAGATGAGACAAGAAAAATGCTGACTGAATCACAGTGGCAAGTGCTTCATCTCCCCAGAGATGGGGAGAAGAGTGGTTTTTTCCTCCTTATGAAGACCATTGTCTCTGTGTGGCTGCTTCTGCCGGGTCCTTTCTGACAGCATCAGTTCCTTGCACAGAGTAAGAAACTCCTGAAGGCCTGGCAGAGGTTATTAGTCTTTCCCTGCATGACTGAGAGTGTAAGAATATCCTGATGTCTGCCCATATGAAGAAGTATTTAGTTCATGTTTACTTTTGTTAAAAAATCCTCTCTGTTGGTGATCACATGGAAATCTCAGGTGCAAAGGCACCAACCTCTGCAACAGTTGTGGGTGTGATGTGTGCCATTAACTGCAGCTCGTGCTCAGGAGTGAACATCAAGGCACAAGCAGAGTTATCAGCAGTTCCTGTGTCATCACAGAAGAGACAGGAAAAGCTCTGCTGTCCTCAGGGTGATGTTGAGAGGCAGAATACTTGATCTGCCTTTAACTTTCATGTTGCAGTTGTGTCTTTTGACTTTTGCAGTTTCCAACTGCTGTTTTAGTTAGGGAGAATGTTAATGTGACATCGTGTCCTCTTTTGGTGAGGAGGAGGTGACGTGAGGCAAGCAGCTGTTAAAAATACTCTTGATAGAGAGATTGTGTCGATAGATTTAACCTGTCAGACAAGACTTAATCTCTGAGTGAAAGCTTGAGGGCATCCAAGCCAAAACCCTTCTGCACTGAGGCATAATTTCCTTGCTGTTACGATTTCATGTTTAACACTTACTATCTGCTGCCACCAACAACTCATCAACCTAAAAAAATTTCAGCTACTAAGTGTAAGAATTGTGACCCCAGATCCAGCCTGAATCCGAGCATTTTATGTATCCCATCCCACCAGAGAGAGGTTTCTTCCTAGTGCCCTGACAGGAGGTGGGAGCAGGGATGCCCAGAGTGTTGTGTTTTTCCTCCTTGGGACTCAAAAGAGCACAGAGGCCGCCAGAGGAAGCTCTGTGAGACCCGTGAGAGCCTGAAGGCCAGGAAATATGCAAATTGAATTTTGAAAGCTATCATTCTCCATTCTTCTTCCCATTCTCACAAGAGGTTCAGCTCAGACTTGAGTTTCATGCCTGTAGCATGTGAAGCTTCTCTAAAAAGATGAGAAAAAAAAGTACTAGTGAATAGTGGATATTGTGCCAAAAGGTAGAAGAGACTCCAGCAGACAAAGATCAGTGTGTTGCTGAGAAAGGACCAGAAAGTCACCTTTCCTGTCTGCTTATCCAGAAGAATGAGAACACAGAGAAACAAACAAAAAATACACAGAAAATGTTGATTTAAAACAAATTTCTTTTACTACCCAGACTTATTTCAGTTCTTGTTTATTCTTGATTTTGCCACAAAATGCCTTCTGTTCTGGTTTCCCAAGAGGAGGGAGGCCAGCTAGAAGTTCTGGCAGTTGTACTTTGCTTTAGGACCTGAAAGCCATGAGATGTCTCTCAGACATCTCTGGGACAGCTTGGTGTGAGACCTACATCCCCTGGGCACCTCTGATCTCCTCCTGGGCCTGTGAGGAGCTGCTTTCCCGTGTCAGAGCCTTTGCAGATGGGGAGGGAAGCGAGATCCTTATTGACATTGTTCTCTTGAAACAAAGAGGAGTGCATTTAAAACAAATACTTTTATGTTGCTAATCTCCCTTCAGAACGTGCACAGTGCAGCATCTCTGGTTTGGCAGAGATGAGTTCTTAAGAATTGACTTCACAGATTGGTTTTGTTCTGCTCTTGCTGTGGGGTGAGCAGTATGAATGCCACAATGAAACAAAAGAAAATTCTCCTCTCACAGCCCTGCAAACCCACTCAAGCCAGCAGAACTGAGTAGCAGCAGCAGAACTGAGGCAAAAATGTTTTAACTCCATAGATCCCTCGAGTGTGTGCATGTGCTGCTGGCAGGATTAGGGGGACAGAACGTGGTTCACTGATCTCAGCAGAGAGGGGCCAAGCACAGGCAGAGCCTTGCTGTGCTTCTGGAAGTTGTGTTGTGACACAAGCAGAAGCTGAATCAGTAGGGTCCCCAGCAGTTTGCCACCATGGGCAGAGCTAGTCCACTGCTCTCTTTTGTAAGTAATGTAAAAGAAAACATAATGAGATCCATTACTCAGGATAACCTGCAATCTAAGTAAATTTGTCACAGTAAGTGTATCAAAATATCACCTCTAAGATGTAGGGGATAGGGAGTGACTCAGCCTTTCCTCTTGATTTCCTTGGGTGAGATGGAACCTGAATAAACCATCTGCAGAAAACATGCTGAGTGTCTCATTTTTACTGATAATGTAACTTAAAGTTAATTATAGAAGTTCTTTCTTTTGCCACTCATCTTAATGATGTGTTTGGAGATCATGAAAGCGTGTTACTGGACAAAAAAAACTGCATCCTGTTAAAGCATCTTTAATGAAGCAGCAGCTGACAGTCTTGCTGAACTTAACTTGTGTATTTGTTTGGTTCTTGCCCTGTGTGCTGTGATGGGAACCACTAATGCATTTCATTATTGCCTGTGGGAAAACAAGGACTGACCCTAAGCTGCTTTGTCTTCTTGCTGCAATAGAGATGGATCTGAGTTTAAGGATAGATGTTGTGTACGAGAGTGAAGGGAGAAGTCTGACTCAAAAATGTGAGCTACAGAAAATGAGGATAATTAGGAAGATGTGGTTTTATATGTTTAGCAATAAATAACTGTTAAATTTCTTTACATTTTGTCATTATCTGCCATCTCCTGTGGCATCTGGGCACAGCACATACAAGAATAATCTGTAACATGGAAGGACAGCCAGCCACTGCACACAGCTCACTGCTAAACTAAACTGAACAGGGAAGACACAAGAGATTTAAAAAAAAAAAAAAAATCCACAGCTTTTACCTTCCTAAAGCCCCTTTTCAAAGTCAGTGAACATAAACTCTCCTCAGACCTGTGAGCTAACCCCAGCTCTGGTGGATGGTGTGAACCAGACAGTGTGGGTTGCAGTTTGTGCAAAGATCATCCAGTTTTTCTGTGTGGCTCCTGGTGTGTCAGTGTGGGGAAGCAGCACCCTCTAGTGATAGGAAACATTCCGAGTTTCCATCTGCCGGCTGCGAGTGCGGCTGAGTAACAAAGCTGGGGAGTTGTGACATCGATTCCATGAACATGCATCTCGCTGGACTGAAGAGACATTAACTTACCTAGGTTGCTTTCGTGAGCTTGCTGAACTGCTGCCCAAGAGTTCACACTCTTCGTTGTTAATTAGTGCAGTACTACAGTGATTATGAAATTCTAAAAGTAACTTAAAATGGGATTTTAATTGTATTAACGTGAGGACAAAATCTTGAATGCTTTTTGTACTTTATATTTCCTTGTGTTTTCATGAACCCACTTCCCTGCTTTTAGTCCCTCGTCCTGCAGAAGTAACCAGTAAAGTTTTGCTAGTTAGCTCACTCAGAGTGTTGGTGAGGTTAAAATTGACTCTAATTACCACTCCTCCTTTTCCAGGGAGCGCAGAGCCTCACCTGTACCCTCAGGAGAAGCATCAAACCTTTGAGGGCTTCATGCTGAAAGGTGCTGGGCGTTCTCCTTTCTACCAACAGAGCAGCTAGGCACTGCTTGATTTTGTCATGTGCTTAACTGTAAGCACTTAATGAATCTGGATGTGATTAATAATAATAACCATGGGCAGAGTGGGGGTCTTCTTTTGAGGATCATTTTCCCCTTATGCAGAACATCCTGGTTATTCTTAAAATGCCCTTAGGGTTGGCCCTTAGGAGCATTTATTTAAACCTCTCTGTAGCGTCATAATTTGCACAATAAGTTTTATCCTTGAATGTTTAAAGCTCAGCCAGTACCACTTGTGAGGAATATGTAAGTTTATTCATGAAACTTTTTGGTTTTATTGTATCTTTGTTTTTTTTTACTTGTGTTTTCTGCATAATATGAACTTGGGTTTGTATAGAAATTACATTCACTCCACATTAAATTTCAGATTTCTTCTCTTTCACCTGCACAGGTTTAAATGATGGTATGATTTTATGAGAAATACTTGTATACTCTGTAATGAAGATGATAGTTTTTCTCCTGTTTGTATCACTAGCATAACAAGAATTATGGCTGCTGGTGGTACATGAGAAAAGATCTTCTGCTGTCAGGCCCTTTCTCTGTGTCCTGCCATGAATTCTGGTGGCATTATCTTGGCAAAAAACGGCTGTCTGCAGCCCACAGGAGCTGAGCAGTTCTTAGCCAAGTTCCTTCCAACTGAAAGCAGTTTTTTTTATGCTGTGTGTATTAGCAGTCCTTTACAGCATCATTAGTCTTTGCTGTGATTGCTGCTCTACTTTTGCGGCGTGCCAGTTGATTATTCACTGGTGAACATAAGGAAAATCAGCAGGAAAAACACGATCAAACGCCTTCTCTGGCAAATACACACAGGAAATACTTAGATTGAGTGAGTGAACCCTGAGAAAGAAGGCATTGTAGCTCAGACTGTGTCAAAATGTCATTTTTCTTTCATTATAGAAAGCCAAACATAAGACATGAGGTATGTGGTGAAATCACTCAAACAACGACGTTAGCCATGCTGATAACTAATTCTAGAGGAAGCACTTAAGTAATTCCATTGAATTTAATAGGGTGAAAATTAACAGTGATTGTAGCTTAGTCTGAAAATGAGTATAACTGATTCATTACAGCAGTATGATTTGTTAAGCAGTAAGGGGAGAAATCTAGTTGCTATGTCAATTTAATGAGTGTATTATTTAGTTAATTAGTCACTGAACTAAGCTGTAGAGAGGGCATGTGTATGGCTCTCTTGATATCACTGTCACCATTTCTCCAGCCAACTTTTACTAATCCATCACACATGCTGCTTTTCACACTGCTGCTGAGAGGGGGTTTCTACATTTTCCCATCAACAACTAGCGCAGTGCAACGTGGAAGTCGCTTTTACCCACATCCCTTGGTTGGTTTGTGTGGAAACAGCAGTGTCTAGGCCAGCCAGTTGGTCTGAGCAGCTTTTTTAGTGCAATTGCTACTTGTCATTTTTCAAAGTGGTTCCTGCCCTCCAGCCCTTTGAAGTAAAGCTTCTTTATTGAGTATCTGTCCAGGCTTTGTGGCTTCACGTGCCTTCACAGACAGTTGTTCCGTTTGTCTTGGCTGTATCACGTGACAGGATTTTTCAACTGGAGAGATTAAACTGCAGTTAGGATGTCAGATGATCACAGCCAACTGGAAGTCTGCACTTGGAAAATTAATATGTCTCAATTAGGAGTGTTTTGTTAACATGGCTGTTAGCAGTGTGTGTTTTCCAAGGTAGTTACTAGCTTCAGAGCTCAGTCATGACTGGAGGGTTTAATTTAAGAAAGAGCTGTCTCTAGCAAAGAAATGCACCTAACTCACTCTTTGCTTAATTACTCAGCCAGATCTGTTCAGCCCAATTTTACCACTTAAACATGGAAATCCATTATCTCCAGTGGTGGCGTAAGACCTTAGCTGGGGTTTCTGTCAGCTCTCTGAAGAAGGGGTGACTAAGAGCAGAACATGGCTTTTTTAGCACAGGGCATGTGAGCAAAATCTCTTTTGTTTTGTGGGTCTCATCTATTTATTTTTCCATGTACATGCAGTTATCTAACATACTTCTGTTGCCAGGCTTTCTGCTGAAAGCAGCTAAGTCAGAACTCGGAGACATTTAGAGTGGAAAAGTTGTATCAGCAGTATAAATTTATGGATAATTAAGAGAAATGAAAAAAACAGAAAAGCAAGTTGGAAAATGAGCCTGTGTTCTGTGCCAGTAGTCTTGGCAGTACATAAAGAAAAGGACAAACATTGCAATGACCTGATGCTCACCAGCTACCAAACTAGGAAAGACATTGAAACAAACTGGAAAATGGTCTGTTGTTCATCTCCTCACACCTCAGCCCCTACCCTGAACACACACTGTTCACCTGCATCCCTTCTCCCTGTGCTCTGTACTGCCCAAACCTGTAGGCAAGTAATAGCTTAATGACAAATCCAGAGTAGTTCGAGCTTACACTTAGTAAAGGAAAATCCTTCAGTATTCCCAGTGACAACTTGTGAAAAGCTTCCCTCCATCCTTAATTTTTGCCTCTTTTTTTATTTATTTCCTAAGTAAATTCAGTTAATTTAAGGAGTAAGGATTTCCCTGCCTCTTCCAAATTCTGTTATAATTAGTTCAAGACGATCTCAAACTGTTTCCTGGGAGGAAACCTTTCTTTGGCTTCAGGCATGTTGGCTCCACTTCCCTGAAATCTTTCAACAGCATTATATCTCTGGACAGGATACAAGTTTCTGATTGATTGCTTTGTACATCGGTATTGTAAGATAAAAAGTCTAAAAGCCATTTTCTGGCATTGCTGCATGTACTGAGGAGCATTTACAGAGACTGGGTTCCTCGAGTCCAATAGCTGAACTTTGGCTACCAGAATTGTTTTGATGTTCTCACTCTGCTTTTAGGGACATTATCCTGTGTTTGAGGTGATAAAAATAGAACAAAACTCTCAGTATTGTCAAAAAAACCTAAACTCAATATATCATGACTGAACAAAGCAGAGGAAAAATACGCTTATATTTCACTACCTCTCACATATCTCCAGCTTTTTGGCAGAGGGGTGACTGTGTGCAGTGAAGATTAATGTTTCTTTAATTACTCTGTTTTAACCTTTCCTTAGAAGTATACTGGGCTTTCTTTTCAGAATATGAAACCCACCTTGCTGTCTGAAGTCAGTGGAATTTCACACAAGTGAAAATGAGAAGAGACCTATGAACTATGCATCCCTGAAGCATAAAAAGCAACAAATAAGGTACATATGAGTAGAATGAAAGGTAAAATTCTTAAATGGTGTCATAAGAGATGCTGTAATGCTCTAATTTTCTTCCTTTCATTATATCAGAACCTCCTCTCATACACACTAAATTCTTCTCTAATTCTGTTTGAATAATGCCATTTGAAATCCCAACAAAATACAGATATTCAGCCAGATTTGAGAATGAGCATGAGTAATGAAAATTCCTTCATGTTGTCCTATGGTAGAACAGTCAGCTTATTCTGAGTACTAGCTTTGAGCTTCAGTCAATTCTGAGGCTTTCTAAATGAGTTCTGTTATAGAGGACCAGGAATACTCTTTTCATCTCCTATGTCCTTGTCCTTAATAGAAGAAAAATGTTGTGCTTGTTAAGGTGCTGGGAGATCTCTTCTGAATTCAGCAGGAAGATGTGACTTGTCAGAGGTGAAGGAAAGTGGTTAATGCTTACCACTCAGCGAACTGAGCCTGAAATGTTTCCTTTTGATCACAGTTTCCTTTTATAAGGGATTCTTTACAGAGCTGTGGCTTTAGTCACCACTATCCATGTTGTCTGTGTCTGTTTTCCTTGGTAGCAGTGCCTGCATGTGCACGTGACAGCTCTACCATTTGTTGTCTTCATTCTGAGTGGCACTAAAACTGTCCTTGCCATCCCAAGCCTTGTTTTCCCTCTGCAGCCAGTGTTCTGTGGTACAAGACAGTAAGAACAGGTGTACCCTCAGTCTGAGACTGCTGCTGGAGCTGCAGTGACTGTGCTGCACCTTGTTTTTGCATTCCTGAACACTGGGGGACACTGCTTGCTTGCCTCTTTTTAGCTGCACTATTGAACACACAGGGCATATTGTTCCTCTTAAACTCAAGGACCTGAATTCCTCTTGTGTTCTCCCAGATGGTCCACAACTTCTAAAACTGGATTCAAAGGAGACAGAGTTCTGCACAGTAGGATTTTAGTTTATTCTCACTAATAAAATCAGTGAGTTAAAGACAGGATTAAGTAATGTTGCAGTGATGCTGATGAGAAGGTGGCCCTTGGTTTCCTGTAGGGAATAACTGAATTTAGAGGTGATATACCTAGACCAGGTGTAGGGATGTGCAGGTAAGCTGCATTTGTCACCTGTCTGTCTGCAGTTAACTAACTGTACCAGACAGCCTAGTGCATAAGGCACAAGAGCTTTCTGCATAATGGAGGAGGAGACCTTGGCCTTTCAGTCACTGTTGTTTTCAAACCAGAGGGGGCAGCTGGAGATAGCAGTCCTGTTCCTTTCTAAGGACCTTAAGGTTCCACCTTGAAGTGCAGAGGAGCTGTGAAATGCAAAGGAGAGGAAAAGATAAGGCCTTGTGATAGTCTTGAATGTGTTTTGGTATGTTAGTAGGATTTAAATTGCTAGCCAAATGCATTGGAACCAGTTGTGTCCAACACCTCAGATCTTTTTCTTGTAGGTTTGGCTCTTTTTTCCTCTCAGCCCACTGAAACCATTCATGCCACTACCAACTTTACACTATGGTTAAATTGTGTATCCACAATACACAAATAGCCAAAGCCAAAGTGGCAGGGAGGATATTACATATGTGTATAGAAAATAGCATAAGTCTTGCTGGCTGATGAATCCACCTAATTTAAAGCAGATTATGGCTTGATTTTATAAGAAAAAAGAAAGGACACTTCTACCTGCCCTTACCTACTCTGCATAGAAGCAATGCATGACTGTCAGGAACAGCAGGGATTTCACTCTGCAGGAGGTGGATACACAGTCCCTCCCTTGTAAGACCTAGCTAGAAGACAAAAGATGCTCAAGAAAGTGTGAGTTGAACTGAGAAATACACCTAGGACTGCAGCTAGTGCTGTCGCATTACCAGGGCTGTAAACCAGTGTGTCTTAGGGTTACTGAGTGTCCAAGAATTGAGGGTTTGGGAAGGTTCCTTTGTTTCATGTCCTACACAGTTTTTTATTAGATCACTCCTGCCATGTGAGTGATCTAAAAGCATGTCATTTTTATTCAAACAGCCACTGAAAAATATGAGGTCACATGTAAATAAGTAGCTGGATTCCTATGTTTTATTCAAGAGAAAAGCTATTTTTAGATCAACAGTGAGTCATTGCCCACGGCACTTGAGGGAAGCAAGGAAGAGGGTAATAGCATGGCTTTTATTGACACATGTTCCACTGGGTATTAAAAAGTGGAATAATTTCTCATTTGATCAGCAAAACTACATAATGTAAATGATATTTCTGAGATTTCTTCTCTGGAGTAAATGGTAGATTGTGGGAGAAAAGTAAAAAATTAAAGCATGGAAACTTGCCTCTCTGTGGTGTATAGGTCCACATGGACTTCTATTGTTCAAACATCATGATGGATAAAAACTCAGATGGGACAAAGGAAACCATGGGGGATGCTACTGAATATTCAGCATAAGAAATCAGACATCTCATTTTCTTCTCAGTTGCTCCCCTTCTTGCAGTTTGCTTGGCAATCCCCACTCACTGAATAAAACAAACAGGAGATTTGTGGATTCTATAACCACTTTTTTGGAAGCTTCTCAAATCATTATGTTTCATTGCAGAATGAAGAAACTGAGATGTAACACTGCCTAATAAGAATTCTGTAGAGGAGCAGCTGTTAACACTCAGCTAATACAGGAAATGGAAACTTTTGCCTCCTTGTCATAGAATTAATACCAACTCTGCAACTGTTTTGCCTATCCTGCAGAAAAAGAGCACTGTGGTGCTGATACAGGCTGGCATCACTTGTGTTTTGCAGTAGGAGCTCATACTCCTCCAGTCTTAAGTGTAAATCCAGTTGAAGTCTGTGCAGCTCTGTTTTCCCAAGTGAGGATGAGAACTGCCTGCTTTCAAGGGGTGGCTTTTCAGAATGCACAGCTGAATTTTGCCTTCCTGCTTTTAAAGATATGTTCAAAACAAGCTGATGAACTTGACATAACTTTATCAAACTCTACTGGCTGAGAACTAAGTGATTATTAAAAAATGGAGGCTGCTGAGCTTTATTTTGATTGCAGAAGATTTGAAGAGTATGCTTCTCAAAAACTGAGTGCTGTGAGAATTTCCTGGACAGGCTTTCTCTGGCCGAAAGGTGACAGTGTAAGTAGCCACTTCACAGCAGAACCATGGAGCACCTGTAGCAATTTTTTTCCCTAGCAATGCAAAGTCAAAACAGTGCTATCCTTCTGGGGTTTGTTCACACAGACAACTTACCAAAACCTGCAAATTAAGGGATTTAATTAAAATACATGTTTATTAGTGTAAATAATGGTTACTGTCACCCAGTAACCAGCACTACGCAAAGCCAGGCAATGCGAAACCCCAGAGACATCCTTCTAGTTGTACTTCTCTGAATGGAGTTACTCTGTTAGTAAGTGGGAATATTTGAGCTCAGACAAATCAGATAGAGGAGTTCAGAAGGCCTTATGCCTGCCTCTCTCAGATACAAAAAGTGAATGTGTGTTGAATTCCTTTCAGGAGACATACTTTGCTAAGCATTTTGATAATTTGACTTTTCCAAGTATTTGTGTTCCAAGTAGGTGGAATTCAGGAATGTCAGAGTGGCATCTTACTTACAAAACTGATAAGAAAAAAAGAGACAGTGTGGGAAAATCAGTGGGGACAAAGTTAAGTAGAAGTAAAAATGTCCTGCCATGTTATGCTTACCCCAATATAAACCCCTACTTAGTGTGTTTGTGGTGATTTAGGGAGAGACTACACAGTTTGATCCCAGGCAGCTTGTGAACAGACAAGGAAAGCAAAAAATAGCCATTATAATTACTTCAGTGTTTCCTGTCCACCATATGAGGATAGGAAGTTTATTGTTGGGTTTGGAGAATGGAGTTTTACAAAGGCAGGGGTTTGTGTTTTTTATTTATTTTTTCCTAGGAAGACGTGAAATAAGTGAAGGATCTTTCAGTTTTTCTTGTTATATTGGGGAAAACTTATTTTTTCTGGTTTACGTGTTTCTGGGCAGTGAGATGGAGGTGTACAGGCTGTAAGGATGGGAAGCATGACTGGGCAGCACTCTCCTCCCAGTGTGCAGACCTTAAGCCAGCTGCTCTCAAGGAACAGTGGGGATTTCTCACTGCTGTCAAGCCTTTATGCACATACATCACACTGACACATTTGCCTTTCACTAAATACACAGGATGGATCATTGCTCTCCTTGCAGGCTTTCTTTAAGCCCTAAGGTTGAAGTCAAGTGTTCATTCATTTCCACTATAGCTGTTCCTTCAGCTATTTTAACTGTAACTTGTTTTGCAGCTTCAGTTGCTTTGGGAAAACATCTGCCATTTTCTGAAATGGCACTGGCTTTATTTTTTCAGATTATGATGTAATTGGTACTAGAATTTGTCTTAGTTCTTCTGTTTCTTTTTTTGCTACTTGAATGTCTTGTTTCTCTTAAATATCTTTATTACATTTATATGGAGCAATATTTATTGTGTGCTTGTGACTGTGGTACTGCACCTGCATTAAATAGCTGACATACACCACAGTAAGTCACTGCTCCCATCATACGATTAAGACAAATCTTTGACTCCAATCTTTGCAGTAAAATCTGCCCTTTTTTCATGTTAACACACTTGGTTTAGGGTAGTACAAGCTTATGATGAAATAAATGCACTTTTTTTGATCCATAAAGCTTCTGGAATGCCAATAGGTAAATCTGTTTTGGCTACTCTGAAAATTCTAGTTCTTCCCAGGGAAAGGAGGAGAGCATGGGACAATCTCACCCCAAAACTGGCTGGAAAACACGTGCAGTAATTGGACAATATAAAGGATCACATCCCAACAAGTTTTTTCTGACCTTCATGTTCTTTCCTGTTTTCTTTGCAAAACAGTGACAAATAATCACTCTCACGCAAAGTTTCTGGTTTTGGAGTTAATTTGCTGTCCTTGAAATAAGGAGAATACAGTTGAATCAACCACTTTTGATACGACTGCATAGAGCCAGAAGTTCAGGTTTTTTCCACACTTTCTTGATGACATGTTTTCTTTGTGTGTAAAATGGGAGAATTTCCCTGTGTGTTTGGACAGAACCTCTGTACAGGTGGATTGTAGGGAAATGTGTCCCTGAAACTGCCTCATCCTCCCTGGCACCCCATTCCTTCTAACTGCCTGTTAAATCTTACTCCAGGCTGTCTTTCTCTGTCTGCACAGCATGTATTCCATACAAATGGAGATAATAACCTTCCCTGTTATTATTACTCTCTTCTAGAAGGATAATTACTGAATCACATCTTCTGAGGAATGGCATTAAGAGAAAAGCCACTTCAGCCTGCTTAACACTGTGCAGTAATTCCTTCAAACGATGTAAGACCATTAAGAATGCCAGAAATACAGAGTTCCTGTGGGATTGCCTGGATGTCACCTGTACCTTACCTCTGCCCATGAGACAGTGCTCCTCTGATTTCCTGCCTGTTCTGAACAGAACACAGGACAGCAGGGCAGTAGTGATGATCTTTACAGAGCTGTTGCTGTCAGAGAGGGACAACTTTCCCAGGGCTGTGTGTGCGTGTAAACACTTGCTACTATGAGCTTTGGGGTGTTCAGTGTGTTCAAAGCTATGGGTCAAAAAAAGAAGAGAACTATTCTGGTAATTATGCAAGAAGAGTTTCAGATGTGCCTGTGACTTTTTAGGATTTATTTTGGGTATATGAAAGCAACAGACAAACTGTAATAGCATGTTCTTTTTCCCAGCAGACAGTTTGCAGCACAGTACACTCCTATCAGAAATATTGAGGAATTGCATTAATGACAGACTGCCTTATGTGGTGGCACAGAATGAGCCCTAATTATCTCTTGCTTCTCCTGTAGTAAGAGATACACCATCTTACCTTGACATCTTTGACCTGCTAATATACTTTCTCTATATATTTAGACATTTACACTTGTACCAGTACTATGTGTGAATGGCCTGTATTTTTGAGAGCTTTATTGCAGTGTTTAAACCCCTCACCTCTCACACAGCACCACCCACAGCTCATCTTCATTATTCCTTCACCAACTTCACTGAAAGGAATAGAAAAGTCTGTCAGCAGCTCTCAAGTATATAAAGCTGTTAGATCATCTTATTGCCAGGAGAGCGGGGGGCAGAGTATCTGGAGAGTACTCTCTGAAGGGGAGCTTAGTGCTTCTCTGTCCAGTAGCACTTCAGGTCCACCCCTGTGTGTTGTTTTGTAGGGGTGGTGTGCAAATAGCTCATTCCCAGGGTTATTACTGCAGGTACTAATAGCTAGTGATAAAGTATTTCCATTCAATGAATGCTGAAGCCCAAACTGCAGCCCAGCACTTTTGCTGACTGACTGCATTAGTGCAGCACACAGTACAACTTTCTTTTGATCTTTCTGACCTTAAATTCCTACAGAAATACAGGTAGTAAATAATAAAAGTGGAGTACCTGTTAAAACACAGTGTATGTTTTTGGTACCAGGGATGTGTTTGGTGAGTCAGAATAATTTCAGTGAAATTTGAGTGAGAAAATAATGTGTGGATGGGCAGTAGGCTGTGCCTTGCTCAGGCTGGAATAGCGCACAGCTTCTCAGCACCAAGATCAAAAGGAAGTAAGAGATAAAAGAATGCCAATGAATTTGTGTTGGGAAAGGCCCTTCATCACCCTATTCAGGTGCTATCAGCATCTGCTTCAGGACTGCTTCAGTCTTTTATGAATATGTTTACCATGATTTTTTACATCAGAAAATAAACTGTGATTCTTAGAGGTGTAATTATGTTGAGTAATCTGTGGGCAGCATAGACTCCAGTGGCAGGACTTGAGGTACTGTCATCATTAATTTTGTACTTCATTAGATTGTTCTGCCAAGGAAGGAACCAGACATTTTATGTAGGTGGCTGAATGCTGAATTTCTGCTCCTTTGCACTGCAGAGAGGCCAGAATGTGTAACTCCAGCAGGTTTTCTGTAGTTACTCTGGGTATGTGCTTAAGGTAGAATCTAACCCTGTATTTCTGCTTGATTCTTAGAAGGCTTCTCAGAGGCTCTTCTCAGAAGGCTGTAGAAGTTATTGAGCCATTGATGAAAATTTAATTTAATCCTGAGTTCTTTTGAGGTTTTCAGTCTGACTAAAGACCCCAGAATTAGTCCCAGCTTGCAGAGCTGTAGCACTGTGTGTGAACTGTGCTCACTGTGTTCTTTCATTAAAGAATTATGCTTGTGAAGAAAAAAGGGAGTAGATGAAACAAAGCAGATACCTGTGCATATCGTGGGATGTCACATCCTCCTTGTGCCCTGCAGCTTTCTTAGCTCTTATATTTGAAAATAATACTGGTACCCCCTAAAAACAATTTTAGCCACCATTCTGTGTTCCCATCTCCTCCTCTCATATCAATAAATTCCTGCTAAATCACAGCTTGGTGTGCACTGAGGAGCATAAAATCTTGTAGGCAGACATGGAAGCAAACATCCAAATCCCTGCACCCAGCCACACCTGCACACTGGGACTGATCCTTTGCTAACTGTAATCCCTGCAGTTCTGCTGGGGACTCCTGTGGGTCACTGCAGATTGGTCAGACAGTTTCTTACTGTACTTTAAATAAACCTAGCACACTTCTCTTAAGTAAAAGTCTGTCACTTGCTGTGTCTTTCCTGTACTGATCTAAGAGCCAAGTAGCATTATTCTAGTGTCCTTTCTATTCTTGGTTCAACACTTCTATAATGTATGAATTTCCTTAGGTTTTTATTAGGCTAAATGGAACATACTTCTTCCTCTTGATTGGAAGTTTGTGTGTTGCTGTATTAGAGCTCCTCCTAAAGTTCTGCTAAAAAGCTACTCAGCAGCTTTTAAGTTGGCTGAAAAAATGATGTGGAAAATGTTCATAAAAAATGGCTCTCCTGTAAATTATTGCTGGAGAAACAGAAATGCTGAATGAAGCCAGGGAAGTTTCAGGATTGGATTTACTTTCTCATCTTTTATTTAATAATGATTTATGTCCCCAGATAATGAAGCTATTTTGCTTTTTGATTCATCTGTTTTAATCTTTAAATTAAAAGTTCATGGCATCATTTTTCACAGTTAGGTTCCACCCAGGCTAGTCTGCATGAGAAAGGTCAGAAGCAAGCTTGTTTTAGTAGATGGGTAAGTAACTTCAAAAGAGCTATCTGGTTAGAAATCAATTTGCAGAGCTTCTTTTCATGCTGGCACTGAATCTGGGTCAGTGCTTTTCAGATAATATTCCATTTGACTCACAAATAATTTCCAAATTGCATACTTTTTTCATTAAGCAATGAGTTTCCAAAAAAGGTGTCTCTGGGGAAAAAAGAGGGCCCAGCCTGTCTTTATAACCAGATTATTTTTACATTTTGCTTCTAGAATGAACATAAACCAGTTCAAACTCTCAGTGTTGCCCTTGCTTTCCCTCCAGAAAACCCACATGGAAAATTTTCTGCCCCTTGTACATCAGAATTGGAAGTCTAATGCTGGTTCTTCCAGTCTTCCATTAATCATGTATTCTGATCATCTGGTGAACTCACATGGGAGGTATCTTGAGCCCAAAGATGTTCATAATGCCTCTGCTAGAATACTTCTAGTGTGACATCAGGTGCTGTGTGCTTTCATGGTGTTAATCCCTCTCCTCCAACTTCACCCATTGCTGTAGTGTCTCTGGAAGGAGGAGGCAGATGTTACTGTGACAGTGATCTCTCAAGAAGCGTTGTTTGTCTTTCTTGATGACTATATTAAATATTCTTCTGTTTGCACACTGTTCCTACTGTGGGAGGTTGTTAATGTGCTTTGCTTATTGGAATAAACGTGGCTGTAGTGTGGAAATCAGATCATGTAGCACCTGTAAGGTCCCTATTTCTAAGAGCATCCATTACCACTGGATTTGTATTTTTTTTTTCTTTTTTGCAAGGCTCGGTGCTATGTATGCAGATATGTGCAACTCCAGAACACATTTAATGGGAGTTTTTATTTCTTCCCTTTTCAGGCACAAACAGCTGTTCAGTGACTTAAAGATTTGTAGATACTTTGCTTCAAAAATCATCTGCCTTTTCTGATGGTACTGTGACGTGCATTCACTCATAAAATCCTTTCATTGGATCACTGTTGTCTCCCACATCAGCCCTGCTCTCTTGCCCTGTTATTGTCTGGTTTGCCTTCCTCCTCATCCTGCCTGACCAAACTATTCACCTGCTAATGCCCCTGTTGCTGTTCTGTACCTGCTAGCTGGTGTCCTGGAGCCCTGAAGGCTTTTCTCCCATATTTTTCTCTCCCCTCCCTCCCTTTTCCTTCTCTTCTCACCAGGAGAGAAGCGTTACAGTGCAGACAGAAGCAAACTCTCCATGCAGGATGATTTGTGTAGTTGATGTCTTAATAAGACATTTTCTTAGGACCTTTGATGCCAGAGAACTTCTTTTCTCCCTCATCCTTAAACCTGCCTCTCTGTCCATTTTTCTGCTTCTATAAGATAATATAAAACTCACCTTTTTGCAGAGAGTAGCGTGGAAAACTACCTATATAACCTTGTTTTTCTGCTTCTGTAATATTGATGTAAAACTCATTTTTCTGTAGTCAATAGCATGGAAAACTACTGTGTAACCTTCACAACATTGTTATTTCCAAGTGACTCACTTTCCCCCCTTGTTCTCTTAATTCTTCTTTTTTGTGCCCATCCTTTGTTTATTGTATTTTCCTAGTGCTGCCCTGAACACACCTGTCCTCAAAACTTCTGCAGTAATTTCAGTAGAATGGAGACATGGTAAATCATTTTTCTTGGTGGCTGTTAGTTCTCTCTTTTGTGTAACACAGTCTGTATGGTGAAGATGTGTTAGATTTTACCCCTTGTGAAAGGTCCCAGACTTTTTTCCCTAGAACCTGTAGGTTATTGTTCCAGATCTCACCCACAAGGCTTGGATTCAGACCACTTTAGGTACCTGACTAAGGGCCTAAATCAAGACTTGGGATCTCCTTGTGTTTTGAGTGGAAAGAGAGCAGGAGCAGAAGCAGCACCCACAGCTCTCCCCTCACCCTCCAGGCCAGCCACCTCGTTGCAGAAGGCTGTCAGGTTGGTCAGGCATGATTTCCCCTTTGGAAATCCATGGTGCCTGCTCCCAGTCACCTTATTGTCCTTCCTGTGGCTCAAAATGGTTTTTAGGAAGATTTTATCTGTCACCTTGCAAGGGACTAGACTCAATATTGCCTTCTCTGAAGAAAAGGAAAATTTTGTTTGCTACATGGCAACAAAAATTCCTAATAGGTATATTTTCTGCTTATAGATTTCAGGGAGGTTGGCTGAGGGTTTTTTTTTTTCCCATAAAAATAATTAGATATGAATGATCTAAAATATTTAAGAGCAGCAGTTTGCAAGGAAGACTAATTGCTAAATGTTTAATTTTAACAATTTCTTTCTGCATTTTCAAGTGGTTTGGAAAGATTAAAAATTCATAAAGTGAAACCAAAATGTAGTATGATATCTTGCTTTGGATAGCAGAGCTCTAAGAAAGCTGTGTTATTAATAGAGCTATTCTGTCTTCACTCCATGAAATCCTAATGAAGCTTGAATGATGTGATTTGAGTTTTATTAGTTACTTATAGAAACAACATTTCATTCAGATCAGCAGACTTGGAGCATTCTCCAGTATGACAGGAACAAAAGCAGCCTTGGCTCGTATTCACTTTTATGTTCAAATTAATGAATGTTCAGTAGTTCTGTGCCTGATCCAGCAGCTTTTGCCAGCATGTTTTGAACTTGCTGTATCTCTTCTGTTCAGGTACAGGCAACACACTCCAAGAAAAATAATTGGACTCTTAAAAAACGTTAGTGCTTAAAAAATGTGGAATAAATGCATTTACTTTTGTCTGAAATCCTGGGCAGCACAGTACTTGCTCCGAGGGAATGAGAGGGCTGTTACCATCCGTTAGCTTTTGTGCTTAAGGGCAAGCTTTCCTAAGTGCTGTTCCCCTGTGTGAATGCTGATACTTTCAGCATAAACATGGGTTTGATGTTCCCCTCCAGTGGTTGTGCTGCATCACCTCATGTGCTTCAACTCAGGATAGGCTACAAGCCCCAGCACGGGCAGCGACTTCTGTCAGGCACAGCAGTCTCGGGATGAAAGCTTGCTAGGAGCAAACAAAGAGTTTACAAGGAATGGAAAAAGGGGATTTACAGAAATCACTAGGTCTTGGAATTCAGGAAGTTTAGGGATGAAAGATAATTGCAAAAGCCAAACTGATCTGTCCCTGGCAAAGGAGATGAGAACTACTGTCGGGGTGCGTAGGCATGTAGAGGAGAAGAGCCAGTGAGGCCATGGCCCCAGCAGGTACTGAAGGTCACTAACGAAATGCTTTCAGTGCTGTTGAACTAGCAATACAGCGTTGGAGAGCACACTTTGGTTTGGGTAGCAGGCTGGAATCTCTTACAAATCTAGTTCTGGGGGATTTGTCCACAGCTTGTGCCATCACCGTTAATGGTAACGTAGCGTACCGAGTCGCGGCTGACTGGCTCTGTCACTGCCGGTGTCACTCAGGTGACAGCTCAGGAGAGATTCAGGGGTATTCACAAACACCGAGCACTGATCACCTGCCACTTCCTGCTGCCTCTGGTGGGCTTGCTCAGCTGTATCTTCTTGTCCTGTCAGAGGAGGTAAACTCTTTTCAGCACCTTTTCAAGTGTTTTTAAGATTAAGGATGGAAGATCCTGTTTGAATCCTGATACAAGGGACATCTCAGACTCCTCCTCGTGTCCATCCTGTGCCATTGGCACAAACTGTTGCTGCCATAGCACTAATGCCATTTCATTCCTTCCAGAGAACTTCAGGTCCTTGCTGAGGCCCATCTCTCTTTAGCAAAAGCTTTACAAAATAAAACTTCTCAGTTTTGCCGTAAACTTTCCACATTGATTGAATCTTCGCTAAAATCAGTATAGCAAATATTGCAATGTATCTCAAATTATATTGCCTGCTGTTGAACATTATATTGCACAGCAGTGACGTGTCACAGCTGCTCCAGTATAATCAGCTCTAGGTCTGGCTTTTAATATTTTTTTCTTTAATGCCACATTTTTGTGTAATTCAGAATTTACAGGAATCAGCATTACAAATTGTCTCAATTTGGTTTTAGAAAACACTATTCAGTAGCATGTTCTTACTACTGTTTTATTAGTCTGTGAATATTTAAGTGAGATTAAATGTATGATTACTTTGTGATTTTGTGTCAGAATATTTATGTCAATTTGACTCTTCTGGCACCAAAAATACAGGGTGATGGTAATGGAAATGAATCAATTACCATTTTTGTTTCATAGTGAAGATCTGCATATGAATCACTGAAGACTTCTTCTAGTCCTATTCTGTAGGATAGAATAGTCCTATTCTAGTCACTATTTCTGTAGAAAGAGGGTTTTTTTAAGAGCATGAATACAATAAATAGTTTCCTAAGCAAATGTATGATTTACTCTGATAATGCAGTGTATTTGATAACTGCATGATGGACAGATTTACTGCTGGTGATGTGCATTGTGCTGGAAATAAATAATAAATTGCAACTGGAAATGGAGTTTATGCACCACAGTGATCTTCATACAGAACCTTATCCCTGGGTCCTCACTGCACCCTTAGTTTGGAATAGGTAAAGGCAGCCTGGAGCAGGCAGGTCTCACAACTGGCAGTATTGTTTTCCCTTTCCTCCTCCCTCAGACCTGTCAGCTCCTCCATTTCCATGCTAGCACACTGCTTGTGCTATTTATTTATGGTTTTTGAAATGAGGAATGAGGTTCTGCAAGAGTAGTGTTTGTCAGTACATGTGTGGTAGAACTGGTGATGTGTATCTTTGGTTTGGTGGAGGCAGTACCCTCTGTGGTGAGTGGGAAGCGTTGCAGGTTTCGAAGGGGAAGCAAGGACTGAGCCTGTTGTTTTGCAGAGATGAGTCTCTGTGTACTCAGACAGGCGCTCAGACCACAGTGTCATCCTCCATGGATGACTAAGAAAGGAGCTTTGGGACTTTGCAGAGCTAATTATGCTGAGAACTCGCTGTCCTCGTACGTATTCCTGCCAGAATGTAAAGGTATAGCTGTAAATGTTTAGGATGTGGGCTGCCTTCATTAATGGTTGTGATATAAAGAGCAGTGACACGAGGCAGCTCAGCCTGACACTTAGCCTGACTGCTGCAGCCCCCCTCCTGTGCCACCCAAGGAGGGGTCCCTGCTCCCTGGAGTTTGCTTAAGCCAGTGTCTCATGGCTGGGCTGGGGAAACAGTCCTTGTGTGCTGAGAGACAGCCAGCAGCTTAAGTTGGGTTTTATTTATGGAGTTCCTTTTCATTTGGGAATAGAAAGATTTCTTGGCATGATTTCTTGGCATGGTTGTTTTCCAACAATCATTAGCCCTACCTGAAATGAACTCAGGGGGACTGACCCACGAGTAAGTACACCTGCAGTTTACACCAGTGTGTAGCACTTGCTGACATTATTTGTTGCTGAAAATTGCACAGAAAATGACGTTGTGCTGGGGTGGGTCTATAGTCTGGCATTATGTGAATGATGATCTGTGCACACCCATAGTCTGTGACCAGGAGCCAACCTGGCACTGTGGTCACTGATCAGGTGTCATCACGTCTGGAGCTGCGTTATTGGGGCGGGGAGAGGAACAGACAGAGGAGGGAAGATTTCATTTTTTCTCTCTGTGGTGTTATACTTGTGGGCTGACACAGGTCTAAACATCAGCTGTATAAATGTGTGTTTGTTTCAGAGCATTTCAGACTAAACCAGCAGATTGTTATAACAGCCACCTGGCCATATGCACTTGCAGAGTCTCTGAGAGCCAACTCATCTGCTTTTCCACTCATGAATTATTGTTAATGGCTTTTGCATTGGCACAGCCATGAGCTCCATGCATCCCTGAGGATTGTGTTGGCCATGGGAGCAAAGCTCTTGCTTTAACATTCACTTAAATACCAGTTGCTCTGGAAAGGTTTGCTCTGTGTTCACTCAGATGTCCAAGATGATTATAATTTATGGATGTTCTCTTCTCTACACACATGCAGCCCAAATTCAACACATCTACCTCTGGCATTCATATTTTAACAGATGGGATTTGCACTTTGATGGTGATGTCAGTGCCATGCTACACTACATGTTCACATTACATGTTGGTTTTCTTAAGACAAATGACATGCAAAGTCCCTTGTCTTCTTCATTCATCAGAGACATGACAAGACGTTCATATTGACACATATATTCATGTGGCACAGAGGAGGTGGATATTCATTGGTTTTTGATGAATGGCACTTCACAGGGGGGATGAACAAGCAATTGTCTTCATCTTAAAGGGCAGAAAATTTTAACTGGAATTTGTTTACCTACAGGACATAATGTATTGATGCTTTTTCCTGCAAATTAAATTCCCAGCAGCAAATTTGGCTTCAATGCTCCAGTGCTTTGCAAAACACTGTAACAAATGCTCTGTTTTAGTGAGCTGAAAGTGAAGTATTTCTTTTCAGATGGACTAAGAGTATTTGGGAACAACCATCTACCAAGGCTTGATCTCTGTTTTAAAATATTTTTTTAAAACCCCTCACTAGATTCCCAAGGCTGAAGGGCAACAATTGGAGTTAATATTGAAATTAAAAGTATGGAACTATTTTTGATGCAAAGCATCTTCTCATTTTCTTCTGTGGATTTTCTGGCAGTTGATTATCT
Source organism: Caprimulgus europaeus (assembly GCA_907165065.1). The sequence goes on along the minus strand of OU015531.1, from coordinate 1,178,205 downwards.
CTCTGCAGAGAGCAAGTGAGAGAACCATACATCAAGGATATCCCACATCAGACCTTATTTGTTATGATATACATAGGTTTTTTTCTTCTGTTTCAGGTTTTGTTTCGTTTACCAGCATTCCTGATTCTGAGGTGCTTGGATCCAGCTGTGAAGTTAATGGGTAAGGGAATAACCATGATTGCATGAGAAAAATGATGGGGAGGGATGGGGTTGTTGGCTTGCACACTATCTTCAGTATTAGCTTTTAGATGTTGCAGTTCTTCCTTCAGATTTCTCCTTGCACTTGCAATAACCTGGCATCTGGTCTTAAGTTTTTGACGCTTATGGTTTGTAAAGAGTTCAAGAACTAACAAGAACAGCATGTCTTCATTGGATTGGGGTGTGGCAGCTGATACCCCAGATCATCTGTAGCTTAGGTGAGGAGTGGGTTTGCTGGAAGAGGATAGCCAAGGTCCTTTATCCCTTCCCTAGCACTGACTGGCCCATGCCAGTACCTGACCTGGGCTGCACCTTCTCCCCCTGTGCATTATGCTCCTTTGCTGGACTGCAGTGTAACTGGTGCATCAGGCTGCCCAGTGGTGATATTATGAGTATTTAGTACACAGATGGCTTTTTTTACCTGCTGGATGGTAAGCAACTAACTTCTGAGGCAAAAGCTTTATTGCCCATACAGTTATTTATTGTTACCCATGTGTAAGTGAACTCAGCAATGCTCAGTGCTAAAATACATTCTGTGCTTAAACAGTTTGCAGTTACCATTGTCTAAACAGTCTGCAGTTACCATTGTCATGGTGACCTTTGCTGTCTTCCTTATTCAAATCTAGCACTAGAAAAAGAGTGTAAAAATTCTAAATCTGAGCAGAATAAAAAAGGCTCATAAATATTTCACAGAAGAGTGATGAAATGAAAACACATGGTTACTCTTGCGAATTCTCATCAGTAGGCAGAATGGAAGTGCCAGCCACCACTGTATTTTTAAAGGAATGTGTTCATCTCTTCATTGCTTGTGCCATAAAAATGACTGCACTGAACCGTTTCAGTAATGCAGAAGCAGCAGTGATTTCACTTCCCATGCACAGAGAGATGCACTGAAAGCCCATCCCAGTGGCAGCAAAACTTAAAGTCCTTGTCAGCAGAGCTTTGCTGCACCGAGCCTGCATGATCAAACAGTTAACAGGAAACAGAGTTCTTAGGATGTTTTTATAGATTACCATAACTGACTTTGCATTCGTCTGAGGAAGCTGGAAGGAGGTTTTGATGTTACCAGGTAGCTGGAAGCCCAGTGGCCTCACCTCCAGACCCAGGTGCCCACGAGCTGCAGACACACGGGTGCAGCCGTTTGATCAGCGGTGTTCTGTGAAAGTGTGGTGCTGTTGGCAGAAATAGCAGAAAAACTAGGAAAAGCTAAATAAAGAAGGGGTTTGAGAAGGCTCAGGGGGGTCTTGTCAGTATGTGTCAATACTTGATGGGAGGGAGCAGAGGAGGACCCTGGCCCGTCTGAGTGTTGCCCAGTGGAAGGGCAAGAGGCAGTGGGCACAAGTTTATTCCAGACCTGATCGGACAAGACAGGGCCTGCCTCTAGGTCACCCTGCTTACATGTGAGTGAAAAGTCCTTGCTGGAGAAGAAGTTTGTGGGCTGGATCCTGACACCGGCAGACATGTTCCTGTAGAGAAGTGAGACCTGATGAAGTTACAGTAATTAACTGCTTTTCCTTACTGTCACACACTTGTGCATTTCTGTGCTCTCGTCTGGTGTTGCTCTCTGGCTGAGGCTCTTGTTCTCTTTGTTATGTGAAAGGATGTGTCCAGAAATTTCCTTACAAACTTCTAATTTACGGACTTTGTTCCCCCTGAGGTAAGGTCCTGTTCCATTCTGAAAACAGACTGAGACATCACCCCATTGCTGCACGAATAAAGCCTCTTTAGCCATAGGGCATGACATGGCAGTGGAGGGTACCTGCTTACAGAACAATGGATCAGGACCCTGAAATATGCCGTACTCATCTTAGAGAGCAGATATTCAGGGTGGGTTCTTTCATCTTCCTCTGCTTGTTCAAAGCCTTCAGCCTTGGTTCTTGCATCATCAGCGCATGGGTGATGGCAGTTGTGTTTCTCTCCTCTGCCCTCAAATGGTGTTCCTTGAAAGTATTCTCCAGTTGTCACCCTCATTGCTGACAGATTTTTTTCCTCTTTAGACACTTCATGGATGAAAATATATTTTCAATGTGATAAAAATTGGAAAGCTCTAAATTCCAGCTAACACTTTTGTTGTTGCTTCACATTCCTTTGATATTTTGCTGTTGACTGCAATTAAAGAGGATTTCTCCCTCATTAATTTACCTTCCTCACAAAAAAATTACTCATGTAGATGAGAGAAGTGTAGTATTGCAAAGCTTGCTACTGGTTACCCCTATCTCCTTGTCTGAAACAGTGCAGCTGCCTGAGGCTGGGAGCTGTGTATGGCTCCAGCCTTTGCCCCGTGGAAGGATGAATTTAGAACAGGCACTTAGGTCTTGTGGTTCACTGCCTTACACAGCAGGACTCTCAGTTGTTCCTGGGCTTCCAGAGACAGCTCCTGTGATGTTGCCTCAAGTTCTGCATTAAAGCATTGTCATTAAGTAAGACTAAAGAAGTGTTCTTGAGTTTGACTAGCAATGTATACATGTCCTTTTGCCAGTGTGGCATCATAATAACACCCCAAATCAGAAATGTCTGAGGAAGCTTCAAATCTGCATTCATAAGTTTATGCAGTAAGCTTGAATTTTTCTGGTTTTATCCTCTTAACTTAATCATGCTTTTATGAAACCTGCCTTGAATATTTTTCTTGTTTATCCACATTAGAAAATCATGTTTACTAAAATAAGTCTTGTCCCTTTTCTGACAGTTTCTTTGAACAAGAATGAGGATTAGGAAAAATTGGGGTTTTTTTGTGGAATGGTTAATTTTTGGTATGGTTGTCATACAGTTTAATTTCGTCAGTAGGAGAGAACTGTATTCCTCCTCCCTAATGCACATATGCAAAAAATCATCTCAATGCTGCAATCTGTGCTGAAATTAGTAACCTTCTTTATTTAAAAAAGAAAATAAATCCGTAGAGATGGCAGCATGGTCCCTGAATCCAGGGTTTCAGAACAGTGTATAAGTCATTTTACCCAGTTTCTCTGTCTAGAATTGTATGTAGCACATGATGTTGGATGGCAGTAGTGTAATATTTTGTTGTAAATTGATCTAATTGATGAGGAATGTTGCCAGTTATTTGTCAAAGGTGACTGCAGGGTCTCTTTGTGCAGATGTGTTTCAATTATGGTAAGGCTGTTCAGTGCCATGAAATAGGGGTTGTGGTGAATTGGAATGTGGAAAACAGGCAAAGAGAAGAAAAAGTAAACATAATACAGAGAGGAAGAACAGAAAAGGTGAAAAGGTAAAAAAGGAACAAGAAACAAACAAAAAAACCAAACGAAAAAACCCAAAAGAAGAAAACTAGATGTGGGGGAAAATGAAACGGAGGAGTGGGACCAGCAGCCATTCAGAAGTGAGTGGTGGAAAAGCTGTGAGATAACCACTGGAACAAGATGAAAGTAAGAAAGTGGAAGGAAAAAAAGTCAGGTAGTATGTAAGGCTGAGAATAGGATTTTTTCTTCCAGTTTCCTTTCCTGATACCATCCCTAACCTTCCAAGGTTCCTTTTACTATGTCATGCTATCTCCTGTTTCGTTTTACTCTCTCCTCCTTACATGCTGTCTTCTAGGAACACTCGAAGCTGTGCTTGATGACGGCAGACAGCTGCCAGCAGCTTTTTCACTGCACAGCTGAGCTGGCAAAACAGCCGCTTTTTAAACCTTTTTTTATTCAAAAACTGTTCATATTCATAACAGCAACAGAAGAAGCTAGCATTGTCTGTCAGTCACATCATGAATAAATAGAATCCTCAGTCTTTTCACTGGAAAAAAAATGTTAATGTGTATTTTACTCTTTCTGTTGCCAACTTTGACTTAAAACAGAAAAGATTTTAATTGAACTGGAGGAAATTTTTATTATTCCTCCAGAATGATTTTAGCAAACCAAAATTAACAGTACAATGCAAATGAGAAAAGCAAACTGCTGTCCATATGTAAGAGAAGTCTTTAAGCAATTTCTTGCATGGCACTAACCCTCAGTCTGGGATATTTACAATATATCAACCAAATATCAACATTTAAGGCATAATTGACTGAAAATCAATCTGTGGGAAACTGCATGGTCCAGAGGACTTTTTAGATGGACTTTTAAATTCCATGTATTCACAGGAGTTTTCCCAGGTTGCTACTGCCTTATGGTCAATATTGTGACTTTATCTTGAATGTTTTCTTACTTAAAAGACATTATTAGGGTAACCTAAATTTAATGCATTTTGAATAAATAAATGCATAGAAGTGACTATGGTTTTGAACATGGGGCACACAGGGACTTTTGACCAGGGCAGGGAGTGACAGAACAAGGGGTGATGGCTTGAAACTGGCAGAGGGGAGATGGAGCTGAGATGTGAGGAAGAAATTCTTTGGTGTGAGGGTGGTGAGACCCTGTCCCAGGTTGGCCAGAGAAGCTGTGGCTGCTCCTCCCTGGAAGTGTTCTGGGCCAGGTTGGATGAGGCTTTGAGCAACCTGGTCTAGTGGAAGGTGTCCCTGCTGCTGGCAGGGGGGTTGGGACTGGGTGAGCTTGAAGGTCCCTCCCAACCCAAACCAGTCTGGGATTCTGGGATTCTGTGAATGTAGAGCATAGCAGAGAGAAGTGCTTTTAGCTTGTGATTGCAGTCATGACTGTGTGTAATTTTTCCATTAAAACTATCCACTGACAGTTTAAAAACTACTGAGAATGCAAGGTTGAGTGTGGAGGGAATCAAGATGATTTATTCCTATGTTATTATTAAATAAATCAACCAGAAATCTGTTCCCTTTCCACCTGATGAGTATGCACTGTGACTGAGTGCGCTCATTTAACCACACCTGTTTTCTCTGGGAGAGGATGACTCATTTACACCGAGATTTGGCTTTTCCAAGCTAGTCACAGATGTCTGTTCACTAGGCAAGCACGTGAGTGATGTGCACTCTCAGTGCACGTTTCCTGGCTCTTCTCAGTGTCGTGTGGTAGAAAGTATTGATGAGAGCTTAAAACTCCAGGTGCGATTTGTGTTCTCCTCCTCTGCCCGGGCACCACGGCCAAGGGATCAGGACTTGGAGCATCTAAATGAGAGGCTTGCATTGAAGTTCCTCTGGTGGCCAGTTGGATGAGTAGGTGCACCGGTGTTTTGAGAATTTGCTCACTTTTGGTGTATAAATGCAGAGTTTGGATTTTTCAGCCCTTTGCAGCTGATGCTGCCCCAGTGAGCCAGGGTGACAGAACGTGGCGCCCAGCTTTTGCAGTAACTTAATGGGGGAGATATTCTGGATTTCTGCCACAGTTCAGAACAGCCCATCTGGGACCTCTGGGCTTGGCTTATGTCTGTCCTCTCCAGCGTGGTGTGGGGGAATGGAGCTGGCATCAGCTCAGCCTGCTGCAGGGTTTGCCCTGGTGTTGCCAGATGGGCTGCGCTGGCACACGCGGTACCGACCGCTCGCCAGCGCAGGGGGCCGTCGTGTTCCTGGTCACGGGGGTTCTACCAAGAGCAACACTACTGGAAACTCAGCCTTGCCCTTGGAATACGTAGTTTAGCTTTTCATCAGTCCCAGGGGCTGAGATAAACACAGAAATTGAAAAGATGCAGTGTTCAAAAATAATCTGACGTTCTTCTCAAGCAGTTTGTGTTTTCTCTGTCTCTGAAGCCATAATCTCCGAGAGGAGTGATGCATGGTTTCCATCTAGCCTGATAAAGTCAGAATTTCATGGCAAGGCTTTCCATAGTATCTCAGTATCTTGCTGACACACTGTGTCCAGTTTATGTTGGCGCTCAGCCTGGATCCTGCAGTCTTTTTATCACAATTTGAGTCTCAGAAATTGCAGATCAGAGAGGCTGGACCTGCGTTTGAAAGGCCATTTTCTAAGTGTGCTTTTATCTTGTTAGGGAGGTTTTGGTTCACATTGTCATTAAAATATTCATGAGTTCTTTCTCTTGACTGGAATCATTAGGAAAATGCTTGATGACCAGTGGTATAGCTCTGCACTTCCCTTCTTGCTGGATCTTCTATTATTCCACATGTTCCTAATCTGATATTTTTTTTTACTTAGGGAAATTAGCAGTTTTACATACCATTACTGCAAATATCAAAGAAGAAAGCTTCATTGTAAGTGTGCTGAAAATTCTAGGAAATATTTATACCTTTGTTGTCTTGTTTTTCTTGGAATTATGATATCTGTAATTTGGTAGTAAACAAATTGTAGTTTTAAAAGCCTGCTGGGCTTTCCTGGCTCATATCTCACCAAAGTTGATAAACAAAACCTCCCTGCTTCAGCATGTGCAGAATTGAGCCAAAAAAGGAATTATGACAAAGAGGGTGGAATTTCCAAACCAGAGATTTAATTTCTTTTCATTTATTGGCTTTCTAACTTGAATAAACAAAAGTATTTTCCTCTGAGCAAGGCAGAGAAATAAAAGCAGCTCCTCACTGATGCCATCTTCTGGAGGACACCACAGAAGTATGCTATTTTGTATTCTAGATGTTGTGTTTTAGCTACACAAGTGAGTTGCATCATTCAAGTAAGGAGGTGATTTTTTACCTGACAGGCACTGAAAATCCTCAGTGAACCTTCCAAGACTTGTATGCAGCTGTTCTGCAGCGTGGAGTGCAACTGGAAGTGTTCTGGATTTCTTGTGTCTGAGATGTAACATGTCCTTAGGACTTACTGTAACTGGGGCTGAGCTTACTACAGGACTGAAACTTTGTCAGAAAGCTTGTTGAATTACTTCCAGTTTATTCTTAGAAACCCAGTTTGCAGAATCAGAATCAGCCCATAACTTGGACCACACGTTTGGAAATACCTGCTCCTCCTTTTACAGTCCAAAAGAGTTGATTTAATAAGTATATGGTCTCAGGGTATAGTTTTATTGCTTATATGATAACTTGTCATTGTCCTTGCCAAACTGAGTTCTACATAGACTGTTAAAATTTGTTTCAGTTACTGAAAATGTAAAATGTTAAAATAGATTTCAAGGCTGAATTAAAACATCCATGTAACATACAGTTTTGTGAACTAGTGGTAAAATTATCCTGTTAGTTTAGTCAGACTATTTTAAAGCCTCTGAAGCTCCTGTAGTATTGTCTTGTACCCATTATTCAGTAGTTACATCCAGGACTCTGTTTATAGTACTGTTGTTCATTACTTGGGCTTACAGCTGTGTTATGAATTCTCATGTAAGCTGTACTATTTTGAACAGCACTAAGTGATGTAGGATCCTGTTACCTTTTTTCCCTGTATTTTTTGTATAATTTTATTTTAAAGTCACACAGATACCTGTTAAAATACCACATCAGTTATAAGAACTACGTAATAAAGTAGGCAGTTCCTCAGTGTCATCTCCTGTTTAGCTTGTTCAGGACACTTACTGAGGTAAGTGAGTAGATGAGCTCCATTCACGTTTGTCTTGGTTCAGCCAGTGCAGTCTGCTGAAGGCAGCAGGATTACTGTACTAAGCAAATGGCTTGTGTCCTTTCAAATGAAGGGGATCTCGAGAAATACAGGTGTATTTGTGCCTCAGTTATATGAATGTGAATCTTTACAGGTTGGAAAACCACTGTGAACCTTTGGGCAGTTCTCTGCCTCATTCATCACAGGGAATGTGAGCAGCAAGGCTCAGGAGATCCGACTGGCAGTGGCTCCAGTCAGTGTCTTTTGCAGAAGAGGGACCTGTTGTGATTTTATAGCCACCCTGGCTGTAATGAATTTTTACTGGGCTTCTTGGGTGGCATTTGGTATATTCTGTCATGGCCCACACTTTCTGCAGGTATTGTAGGGTTAGAAATGCCCCCCTTGTTGCATACATGTTTGGATTCTTTATGTATGGTACCAGTTGACTTGGTGAATGCACTGGCCTTAATTCCCCGTTTCACTGGGGTTATGAGCTTCCAGTGAAGCAAGGACACTGGCTGCTTGTCTTGTGTTCTGTATTTTCATTTCTAATGGGACATAACTGTGCCTGCCACCTAGAAATGAGCTCTGTGAGTAGAGGCCTGTGCTGACACCAATGTGTCAGTCTTGCAAGGAGGAGCTGCTTAGAGCTGGGCCAAATGAGGGTGGGAAGTGTCAGAGCAGGTAGCTGTCTTGTCCCTCATTGCTGCAGGGTTCCTGGGCATGGCTTACTTAAATATCTTCTTAAAACATTACTCAGTCCACTGAAGTACATGTCATAGCTATTAACTGCCCTGCTGCACTCACCAAGAGCCTCTCGAGCCCTGTGCGTGCTGGCAGGCTTCTGAAATCCCTGTGAACCCAAGAAATGGCAAAGCAGGGGGGTTCTGTGTGCTCGCTGGGCTGGGCCCTCTCAGGAGCCCAGGCGTCACAGGGAGTTTGGTTTGGTGGTGTTGTGCTTTAGGGAGCTGGGAGCCTGTCTTCACCCTCATGAGTAACCTGCTGAAATGCTTGGAATTACTGGTATGGGCAGCAAGAAGAGGTTTAGCCCTGCAGTATTGCATTCCCAGTGTGTCTCTGAGAGTCCTGTCACGTTCGTTAGCATTCATCTGTACCCTGTGGTGTTTGTGCCTTCACCTTTCTGTGTAAACAGGTCCCAAAAGCTTCTTCCTCGTGTTTTATTAACAAAGGGAGGAAAACAAATAGTAAAAGAGAAAACAAGTGCCTCACAAAAGCTTACTTCTACTGACTGGTAGAGAAAATTATATATTATAATATAGCAAAATGTGGCAATCTGGCAAATAATATGTTGCAACAAGCAACATGCACAGGTATTTGTCACCTACCCTGGTAGATTAACGTGTGTGTGTGTGTATATATATATATATATATATATATATATACACACACAGCATTTTGTGTTAGAACATATGAGTCTGAACCAGTAGTTACTGCCAGTTTTTCTTAAAGCTCATGCAGAAAGCTGGACCTCTCCTGGCTGAGGCAGGGAAGAGTCACTTCGTGTATGATGGGCATGGTCTGGTGAAACTGGACCCTTGCCCTGGGAGCTACAGTAATTCAAATTAGTAAAAAGAAGAAATTCATGACATCATGACTTGGTTGTGGTTCAAAACTTTGCCTTAAATAATTATCAGAAATTAAGGAGGAAGGAGGTGGCGAGGAGGAGGAGCTGGAACAGGGAGTGTTCCAAGCTCCTCCAGATAGTGGTCCTTGGAGCACCTTTCCGAGAGGTGGGTGACAGCCCAGGTCCTGCTTTGTTCATGCATTTTATTGTTGTGTAGCAAAACACTCCAGATATTAGCAGATACCCAGTGAGTACTTTGGTAGTAATATGGGCATAAATAAGTTTAATCTTGATTCCTAGAGAAACATGGGTTTTTTATGTATGTGAAAAGTACCTCAACTTTCTGCTTTGGTGGTAATGTGCAGATGACACATCTTCCATGTTCCTGACCTAACCATAGAAGTTAATAGTGAATGTGTAAATTGTAAATAGGACTTTGCAGGTGTGTGACACGTTTTGAAAATTAGTCCATATTTATTTAAGTGCACTAAAAAGGACTTTGGATTTTACTTCTACTTGAAAACATTTGTGACTCTGTTTGGTGTTAATTCAGTTAAGTTAAATTTGGGAAGTTGAAGGCTTACCTCTTTTTAATTCTACAGTTCAACATTTGAAGTTTTGTACATCAAATGTTAAATTATCTCATTAATTTCAGTGAGATACCGTGGCCTGTCTCGAGGGCTGTTTCTCTGGCCTGGATTGCTTTGTACCTGTTAATTGCAAGTGACTTGCCATTTAGACACCACTCAATTACTGCAATTAAAGTAGAGGTAACTTTCCCAGAACACTGCTCTGAACCTCCGCTGTGAATTTGCCCGACAGCTGATACAGCCTATGCAGCTGGAGAGGACAGGTGAGGATTTGAGTCCTCTGTTAACCATGGCATCTTACCTAGCTAAGTAGAGATAATGAAACCTCTTATCCTTGGTCTCTTCTCCTTACATCTCTCCTTAAAGAAAAGCATACATTAACATGTTCATGCAAGCTGCGGGGACTTAAACTGTGCTGTTAAATGCAGACGCAGATGTGATGAGGTAGGAGAAAGTCTGGGTGATGTGGTTTTGTGGAGGATGTAATTCTCAGGGAAACATTGGCCCTTTTAAAATGTCTGTCATACAGCTCAGAGAGTCAGGCTGACAAATTGAAAAGGTTACTAATCTAATGACTCAGTGTTTTCCTGACATCAAGAGAAATTAATTATCAGCTGAGAAGTTCAAAGGACTAACCCTGAACTCCTTTGCTGGTGATGTCAGTAGGAAATTGAAAACCCTTCACTTCCTTGCATCCACAGATACTTTAATGGAGGCTGCGCTCATCCATTGTGGCTACTTTCACCTCTAGATAGCTCTCCAGAGTAGGGGGTCACACTTACCTGGAGTTGTGCCCATGGGGTGTTTTGCCTCTTTAGACATCCCTATGAAGTTTCTCACAAGCAGTTCTGTTGTTGGAAATTCCATGGGAGAGGCTGGCTTGGGGAGCAGACGCCGTTGTTAGAGCTGATAGAATAGTTTTCAACTAGATTATGAAAAGCAATGTGAGAAATGTGATATGAGAGGTAGGTCTGTCTTTCTGCAAACTCCAGCTGCAGGAAAATGTCTGATAGACCTTCATCCAGAGCTTACTGAAACCTGTGGGAATCGAACAGGCTTTGGCCACGTTCTCCCTGTGGTGTGTATTGGTATGCAAGTCCAAGTTCATTTCTGACTTGACTTGGTAAATTTGACTGGAGCTATCATAAGTGGCTATTTAAGTCTTTATTTTGGTGGTGTTGGTTAAAACATTGTGCACACTATTCCTTGCAAGGAAGAAAAGAAAGGGAGTTATTTGTTATATATTGAGATAGGTTTCTTAAATCATGCTACATTAATAACATCACAAAATATAAACCCAAAGACAGTGAAGAGGGAGAAATACAAGTTATATCCATAGCAGTGGGAATAGCTTTAGGTGGAACTGGTGATGAGCTCTCAATGAAGAGAAATCATCTCTGAATACAGAGTCACACACAACTTGCCCCGGCTCCAGTGGGGCAAGGAGCGAGCTTTGAGCCCGTCCCCGCTTGTCACTGCCAGCCTCTGCCAGCCTGATGAAATGTTTCCATGAGCTCAGGTCTGCTGCTGACTCACGCTGCTGGAACTGTTACGTGTCACTGGAAGCTGCACAGATCACCTGGGACTCCACACTGACAGCCCTCCTGTTTTGAAAGTTGCCTCTGGTTTGCATAATATATTTATTTTCTTTGCTGGTGATCAGTTTGTTTAAATTATTCAGTATTGCTGCTTTTAAAATTAAAGGTTAGGTTCTTTGTCAGAAATGTGTGGAAGTACTCTCTGCTTCTACCCAAAAAACAACCTCAGCCAGAATATTTATTTTTAAAAGGTTGAGCATGCAGCTGAGGTCACTTAAATTTCAGCTTCATGGGGTACAAAACACCAGGACAGGGAGTTTTGCCTCACTCTCGTAGCTGATTGAAATCAGAAAACCAGCAAAGAGCCTTGTGCATATTTCCATCCCATGAGCATCCCTTCCTCAGCCAACATCTGGGAATTGGGCTCTGCTGTGGTGAGCAGTGACGTGGCCCATGCCCAGGCGTTTCATCCAGGCAGGGATGCCCAGGGGAGCTGGGGCAGACAGGCAGCCCCGGAGCTCGCCCATCCCACCCCTGCTCAGGCACGTGAGCGACAGCAGGCTGCCCAGGGCCACGTCCTGCCGGGAGCTGCATGGAGATCCACAGCCTTTCTGGGCAACCTCTGCCACTGATTGACCACTCTCACAGTAAAAAAGCTTTTTCTTCTTGAAGCAAGAATGGGAAGACAGAGATATATTGACTAGCCCTGTTAGTTTGTGTCCAGAATTGGAAACAATAATCCATTCAAACTGTTCTAACTGTTCCATTTTGTGCCTTCTCAGGTCATTACTTTTCATAGGTGCACTTCGCTCTCACCAGGTGTCAAGACAGTGGACACCAAGCAGCTTTTCATGTTGGGAGGGTGGAGGACATAGCATGATAGATTGATTAAAGAGAATGAAATAATTCCTGTGGGGGTTGTTGTTGAAATACAACTCAAGTCCTTCTAGGTTTTGATAATGCCAGGGGAGGGTGAGGTTGGCCATGAGGAAAAGGTTCTTGAGGCAGAGGGTGGTGGAGCACTGGAACAGGCTCCCCAGGGAGGTGCTCATGGCATTGCTTCAGCAGCTCCTGCTCCATAGCACCAGTCTGGCTTATTTTATGGAGCTCACAGTGCATTTGCTGGAGATCCGTGGTGAGACACCTTGCCAGTCCTCTGGACAGCAGACATGGAGTTGGCTCCTTAGCACAGTGCCTTTGCCCCACCAGTCAGTGGTGATTTGGGTACTATTCAGCTCCCATGGTGGGGCTGAAGGTTTCCCATCAAAGCCATGGGATCAGGAGTCTTTAAAGTCAGTTGTGGTTCTGGGGTTTTGCTTTATAGACCTGCAGAAAGCTGGCTGTCCAAAGGACGTGAGCCCATCTCCATTCTTTGTCAGTATCATGTAAATCTGTCATAATCTGTGAAACTGGTTCAAGGTTCATGAAGATTTGATTTTTTCCCCTCTCTTCTAAAATGCAATATTCATATTGGGGGTAAAAAAAAGAAAAACATTTTTCTTACTCTGTTCCAAGACTGAACATAGAAAACATCAGATATCTCACAAGAGAGATGGATTTGGGGGTAACTCTGGCATTATTTTTAACTCTCTTATACACATATAACTTGGTGTGACTTAAAATAACTGATAGAGTTACAGGGTGAATCCAGACATACTCTTTGGAAATCCTGAGGTTCAGTACTCTTCGTGCACAGGGTGAAGCCGTTCTGGATGACCTTCCTCGTTTCATTCTGTCTTTATTTGGAGGGCATTTCTGAAGTTGGTGGCAAAATGCCCCCCCATCTCAAAACTAGGCATCTTGTCCTTTTCTATACATTTATTTTTTTCTGATTTCTTCTCAGTGCCAAAATGTATTCTTCATGGATTTTACAAAACAACAACTGCGAGATCTTTCAGGTCACAATGCAGAATCTTTCTGCCCCGGCGTTGGGAACTTGTCCTCTGGTTAGAAATGGCCTCAGAACCTGGTGAGCAGTTGACAAAAATAAGAGTTTGTTGTGAAAACTGAGTAATGATTTATGTTTCACTTCTTGTTGGTGTAACACAGGCTGTTACACTGCTAATTCAGCCTTTACTTGTGTGAAAAATAACCTTATTATAGAGAACCACTAGGTCCCTGCTACGTAAATACTGACAAATCCTATTGAACTGACTGGAGAGGGAAGTGTGTTTTGGGAGGAAAGTATGTTTTTTCTTACAGAATGCATTTTGTTCAGCTCAGCTAGTAAAGGATTGTTGTCATTGCCCATCTCTACTTAGTTTGTGCGAATACATGAGATGATACAAACAGGAGATGATACTGAGTGGTTTAAAAGGGAAGGTCTTCTATGTGACCTGAATGTTGAGCTGATAGTTACAGGTAAAGGCACTCAGACAATTCCCAGCATCTCCAAAGCACATTGTTGATGCTGTTGCTGCTCTGGGGGTAGGATCAGCCTAACGTTGGAACATTCAAATTAGTGGTAGTTTGGGTAAGCTTAGGGGAATATTCCTGAGGAGGGAAAGCAACACAAGATAGCTTTGGGGTTTGACTGTGTGTGTTTTAGCAAAGGTTTTGTGGAACTCATGGGGGAAGGATGGTAGTGTCCATTGCCCAGAATGTTAATGCTGTTCAGAAACACCAGAGCTAGAGATGAGTAACCAGCAGAGCAGGATGCAGAGTGCAGAACAGTGTAGCTGCCCGGCTTGGTGCACCTGAGGGAGCTGACAGAGGCCGCCACACGCCTCTTCACGGTGCATCGCCTCATGCTCTGCTGACCTTTGGCCCTGCACCATGGTTGTTGTAAATACTTCACAGCCAAAAATCCACTTACGAAAAGTGAAGTTTGTTTAGAAGAATCTGAAACCAAGAAACATCATAATGTGAAGTGAATATTTTCTTTCTCAGCCATGTGGCACCTAGTGAGAGCTAGTTTGACGGGACAGCTGATTTCTTTTGCAGTCTGCAGTACTCCTGCTTTGTCGTGGGTCAGATTTCACAAGAATGCTGCCCTTTTGGTGAGCTCATACTTCAGTTAAACCTTTCCATTAAAAAATTAACAATTCTTTCATAAGAGGAAAGATTTCATTTGGTATTCCAGGGTCCTCCGTCCTCACCCTTTCCAACACAAACTCAGTCATGCTTTACATCAGCAAAGCTAATAGACCTTTTTACTGTCACTCAGAATTAATTAGCAGCCCTTTCTTTATTCCATACTCTAAAAACACCACAAAAACACATTCATATTTGGTTGCCCTTTGGGGAAGAAGTTGGAAGATATGGCTGTGCTATGAAGTGTGAATTTTAGGGGCTCAGGAAGACAGGCACTGCAGAAAGCAGTGGCTAGAGCCAGCACATGCATTCTCAGCCCATATGATTTTTCCTCTCTTTGCAAATTTGTTAAAGTTATGGAAAATAAACTTTTCTCTTTTTTTGTTTAAATGGTCCTAGAGAATGTCTGCAATCCACTGGATTTGCTCTGTCTCCTGTATCTTTTACAGTATCAGTTTTGGGTTTTTTCAGCTTTACCCTAGACTTTTTTTTCCCTATTTTTTCCAGACTTTTCCAAAGCTTCAAGTCAGAATAGAAGTCTTCCTAAGGAAGTCCCAGAAAAACCTCTCCACTCTAAGCAGCCTTCTCTGATGGGTGAGCTTCAGAGATTTCCCTGTAGCTTTTTCTCATTCAGGCTGGAGAAAGGCTGCCATCTTCCTGCAGAGCTGCTTCTCTCCTTGGGGCTCCTCTAGAAAAGAGCAGCAGCGTGTTTGGAGGAGGAGTGCGAGTCTGCTGCACAAAAATCACCTCTTCCCTTGAAGTAAAGCACCTTAAAGTCTCTGCAACATATATGCAGAATAGAGGGGATTCTCTTGGTTTTATTTAAAAAAAAAAAAAGTTTTCTTTGTTTTTCCATGCAGTAAGCTGTGTCCTGTGCTTTGTCTGCATTCTTTGGGTACCATTTATGATTGCACTTATATTTGTGGTTTCAAGGTAAAGCATCACTTAAAATAATGGTTTCCTTGCCAAAATGTTTGGTGAATAATAGTATCTTTTCAGGAAACAGGGCAGTGCTAGAAAGGTAGTCGTTTTGTTGGTACAGGTAAAAGCAGTGGTAACCAGCAAATAGGTTCTTGGTGGTCTGGAGGTGGATTTGGTTCCAGAGCTTTCAGTCGTCACTTGTTAAAACTCGTTTTCATCCTCGCTCCTGGGGGCTGAATTTCCTGGTCTGCTCGTTCAGCCTTCCTTGAAGATGAGTGGGAGAGAAGATGATGAGGAAGTAAGGATGGAGAGAGGAATGAAGGGCTCAGACAACCAACTGCAGAGCTCTTAGCAGGCAGGGATATGTGCAAACAGTATTACAAATGGCTCTCATGGTCATTAATTTTATTACTATTGAAGCAAGTTCTACATACACCGCTGATTTCCCTGCTGCTTCCAGATGGGGTCATGGCTGGGTCACTCAGAGGCATACACCTCCTTTCTTTTTTTCCCCTCCCTTCAGAAAGGGATAATTATTTCTTCCCAGCTGTTTTGATTCTCCAGTTAACTCTCTCAGTGCAGTTTTCCAAAGCAGTGTGATATTACTGCTGCCCAGCTCCTGCTAGATAGCACAATATTTGCTTTTTCTCTGATATGCTGCATACATTTTGCAGTGTCTGAGCCAGGAGTGATTACTGAGCACAGTGTCACTTGTACTGGATTTGTTCGGTGATTAGCTGTGATCGCGCGTTACGGGTGTTCTCCTGCTGGTAGAGCTGTGCAGCAAAATTAAAAGCATTCATATCGTGCTGTTCCATGAATTATATTCATAGCCTGCTGTGCTCTCTATTAGAAAGCAAACAGTTTCTGTGAGGAGGTGTACTGGAGAATTGCCTCCCTGCTAGCTGTCTGTCTCCTCCTGACGGTTTGGCAAGCCGGTGGCTGCTCAGTAGAGGTGACATTGTGGAGTGTCTTGTCTCAGGAGAGCACTCACGCCACACCCAGCTGAATGTCTTACTCTCCATGCTAGCTAGAATTAAGCTGCTCTCCACTTTGAGAGCTGCAGATTTTGCTACCATCTCTCTGCCTTGCCATCACTAACAAAATAACCCCCACCTGACTAGAACCGTCCTGTTCCCCTCCTGGTAAACCCCACATACTAAATAGTCCTTCCCTCCAGCATGTCCATCCCGGGATTATTCTATAATTGTTTGTTTCTCTTCTCCTTGGTCCCACTTGGGACATTTCCTGAATAATCATCTCTGGAGCTGTGCAGGCAGCACAACCTGGACAGATTCATTCTCATCTCTCAGCCATCTTGTTTATTGCCACCCTCACTGTGGTGCTGGCACCGTTTCCATGTTTGGTTGGCGTGTGTCCTGCGGGCTTCTGAGAGTCCTGGGCAGAGACACGCACACCACGGCCATACCTCACCCAGGGGGCTTACTCACTTCTAGCTCCAGTTGTCCCTTACTCATGCTGTAATTCTCCAGAAACATTCAGCTCATGGCAGTCTCAATTTCCTGTCTACATTTACAGTGCAGAAGCAAAACCCTGAAGATGTGGAGCTGTGACAAGGGGCACTGCTTAACGCTGGCCCATCTGCTCGGGGAGGGCACTGCCGCGCGGAGGGACGGGCTGCGACCTGCTCCTGTGAGTAACCATAACCCACCCACTTCACAGGGAGCATCTGCACAGCACGGCTCTGAGCTGGAGCTGCTGCACTCCTGCCCATAATGAGCACATAAGTTAAATCATATTTTTAGGTTTAATGGAATTACTCCTGATTTACATTGCCCTAATTGCTCCAACTCGGTAAGCACCCTTTTCCTACAGCACAGCAATACAGCTGCAGAGGAAATGGATTGAGTATAGGAGTATCTGCCTTTTATTAGTAGCCACCATTGATTTAATTCGTCTGGGGCAAATAACTACGTGAAATAATTACCTGCAGTTGAACCATCTTGTATCTGAGAGTGATGTCTGAATTCGACAGACCAAAAATGATCGTTTAGTTTGACATCTTTTTAAAAACTGGTTTAAAAAAATTCTAGAAAAAATTAGAATATTTCCTTTCACATGCTATTGAGGAATAAATTACAGAGACATTTATGGGATTTTCTATACAGACATTATGCCAAAGGTTATATCACTTTTTGAAATGAAATATTTGTACAGCTGCTATAATAACTTTGTCTCTCTTGAGTGACAAAAGGAAGCAAAACCATAAGTCAAAACTTAGCTTAGTGCAAGGTATGGAAATAAAACGTGACTCATACACCAAATGGGATAAATTGTTAATAACCCATTTGTTGATTGTACTTTTTGAATGGTGAATATTTGATTCTCTTTACAAGCATTCCTGAATTGTTAGATGAAATGTGTCTCTTGTAAATCCTTTCACAGACTGTCAGTAGTGCTGACTCTTCCTTTAAGGAGACATCGTTGTGCAGTGCTGTTTGAAATGAGGCCAGAGAGGAGATTTCCATGCCTGATGTATTTTCTCTTTGTGACCATTCCTTAGCAAAGAGAATTCACACTGGGATAAAGAATATATACCTAGATTGTAAGGGACAGTGTTTAAGAACCTCCCGTAATTCAGGAGGCTCAGTGTGGAGAACAAAGGGAATAGGTAGTCAGGATCTTCATCTACAAGTTCTTGCCTACTCTGGCACAGACCAAAGCAAGGACACAGCAGCAGACAAAGATGTCTTTTTCCTTCTCTTGGTCCCTGCAAGATCACCACCCAGGGGTTTTTGGCAGTGCTTTGTTGCTCCGTTGTAGCACTGTTTCTTTGGAAAACCTGGGGGAAGGGGGGTTGTGCTGACACTGGCTGCCTCTCTGCTTGCCCGCCTGCCCTTCCACCCCCAGCCCTGGTTGTGTCTGTTCATGAATTTCAGGGGGAGTTGGGGGTGCAATTACAACTGCAAAGATAGTGTTCCTGTAAGCTGGGAAAGATTACAGTGTAAACTCATCCTTTAGGAGAGGTCAGAGAATCTGGTTGACATTCATTTGCCCCAGCCACAAGAGAAGTTTCACAGCTCAGACCTTACTGGGTGTGCAGGTCAGCTACCTGGAGGCACAGCTCTTGGAAAATCATGCCTCTCTTTATAGAGTTGCCTGTTTCTTACTACAACTGAATTCTCTGGTTGGAAGATGAAATTGGCCTTTCTGTACTTGTTTTACCAGAATTTATCAGTCATGTTGAAAAAAGATAAATAAGAGGGGAAGCTGCTTGAAATCATCACTCCTGAGACCTTCAATTTATAACTGTGAAATGACCAGAGGAAAGAACATTTCACCATATTGTAAGTTCTGTTAAAAGCTGCCACAGAGCATGGGAAGGTGCAGTTCATGTAATAAAATACATTCTGTGGGAAGGGAAACTGAAGTGAGTAATACATCATCTGCCTTCGATGGGTACAGTGATAAATAAAAGTGACTTTCTTCTCAAAACCACTGATGAGCATCTCATTCCATATACAGAGGGAAGGCACAGGACGAACTGCTCTGACCAAAGTGTCCAAGGATCTACAGAGAGGCACAGAGGCTGTGTGTGCATAGCCAGTAAAGCAAGGTCAGTAAAGTATTTAGAGAGGATTGTGTTGTGGAAACTTTCAGCAAACTCGTGGTTGGTATCTGCTGTAGGTATAATGATTCAGGATACAGAAGAAAAAATTGCCAAAGTAGGGAAAAAGAATTTCCCAAGCATCATTAAAATTGTTTCTAAACACCCAGCAGTAATGTGGCAAGAGCAAATGAAGATGTTACAGGCAATGAAAACAGGGAATTTAAGAATGAAAGTAACTCATCACATGTCAGGAGGCAGTAGGACCTGCTGGAGTGAATGAAGCTGCTTTCCCACAGTTCAGCATCCAGGTTAATTGAAATTTCCACTGAAGTTTTCTTTATGGTGGGAGTATTTATAAAGCCTCTGCTTTGTGATCACCAGTTTCTAGTGAAGATGGACTCTGCTGCAGCCTGTCTCTTGTCTAGGGGGCCTGCTGTGATCCGTCTCCTCTGATCTGCTGCTCATTTCCATAAAACTTGTGGGAACTTAATAGCTTTGACACTGCCAGGTTGAGATGAAAATGATCATTTTGTCAGAAGGAACTGAGGGATGGGAGTGGAAGAGGGAGACATGTGCAGGCGTATATCCACACTCTGGCAGCGTGCTCGTGTGTTTCCTGAGGAAGCCAGGCTGAAAAATAATGGTCCAAACAAGGGTGAATGATGCTTCTTTCTCTTCTTATCTCTTGACTGTATTTCTGACCAGGCTCACGCTGTTAATCTTGAGATTTAGAACACTGTCCTTAATTTAAAGTTGACTTGTGGGGGCAGAGGTGACTGTGATTTGTAAATAGAAGGAAATGAGCCCTGGCCTTTAGCTGGCACAGCAGAGATTAACAATCAATAGTCCAGCAGGACAGATAAATCACAAAAGCCAAGTCGAATCCTGTACAGTTAAAGGCCAGATGGATGGTCCAGATCCAGGACTGTGCCTCGTGTGGTAGGCAGGGCCGATGCTCCTCTCTCCTGCACATTTCTGACATGAGGGTTGACAGTTGGTCCCGGTAAATAATGCAGAATCCTCCAAGCAGAGGCAGCTGCGATGTGAATGGGAGGAGGGAGAGGCACAGGCTCCCAGTCAGGCTGGGAGGGAGGAGTGTGGCTTTCCAATGGGTTCTGCAGTGAGGACAGTTCTATGGCTGAGTGGGGCACCAGGGGTGGACTGGCCGGCCTGGGCTGTTCTGGGGTGTAAGCCTTCCCTGTGCCCCAGCAGGGCAGCTTGGAAATGGGAAACGAAGGAGGGGTTATTCAGAGAAGCTGTCATTCCCTTAGCTCTGATCCTTGTCCTGTGGCTCTTGTCACACAGTGCAGTGTGGCCGTGAGTTCTCTTCCCCTGCCTGTCCCGTCTGGGGCTCCAGCACCTGGGAATCGCAGCCTCCAACCCTGCCCTGCCCTGGCAGGAGGAGAACACTGGAGCAATCCAGCTGTGGGCATAGACACAGCTAATGCAGTTCAAGTGGGTAGAACTGAGCAAGAATCAGGTTGTTAATGACACAGATTTCTAACTGAGTGGATTTGTAGTTACCCAGACTAGGAAGTAATTGCAGCAGCCTTACAGTATTACCCTTCATCAGAAAATACTCGTGTATTTGAACTCAGAGTGATGCCAGAAAGAAGAGAGAGACAGAGTCCTCCAAGAAAACTGCATTGAACCTGTCTGTCCACTCAACAGCTGAGTGCTGGAAATGTTGTCAGCTTGTAAGTTTCCCCAGTATTGCGGTTTCTCAAGAGGAAACATTCACAGTGTGCCAGAGCACACTTGGCTGTGGTTCTGTCCGTGTGTGC
This sequence comes from Caprimulgus europaeus, assembly GCA_907165065.1. Next base: position 1,157,645 of record OU015531.1, on the reverse strand, counting down.
AGCTGGAGCAGGCAGGCAGCATCTGATGCAGCTCACACTGGAAGGAGCCATGCGGGGAACGAAAGTTTCATAAACCCCAGGCGGAGGCGCGGTACCGCACGGGCAGGCAGCGCCTGGCTGCGTGTGGCAGTTACCTGTCAGGTCCTCCCTGGGTGACCCTGGGCCGGTGTCCGTGTGCAGTGTGTGCACGCACCCAGGCACGCTGCCCGCGGGAGCAGGGCCCAGCAGACACACCCCTTTGGTTCAGCTTCCAGAGAGGCTCCCGCGGCTTCTCCCCGCGCGGAGCCTGGCGCACGGAGGTGCGAGAGAACAGAGGCAGCGCTCGGGCTCGTGCTGCACAGCCCCGGAGCAGCCCTGGGCTTTACGGGAATGACACTGACGCTGACATCAGATCTGAGTATTTGCATTGGATTTCAGCGTCGGCATCGGAGGTGTGGCTTAGCAGGGACACTGTTTCAGTCTTCTGATCCAGCTAAGAGGCAGCTCCGGCTGAGAAGATACTCACTCCCCTTGGCTCTGCTATCCTGCTCGCATCTGACTCCTCCCTCCTGCAGCTCAGAACAGCGCAGGGTGAATCCAACAGCCTCTCATTTCTACTATGTTTCTCCCTGAGCTACTAGAGCTTGAACACACCTGATACTCTGCCTCCGTTCCGGCTGAACTCGTGAGTAAGGGTGAATGGCATGTTATTACCCGAGGAGCCTGAATTAACGGTCTTCCACTGCTGAAAGGATTGTGAAGAATTGCATTTTTTTCAGCACCTTTAGGACTTCATTGTTGCCTGATTTTTCAAGAGCATGAATTGTTCTGGTTATCAAGGGTGCTTTCACCTGAATATTTCTTCCTCAGATACCACAAAAGAGAGTCTAGGAAAACAAAGAAACTTACGGTATGGAGCTGACAGTTCTGCATTCAGATAGTGCAAACTTGCAGAGTCAGTGAGAAGGCACAGAAAAAAAATTGCCAAGGACAATGTCGGTAACGCCTAGTAATTTGTCACTCAATGGGACAAGCTTCTTCACTGAAAATCACAGCATTATGGATGAGCCCAGTGAGGAGAGAACTTTGAATGTCTTTCTGTTCTGCTTGACTTTCATCATTGCATTCACAGCACTTCTGGGCAGCGTTTATTCACTAGTTTCCCTGCTGAAAATGCAGAACAAAACCACGGTCTCAATGATTGTGACCTCTTTGTCAGTAGATGATTTGATCAGCATTGTGCCAGTGATTATTTTCATGCTCACCCAGTGGTCAAGTGATATCCTCCCCCAGCCTCTCTGCACCACCTCAGCACTTATATATTTATTCCAGGGCATTTCTAGCAACCTGAAAGGGTCTCTTATAGTTTCTTACAACTTCTACACCATCAACAAAACTGAGACAAAGAGCTGCAGCAGCACTTCCAAGCGACGAGTGAGCATGGTATGGGCCATTCTGACCATCTGGATTGTCAGCTTGCTGATCTGCATTTTGCCTCTGTGTGGTTGGGGCGGGTACATCCCCACCTCCTGGGGCTGCTTCACTGACTGTGCCAGTTCCTATATCTTGTTTTTATTTATTGTCTACTCGCTGTGCTTTTGCCTCCTCACAGTGCTCTCTGTTCCTCTAACTTACCAGCTGTTGTGCTCAGATGAGCAACAGCTCTTGCACATTGATTACCAGGAAATCTCTCGAGGCCACACCACCCCTGGGACACCCGCAGGCTGCAGTACCGCTGCCCCGTCTCTGTCACCGCTGGACCCTGTGGATAAAACCCTGAAGCGTTTCCAGAACACGTGTCCAAGCTCGGAGGCAGCTTTTGGGAAAGGTGTGGCCGAGAGCGGAGCCCTCGAGCCGCGCTGCACCAGCAGCACACAGAGCAGGAGCTTCGCCGTGGCCTTCGCCCAGAAACGGTTCTCGCTGATTCTTGCCTTGACAAAAGTAATTCTGTGGCTTCCGATGATGGTAAATGGTCAGATTGCTTTGCTTCCTCGTGCTTGCTGACATGTCAGTGGGATGCAAGGTGGTGTGCCATGGGTTGAAGCAGAGCAGTAGCCATTCCAGTTGTTCCTTACAGTGCTGGCAGAAGTCCTTTCGGGCAGGCCTGTGTCAGGGCGTGGGTTTAACTGCCTTTCAGCAGGTTGGGCAGAGCCTGGTCCATCAGTGTGTCACTCATCATGGCATCATTGGCACCCCCTGAACGCAGGGATGAATAAGGGCCACCTTTGTATTGCCAGCTGGCTGGCAGGCGCTTGTTCAGCATCATGGGCTCTTGCCCTAAGCTGGCTCTTCTGCCCCTCCTCACAACTGTGAGTCACGTCCTTTGCCAGACTGGTTAAAAACCAGGAGTTTGTTAGGAAAATGAGATTTGTTTGCACCTTTGTAATCTCTGTAGCATTGCAGGGGCTGGGGGGAGGGAGGGCTGTCCATGTGCATGTACTAGTGTACTGGGGGACAGGTACCTTCACAGATAATGAGGAAGGAGTTTGCTGAGAACATGGGGCTGGGGCAGCGTTGTCCCCGTCCTCCGTAGGTGTCCAGACTCAGCACCTGAGCTTCTCTCAACAGAAAGAGCGTTACAGAGCACCTGCAGCACAGCCCTGTGTGGTGCTGAGCGAGCTCTCCTGGTCCCCAGCAGGAGCTGGGGTTCCTCAGTACCAGCAGGAGGGTCTGAGCTAGCAGTCTTTTCTAAGCTGTTTGGGTTGTCAGTTGCTTGTTTTAATGGTGCCCAGGCATCTATCCTGAGCTTAAACTAGAGTTTTTCTGAGAAGTGCAGAACGAGGAGGAGAGCCTGTCACTGTGTTTTCTCCACTCTGTCAGAAACAAAATTGTTAGGCTCAGCAAACAGTAATGACAACCTGTGTCTTTTCCTTGTGTCATATCCATGGTGAGATGTTCTGTTTATTCCTGGAAGTATCTCGTGTGCCTGAAGCGATTTAACTTCAAAATGCTCTGCCTTTCAGATACAAATGGTTGTCCAGCACATCACTGGTTTCCAGAGCCTTTCGTTTGAGACTCTTAGCTTCCTGTTGACTTTGCTGGCTGCCACAGTCACCCCAGTATTTGTCCTGTCAGAACACTGGATCCACCTGCCCTGTGGCTGCATCATTAATTGCAGGAGGAATTCGTATGCGGTGTCTTCAGAAGAACTCAAAAGTAGGTATGGGAGGGTGGTACGCAGCTGGGGTGGATCTTGTAGGGAACAGGGTGGGAAGTTCGTGTCAGTAACAGTGCTTTGTGCTCCTTGAAACCATTTACCTGCGTGACGTGGACATGATTCAGAAGGGTGTGTGAGACTCACAACGCTGATGTGAGACAGCTGGGTGGAAGCAGTGGCTGCTGAGGCACGAAGCTTGGCTGGTTTTCCCCAGGCAATGTCAGATCTTCTGGCGGAGTCCAGTGGACTCTCAATCCTAGTTTCCCTCTCCTCTCCTACCCTGGGAAAGATACATCTACCAAAATCTGACTGCTACTAATGGAATCCATGGAACATGCTAAACACGTTTGATGTCCTGGGGGGACGCAGCCATGTGCTGTAGCTGCTGCCCAGAAATCACAGCGGCACCAACAAGCAAATAGCGCAGGACGGGATTTACGGGAGGGGCCCGAGTCTCGGCGCGTTCCTGCCGCTTGTTGAAAGCTGAGCAACTCCTACACAGTTTTTGCCTAAAAATATTTTCCTGCATTTACCTTGGTGTAACAGAGGATGCCAGACCTTCACTGGTAACCTTTTTGGCATCCTCTAAAGCCCTGTTGTTCTCTGGGCCTCCCTGTAAAACCAGCTGGAGGAATCCCTGCGCACGCTGGCTGCCACAGCCTCTCCTGCAGTGCACGACTTTTGTTCTTTTCATAAAGAACTTGATCATGGGGTGATACTGCGAGAAACAGAAGACAAAGAAATGCAGCTATCACTGCATGAACTTACCTCTACTGAAAAACACATTTAGGGTTCTGTGAACATGAGTAGCATTCATATTTGGGGCTAAAAGACTGCATAATGCTTTCCTGTGAATTTCCTTATGAAATACCTCAACCTCCAGTGCTTCTGTGTCTGCACAGAGGGATTGCGTTTCAAATTCCAAATGAAAATGTTTTCAGTATTCTTCTGAGAGAAGTATTTCTTGTTAAAATGTTTTATTGAAGCTTATTATACCTACAAGTATAAGTTAATTGTCTTTATTAGTGATTAATTTACATTCATTGCATGCAAGTGTATGCTTATATGGTCATAAATGTTTGCTTTCCAGAACAACCAAAAATGTGCACACTTAAAAAAGTCACCTCTTCAACAGTTGGTAATTCTGGGAGTCTGAAGGGTAGAAATCTGCCTGAGCATATTAAATACATCTGTATCTGTTAGATCTCTGTTAACATAATAAATATGTGCTGGTAAGAAATAATCAATAAGGAAGCCTACGAGGAGGGAAGATAGAGCAATAGTTGAATTTTGATTTACAGTCATCATTATTATAAAGAATAACAACAGAAAAATAATTAAAATTTCCTATTTATAATGCTGCAATTTCATTCATAGATCAAAATGAGAGATTTATGCATTAATTTTCAGAAGTGAGAGTTGCAGTGGTGGGGTTTGATACAGTTGTCCCTGAGGCCTGGTCCAAGGGGAATTAAAAGTGCTGGCAAATTGTGTTTAGAAAGTTTGGAATGGGATAGGATAGGATAGGATAGGATAGGATAGGATAGGATAGGATAGGGTAGGATAGGGTAGGATAGGATAGGATAGTTCAGTTGGAAGGGACCTACAAGGATCCTCTAGTCCAACTGCAAAAGTTAAGAGCTAAATACTTCTGAGGATCTGGGTGTCGTTTCCGTTCCCGGAGCGCAAGTCCTCTGACATCAGTGGAGGAATTCCTGACACTCTGTGCCTGTCTGGGGATAAATCAGCCCCAGAGTGCCAAAGCCATTCTCGTTCGTGGCCTTCCCTTGGTCTGAACACATTCTCCATATGCAGAATGGCTTGTGCTGTGACTGGTGATGTTTTAACCGCTTCCCTGGAGAGGATGACTGCAGTTCATCAAGGAGGCAGTTTATTGCAGAGAAAAAGGTACAACAGATAGAAAAGTAGCAATTCTAAAATTATTTAAAATCAGTCTTTGTCTTTTCAGTATTTTTACTGAAGACCTCTCAAGTTTTAATGCAATGACTGCTGAGGTCAGAATTTCACCCACAATTAAATATGATACAGTAAGCACACAAGTTGTGGAGTGGAAATGGATGTTGTGTAAATGTATCCCCACACCTTTTGTTTTATAATTTATCATGAAGGGTTTAGTAGGAAGATTATTTCATTAGTTAAATAAAAGGCATTTCTTTAGTTACTGCATAATATGAGATGAAACGGAGGAGGATGAAGAATCTCAGGTGATTTGTGTTCAAAAGGAGGAAGAATGAAAGGGTATAAATAATGATTGAGAATTTTTACTTAATTGCTCAATTACTGTGTAAGATCATTTGGGGCACTGCATTTAGAATGGAGAATATACAATACTTCCATTATGTAAATACTTCAGATATCTCTTTTAGTTGTAGAATTCTGATTTTCTTGCTTGATTATCGATGTTGAGGGTTAGTTGTATATTCTCAGAAATGTTTTATCATTCTGTACAGTTTTTTACCTTTAGCTATATAGCAGAAACAGCCTCTGAAAAAAAGAGTATTACAAAATCTAGATCTTTTCTTCCTGTGTGTATTCCATAAAACATCATACATGGTGTTTTTGAAAATGGCAGGTAGCCTACCGGTTTCTGGGAATCCATTAACTTTGGAATGTGTAATTTCTGAATCATTAAGAAGGCAGTCTAATAACATACTATCTGAGAAGTCTTTCTTCTCAGCAGTTCATCCTTTCTATGGATAGAAAATTGTCTGTTTCTGGGAGTAGTTAAATAATTTATTCCGTGTTTTAGAATGTCATTTTCATTGTGTGTGTAATCTCATTTTTCTTCTTGGTTTTGACCCTTTTTAATACGACATTTCTCCCCTTTCTGCTTAGCCAAACGTAGGGGGTTTGAATTCAACCTGTCATTCCAGCAAGGTTATGGAATCTACAGAATATCCCACGACAACCACCACCACCAGCAGCGTGGTGATGGAAAATCTCCATCCTACCACAACCTGGTGAGCTACGACTGCAGTGATTCGAAAGAAGCTCGGAGCGGCACCGGCGATGCCCCGCGCTGCGGGTTCAGCACCACGGCCCCGGCGGACAGCTCCCGGGGGGACCCCGCGGCCGGGCGGGGCCCGGGCCAGGAGAGCAGCACCCACCGCCTCCTGTCTGGCAAACTGGGAGCCCTGGAAGGAGAGGAGGTCGGAAATTTTGATACTGTGACTTGTTTTGAAGGACCAGAAAGGAGGTTGTCTCATGAGGAAGGCCAGAAACCTGAACTCACAGACTGGGAGTGGTGCAGGAGTAAATCTGAGAGGACCCCTCGGCAGGTAAAATACAAATTTGCCTTTTTTTTTCTGATAGTAGGAATTACCTAACGAAAAAATAATAATTTTTACTTATGTTGAAATTACTAGTAATCCTATTGGTAGTGTAGTTACTTCTAGTAAAAATCACACTGAGCATTATATATTTTAGGTGTCAAGAGTATGGGGCCAGACTGTTTTCAGTTTGGCCAGCGATAGGACGAGGGGCAACAGGCAGAAGGTGGGACACAGAAGGTTCCACTTAAACATGAGGAAAGACTTCTTCACTGTGAGGGTGCCAGAGCCCTGGGACAGGCTGCCCAGAGAGGGTGTGGAGTCTCCATCTCTGGAGTTGTTCAAACCCACCTGGACACTTTCCTGTGCAACCTGCTGTAGGGAACCCGCTCTGGCAGGGGGGTTGGATTGGAGATCTCCTGAGGTCCCTTCCAACCCCACCATGCTGTGATTCTCTGTAACCACACACCTATTTGCAGATTCTGATGCTGAAATAATTTATCACTTGTCTTCTTAATAATGGGATTTTAATTATTATTACTGTTATTTCGTGTGTCCCTGCTGAGGGTTTGAGTGTGCACTGTGGAATTCAGTAGACATTTGGCATTACAGTCGTCAGGAGCAGGGTAAGAGCCTGTGTGAAGTCCACAAGACAGGAGCTGCAGAAGGCTTTAGGTTGAAAAAGACCTCTGGAATTCAGCTCCAAGCACGGGTGACTTCAAAGCTAGATTAACTCGCTCTCCTTTGGTCCACACATAAGTAATATATAAAAGATGTATTTTATATCTGAGTCAGGGAGTCCCCTCTCCCTCTGATAAACACAGATTTGAGTCACAGTAGGAATTTGTTTGATATTTCAAGTTTGACTGATTGTCCCTTTCATGAAAAAGCAAATGTTCACTCCGTGGCAGTGTGTGGTGGTTGTGGGCAGAACTAAATGATGGCTCAGCCTGGTTTTAAGCTACTAGTTCTTGCTAACCCCTTGTGTGCCGTGTATAGTTTGGTTAATAGAGTCAGTATATCACTAGGTTCATCATTAACTGTGCCTCTCCTTGCAGTAGTTTCCAGATGATGTTTAAAAACAAACAAACAAACAAACAAAAATCCTTTTCCCATCTCCTGTGGCTGCCATTTCAGATTGCTGTGACTCCCAGTACCGCAGGCACCAGCATCTCTTTGCGAAGCAGCTGCCCACGGCTGCGTGTGGATGGCTTTATTCACCCTGGGGCTTCACGTGTCACTGTTGGACATACCTCTTCACTACTTGCTGTACAAGGAATCCCAATTCATCCTTTTCTGACATTTTCCAAGTTATAACCCAGTGTGCAGTTGCCAGGCATTAAGGCTCCTATGGTCTAAAAGTTCAAGGCTTCTGAGTACAGATCTCTGTTTCTGACATTCAGCCTGGGTTTCCAGAGCTCCACAGCGCTGACATTTGCTTTGCTGCTGAAAAAGGGCAGAACATGAAACTCCAGCAGGCATTGGAGAAATAACTTTAATGCATTTCTCAGATGGATGTTGGATGAAAGATCAATTTGGGGCAAACATTAAATAAGTTGAAAGCCATCTTTTTTATTTATCCTGTCTGGAAGTCCCTAGGTATCTAAGAAAAGTTACTTTCTCCTCATCACTCTCCATTTCTCACCTTTATTAAAAATGGGGTCTTTCCCTAGCTTTTCTTGGCCATCTACTCCTGGTTCATTTGTCAGCTGAGCTAGCCAGCTGGGGAGGGGGTCCCAGACCTTACAAAGAAATGGTTTTCCTAAGAGGATAAAAGTTCCTGTAGTGCTTTCAGACTAAAAATGGCTGAGCACAGAAATAAATATAGATGTTCTTACTAGAGTACTTCCAGCTTTCTGTTCAATAAGCAGAACTTGTAATAACTTACAGAAGGAGGGAGAATAACAATTGTATATGGAATTTCAGCTTTGCTAGATGTGGTAAGTGTGTCCTTACACGATGAATTTCCATGTGGCAAAGGGCATAGATACTTGGCATGAGGACTTGAGAAAAACATCATCTCAGCCCGCCTGCACATGCTTGTTGAAAAGCAGACAGTGAGTTTTCCTACAGAAAGTCAGAATGCATTTTTCTCACATTGAAATTCTTTTCTCATTTCTGTTGTACTGCCTGGCTTGAAAGCTTCTGAAGTGGAGAGCTCCCACGATAGCCCTGAGAGCAGCCGGGTCAGGGTGCTGTGATTGAGGTTCCCCCTCCTGTCCTTGTGCCTCCGTGCTCCTTTATGTTCCTGGAGAGGATCTTTTACTCACACAACCAAACAGTGTGCAGTTCTGCAGTGAAGTGGAGAGCACTGTGTTAATCAAATCTAGGAACTGCCGTGGCGATGGAGGTTGCAGTTGGGAGAGCGACAGTCAGCGTCAGCCGGGTGTTGCAGGAGTCGTTGTGAGCCTGGCTGCTGAGTGAGTAACAGAGTGTGCATTGCTGTGGCTGACGAGTGTCCTGTTTGCAATAAAACCTTCTTTTTGCCAAGTGCAATACACCAGAACGTTATGGCCAGGGCCAAAAAGCTGTGGCAGTCTTGTCCTGATCTCCAGATGGCAGCTAGCTGGGCACACTGATTTTTCACAGAGGACAAATATTCTTACCAGCAGGACAAGTAAACCCTTTACAGTATAACCCTACTGCTTCCATCAGTGCATCTGCATTGATTGTGCTGTGCAGGTCAGCAGAGCTGAGCTGGGTGTCACCAGCCTTCCAAGGGCCTGTTGTCCTGCCTTGGTATTGATCCTTCTCGTAGCCACTTTGCAGGTTGAACAGGAGAGAAGAGAGCAAAGGGAGATGAGATGTCGTGTGCAAATAAAAGCAGTCTTGAACAAGTGTTGTTTCATGAAAAGTGATTGCCCCAAGTTTCTCTGAGAAAGCTGAGGAGGAAGAGAGGCGACATCCTGGAGAACAGTCCAGCCTGAACGTGCTGTGGCCCAGAAGCAAACCCAGCACGTCCTGCTCCGGGTTCCTCTGGCAGCAGCTTTATCCGTTACGAGGTCACCTGCTCCTCCAGCCCTTCAGGTGGCACAGGTTACCTGGGACACAGCCTGGCTTGAGCAGGCTGCTGGCACAAGTGGCAGTGACAGTCAGAGCGGGCTGTGCAGTGGTCTGGTCACTGTTCTGGTAGAGGGATGGGCCTGAGGGGGGGGAGAGGCAAGGAGGGCTCCTCCCGCAAAAGAGAGCGCACCCGTGGTTTGTTTGAGGGACTCGTCTGAAACACACAGAGGTGTCACTCTGTTATTTTAAACAGCAATTAAATCATGAAATGGTAAACTGTTAACCTGAAATAAATCCTGCTTTCTCTGTAGACCCTGTTATTTAGTGTAGCTTCTGTCAGGAAGCATAATTAGGAGGTATACTTCTGCCACAGGTCACCTTGAATTCCAGAGTTCATAGCAGTGAGTGAGATTTTTACTGATTTATCAAATTAACATAGTTTATAAAGAAATCTCTGTGTGTGTGCACACATGTTGATTTGTATTAAGCTGTTTAATTAGTTATGCTATTTTTGTAGGTCTCAGTAATGATCCAGAGGTAGAAATACCTTAATCTGATAACATTGAAATGATGCTGCTGCTCAGGAGATGCAGTGCAGCTGCGTTCCATGCCGTGCACTCGCTCAGCACGGGGCTTCTGAGGGCAGCAGGGATTGCACAGCTCTCCATTGCCTTGCACATTCTCTTACCAGAGAACTGGTGACCAGATCTTGCAGCTCTTAGTTTTGTGCTTCTGTTTACTCAGCTGGGGTAAAACCAGAGCAAAGGAGGATGGGAAAGAGAAAGTTCAGTCCCATGTGTGAATTAGTTTAGAGTGAAAGGGCTTTATGTCTCCTCCTGCAAAAACCACTCTCCAAAGCCACTGAAGTAGTGCTGCTCAGATGCAATACAATTCAAGAAGGATGCATCATCTTTTCTTAGTTCTTTTTTGAGGAGTGTCTAATTTACTATATACTATTTTTTTTAATTTATATTTTTTTTTAGCATTCAGTAATTTATTCCAGTTCCTCACCCAATCTTGTGCTATTAGCCAGCTCTACTGACTGTACAGCGGCTGCTCTTCGAGCTTTTAACAGACCACAAAAAAAAGTTACTGCAAGAGCAGGGTGTGAAGTGTTCTGGTTTTCATTTCCAGAAACATCCATACGTGCAGGCTGTGTTTTCCCTTCCACTTACCAACAAACCCTCTGATTATTTTGCAGTACATCTGTTATAAGCTCTGCCTGTACTGGCGGTACTTTAAAGTTCTCTGCAGTTTTTTGCAAGCTGCCATCAGAAAGAATTGACCCAATCTTATGGAAATGAGCAGATCCCTTGCCTGATCGTAGGCACCGCTGCTCTCACTGGGGATTGGTCCTAGTTCTGGTCTTAAAAAAACCAGGGTTACATTAGGAATTGATGTGGTGGGTTGAATTCCACAGGCAGCCCCTTACCCCTGTGGCTTTATGCTACTGGCAATCTCCTGGTTTCTTCTGAAACCCCAACACCTGTGAGGTACTAAAACTGAAGGTCAGGGCTTGTGCAACTGCAGTGCCTCTAGTGGCTTCCCTCTGCCAGGAGGAAGACAATGTGGTGCCCAGTTCTCCTCTCCTCTGCTCACTGTCTGCTGGCTCCCATGCTGGGAGGGCCCAGGGGGAGGAACCCTGGGCTGAGCTGGAGATGAGTCTGCTTGCTCTGCCAGTGTGAGTCCTCTTGAGAATATAGAGGGGGAGTGGAGTTTCGCTCTGTCCTGCAGCTCATGCAGGTAAACTCTACTGAGCTTCCCACAAGTCAGGCTGGGGCAAAATGCACATCTCGCCCAGCGGTACTAGGAGCTGGGACCACTGGCTGTGATCTCTGGTCACCACAGTTACAGTGCCCAGCAGAACTCGTTTGGTACGGCTCTGAGTGACAGCAGCTCTTTGCCTGCCAGTGGCCTGGTCAGAGACAGCTTTGTCTTCACTTTCTGGAAGGAGCCCAGCACCAGTGCCACAGAAAGCCCCCAGAGAGGCAGTGTTTGCTTGTTGCTTTTTTTGTCCTGCGGGCCAGCAGTCTGTTGGGTGGAGGAGGAGGAAATGTCTGATGTGATGAGGCTGAGCCTGAGGCAGACTTGGGGAGTTTCCCTGCCAGGACTTCAGCTGGAGCTGGGATGGGGATGGGGTGTGGGTGGTGGTGGCTGGTAGAGCCTTTCTGTGCTGTAGGAGGGAGGACACCTACAAGAGGAGGTGCTAGGAAGGAAAGGGAAGATAGAGCTGTTCTCTCAGGCTGCTGCAATAAATCCATCCTCAGAACTCCTTTTATAAATGCTTTTATCCATGCTGTATCATAGTTCTAAAGAAATGCAGCAGTTTCCTCGGCCTTGTGCTTGGCCTTTCTTGTAGTTTTATTTCCATAGCCAGAGCCTGATACATTGCTCCACTGTAGAAGTGCTGCAAGTGGCAGCAGAACAAAACCTGGTGGCAGCTGGAGAGGGACATTACAACGTGACTCCGTGTGGCTGAGAGGCAAGTGGAGGGAGCAACGTGGTGTAATAAGTGTAAAGCACATTAATGAGGACATACATTTCCTTAATGCTGGTTTGCATACTGTAAGACTTTGGATTGATGTACCTTCCTGCATGTCAGACAAATGTCACCTATTCCACCCCTCGTCCCAAGCTCCTTCTGACCATGTCACATCTACTTTTTTCTTTCTTTAGTACTTTCCAGTAAATTTACTTTCACCTGAAGTCTCTGGTTTCGCCTCTGTTTCAGCCTGGGGGAAATGAGTGCAAAAAGAACTGTTCTGTAAATCTTGTCTTGCTGCAAAGCTAGCCCATGGCAGCGGCTGTGCTGCTGAAATGAAGGCAGAGGTGGGAGTGTGGATGCAGTGCTGGGTACTAAATAGCAGTGTTTACCGGCAAAAATATCCTCCTGGGCTGCATCCTGAGGGCAGGGACAGAGCTGTGTTTTTCCCATTAACACTAATGGAAGTCAAGAGGCTGAACCACATGCCGTGCCCTGGCAATGTGCCCCCTTATGTTTCTGTCCTACAAAGCCGTCTTGTACATTTTCTCTCAGCTCTGCTTCTACAGCAGGAGGTGTTCAGAGGTGTGAAATGGTTATAGTCATCGTGCTGATGGTCCTAGGTGCTGTTCTCTCAGTTACAAAGAAATGGTAAATGTCCAGTTTTGCTAGCCCCAAACTTAGAGTGTGTGTGGGGCAGATTGGCCCAGCGTGCACCACTTCTTAATAGTGCAAAAAACCTTTGGGGCAAAGGACTGGCTGAAATCTTACTGAATGCTGGGTGATGATTTCCATCTTGTTTGAAGGTGGGTTGCACTGCTAGGTGAGGGTAAAGATCCAGCGAAAGGCTTTGTGTCTCTGATGGAAACTTAATGGAGTGGGAGGTAGGACTGCTGGTCTCCTCTCGCTGTTGGGTCAGGTGCAGTTGGAAATCGTGCCTGCTGTTCTGGTGTGACTGAACCATTCACTTGCACTGTGATTAAGAACTGAAATGTGAAAACTTGTGTGCTTGGCCAAAGCCTGATCAAGCACCTTGACAAAAGATGATTAGTTCCAGCTGAACGACCATTGGCCAGCATTGAGGACTCTGCAGTTTGAATTTTAAACCCTGCCGGTAACACCTGCAACTGGAGCCTTGTGAATATGACTTTGTCTTTGCTGATTTTCAAGTTAGGTGGTTTGCACAGTGAGATAAAGGCATAAGGATTTTGTAGTGAAACACCCAGCCCTGTGGTTACCATAGAGCTGGTCCTCACTGACAGCACCTTCACACGCTCTGCGAGGGGTGAGAGTTGCTGGTTCATGGGCTGCCTGCATGGGTATTGGAATAGTGTTTAAAAGCACAGCTCTCCCCAGTGAACCAGCCCCTTACCCCAGGTAATAAACTGGCTTTGGAGGTTGGCAGGTCAGAAGCAGATGTGGGTAGGTTGCCTTCAGCAACTCAGACTCACAAAATGGGGTAAAATCCAACCACATTTTACTGAAGTTTGGAAGTAGCAACGTTAGTCAGCAACGGGTCTGATCCAAACCACCCCAAGTGGTCCCCACTGTGAGTCAGGGAACTACTCCACTGTATTGAGTGGGGCTTTGTCACAGTCTGCATCGAGCTGTCACTGGAAATGTGCTGGTGTTCCGTGTGTCTGATGCCAGCAGCCACTCCCATACCTCGGGAGGAGTAACTCTTAGCAGGACTGAGCAGTTTCCAGTGCTGTCTGCTGGGAGGAGGGCGAGCGTGTGCTGGCTGAGCTGCACTGCTCACTTGCCTGAGTGATTCAGGGAAATAAGGAATAAGAAGTCTCTCCCTACATTACTTTTTTTCCACCCTCTGAGCAACAAGTGATACTTGCAGAAGGCTGCCTGTTTTAATTTCCATTGTGAAAGCAGTAGTTCTTATTCTGTTATTTTCAGGCCTTAAATAAGCAGTGAGAAAGGTATCAATTACTTTGATTTAGCTTTTTGAAGAGCAGGGTGCCAGACAATATATGTGATGCCTTTGATTTTCTGTTGAAGCTCGGTGCTACTTGGAAGATGGCACTTCCAGCTGTAGCTGGTTGTCTCCTCATCGTCTGTTCTGTGAGTAAAGAGTTACTCCATCAAAATGATTTCTCTGGAATAAAAGTGGCATGAAAGGAGAATGAGGCAGTGGGGTTTATTTAATGCATATATAGGCTAGCTATAATTGAGAGGGAGAGAAAAAATGGTACTTGTCATTTCTAACTTGCTCAGCTGCATTTTTTAAAGATACCTTTAACATTTCATAAAACACCAGTGTACCTCTCTTTCCTAAAGAGATTGAGTGTAAATATGTCATGTATTTTTTTGCCTGTAGTTAAGTGCCTTCAGGCAACAGAAATTTCCCAAGCTTGCAATATGTTACAGGCTTTCTGATTGTTTTTTCTCTTGGACTTGATACCTCATCTATGGGCTGCCTCAGGCAAATTCCTTCAGGAGCCTCTCTGTGTGGAACCTATTTGTGTGCCCTGCAAAGAGAAAACTGGGGGCTGTGTAAATTATTTCACCTGGGAGGAGTCAGCACTGTATCTCAGTGTGTCTGCAGGTTGAAGTTTCTTTAGCAGTGATAAATACACAGGATCTTTCTCACTCCAGGAAAGTTGTAAACAAACCCCAGGCACAGCACAGAGGCTGAGTTACCAGAGCTTGCAGATGATGTTTGCTTTGCCCTGGCCTGTACATCTACCACGCTGATCTGCTGTGATGTTCTCATCTGGTCTCTTTCTGCAAGTGATGTTGCCTTGGTTGGAAAATCAGTGTAGCATTTCACCACCATCTTCAGACTCTGCTCCAGGTGGGACAGAGTGGTGCAGCCCTTGCAGTGCTTGCTGACTCTGCATGCAGGTAAAGTGCAGTTGGCACTCTGTTGAATTGCACAAACAGGAGAAATGTTGAGAGTAGAAACAGTTCCCAGGAGGGCAAGGTGAGCTCCTATAGCGCTGCCCTCACGCTGGCACCCCAGTGTGGTCAGCAGCTTCCCATGGCTGCTGCTTCTGTCTGGTTCAGGTCTGCTGCCTAAAGAGGGTTTTGTGAACGCTAGGTACGAGTATACATGCACACATGGAACCAGAGACAAGAAAAAGAACTGGGTTGTGGAGAAGTAATGAGGGTAAATGAGCCTTGTGGAGCTGACCAGTGGCACCGTGTGCCAGAGGCTCTTACAGGAATCAGTCCTGGGGCAGGTATCAGTGTTCATTTGCTGAGAGAACAGACAACGCTACAGACAAAATCAATATCACACTGACCAAGGGGTCCTTGTGCATCGGTCCTAATGCCACTTAATGGAACAGGAGTTTCAAAAGCAGTGCCATAAGCCACCTTCCATAAAGGCATCGCATTCTGGGCTGCTGTGTTCTCCATTTTTCAAAGGCTGGTGCTGTTCTTCAGCATATGTTCCTTCATTATTTTTTCCTAGTAAGCAAAACCAGCATTTCAGTTGAACTTTACATTACAACACCTGCAGCTCAGCAGAAAGCCCGTTAGTACCGTGTTTGCAAATGAACTCAAGACTCTTTTCCAGGACTGGCAGTACACACATCAAATAAACTTCACCAAGTGCAGTGAAAATCTTCATGCAGATAATTAAAACCACCACTGAAGTTTTAATTCTGTGCACTTGTTTTTTACCTGAAAGTGCAAACAAATTATTGGAAATTGTCATAAATATTTTGCAGTGTGTTGTGAGAACAAATGCACAAATTGCATAAGGACCAAGGCTGTACTTGTTCTAAAAAGTAACAGACCTACAAATCCAACCTGACATGCACATTTACCAGTTATTTTTGAAAGATTAAGAGCAGGATGTGCACCAGGTGTCCTGAAGTCAGGGAGTTTGGTGAAAGCCAGCTCTATCAACAAATCCCATCAGGCAAGCCTGTTTCCATATTGAGGAGAGTTGCTTCTTGTAAAATCAGCTGTTCTGTCTGTGAAGAAGACTCTTGAATGTAATAGATTTGAATCTTTACATGAAAATACAGATTTTTTTAATAATAATTTTAGCATAAGTAGGTGCAGAGCATCTGGACCTTTGTAGGACATCAGTGATTACAGGTGACAGAGAAGCTGAAACTCATGGCAGATGACTCCCATGAAGCCCAGCAGTAAGGAGAGCCCTGGACTCATCTGAGCAGCACCTTCTGAGCTTCTGCCCACGCTGACCCATACTGCAGGGGCTCACTAAAGGCTCTGCCCACGCTGACCCATACTGCAGGGGCTCACTAAAGGCTCTGCCCACGCTGACCCATACTGCAGGGGCTCACTAAAGGTTCTGCCCACGCTGACCCATACTGCAGGGGCTCACTAAAGGCTCTGCCCACGCTGACCCATACTGCAGGGGCTCACTAAAGGTTCTGCCCACGCTGACCCATACTGCAGGGGCTCACTAAAGGTTCTGCCCACGCTGACCCATCCTGCAGGGGCTCACTAAAGGTTCTGCCCACGCTGACCCATACAGCAGGGGCTCACTAAAGACTCTGCCCACGCTGACCCATACTGCAGGGGCTCACTAAAGGCTCTGCCCACGCTGACCCATACTGCAGGGGCTCACTAAAGACTCTGCCCACGCTGACCCATACTGCAGGGGCTCACTAAAGGTTCTGCCCACGCTGACCCATACTGCAGGGGCTCACTAAAGGCTCTGCCCACGCTGACCCATACTGCAGGGGCTCACTAAAGGTTCTGCCCACGCTGACCCATACTGCAGGGGCTCACTAAAGGCTCTGCCCACGCTGACCCATACTGCAGGGGCTCACTAAAGGCTCTGCCCACGCTGACCCATACTGCAGGGGCTCACTAAAGGTTCTGCCCACGCTGACCCATACTGCAGGGGCTCACTAAAGGTTCTGCCCACGCTGACCCATCCTGCAGGGGCTCACTAAAGGTTCTGCCCACGCTGACCCATCCTGCAGGGGCTCACTAAAGACTCTGCCCACGCTGACCCATACTGCAGGGGCTCACTAAAGGTTCTGCCCACGCTGACCCATACTGCAGGGGCTCACTAAAGGTTCTGCCCACGCTGACCCATACTGCAGGGGCTCACTAAAGGCTCTGCCCACGCTGACCCATACTGCAGGGGCTCACTAAAGGCTCTGCCCACGCTGACCCATACTGCAGGGGCTCACTGAAGGTGCCACACACATTATTTGTGGAATTTTAAAGGGCTTTCTGTTGAGCTCGTTCGCTTCAGCCCCAGACAACTGAGTACAGAAGTTCTGGTTTGTAGATGTGGGTATTCTTACCTTGCATGCCTCTGTTGCACTTGCTGTTACTGATTTGCTCCAAATAAAGGTCTCTCCACATTGGGTAGGCCAATGACAAATGCTGGTTTTCAGGTCATCTGAGGTGAGCTTGTCTATTCTTGTCATACCCTCGTAGCTCTGAATTTACTGCAGCCAGCCTCAAAGGGCAAATCATTGCAGTAATTAATTTTACTGCAGCTAATTTTTATTTTTAGGCAAGTGGAAGACTAAGCTTCTATTTTAAAATAAACAGAAAACATACTGTCTCTGGAAAGAAACATCAGGATGCTTACTGGAAACATGCTAAAAATAGAATTTTTCATACAGAGCTGTGTTCCACCAAAGTAATTAGGAATGCAAATTCTTCAGAGCTTTATTTAGATTGCTGATATTTCTGTTTGGGAAGCAGCATGGCCCAGTGGGAGTGGCACTGGGCTGGGATGCAGCAGAACCTGCCATCTGCTCTTGTCCCTACCACTGTGCCGTTCTGCGGGCTGGGGAGAGTCACTCTCCGTTCTGGGACCTCCCATCAGAGCTCTCCTACCTTTCCAGAGGTGAAGTGCACACTGACATAATCGCTGCTTCTCTAACACCAACCTTACACCTGCCTTATTATTGCAGGGCCTGGGATTCACAGCATTGGAAAATTAGGAATCATGAGGGAGAGCCTTCAAAGTACCTTGTGCTTGAGTCCGAGCCAGACACAGGCGTGTACAGCCAGCTGAGGTGCCTTAGGGTGTCCCACTTGGCCTCCAGCTGCTGCTCCAGGAGGCTGTAGGTCTCCCATTAGTCCTCTGTTCTATTTGAAAGTTCTTTGAGGATATCTTGAACCCTCTGTGGCATCTCTGATGGCACTGGGCCACCGTGTCTGGGCAGCTGCTTCAGCCTGCACAGGCCCCTTGCATAGTCAGGGAGGGCAGCTCCCCACTTAGGTGCGCTGGAGTATGCTCCAAACAAGTTTTCTTCTTCCCCTTGCTCATGGAGGAGTTGCAGGCTCTGAGGCATTTCCTTTCTCCCCCCAGTTAACCCTTTTTTCCCCTCCACCAGCCTTTACCATAATGCAGCAGCAGTGTGTTGTCTTTAAAGTCAAACAGGGCTGTGAGCTACGTGAGCCGCCGTTCCAGGCACGTGCCTCTGAACAGTGTCTCCTGGATTTGAACTGCTAACAGGCGTTACCTAGCTGAGGATCCACTTCTGAACAGAGTCAGCTTTGTGCTCAGGAGATGAAGTATTAATTGAGAACTGTGTTTGGAGAATGGAGCTGTTGATGCTTTCCTTTCCATGCTGTGCAGTCATCCCAGGAGATCCTGGGAATGTGTGCTTACCCAGACTGGGCGATGGTTTCTGCAGGTGCTAAGCACTGGAGAACTGGGACCATGGGGTTTGAGATCCTGGTAACAGGATGAATCCATTTACACTTCATATAAAAATAAGAGAAGTACACAGAAGTGTTTGGTACTTGAAATGTTAATATGTTAGCTTTAGAGAATTTCCTAGGCTTCCTCCAGCAGAATAAATTCATGATCACTTGTAAACTAGTTTTAAATTACTTTGAATGTCACATGTAAATACATGAGGAACAGTACTCAGAGTAGATTGCAGTCACATAGTCCTGACTTTTCTGTAAGTGCCCAGCTCTGCAGATGGCTGATAACTCCTGCAGACACTCAAGGGAAGCAGAGGGAACGCTGTGCACCCTTGGGAACGGGGCTCTGCTCTGGCAAGTGGGGGAATTACAATTTTCTTCACGTGTACTTGCAGCATAATACTCCTTTATAAATATTTCACATCAGTATAACTATTTCATAGCAAACCAGATAGAAAATGGTGTTTTTCTTTGGTTTGTGCCAGTTTGTGAGGAGAAATACAATAACAGATTCTATAAAAGTTACCTTCCCCTTTCCTTCCCTTCCCCCTGAAAAAAGCCATAGGGATCAGAAACTTATTCTCAGTCCCAGGAAGGCTGTGGAGTTCCTGGGTTCCATAAATTCCCTTAATAGGCCCATTTAAAACCTGTAAGTCCGATGGCTCGTGGTGGCCCCTTCTCACTGCTTTGAGCCTTTCCACAGCAGCGCCTTTGTGCCAGGGCCCATTGCCCAGGCGCTGTGGGAGCGGGTTCCTGAGGCCTCCCCGGTGTGGCAGCAGCTTTCCCACACTGGATCCAGCTCAGACTGACAGAACGGGACAGGGGAGCCCAGTCTTAAACGCCAGTGATCGTGAGGAAGGTTTGTCTGACAGCAACAACTGCTTTCTGTCTTCCATGAAACCTGGAAGGTGGATGATGTAATTTAATAATGAAAGGGTTTGCTTTATCAATTATGCAGAGATTTCTGTGTTCAGAATGCACCAGCACTCCCTAAGGAACGAGTACCTTTGTGGTTTATTTCATTGGAATTTTTTGTCTTTGCTTGTTAAAGTTGCATGTGCTGGTACATGTAGTCCTCCAGTGACATCCCTGTCCCAGATTCTAACAGACAGGGTAGCCTGCAGCCACCTCGGGCAGGAGCTGCGCAGAGGGTGTGGATGTGCTCTGGTGGGACGTGGTGGAGATCAACCCTCCCCACAAAGAGTGGAGCTGGGCGAGGGAAGGGCCAGCTGCCGTGGCAGGAGCTCACGGCAAACGTCACGGCATTGGTGATCCTGCAGCGTTCCTGGGTGATGAAATGTGTGTGTGTGTATAGATATATAGATATATAGATATATAGATATATAGATATATAGATATATAGATATATAGATATATAGATATATAGATACATAGATACATAGATATATAGATATATATGAAGCAACTTTGAAAATTATCAGCTTGCTGTTTCCATGATGCAGACCTGCAGCAAACACTGCTCTAGAGGGACAGCTCAGATTTAGTGCTGGTCTGCAACTTCTAGGAGACCCAGCAGATATTTTGTGGGATTCAGTTAAAGCTGGCCTCAGCACAAAGGTAGTGATTTTGGCTTACAGAATATTTTGATTTAGGAATGCTGTGATTTTTTTAAATTAGAACATTTGAACGTTTCCAAATTCAAACCTTTCCTTGAGTCCTACCAGAAATTAATTAAAAAGGTAAATATTTTATATACATATGTATGTGTACAATGAACAAATAAATACTTGTATGTATGTATGCATGCATGCACACAGAGAAAAAGTATCTATAGGTGGATATAAGAATGAGAACAGTTAATTTTAACTGCTGTGTTCAAGCAGATAAGTGTCTGATCCTTCCTTCACCTCTCCTAGTTGAGAGTGAGTAGGGTCTCGGAAAGACAAGTCCTCACAGGATGAGAAATGTTGGTAGCAAGGCTCCCTTGTCCTGCGTCGTTACCATGGATGCCAAGCTGGTATGGGATGCAGGAGAGTTGGAAAGAACACACGTGAGCTGCAGGGTGTACAGCAAGTCTTGGTGTAACGAATTCCAGTAAAACACCCAGTGCTGGAGTTGTAGGAAAATGTCTACGTTTTATTTGGGAATAAGGATAATTTTGTATGTCTGTCTGCTATGCTGCAAAACTACTGAGACACAGAAGCTGCAAAGTGGCACTTTGATTGAAAAGACAGGATTTTATTTTGTTTCACCAAGCTCTTTATGGTGGTGCTTGATTCCTGCATGCACTGTCAAGACAGCATCAGAACCTTGTCTTTCTGAAGATTGTCCAGGAAATGAGTGGCTGTAAGTTTTCTGCACCTTCTTAAAAACATCCTTCTAGAAGTGCTTTAGGAAGAGAACACATAGCATAAACTGTGTGGGAGGAGTTAAGGTGTGTATTTCTCTTAGAGGGTGGGTTTTCTTTTAAACACAAGAATACAAAGCATGTGGGCAGGAGAGTGTGGAGAGAGGCCAGGGGAGCAATATCCCTTCAGAAAGCATCTTGGGCCCGGGCTGTGGGGAGTGTGAGGGGCAGACGTTCAGAAACAGCACAGTGGATCTCTTTCTGTCTTCACTGAAGTAAAAATTAATCAGAGCCCTTCTGCAACTGTGGATGCTCTTGTTGACAGTGAAATAATGCAGAGATGAGATACAGGAACCTGGATGGCCACTGTTAAGTGTTACTCAAATTGCTTCTTGTTCCTACTGCTTTGGAATTAAATTTCATTGTAAGGCTTAAGATCAGAGAGCTGAACTGTAGGTGACAATGGGAGTGGAAGATAAAATACTTCTTCACAGGATGCACCAGTATAGACTGGTTTGCTAGTAGATTCCTATTTATTGCCATGGTTCTGTCATAAGAAGCAAAAATGGATATTTAATAATGATATCAAGGACAAGATAATGGTCACATTATGTTCTTATTAATAGTAACTTATACTGAAAGTAATTCCAGTAATAATAGATTTGACCTGGTGAAGGCATCTGTAGTTGAACAATATTTCTACTGGCATTTTTCTAGTGGAAAATGACATAGTTCAGTGGCTTCCTAGTTAGTGACTGGAAGACTTGGTATGTCCCTTTCATTTCTGAAAGTAAATACTGATTTCTCAACAGAAAACAGACTTTCAGAGAGAGCCACTAAATCTGTGGTCACTGGAAAATTTCTTACTCTCCAGAACTGGAGTGTTCATTGCAGTGAGTGAGAATTACTCATTCTCCCTCCAGGTGCCTCAGACATGCTCTCCATCTTCTTGACGTTCAGTCTGACAAATCTGCAGTGTTTTATGAAGTAGAACATAAACTTGTACTGAAGTAATCAGTTCTTTTTAACTCCTTCTTTTTTTTTCACACTCTTTAGATGTCTTTCTGTGTAATCTAAGTGCAGTTTCAGACTGCTCTTCAGACTCTGTGCTTGATTAACTACCAGAAATGCAGACACTCTTAACTGACCCAGCAAAGGGCTGCCAGTGCTGATTGCAGAAACCAGAGGGGGGGCTGGAAACAGAGCCCCAGGGCTTGTATCCAGTAGAAACACCATTCTGAATGGGTGCTACCAAAATTGTTAGGTACCCAGGCTCTATCTGTTGCCATACCCAAGATGCTGACCTCGTGCCTCTGTCTGTGCTGCTTAGAACAGGAGCCTTTGCCCACCTCATCTTCCCCAGAGCTGGGCTTGTTGCCCTGTCCTGCAGTGGCCTTTGTAAGCACCTGGGCTGGAAGACAAGTGGACAAGAGCTTCCTCCAGCTGAGAAAACAGTCATTCTCGCCTCTCTCCTTTCCTGGAGGAGCGATCCAAATTGCTAATTGCTGCAGAAAATGTAAGTGCCAACACCTAATGGCTTTAAAAAAAAAAGGTCCCTCGTCACTGCTTGGAAACAAGGCCTGCTGGTGCTTACCCTCAGGAGAGCTACACCTGAGGGAGCCCCTGCACCCCCAGGTGTGAGCCTGGAGGCTCTGTGCTCGGGCAGTGGCCGGGCGCTGCCTGAGCTGCTCTCCGCTGGCACTCACTGATCCGGGACCTGTGCCGGCTCGATGACACAGCGCGAGAGCTGCCTCTGCAGCTGCATGGTGGGAGAACACTTGAGGACCGTTCTTCTGACACATCTATTAAGGAGACTAATACAACTTTGGTTTCCTTCCAGCAGGGCAAGCCAGCTCCTAGGGTTTTGTCAGGCAAATGCCGTTGTCAGAGGACCACATTAAGTCAGTCTGGCAAGATTTTTCTATGCAATGAAACCTAATTTCCTTTTCATGCTCTTTGGTGAAGGTGGGTAATGGGGCACTTGATTTAGCTGTGTGGTTGTAAAGTTGTGCCTAATTCCATAAAAGTTTCATCACAACAGCTTCCTTTAATCAGTAAATAATTGCCCTTCCCAGCTCCCTGTGAACAATTTCACCTTTCCCATCGGTATCCTGAACCTCTCTGCTCTGCTCACTTTCCCAGTTTGACTGGAAAGGAAACATCAGACAGAGCTGGTCCAAGTGGAAGAGGCCCTTTCAGAGCACAAGTAACCCTAGCACTTCCCCATGCTGCCAATTGTTAGACCTGGTCTTTCTGTCACTCCTCCTTTTCTTCCCCTCTCTCTATTCACACAGTTTGCACAAGACAGATCAGTACCCAGGAGGACAATACTGGAGCTTCTGCTTCCGAGGGTGAGCTCAGGGCATCCCCCTGTGACTTGCCTGGGAGAGACTGGTCCTTTCCAAAGCCCAGGGTTTCTGTGGTTTGTCTCTTAGTGGCAGGCAGATTAATCCCAACACTCACAAAGAGGCGTACCCTGCTCTCCTACACAGCTATCTCCCTCCCTGATCTTAGCCCTCCCTGTGTGGGCAGTGAGGAGTGTGAGTGCTGTCCAGATTCCTTACATGCCTCAGACTGACACATCCCGATAAATCAACTGGCTGTCTTTTTTTTCACCTCATGTATTGATTGCTCTAATATTGTTTCTTACTCCCAAATCATCCAGAAAGTTACCTGCTCCTAAGGAGGGTGTCTGTGTGTGTGTAGAGGAAGGACAGGGAAGGATGAGGTTTGGGCTGGTGATTTGCCCCACCAGGCAGCAGCAGCAGGAGAGCAGCTTCGCTGGAGAGGGAGCTGCAGTGCAACAGGAGAAGGTTTGGAGTTCACATAACAGTGTGATCAGGAGATATTCGAGGCAGATGTAGGAGATCATCAGTGGGTCCCAAAAGCAGCATAGCAACAGAGAAGACTGCAGGGTGATTCACCTTGCTACCTGGCAGCTTTTCAGTACCCTCTATGCACGCTTCTCCCTCGTGTCTGTGTGGGTGCAGAGCTGGATTCTGCAGCTTCCCCTGATTTCAGTACTTGTCTCTGTTGTGAATTTCCCTCTAAACCTGTGTAGCTCTTCCTGGTGAACTGCCCTGTCCCAAAGTCAGCCCTTCACTGCCTACCAAGGAGGCGGTGGCAAAGCTGTGGATCATTTCAGTAGTGTTTTTAGTGAATAAAACCAAGTTTTCAAATGCTAATCCCTGCCCTCTCAGTAGGCAGTCAGAAGCAAAGCAGATGAGGATGGAGCAATAATTGATGAGCTCTCAGTGAGACTCTGCAGAACGTGAGTCTGATCTGTGGCTGCTGTGTGTGTCCACTGCTGCCATCGCTCCTGTTCTGTCCAGCATGAGTCACCAAATGGACAACCTCCAGTTAAAAATGGGAGTCTGTAGCATGAGAAAAAGAGTCAGGATCTGTCCTGCAGCACCATGGAAGGGAACAGGTAACAACCTACCCTGGAGTCAGCTGCCACAGTCACACAGGAGCAAGCCATGTCTCTGTTCTCCACGCAGGCACTCGCACTGATTTCTTTGTGCAGTGCCTTTGTTTATTTACCGTCTCCAAAACACTCTTTTCACTGCATCTGCTAAAAATTCTTGGTTTGAGCATGACCTTTAGTACTGCAGACCTGTAACTGAATTTTCTTTCTGTGCCTTCAAGTGTGTGGAAGTTTCTCTGCTGATAAATTCAACTTTGTTCTAGAAAAAAAGTCCTGTATTGACTTCTTGAATGACTGTGAAATGTGTTTGGCAGCGAGGTTCTGGATGGGCCCTCTGGCCATCACAGTAGTGGTGTTGTAAATCCTTGTTATAGATTTCCCACCGATACTATTGAGTGAACATTATTTCCACCATAAAAATAAAGAAAAATGCACAAAAAGTTCCTTGTTTCCATACCTGACAAGTTGTTTTGGAAAGTTCAGCTTGGTAGCTAAGCCATCTAACTTTAAGCACCTAATTTAGTTAAGATTAATTAAGACAGGGTGCCCAAGGGAGACAGATGTCAGCGTAGGGTCCTGGTTTTGACCAGTCCTCTGGTTTCATTTCTTTCCATCGCTGTGTGAGAAGCTTTAGGAGACAGTGGCTTGGTCTGGTTCAAGCAGAGTGAAAACAGTAGCTGGAGAAGGTTCCTGCTGGTCCTGGCTGTCTGGTGTGGACTGGCTGCAGTGAAACATTCAGTGTGAACTAGTCTGATAAAGTGTGTGTCTGTAAGCTGCAGCTGAGTCACAGTCACTTGGGACTTCACTTTTTGTACTAAAATGTGTAATTACAAAACACTTCTTTCTGCTCTTTGAAGTCATAAATACCAGGTTTCTAAAGTACTGCAAGGAAAAGTGTACAATAGTAAAATAAGTTAACAAATTAAGCATAATTGGCTTATTTATAATGGATTCTGACTTCAGAAATGAGCACTGGGTAACGGTCACTCTTTCTCTTTGCAGCGGTCGGGTGG
This sequence comes from Caprimulgus europaeus, assembly GCA_907165065.1. The sequence goes on along the minus strand of OU015531.1, from coordinate 1,132,371 downwards.
GGCCCTGGCGATCCCTCTGTGTGCGTTTCAGGGGACTGTGTCTCTTCAGGCACCCACGGGAAAAACCCTCTCCTTGTCCACCTACGAGGTGAGCACGGAAGGGCAAACCATAACTCCCACCTCCAAGAAAATCGAAGTGTATCGCTCTAAAAGCGTTGGGCACGAGCCCAACCCAGAGGAGTCTCCCAAGACGTTTGCTGACACGAGCGTTAAGATTCATTTAGAGGTGCTTGAGATCTGTGACAATGAGGAGGCCCTGGATACGGTGTCAATCATCAGCAACATCAGCCAGTCCTCCGCGCAGGTGAGGTCTCCATCCCTACGTTACTCACGCAAAGAAAACAGGTTTGTCTCGTGTGATTTAGGGGAAAGTGCCTCCTACTCCCTCTTCATCCCGTCCAACAACCCTGACAGCGACATTAACATATCAATCCCAGACACTGTCGAAGCTCACCGGCAGAACAGTCAAAAGCAGCATTTGGAAAGAGCTGGTTATCAGGAAGAAATTCAGATGCTGAATAAAGCATACAGAAAACGGGAAGAAGATGGCAACAGCAATTAAAAGGCATTTAATCCAGACAGTTAAACTGATTTGACAGACACTGCTCCTCTGGACTCGAGTTACCCTAGCAAACACAACAGCAAGTGTTTTTTCCTAACATATAAATTAATTTTATTTGGGTACACTGTTATATAAATTAAAACTTTTAATGATATATATGGACAAGATAACAAATACTTAAGTGCTTTACAGCTTTGCATAGTGAATTTCGAGTTGTTTATGTATCTGTTTAGGAATCCTAAATAGAGTCTTAGAAACCAGCTTTGGTTGGTGTTGGCACTGGGCGGTCTGTCTGTGGGAGCGTGTGGAGTTAGAACAGCTTTGGCTGATCTGCAGTTCTGCTCTTACTGATGTGCCTGACTTGAAACATTGATCTGAAACCTGTAGCCCCAACCTCAGACTAGCTCGTTCAGTTGACTTAAGTGGAGGACTAGAAGATAAATGTAAATGGTTTAATTTTTTACTGCTCTGTACGTGGTTCGTGTGTAATACCCATGCAAGTGGCCGCTGTACAGACCCTGAATGCGGGTGGCTGAGATGTAAGCATGCGCATTTTGTGAATATGACGCTGTGAAACTCGAGAGTGTTCTCATGGCTTGACATTTCTTTGATCAGATGTGACAAATGTTGGTTTATTTTATGCCAGTTACTTTGAAGAGTCTCCTTTTTTGCCTCTGTGATCTCTTACCAAGTTCAGAAGTTTCCCAGCCGTACAGAATATTCGCACTCAATCCAGATGAAGGCAGCGTTTGAAATGTTGGAAGAGCTGGGATGTCAAAAGTGATTTGAATAATTCTTCATGTCTGAGTTGTCTCTAAGCAAGGAATAGTTCTACAATGTCATCTTCCTCCTCGAGGCCCATATGAAGCTAGTACTTTTAGCAGCACACCAGGAGAGCGGGTGTAGCTTGCAGATAGTTGCAGGAGTCCCAGTGGCTCCCAGCAAAAACACTGATGTTTTTTTCACTCCTCTTTAGAAGGGCCCTCATGCTTTAGATCTGAGTCAGGAGCTGGGGGTTACTCGGTCATTTGTTACTCAGGAGAGGGGGAAGGAGCTATTTAAGCTTCAAGAGAGTGAGTCTGGTTACTGAAATGGAGTTCCTGCCCTGTGTCACCCTCAGGAGGAGCCCATCTCCCTACTGATTTGTAAGAAACCTAGAACTAAGTCTGAAACCAACCTTAAACCAGTGAACGCTCTATTTTGTGTCAAATCCAGACAAGCCAAGGTGGAAACAGTGAATGGAGTCCTCAAGTCTTTCATTAAATATGCTGCATGTGCTTGAAACAATGGTGGATTTTGACTGAAAGCTCTTTTTTCTGAGGTTTTGTCATTTGTTTCAGTTAAACAGAGGTAAATATACTCCCAGGACTTTGAGCAGTTTGATTAAAAATTAGATTTATGAATGGTTGATTGATGATTTATGGATGAATAGATTTAATTTCCAGTGGTGTGTGTGACATCTAATAATCATCTAGGTGTCTGCAGTTTTCCACTCAGTGGGAGCATGCAAGGGAGAATAAGCACAGCCCTGCTGAGGATTCCTGCATGGGTTATGAATGGACAGAGCAAAAGGGCCAAATCCTGTGGCCATCTGCACTCAGTGTTTGGTAGGGAGGCATGACAATAAGCAGGTGACTTGCCTCCTCACTTCACCAGCATAAATCAGGTCTGCCATCGCCATCAGTGGGGCTGTGCTGATGTGACAGTGATGGAGCACTGGAGAAAATCAGGGTCAAAGACTGCAGGTTGCTGTGATAGAGATGGATCACTCTGCAAATTGTGTTTTCCCTGTGCTGCCTCTCCAAGGAGGAAAACAAGGGCTCTCCTAAGATTGCCTCAAGGCTCTTAGTCCCGCTAAGGTGCTGTGTTGTATTTCAGATTTAACAAGAAGCTGCAGCAGAAGGAACAGTCAGTGGTAAGTGTTGAATAACCTGTATCCACACATAGAGCAGAGAGGTGCCTTCTGCTGTGTCTGGATGTGCTGCTTTGCTTTGTGTCATGTGGAAGGAAGGCAGAAGGTATCCGTATAGCAGCAGACACATCGATCCAGGTAAAGGTAGCAAGGTTGTGATGGAGGGTGCAGGATGCAGTCCATCATAACTTCAGTTTGGTCTGCTGCTCTGTTTTCCCTGGAAGTGGTTTGGACTGTGTTAACAACATGACCTGCTGATGTGTTCATCTCTGATGGGTGTATTTACAAAGGGTTAAAATTTGGAGGCATTAAAATTCTGCATATCTGTGACCTGGAGATTGGCCTCATTGTAGAGTGTTGTTGCTGCTGTAATAAAACACACATTTTCTTTAATGAATCTGTAAATTTCATAATGTACAAATGTCTTGATTATTTTATTTTTTGCACTGAATGACTCTCATCATTAAACAATTGAAAGTGTCTGAAAACCCAGGTTGTAATTATTGAGTAGATACCAGCTCCTTGCACAAAGCACCAGAAAACTTGCTGTGTGAGAACGTTTGCTCCTGGTTTGTGCATTGATGTAGGCGTTAAGGTGTCTTCATTTATCATTTTATGAAATGTATTTGGACTTAATTTTCAAAACAATTCTTTTCTAATAGTTTTTAAAGAAAATTTTTTTCTTCCTCCTCTGTTGTTTTTCCCCTGTCTGACCTTTCAGTGTATTTCAGTGACAGCTTGACATTTGAGGGCAGAGTGTTTGTCAGTGACCATTTGAAGGTGACTTGAAAGAGACCTCCTCTCTGTTCAGAGGCCACAGCGACTCACTGAAAAAAATCCCTTGGGAAATGTGACTTGGGTCAGCACCTGGGCTCCCCCTGCTCTTGGGACCCGGGTTGTTGAGTAGTGCAAAGGACAGAAAACAAGGAACTGGGAAATAATTTTTGAGATAATCTTTGGTAAGCAGTATATCCAGTGGGTCAGAGTTTCCTTTCAGTGGCACTCAGGTATGCTGAGAATAACATTATATTAACAAAATTACAAGAAAAATAAATCTGTAATAAGCAGGGTCAGGCCAAAAAATCCCAAATGCCTCAAAGGATTGTTCTTCTTGAAATAAGAGAGAGAGCAAGGTACTGAAATGTAAATTTTCTATACTGATCTTCATAGAAAATGCATCTTACAGCATCATACTGTTTCAAAATACAGTAATTTCATTAAAAAATATTAAATGTTACTTATATTTTATTTTACCTTTATAGATTTGGGGTTGATGCATAGGTTCTAGAACATGATTTCACTTCCCAGTGTGTATCACTGTAATGATTTCCAAGATGAGAGTTTGAGTGTTGTGCTTCTCTCTCTCAATGAATTTGCAGATTTAGATGTCTCGGAGCAGAATAAATTCTGCTTCTCTAGACTCAATAAACAGCTCCTACAAGAATTATAATACCCACATGTGTATGCTCCTGTATGCTGTGCACTCTGTGTTCTATAAAACAAACTGATTTTAGAGCCCTTCAGTCCTTGCACGGATAATTTTCACTTGTCCTGCTGGCTGCAGGACTGCTCGTGCGCAGGAGCAAGGTGGTACTGGGTGGGTGGGTGGAGAGCTGTGGTGTGGGATCCTCTTCCATCATTTCTCCTCCTTCTCGGGGTTTACCTCACAAGTTTCATGTTTCCTCGTTAGGAATTTGACTTCATGGAATCTCACTTCAGAGTACTGGAAGGAGAACACCATCCTCTGTCCTGTGTGAGAGCACGCTGCTGCCTGGAGACCGTTACGGACAGTGACATCGTGGTAGTGTGCTGCTGAAGTGCACAGAAGCTGCGTGGGAGCGGGGCTTAGCGGGAGCTGGAAAGGTTCAGTCATATGGAAACCACTGAGATAATTTCAAGAAATAGTTCTCATACATACTAGAAAATTATCTTTACCTTAGTAGATGCACATGTATTTCCAACATCTAAATCTACAAATCTTAAAAATATTTGAATTTCTCATGTTTTCTTTAGCATATGTGTTTTTTCCACCATGTTAGAAAGACATGGCTGAAATGCAGTAGCTACATGTGTGCATAGGAAAACTTCCTCTTGCACTGAAATCCCCTGTATTTCAAATGTGTGCACTGCTCAAGTGTCCAAATACACTACCAAGGAGAGGTACTGGACCAAGCAGAATAAATCTGTTAAGTCACCCAAGTGATTCAAGGTAACCCCAGAACATTTTTCTTCAGTGATTTTAAGGAGATACAACAGACAAAACCAGCTTTCTGAAAGCTCACTCAGGCATGCAGAACCCAACACGAGGTGCAGCGGTGTGTCTGAGTCACGCGGCAGCTGAGAGCGTGGCCAGGCACACTGTGACAGGGTACACATATATCCAGGCTGGTGTATCTCAATAATTGCCCCAATTTATATTCACCTGCAGGCTGAAGAAGGCCCAGAAGCCAGGTTCCTCTGTGGGTCATGTCCTGCCAATGACCTGAAGGTCCCCACCTGAGCAGCAGGATGTGTTTTCCCATCTAGTATCCTACTGCTCTCCGTCCTTCCCGCAGGACGTGTGCCATTCCCCCTTGTTTGGCCTGCATAGGTATGGCAGGGACATATTTAATCAGGGGATCTTTTAGCATTTCTTGGATTTCTGAATCATTTATTTTGTGCTGATTTTCTGTGGCTCTTTTTTTTACTCCCTAGTTGGTTGCCACTGTGAGACTCTGGAAGAATGCTGTGAAATTGTTAGTTTATGTAGGATGACGAATGCAAGAAGTCATGGGGCGTGCTGCTCTCGTCTGCCTTAAGCCACAGATGCAGGATGAGAAGAGGAGAAGTAAGGAAGAAGTACATTTCCTCCTAGATTTCTCATTTCTCTGCCACACTCCCTCCTGTAATTTCCCTTTCAGATGATCTTCCTCAGTATCCCCCAGTCCTTGTACTCTCGTTCTTGGTGCCCTCTTTTTCCTTCTTTTCTCTGGGTACCTCACCCAAAGTTCAGCTCTTTGCTGTGCTGATGACTCTGAGATCTTGCTCTCTGATCCTTACTTGTCCCTTTATTCAAATTCAAACCCAAGCTTCTCGAAGGTTTCCTTGTACCTGAAACTGGGTGTAGCTAAAAAAAGCTCACAGGATGTTTCTTGCACAAACCCTCCTGTGCAAGACTGGGGCATGATGCTGTGCTGTTTTGCAGGTGTTTGGATTAGCTCTGGGTGAGATGGTGGGCGCATATAGGACACACTTCAGGGGAGACCTTCTGGCTCTCTCCAGCTCCCTGGAAGGAGGGTGCAGAGAGGTGGGGGTGGGTCTGTTCAACCAAGGACCAAGGGACAGGACAAGAGGGAAAGGCCTTGAGTTGTGCCAAGGGCAGTTGAGATGGGATGTGAGGAAGAATTTCTTTGCTGAAAGGGTTCTGAGGCATTGGAAGGGGTTGCCCAGGGCAGTGGTGGAGTCCCCATCCCTGGAGGGATTGAAGAGTCGTGTAGACACAGTGCTGAGGGACATGGGTCAGTGGGGACTGGTCAGTGTTGGGTTCATGGTTGGATCTGATGGACTCTGTTGCAGTCGAGGCAGTTCTCTGTGATTTTGTGCACTGTGGGTCTTGTCCCCAGTGTGTTGCAGCTTTGTCCTTGCAGAACAAGGCATTGTGGTTTTGGTTTGTGTGTTTTAAAAGCATAAAGTATTTTGTGAGGAGAAAGGAAAAAAGAAAATGTAGATCTTCAACTCAAGCACCAAGTTCTTATTTCTTTACATAACCAACTGCTGGGTTGTTGGACTAACGGTGGGTAAACTGTAGGCAGAGAAAAAAAAAGATAAAACGGTTTCCTTTGAAAGAAGCAGTCCTTCACCCCCGAGAAGTTTGAAAATGAGTGTGTAACACTGTATTTCAGAGATCTGAACGCCAGTAATTTTAAAACAAATGTAAATCATACCAACAAAGAAGAAAAGGCAAAAGAGTATGTAAAGAAATGAGGTTGGAGAAGCATTTATAGCTGCACAGTGGTGTTTGAGGAAACACAAAGAACATTAATTAACTGTTGAAAGAGTAATAATTCTGTGAAGAATTTTATGTAATGGGAAAGGTTTAATCGAGCACTCCAGAGAACTTGGGCACAGTGCGCCATGCAGAGCAATGGTCAGCCAGCTGGCCCAGGGCTGGGCGCTATTTAATGATGTTTATTCTATTTGAAAAAGAAACAACAGCAACACCCACCGGTCCGGTACTGGGGTGACAGCCCCGTGTGCCACGGCGGGGACCGCGTTTGACGTGTAAACTCCTCTGCAGCGCGGGAGGTCAGGGCGGGACTCGAACCGGCGGCCCTAGGGCGCTGGCAGCAGGGCGGGGCGGGCGGCGGAAGTGAGGCGGCGGATGAGGCGGGTGGCGGCGGCGCTGCGGGCCGGCAGCCGGGCGGCCATGAGCTACGAGCAGCGCCGGGACTGGGGCCGCGGCCGCAGCGATGGCGGCTCTGCCGCTGCCTCCTCCGCGGGGGGACACGGCGGGCGCGGCGGCGGCGGGCGGGGGCGGCACCCCAGTCACCTGAAGGGCCGTGAGATCGGGCTGTGGTACGCGCGGAAGCAGGGCCAGAAGAGCCGGGAGACCGACCGGCAGCAGGTGAGGGGCGGGCGGGAGCGGGTCCGGCTTGCGGCTGCCCGGAGAGTCCTGCGGGTTCCGGGAGCGCGGGGCGAGGGCGTTCAGCAGCCGGTGGTTGAGCATGGCGGGTGGCTGGATGGGCCCGGCCGGGCCCGGCCCGCTCCCCTGCCCGCTGCCTTCTGCTCTCCGCCCGCTGCCTGCGCGGAGCGGCCGCTGCCTTCGGCGGGTGAATGTTTATGTGCGTTGTGGGCGCGATGAAGGTGCGTTTGTCTCTGCACGTTGAATTGACTCGAAAAGAGCAACTTAAAAAGAAGTTTCTGATAATGCCAGAGTGTCCCTAGTCTGGGAATCACGTGTAAGCATTGATAATGTAACACCTATAGATACACAGTGAACATGTCAGTGAAAACTGTACTTTTTGGGGTTTTTTTTAACTAGAGAGCTGTTGTGCGGATGGATGAACGCCGGGAAGAGCAAATTGTGCAGCTGTTGAACACTGTCCAAACTAAAAATGAAAAGGAGCAAGAAGCCATGTCCTGGTGGTCTGGGGATGAAGAAGGGTAAAGAGAAACTATTGCTAATGCTTTTATTTACCTTGAACTGAACAAACTTCCCACAAACTGGTAGGCAGATATATCAGAGATATTTACAATTAGTGGGTGAATTATGTTAACTAATTTATTCAGTTTTCTCTACATGTTTTGCCATACTGAAACAGTGGGATGTAACCATTGCTGTAAAAGTCTTTTCCAGATTATTGTTCCGTTTGGAGTCTTCAATTTTTACTTACAATCATAAAATCCCCTAATGGATCTTCAGGCCTATTAGAGTAGATAAAATGGATTTTTCAGGTCCCCTGGCTTCTGGAGTTAACTTCTCCAGAGAGGCATGTGACTTCATTTTTCAGTTATTGTACAGTTTTGGAATGTTTTCTCGGCATCTGTGAAATAGAATCTGTTCTTAACACTTAAAGGATTTTAAATAATAGTGAAATGGGCAGCCAGGTGTGTTGCTCTGAGTCCCCTGGGCAGCCAGGTGTGTTCCTCTGAGTCCCCCTGGGCAGCCAGGTGTGTTGCTCTGAGTCCCCCTGGGCAGCCAGGTGTGTTCCTCTGAGTCCCCCGGGCAGCCAGGTGTGTTCCTCTGAGTCCCCTGGGCAGCCAGGTGTGTTCCTCTGAGTCCCCTGGGCAGCCAGGTGTGTTCCTCTGCAGTGAGGTGGCCGGGTCTCTGTTTGGCTGAAGGATCCGTCACAGGGCAGTGGCTCTGACAGCCAGTTCAGCAGTAGTTCTCTGGAGATGTTTTGTAGCTTTGTTACCTTTGATTTGATACAGAAGAACACGTTATGTTTCCAGGTACTGGGGAAATTGTTGATGGCTGGTAACTTTCAGAGTTTAGTTGTTTTAATGGCTCATGCTATGTTCTCATCAGCTGATGGTCACGTAACTCCTGAGTGTAGGATCTCAAAAGCAGAGTGAAGGTTTGCCTGGAATGGTTCAGTGCACTCTGCAGTGGCCAAGCACATCTTGGGTATCCTTTCTGTTCTCCATTTCAGACCTACTCCAGAACAGCCTGCAAAAGTGAAACCAGAGGCTGAAAAAGCTCCTGTAAGGCAGAGACCAGTCTTGGAAAAAACATTTCTTGATCGGGATGCGGAATATCTCTTTGAAAAGAATGAGCAGGATGCTGATCTAGATGAGCAGCTTAAAGAAGACTTAAGAAAGAAGAAAGCTGACCCTAGATATATTGAAATGCAGGTACTTTCCCATGTGTTAAGTAGAAAGCTCTTGAGTGGATTTTTTTTTTTGTAATTAAACTAACCATAAAACATAATTTTTTTGCAATTTATTTACTGGGAAGTTGTCATGATGTTACTTTGGCTTGAAGGAACCTTCAGAAGTTGCAGAATACATACCTATTGATAGGACAGTGATTAAAAACACTTCAGTGACAATTTCTTATTGCATAAAATCTACAATTTCAAGCTGACATGTTCGGTGGGGGTTTCTGTTTGTTTTTCAGTGGGTGCCGTCCCTGCCTTTGTGTCTAGAACTGAAAGCACAAAAATGGGCTCTGAAGGAATTGCCTCTGAAAAATGTAGTTTATGTGTTTTTAATAGCCATATATGAAGTTGTCAAATCAATCTGATGAGCAGGCAGTTCTCCCTTTGATCCAAGGCCCTGCTCTTGTGGCTGTGTGTACGTGCCTCTTCGTGTTCTGAACTGTTGCTTTTCAATAATTCTGCTAAATTTAATGAAACTGAAAACATGCATGGAATTAAACTTATTTCCAGTGGATCTGTGTTCATTTAAATATTAGCCAGACTATTTATCTTGGTATTTTGCAGTTTAGCCCAGATCATAGATTAAATCTGTTATATTGCTTCAAATTGAAAAGGTCTTTAAAGACACGTCCTGTTGTTTTCTTTTTCCCCAGAGATTCCGAGAGAAACTCCCTTCATATGGGATGAGGCAGGTAAATGTGTGTTCAGTTGGAAAGAATATGTGTGTCTGTTGCTCTGCTGTAAAACAGGAGGAAACAGTCGTGTCCTGGGACTGGCAGGAAAGGTGCTGAAGCCTCCCAAGCTGTGGCACTGGGTTGGAGTTCTTTCCAGAAGGTGGCTCAGGTTCAGTGCTTCGTGATGTGGATGGAGCTACTCTGAGACCACACACAGTTTTATCAGTAGGAGCAGCAGCATTCAGGGAAACTGTACTGAATGCTAGATACACTTAAGTAATTTTTTTAAAATATAGATCATCTTCTTTCTCTGCCAGTTATACTTCTAGAACATTCCTAGTTAGGTGGATTTTATGTAATTGACCACTACATAAATTGCTTTCTTTTTTTCTTATATATATATATATAAAATTGTGGCTGTTTGTTAAACGTTTGCCCAATTTGGAATTGAATATAATGCAGATTAAACCTTTTTTAATCCCAGACTTTATGGCTGATGGTTACTGCCATTAATTTCCCAGTCAGAATATAAGATCAGTGACAGTATGGGTTGTTATTAATTGATGTTAATTCTTCATTTGGTGTCACATGGATGAAATAGATATTATGAATATTCTGTTATGTCTCCTTTTGCAGGTTCAGTGAATGATTAGTGAGCTTCCTTTCAAAAGTTAATGTGTTTGTCAGAATGTGGTCCTTCCTGTTAGTGTTTGTTCCTTGAGATAGTTACACTCCCCCTCACAATCCTTTCAATTGGGAGCTACAGGCTGGGAGTGTGAGAAATCTTACTGTTGATAGAAGAAATGTTAAAATATTGCACTGAAAATCTTCAGTTAGTACAGTCTCGGAGTCCAACACAGAAACCACTTGTTTTCAGTGCCCAAAGATACACAGAAGGCAAGGAAGAGGAAGAAAAGTTTAAAAATGCATTTCAGACTTCCACTTTAGTTATTTTGTGTTGTTTTCATACAGGGTCTTAAGTATTTAAAACTAGTATTCAGATTTTATATGCTTTAACCCTTACACTTGTGAAGTGCAGATGTGCAGAAATGGCTTCTGTGTGGTTTAAACTAAACTGGGGGGGTTTTAAGTGTTAAAAGAAACATTTGAGTATCTGGTTTCTTTAGTTACTGTGGCACATTTTATGAGTTCACTGCACAGTGTTAGAGAATTGTCAGAATCCTTCCAAAGTCAGTTTTGAATAATAACACAGTAAACATTTTCTCTTTGTTTGGAAACAGGAACTTGTAAACCTTATAAACAATAACCGAGTAACTGTGATAAGTGGTGAAACTGGCTGTGGGAAGACAACCCAAGTGACACAGTTCATCCTGGATGATTACATCGAGCGAGGGAAAGGGTCCACGTGCCGGATTGTCTGCACTCAGCCACGGAGGATCAGTGCTATCTCGGTGAGTGCTGTTTTGCCAGGCTGCCTAGCTTGTGTCTTGGGTTGTTTCTGCCCCCCCAGTAAATATGAGGAAGAATTGCTGCCTTACTCACAGAATGAGAATGTGTTTCTTACTGGGCCTGGGATCCGTGGGCAGGCTTGTGAACTGAGTGTGCAGCCTGCTAGATCATTTGGAGTTAAGCTCTGACAGAATTCCAAATGACCAGATGGGTACCGCTCAGAGAAACTGCTCTGCCGCCACCTGGGCTCATGTGAGGCGAGGGGAGGCTTAGGTTGGATGTTAGGAAAAAATATCCCTTGCCAGGGGAGGTTTAGGTTGGGTATTAGGGAAAAATTCTTCACTGAAGGGTTGTCAAGTACTGGAACAGGCTGCCCAGGGAGGTGGTGGAGTCCCCATCCCTCGGGGGGATTTAAAGGACATGGAGATGTGGTACTTGTGGACATGGTTTAGTGGTGAACTTGGCAATGCTGGGTTTATGGTTGGACTTAGATGATCATAATGGTCTTTTCCAACCGAACTATTCCATGATTCTAAGTGTAAAGCTCAAGGTGAGCATTCAGCCTGTGGTGGACAGTGGAGGTGGCTTTTTGTATATTCGTTTTCAGTTGTCTCAGAGTCTGTTGCAAATAATAATTTAGTTAACATGCACTGATCTGATGTTTCCTAAGTTTTGGTTGTTAGTAGGGTACAAGCTTCATTCTTCCCTGAGTTCAGTCATGGTTTATATCTCTGATTTTAATGGATTTGGGCAGTGCAAATGTACTAATGTTGTGTCAGGCCCTTTCGAGGTATATTAACGGCCAAGAAAGGATTTGGCTTTTAAGCACACAGTAATTACTCTTCTTGATACTTAAATATCAAATGATTGTAGAACCTTGCTTCCCATGAGGAAAGCTTGCCCTGCTGACAGGGTAAGTGCATTGCTAATGCCTGAATGCTTGTGTTCTTTTAAAATACATCCTGGTCCCAAACCTGTTCCTGGGTTGCTGACAGGAAACACTGTTCTCAGTGGAGGAGAAAAAATGATTTTCACAGTGTTTCTTTGTTGTTTATGTGACATCTTGGTTCTAGATATTTCCTGCTGATCAGTAGCTAAATCATAGATCAACCTTGTGGGATTTTTTATAATTTGAGCCAGCACTGTGCCCTTGTGGCCAGGAAGGCCAATGGCATCCTGGGGTGCATTAGAAGGGGTGTAGTCAGTAGGTCAAGAGAGGTTCTTCTTCCCCTTTACTCTGCCCTGGTGAGGCCACATCTGGAATATTGTGTCCAGTTCTGGGCCCCACAGTTCAAGAAGGACAGGGAGCTGCTTGAGAGAGTCCAGCGAAGAGCCACCAAAATGATTAAGGGAGTGGAACATCTCCCTTATGAGGAAAGGCTGAGGGAGCTGGGGCTCTTTAGCTTGGAGAAGAGGAGGCTGAGGGGGGACCTCATTAATGTTTATAAATATTTGAATGGTGAGTGTCAGGAGGATGGGGCCAGGCTCTTTGCAGTGATGACCAATGATAGGACAAGGGGCAATGGGTGTAAGCTGGAACACAGGAGGTTCCGCTTAAATTTGAGGAAGAACTTCTTTCCTGTGAGGGTGCCAGAGCACTGGGACAGGCTGCCCAGGGAGGTTGTGGAGTCTCCTTCTCTGGAGACATTCAAGACCCGCCTGGACGCCTTCCTGTGCGAACTCATCTAGGTGTTCCTGCTCCGGCAGGGGGATTGGACTAGATGATCTTTCGAGGTCCCTTCCAATCCCTAATATTCTGTGATTCTGTGATTCTGTGATTCTGTGATTTTATTTCTTTATTTTCTAAGGTGGCTGAGAGAGTTGCTGCTGAAAGGGCAGAAGCATGTGGGAATGGCAAGAGTACAGGATACCAAATCCGTCTGCAGAGGTGAGAGGTGCTCCCTTGGCAGTGCTTCTGCATTCATGTGAGGTACTGTCTGTTGTTGTTCATGCAAGAAAATTGGCAAAGTAGTTTTAAATGTAGCAAACTGCTTTCATTGTGATCCTTTCTCCAAGAGGGATTCCTGTGAGCAGCTGGCATAGGGAGTGAGGTTTTTGAAATTCAGCAGAAAGTTTGAGTTTGGTGGTTGTATTTTGTGCAGCTTGTGACACTGGCACCGAGTTGCTCTGTGTCTAGTAAGTCCTGTTGTCAGTTCTCCTAGAAGGTTCTGCTGTAGGTAGAGATAAAACTGATGTCCCTCATCCACAAATTTCAAGGAAAATGGAAATGCTAAAGGAGAGAGTGCTATGAGCCATATTTCTGTGGAAAACTGTGCATTTGCTACACTTACCTGCTGAGTAATCCTGCTGGATCAGGTAATAGTTAGGTGCATTGACAAGAGTTTGTAGACCTAGTGCCATAGAGGAAAAACTGACATTTGGAGTCATCTGTAGTTAAAAAAAACCCAACAACCTAAAACAAACAACAACCAAAAAAAACCCAACCCAACCCTGAAAAGTTATCAACAAATAATGGAATCTCAGTTACTGGTCTAGAAGAACTGCTGGGGAGAGATGACAGCTCAGTCCTTTCAGCCTTTTAACTTGAGTTTATAGAATCTCATTTATATTTTGATTTATTATTTAATCAGGAATGTTACAGTGCTGTATACTTAGCTGTCATCTGTGCTGAGCTTAGCTAGCTGCAAGGATCTGGGGTCAGCAGATCAGTGTGCAGATGATGTCTGGGAAGTCAGGGCTTGTGTCAGATGAGAAGTAGCTCGTTCCCCATCAACAGCAAAGCGGCAGCTGGGGCCTCATTCCTCGTTCCTCTGAGCTGTGAGTGAGCAGGGTGGGGAATGAGGCACACTTGATAATGTCTGTAATGACTCTGCATTGCCATTTGGAGACTTTAAAGTACTTTGTAAAACACAGAAGAGAACTGAGGAATTCTTAATGCATCTCTTTCAGTCGGTTACCAAGGAAACAAGGTTCAATCTTGTACTGTACCACAGGAATTGTCCTACAGTGGCTCCAGTCAGACAAGTAAGTTTTCCTATTTAATAAGAAACTGAATACAATTATGAAATGACTGCTGAGCTGGTTCTAACAGTCTCAGCTCTGGTTTGTTTGGTTTTTTTTTTAATTGTGCTAAAAACAAGTGTTTAACTTCCTGCTCTTCTGTTTTAGGCACTTGTCGAGTGTTAGTCATGTAGTCCTTGATGAAATTCATGAAAGAAATCTTCAGTCAGATGTTTTAATGAGCATTATTAAAGATCTTCTGAATATTCGTTTGGATCTGAAAGTAATACTGATGAGTGCCACTTTAAATGCTGAGAAGTTCTCGGAGTATTTTGGTAGGTGAAATCTTCCTATGAATGTTCCCCTCGAGTAATTTAGGCTTCTGCAGTATAATGCAGTTCTCAGATTTTAGGATTGATTTTTATCCAAAGAGGTAATGACTTCAATTTTACAAGTAGTTCCTAGCTGCTGGAGATGCTTGTTCCTTTAGTTTTGCCTCATCATGAACATGTGTTGCTTCTGTATTTGCTTTTCAGACATATTGTGGAAATAGTGTACCCAGAGTGTTTTTGTATTAAATATTTACTAATATTTACCATATTTTAGAAGTCTTGGTGTGAGTGGGCAACCAGACCAGAGCCTTTAGTTGCTCAGTCTTCCAGCTTTATCCTGTAGCTGGCACCAGGTGAACATACTGGAGAACAATAGACTGCTTGCTACCTGTGTTTCTTTGTGCAGCAGCTTTATTTGGAATTGAATTTGGCATCTTCCATGAGAATTTAAGAATAAACAGAGAAAAACCCTGGACTTGGAACTATATTGTAAAAATAGTGAAGAATGTTTATTGCCTCTGTTATTTCAGTACAGTGTTTTATTTGCTGTTTAAAAAACTGAGTTATGCCTTCCTCAACAGATCATTGTCCAATGATTCACATACCTGGGTTCACTTTCCCTGTGGTGGAATATCTTCTCGAAGATGTGATTGAGAAGTTGAGGTAAGTGTGTTTTCTGAACACCATTATAGATAGTATCTGGGGTTTTTTGTGTAGTGTGTCTTTTCAAAGATTGTCTTGGTATAAATAACTGTTTATTTCAGAAAAGAAATTTAAGAATCTTATTTACATGGCATAGCTAAAGTGTGGCATACTGTCTGTAGTTTGGAAAGCTACTGTGCAGCTGGCCTTAAATGACTTTAATTTCAAAGTTTGGCTATGTTTGTTTTTAAATGAATGAATTTAAATGAATTTAAATTCCAAGGTATACTCCAGAAAACACAGACCGCCGGCCCCGGTGGAAGAAGGGCTTCATGCAAGGACATGTGAGCAGACCAGAGAAAGAAGAGAAAGAGGAGATCTACAGGGAGCGCTGGCCAGACTACTTGAAGCAGCTGCGGGGCAGGTGGTTCTCAGTTCCTCTTTTGGTTAAGTTTTTAGACACTTCTTAACTGAGAAACAGAAATCAGTGCTGTCTCCTATTGATGGTGCTGGTAGCTGCTACTGTGGAAAGCGACGGTGGAATTGCCAGCATGGGTGTCTGGCAGCCATGGAAGTGCTCTAGAATTACCACAGACAATTAGCACATGCAGACTGGAAGAGAACTTGTGTCTGTTGAGTCACTTGCTGTTGATGTTGGTATTGTCCCTTACAGTCTGCAGCATGATGTTAGGCTGCTTGAGCTTTGGTCATCAGTTCTCTTCTGAGGAGTTCTCCCCTTCCTCAGTCTTCTTCTTTGAGAGAGATCTCACAGTATTTTAGTCTTGTAACCAACATGATACAAAATGTGCTGGTTTTTTTAAAACAAAAACAAACTAACCCCAACCACACAGAAAAAACCCCAAACCCACACAAAAACAAACAAACAAAAAACCCCACCACAACCTTTTCCTCAGAATGTTTTAATATTCCTCTAGAGTGATTTAAAACCAAGGTAAATAATTTTGCCTCTTGAGGACCTAGTAGAGACTGTGCACTTGAAATATTCTTTTTTTCTTTTTTTTTGCCAGCATTTGACTACTTTGGTAATCTGGCTCAGTTGATTAATTGGATAACCTGGCTGATTTTTTTCAGGAACAGCATCTTCTTGTGCTTCTCCTCTTCTATTTGCCCTCTGCATTTTAGGGCTGTCTGTGTATCCAGCTTGGTAACAATAATGAAGATAGGTGGCTCAGTTTTATCCCTCTTTTCTGAGAGAACAGTCCTCAGTGCTGTATCTGCACCTGGACTATCCTGTGCTCTGCTCATCCCATTTGTACTCCTCCTTCCCTTTCCCACGGTGTCTTTTGAACCCCTTGGCAATTCTTTCCATAGTGGCAGCTCTCATGAAATCCAAGGGCTGACTAGAGGAGGTGCTTGCTGCGCTCACTGTGAGTGAGAGAGAAATTGAAGGGTGAGCTCGGATCGTTTAGGTCCTAGCTGATCCATGAGGAGGAGAGAGATCATGTGAATGCTTCCAATAACACAGTAATTCTTAAACTTACTGTTCTGAATTGATGGTAATTGCAGTAAACTACATCTCAAAAGTACGTTGGAGCTACAGTAATTGAACAGACAGAGAAATAAATGGATCAGCAGTGGGTTACCCAGGGGTGTGATTGCACAGCCTTGTAACAGAGCCATGAGTGCATGGCTTTGCATGTGAAGAGCTCACCAATGTGTGTGCTGTCAATGCCTGCAGGTATTCAGCCAGTACCATAGATGCCTTGGAAGTGATGGATGATGACAAGGTCGACCTTGACCTCATAGCAGCCCTTATCAGACACATCGTTTTGGAAGAAGAGGTGCGTGCACGTCTGTCTCCTGTCACCGCGTGTTAGTGATGTGACTGCACCGCGGCCAGCGGCTGTGGGGAGTGTCAGAGGTGATGGCTTGGCTTATCATACAGATGGAAAGGAGAATAATGTTTTTGTTTTGCTCTTGAGAAGTAATCTGACAGCTTTAAATATCTGATTACTATTTAAGCCCCGAGTTTAGAATGTGGTTAGTTAGTGTTCATTGAAGTGGTGGGATAGAATCTTTGTGTAAAGGGGAGCACACAGCTAAGCATCTTCTTGTAGGGATTATGGGCATTAGTGAGAACTCTGTACATAAGAAACTTGAAGGATTTACAAATCCATACGATGCTCATTCATGGTCCCTTCTGTGCAAGGGGAAAAAAGAGCCTGATTTTTTTCACTGACAGTAGAGATTGGCTTGTAAGTAAAGTGGGAAAGATGTCTGAAGGGTTGGGTGCCGTTTTGATTCAGGTTGCTGCAGGTTTTTTTTGCATAAGCTTTTAAATAAGCCTTCAAATTAATTATACACCTTAGCTATTTGATGGAAAGTAATATAAATACAACTTAAAGTTTAACTTTTGGTTTTCTGTGACTGTACATGTTTGTCAAAGGCAACATTCTTTGTAGTCTGTAGCAGAAGTTACATTTTGTGAAATGACTGTAGAAAACTGTTTGAAAACCTCTTTAGTGTACAACTAAATCTCTGTTCTCAATTCCTTGGCAATGGGAGGGAGAGGGCAAGAACAAAACCTCATTTTTTTTATTTATTATGTTCAGATAAAGATATGCAGCTAATTCTCTTACAGAAATCAATCTTGGGGACGTTGCTCCAAGCTTGAGTCAGTGAGGTTTCAGTTATCACATATCCAGCATATATGTATTCGTGTGCAAGTAGCTGGCTCTCTGCATAGTGTGTAATTTATTCAAACCTCTTCTTCCTTCACTCTCTTTTACATATAGGATGGTGCAATTCTAGTGTTTCTTCCAGGCTGGGACAACATTAGCACTTTACATGATCTCTTGATGTCACAAGTCATGTTTAAGTCAGGTAAAAACACAATTTTACGTGGGAATTCTAGCAGTGGCATTCGTGGCAGACTCTCACTTTCTGCATGTGACTGCTGGTATTGTACTGGAGATATTTTTTTTCTTCTTGTCTCTCCTCTGAAAATTACTGCAGTGTGTTCAGCATTTTTTTGCATTTCTATGGTATCTTTCATCTGCTAACAGTAATCCCTTTTCCTCAGTGTGGGAGTGAACAATCTGAAAGAGAATCTCACACCTGCATGTTTTCCTTTTGTCCTTTCCCAGAGCTGCGATAACTTCCACCCGAAACAAAGCTCTGCTCCTTCCCTCTGTGTTCACTTCCTTTTGTCTTGATTCTTCAGCAGCTTCTGTGTACTGCTTTGCTGATAGTTCTTTTAAATCCTGTTTATTCCTAGAAGCTTTTCTGGTAGGACACTAAAATACCCTATGCCTGTCTGAAAAACTTGACTTTGTCCTGCCTGCATAACTCGTATTCTCATCTAACTTGGCTATCCAAGCTCTGACTATTCAGGTAGCTGCCTTATGGGTCATGTTGTGTGTGTTCCATAGGTAAAAACAATTCAGTTTCTTGAGGAGAGTGTCAGTTTATTTATTAAACTTGAGCAATTATTAAACAATTTCAGAATTTATAAATTAAATACAAATTACTGTACATAACTTCTATTGTCTTAAACTTGTCAAGACGTCGTAGCATAATGAAAAGAAATCCTTTATACCTTTTTACTTTAGAATTTGCCATTATGATCCATGTACCTGTGAATTCAGAATAAGAAATAGTAGACTGACTTGCAGCATATTTTCTTTATTCTGCATAATTGATTTTCCTGTAAAATTAGAATTTCTGTGCTTACACCGTGTCTTTTACTGATTTTTAATTTTCAGATAGGTTTATTATCATACCTTTACATTCATTGATGCCTACTGTTAACCAGACTCAGGTATGCTATTCTTTTATTTTATATATTTATATTTTCTTTTATTCATGAATTAACCACATGTTTGGTTTTGGCAAACATATAAATGGGTCATGGATAATTACAGGTTTTTAAGAAGACCCCACCAGGAGTAAGGAAAATCGTGATTGCTACCAACATTGCAGAGACTAGGTAAATAGCTGGCTATACAGACCAAAAAAAGCTCTCTGTTTAACAAAATAAATGAAAGTGATAATTTAAAGTATAAACCTGCTTAATGTTTCCAAAAATAGATGGTTTTGTTTGTGCCATTTATTTATAACACTTTGTCTTTAGAAATGTTTATAGACTAAACAGGAGTTTTCCTTTAATTGTTTTAAACAATTAAGACGTGGATGTAACTGTAATGACCCACCTTTGTGGCACATGATGAATCTGAGCTGCCTGGCCTCTCTGCAGCCTTCATAACCCCACGTGGTGTCTGTTGCCAGATGTGGGAGCACGAATCAAGCTCGCTCTTGAACTCCATTGTAATGAAATTCTTAATGAAATTCCCAACACGGGGTGGGGTGTTTTGATTTTTAAAATTATTGTTGGCTCACAGTTTGGGAGGGGGTAAGGAGAGGCTAAACCCCTTTCAGATTCTAGCTCAAGCTTGCAAAGATGAAGAGTTGCATTTTTTTTCCTCTCTTTTTTTTTTTTAACAGCATTACAATAGATGATGTCGTGTTCGTTATAGACGGCGGGAAAATAAAGGAAACTCACTTTGACACACAGAACAACATTAGCACAATGGCAGCAGAGTGGGTTAGTAAAGCTAATGCCAAGCAGAGGAAAGGTCGAGCAGGAAGGTGAGAATGGGGACAGTGAGAACAGTTCTGTGCTGTTAAGTTTGTCAGTCTTGGAGCGGGTGTGCTGAAGATACCGGTCTGTTACTCGTATGGGCAGAAGCAGACGCTAGCACAGCTCTTGTTCCTGTGGAAGGAATGGTTTCTTTGTCTTCCTGGGAAAGTGACTTAACTTGTGCTGCATTTAACTCAGGAGTTTCCCTGCTTCTTACAGAAGAACAAGTCCTTGTTGATTTATGAGGCTACGATACATTAAAGTACTGCCTACAAATTACTGTGTCACTCTGCTATATACCGATTTCTTTTGAAATTTGTCTCCCTCTCGAAATATTCTCTCTTGTTCGGACCTACAGTTCTTCTCTGGTCTCTGCAGTACTCCTCTGCAGCAGCTGATAGGAGGTGTCTGGGTTCTGCATCCCTTTTTTCCCACTGATGGCTCTGTGCTTCAGAAAGTTGAAATGGCTTTTATAATGAAATACACTTCAGTTCTAATTCCTTGGGGTGTTTTGGAAGCTTCTTTATAAATAAAGACAATCATAATGTCACAGTGTCATAGGAAAAAAAACAAACAAACCAAAACCAAATTAGTTGTTTATTTCAATGATTCCAGAGTGCAGCCAGGCCACTGTTACCACCTGTACAATGGATTGCGTGCTAGCCTTCTGGATGATTATCAGTTACCAGAGATCTTGAGGACACCTTTGGAAGAACTCTGTTTACAAATCAAGGTAAGCATGTGCATCTTCAATTGCTTTTTCTTTTGAGTAGGAGATTGAGAGATTAAGTTAATTCAGCCATGAGCCTTGGGTTGTCCTCAGGTCACAATTCTGTTACTCTGGAAGTACAATATATTCAGCTCATAATTGCAGCAACGTTTGCAAAGTGCATGCTTGTGCCTAGATGCATGGAACCCAGGAACAACAGGATTGTCTGGTATAAATAAAAGCTGAAGTCTCTTGACAGAATTTGGACTGTGCTCCCCCTCTCTCCCCTCAAATATCATTCAGTCAGAGGCACTTCTGTGAGAATGCCAGTGAGTCAAGGGGTATGATGGCTGACAATAATTTTGCTAAAAAGGAGTTTGAGAACTGGCGTGAGTTTCCTTTGGCAGTTTGTGTTGAGTTCTTTGTGCATGCATAAGGAATACCATGTGTATGTGTACTGTATGGTTCAAATTTCATCATTAGTACATTTTTGTATTTGTCCTTAGTTCTTAATTAGTGAAATGCTAACTCAAGCTGTAAATTATTCACACTTTTTTAATTAGCTTGGTTGCTGCTTACTAATTTTAGGTAGCCATCTTTCTCCAGTTGCTTCAGGTCTTTGTTTTTCTTTCAGATTCTAAAGCTTGGTGGAATTGCTTATTTTCTGAGCAAACTAATGGATCCACCATCTCGTGATGCTGTGATGTTGGCCATAAATCACCTAATGGAGCTGGTAAAGTATTGCTGAATGTACCTGCAAGGAAAAATCTGTTCAGAACCGTGTTACTGTGGTGGTGTTTGTTATCAGACAGTTCTGACTGTAGTAGAAATTTGTGACTCCTTAATATATTGTGTAGGCACTTTGTGTATTTTTCACTGAACAGAGGAGATAATTTCACATAATATGTGGTGCTTATGGGCTGCATAGAGTGCTTCCTGAGGAACTTTCTAAATGACTCAAAACATCCACATGCACCTCATTTATGAGTTCCCTACAGATACTTACTCAACTTGCTGCTTATGTACCACCCTGCTTGGCTGCATCCACCAAGCCTACCCTGGTCAGATGAGTAGAGAGTTGGAGATACTGTTTCTGTGGGCTTATAGGAGATCATCTCCTATGTCACTGCCCCGTTGGATCCTGGCAAAGGAGAGTTCAGTGGCACATTTGTGCTGCTGACTTCTTGCCCTGGTGTTACTTGTACACATCAGATGTTAGCAACAAACAGAAACATGTGATTTAGATGAAGGGTGGTATTTAGACTGGTGGCCAGATCCTATAAAAGTTTAGATCAGATGAAAATTCAGCTGTACCTTTGGTGTTCTGTGGCAGTGCTGTACAGTAGCAAAGGGTACACTAAATAAAAACAGCACTGATACTGAGGGTAGGATACAAATCCAAAGATAGGCTTGATCAGGAGAGTAGAAAGACACTCAAGTGTTAATTCTTCATACTTTTGTCCAGAAAGACACTGAGCCCTGGTAAACCACTTGAGACACAGTTGAAGATGGCTGCTGTCTCCTTGGGTCTCATGGAACATTTCTCTTTCTCCATGACTTGCTTGGTCACCTTATCACAGCTGGCTGTTCTCTAGCTGCCGGGCTGTCCTTTGTTCTCTGGGTACGCTGGGGGCTATTTCAGGGAAATCCTCCCTGTTTCAAATACTGTCTTTATTCTTTTTTCCTTTTTTTTTCTCCTGACAGAATGCTTTGGACAGACAGGAAGAACTGACTCCACTGGGTGTCCATTTAGCACGACTGCCAGTCGAACCACACATTGGAAAAATGATCCTCTTTGGAGCTCTATTCTGCTGCTTGGATCCAGTGCTTACCATTGCAGCGAGCCTCAGCTTCAAAGACCCCTTTGTCATTCCTCTGGTAAAGTTTCTGAGAGGAGAAATACACATAGGATTTTAAGAATCTCAAAGGATATTGGGACTTACCCAGATGTTGTGGTTTAAAAGCACTTTAATATTATTTTCATGTTAATTACACTTTTATTAGTAAAAGATTGCCTTCACGTGTTATTGCCTACAGAATATTGGAAATAACTTTAATTTTCATGTATGTAGCATACAAAGTATTGCTGTATTAAGTACCTTAATTAGGAAAAGAAAACTGTCATGTCAATCATGAATATTTTATAGGTTCTAATTATTCTTAGGGCAAAGAGAAAGTAGCAGATGCAAGAAGAAAGGAACTGTCAAAGAACACTAAAAGTGATCATCTGACTGTGGTGAATGCTTTCACGGTAGGCATGTCTTAATGTTGTGTTTTTCTTCTAGAATTTTGAATAATATGGATTATTCTAAGGAAAAACCTGATCAGTTTATGCTCTGAAATAGTTCTTTCCTGGCTTCTACAGAAACCTAAGGCCAAATTAATTTTCACCCTTCAAGTGTTGAGGAATCTTGTCTTCAGGCTCAATAACTAATTTATTGTGGTTGAGTCTGTGAAAGAAACAAAGAAAACAATATTACAGTGACCTTGCTGAAGTCGTTAATCCTTGTCCTTCGGGCCTCTGCAAGAGGCTGAGGCTGACTACTAAAGTGGTGGAGATGAAGCTGTACAGTGTTGGGGCGAGAAGAGGAGGAAATAAATGTCCTGGAATGCAGTTTCTACCCAGGACTGTTAATAGCAACAGGTGAAGTTCTGGCAAACTTAGCTGGATTTCACCTCTCACCACAGAAAAAGGAAGTTTTTGATTCAAAATATTGTAAAGTTGTGTTTTTCAGCTCTGTGCTGCATAAATATAAACAAAGAGATCAAAGGATTTACTTTCTCTCCTGTAGAGAAAAATGTACCTGTATTGTTTGTTGACCTCCAGTTCTTGTTGTCCTTAATTTTTTAGTGTGTGTTCACTTAAAAATGTCCTTGAACCTTGGTCTTAATTTTTAGGGCTGGGAAGAGACCCGGCGCCGCGGTTTCAGAACGGAGAAGGACTATTGCTGGGAGTATTTTCTGTCTTCAAATACGCTGCAGGTAACCCCCTGCCAGTGTATGAGAGAGGATCATGGCTGGGGGCAGAGGGGAGGAGCCTTTTGCACAGCATCTTTCTGGAACAATTTGTGTTGTTTCCTAGATGCTGCATAACATGAAAGGACAGTTTGCTGAGCATCTCCTTGCAGCTGGGTTTGTGAACAGCAGAGACCCCAAGGATCCCAAATCTAATACCAACTCAGGTAAACAGTGGAGGAAAAGGAAAATGTCTGATAGCTGAAATCCCAGTTGGCAGGACTGTGTTAATTACTTTGCTGTCTTCTACAGATAATGAGAAGTTGCTCAAAGCAGTCATCTGTGCTGGTTTATATCCCAAAGTTGCAAAGATCCGGCCGAGCTTCAGCAAAAAGAGAAAAATGTAAGAGTTGGGTTTAGGGTTGTTTTGTATTCGAGATGTTTTCTATATTGGGTAGTTTGGCAAGGTGAAGCAAAGGCTCAGGTGCCTGGATGAATCTCTGTGTAGCTCAGTCATGGGTGTGGGTTATTTCGTTTGAGAAGGGTGGATGGGAGCATGGGAGTGTTGATCTTTACTTTGTTTAACACTTGGATACCTGCTAGCCTGTGAAATAATTTGTGTGACCTTATCAGGCCATGGATATGTTCCAATATAGCAATAACACTGCTGCTAAAGGAGTCCTGCCATCATCTTTGATCTACTGCAACAGTTCAAACACTATCCTCTCTTATTATTTGGCAACATAGAGCCCAGAAATTCTGGTCTGTTCATTTGTCACTACTTATCTTATCAGGCTATTTATTCTTATTAACTGTTAATCACAGTAACAGCATACTTATCAGAATACAGACATCCTTCTTTAGGGACCTGCTTTAAGATGGAATGAAGTGTTGAACATTTGGATCGATTTTTTCTGCAGGTGTAATGTTGTGACAGCCAACATAGGAGCAATCATAATTATAATTTAAAAAAATAATTATAATTAAAGAAAACAAGCAACCCCCCACCCCCAAGTTGTTATTTCTATGAAAGGCATACAACTAGGCAGTCAGAATTCTTCCTTAGGTTGTGTTGATAGCTGACACTGCTAGTCACTTGCTAATTCTCTTTTAAACGGAGCCCAGCCTGCTGGACTCACCTGAAGCTTGCAGAGCTGGTGCAGGTTCCTCTGCTGGACTCACCTGAAGCTTGCAGAGCTGATGCAGGTTCCTCTGCTGGACTCACCTGAAGCTTGCAGAGCTGGTGCAGGTTCCTCTGCTGGGCTCACCTGAAGCTTGCAGAGCTGGTGCAGGTTCCTCTGCTGGACTCACCTGAAGCTTGCAGAGCTGGTGCAGGTTCCTCTGCTGGACTCACCTGAAGCTTGCAGAGCTGGTGCAGGTTCCTGTGTGGCCGTGCCTGTGCCGCACGGTGGAGCTCGGTGTAAACCAGCCCGGGGAGGCTTGGCTTTATCACCCACTGAGCCAGACACTTGTTAGGCTGAGTGCTGCTGAGAGGCTCTGCCACCTGCTCCTTCTGTTACAAACCCTGACAAATCCTTGTGCACACAGGGAGGAGAGAGCTCAGTGATCCACACCCAAAGAATTGCATCTCTGAAGTGCAGGAAGGATGAGAACTTAGTGTGTGTGGTTTCTGCTTTTATTGCCTGACTGTGGCACTGTTATGTTAGAAGGGAAATGTGATTCCAAGTAGTGAACATAACCAAAGCAGCTGGATGTTAGCCCTTGGGTCTGGTTTGTTCAGAGGCACATGGCACAGGCAGTGGTACACTGCTCTAGGCTGGTCAGGAGTGGCTAGTCCCTTTTTCCACAGCTTAATGCTGAGCAAAGAATTCAGAGGTCCAAGTTCCTTATGTGTTTTTTTTCATTGCTTGAAACTTGGTTTATTGTAACCAAATTCAGTAACTCTCAGAGTACTTCATTAGGAAAAAGAATGCCACTTGGTTTTTTCCTGCTTGAGAGAACGACAGGGTTTATTGAGGGG
Organism: Caprimulgus europaeus; assembly: GCA_907165065.1. The sequence continues at coordinate 1,107,274 of OU015531.1, read as the reverse complement.
GTAAATTTGACAAAAAATTCCAACCTCTTAAATGCAGAGAGAGCTGTCCAAATATTCATGCTATAGATTCAGTTGTGATCTTTTGGGAAAGGAGTTAAAGTTTCTTTGAACGTCTTGTACTGTCAGAGTTTAATATGCTAGTAGAGAATTGGAGGGGTTTTTTATGTGGGACATGATTGTGCTAAACTTTCAGGATTTTATTTCGATCCTAAAATAAGAACTCTTTTTTTCTTTTAAGGGTGAAAGTTTGCACCAAGACAGATGGAACAGTTAATATTCACCCTAAATCGGTTAATGTGGAAGAAACAGAGTTCCATTACAACTGGCTCGTGTACCACTTGAAGATGAGAACTAGCAGTGTATGTGAAGGGTTTATCTTTGTGTCATTTATTTCTGTAGCTTTTGATAAGATTGGAGCCAGGTTCAAAGGGGATGTGAACAGTGTCTTTGTTTTGAAGCTTTCCTGTCTTGGGTCGTTCCTTTTGCATGCTGTCAGATGTGTTCTTTGTGATACTAGTGGTATTGTTCTGCAAATAACTAACTTCTGTTTTCTTCTGGTTGGGGTTGTTGTTGGGGTTTTTTTGTGGTAAGTTGTGTTTGGGACTTTTTAAGGTTCTGGCAATAACAAGTGTAATTTTTTTTATTTTCCATTTCAATCCAGTGTAGCACTTTGAACATGCTGAATTTTTATTTTTTTATTTTTTTTTTCTCTGGTGGAGTAGTTGGTTTGATTTCACCACTGTGTGAAGGACAGGACCATTTTTCTCCTGTTTAATCTGATTTCATGTAACTTTTCCAACTGGGTTGCTTCAGATGTGTCTTGCAAATTTATGAATGAAAGTATAATGATATAATGATCTGGAATTCTGTTAGGAGTTTCATTAAGGGTTACTGTGTCACTGAAGAGGCTCTGAAGGGTGACTGGACAACTCTGTCTTCTTGCAGATTTACCTGTATGACTGTACAGAGGTCTCTCCATACTGCCTCTTGTTCTTCGGAGGAGATATCTCCATTCAGAAGGATAAAGATCAGGACACCATTGCTGTGGATGAATGGATTGTCTTCCAGTCTCCAGCAAGAATAGCAAACTTAGTTAAGGTGACTATGTTTAATAATAATGTGTATGGAAGACTTAGTGTAACACTGATTCTTCTTGGAGATTTCTGTATTTGATATTACTGTGCACTGATTTATCACTCTAGGGAGATGGTAATGTTTTAAATGTATTCCCAGTAAGCAGTTCAGGTACCCAGAGTAAACAAAAGCGATCTGCTGGAGGTGTGGAGATGAAAAGGGTAGTAAAAATAACATTCTGAACAGTCTGTATCACACAGTAAACTGGGCAGAAGCAAACAGTAATGCACTCCCTTACCTTTGGACTTGAGCAGGCACTCAGAGTGGTTGGTTTGTTTCTGATGTGGTAGCTGGACTAATGAGAGTGAAGCTGTGTGCCTCTGCGGTGTCAGGAGTACAGCGGTGATGTTCCTGCTCAGTCAGTGCAGTCTGCTGAAAAATCCATAGGGATTCTGAAAAACTGTAGAAGCTTCAGAGAAGAGTCATAGGGTGAATTTAAAGGATTCATAAACATGTCTTACAGTGAGAGAGCTGAAGAGCTTAATCTCAGTAGTTTTGCTGTAGGATGACTTGATCAGTCCATCACTTGTCCACATGGATACAGAAACATGAGGATGGGGCTTTTCAGCTAGCAGCAGTAAGTTCCAGTGGAAGGAGGAGCTGAATAGAGCTCTGCTTAATATTAGACACTTGAAATTATATCTGACTTTTTTTAACCAGATACTTTTAAACCTGAACTGGTCAGCTGTTGGGTGTATAGGCTGTGAAAGGCCATCACACCCAGAGGTGGTCATCTGTCCCAAAAGGTAAAACTGCTGGTTTTTGAGAAGCAGCACTTGATACTGAGGATAGCAATGTTTTAGATGATTTGATAAGAAAACAGCAGGTGTAAAGATTAGGAGGAGAACAGAGGGCCCAAGGGATTTGAATTTACTGTAGTACTGTTGGTGTGTGTAGCTCTAATGCCTGTCTCTTTTCTTTTTTCTTTTTTTTTTCTTCCTTCATTCCAACAAACTCTTTCCAGAATTTAAGACAAGAGCTTGATGATCTTCTACAAGAAAAAATAGAAAACCCTCATCCCGTGGACTGGAATGATACTAAATCCAGGGATACAGCAGTACTGACAGCTATTATAGACTTGATCACCACGCAGGAGAATGAAAGTGCCAGGAACTATGCTCCACGATTCCAGAGTGAACGCTACAGTTGACACACTTTGCTCTCTATCGATAAAGCCAACATATTCACCTTTCTTGGTTTGGTTTTTTTAATAGCATTTATTCAGCTAGAGGAAAAAAAATTTTTTAGGGTAAGCTGGCAATGCCCTCATACTGAAGAGCAGTTATTGCAGAATAGTTGGCAGTGTCTGTATATGTATGCATGGTACTCGTGTCCTGTGTAGCTTTTTAAATAAGAGGAAATGCGATCCTAGCAGTGTTAGTTGATGTATGGTTCTTGTCCTGCTTGTAGCTTTTTTGTTGGGTTTTTTTTAACCCATTTAAGTAAAGATAGATATTAAAAAACCCTGCTAAAATACTGCTTAATATTATTTAAACTGTTCTTGTAAGCATCTCGGAAGACAGCTTTTTTTTTTTCATTGGAGGTGGTGAGTAATTATACTGTGCTGTTCCAGCTGTGCAGCAGTCTTCTCACCAACACTTCTACAGAAGGTAATTACAGCTTAATTAAACTGAACTTGAAAACACTTGTTAAATTTGTTACTGTGGGAGGAAACCATCTTCAGAAGTATTCTCTTCTGCCTTTCATCCCAGGAAATTAATCTTCATTTTCTGTGCCCATCCATCATCACTACTAACTAAAATTTCAGATTATAGGAAACATGGTTGGATAAAAGTGATGGTGGAATTAATTACACTTTAAGGTTTCATTGCATTCTAATTTTTCTCCTTTTTTTTAAAGAAAAAAACAACAGTCCATGTATGGGTTCTAGTATTACATTAAAAGTCTTTTCTTTAAAGTGTTACTTAATCTCTTCTTAGTTCTTAATGTTTTGAACATCATTCTGTTTTGAATGCTTCCAAATATATAAGAACATTGTTTAGGGTTTCCAGTAGGGCGATTACTTTGAGAAACACTGTTCTGAAGAAAAATAAGTCTTAACTTAGTGACTTTTCCATTGAGTTAACAAAGAGCGGAGCACTCCAGGCTCATTATTTCTACGACACAGCTGCCAAAAAATTTATAGTTCAACCTTCCCCCACCCTTAATTAGTTGATTAGTTCACCCTCAGGTGTTGAAACCGGTGTTTCCCTGAGGGAAGAGGAGGAGGAAAGATCCTGCCCTGGTGCAGGAGGCGGTTTAAGGGGAAAACAAAAGCCGGGGGGGGCTGCGCCGGGCCGTGGCGCCGGACGGGAGCGTCCGCTCCCGTCCGGCGCCACGGCCCGGCGCAGCCCCCCCCCCCTGCTTCGGAGCCACCGGCGTTGTATGAGGAGAACCGGCGGCCTCCGGTGGGGTCATCGCATCCCGGGAGCTCGGGGCGAAGGTAAGCGCGGGAGGCGGCAGCTCCGTTCGCCTCAGAGCGGTGAGGTGCTGTGAGGGCGGGAAGGCAGAGGGGGGAGGCGGTGAGGTGCTGTGAGGGCGGGAAGGCAGAGGGGGGAGGCGGTGAGGCGCTGTGAGGGCGGGAACGCAGGGTGCCACGGAGCCTTGGAATGCAAGGGGAGGAAAAGGAAATGAAATTAACGGTAACGTGTGTGGAAATGGAAAGGAAATAACTTGGTTGTAGGGTGGTATCTTGGGGTTGTGGTGGTGGAAATAGGGCGTCGCGCTGGGATGGGCAGGCGGTGGAGGAAGGCGCAAGATGGCGGCCAGAGCTGAGGGAGGAGCTGCCTGTTGCTCCGTGTTGAGGCGGGGAAGGGGCCATGGCGGGGGAGGTCGGCAGGGCAGGGTGGGCTGCTCCACAGGACGAATTCTTTTGAGGAAAAATTGCCAGTAGTGTGAGAAATTATAATGTTGTCTTTGCAACTAGGAGAGATCAGTTCCGGCAATGTAAGGATGACTTGGCAGGAACTCGGACGTGTGTGGCTAGAGATAAGGATGTGCTGCTGTGTAACTGCCTAGCATCTTATTATAAAAAGGAAAACAAAAAAACCAACCCCAAAATAATAAAAAGGGGGTGGGAGATTAAAATAAAGTGGTGGGAAATTTAAACTACATGGGACTTCATAGGCATATTGGATAGGCTGTAAGCCTTGGAGTGCCTCACTGATAGGGAAATAAGGGAGGAATTGTGTGACTAGGAATAGTGTATAAAAGTCTGTGTATCGCTCTGGCAGTGTGTGCCTTCTGCTCAGGACACCAGCTCTTGCAAGGACGTAATAAAAGTGCTTCACTGAAGAGTCTGGCCAGAGTCCTTTAAAAGTGACCGATTGCTCGTTTCTCACAGTAGCACTGTTACTGGTAGGGTTGGATTAAAAGTCATGAAGAAAGTAAAGTCTGGCAGGTGGTACCAGTCTTATTCTCCGTGTTCTTCGGGGTTTGTTTTTTTTTTTAAAGAAAGGATGCCTGAATGTCTACCTTAAAAGCACAAAAAGAAGGGGTAGTGATAGCAGAGCCTGGGTAAGAAAAGCAGCGTTGGTTGAACAAATCGAAGACAGATGGCAGTTCTCTCAACACCCCTCTCCCCACCCCAGATTGTGGAGGATCAGGATCAGAGTGTGGTACTGGGGCCACCACCAGAAGAAATGCACGCTGTGTGGGTCATGGGTTGGTATGGTCAGCTCTTTCTTTATAAAGTAATGTGACTAATGTGTAAATAATGATATTGACTATATTCTCCCAACTGTGCTTAAAGTGTGTAGCTTAACACACTTTTTTTTTAAGCAGAGGAGTATCAGAAACCTCTGTTGTTCACAGGTGTGCTGGTTTTGGTTGGGCTGTTGTGGATTTGTGAGGAAAACGGTGTTGATAGCCCAGGGGTATTCGGGTGTGGCTGGGCAGGGCCTGCACAGCCACGGGGCCACCTTGTTCCTCATGGCCCCACCAGCAGCTGGGCTGGGGCAGCACAAGAAGCTGTGAGGGGACACACAGGAGGAAGGGGAGATGTTCAGAGGTGTGGCATACTGTGGTTAAACCACAACATCAGGTTATTAAGCAGCCTATGAGGTAATGCTGATGTAAGATTTTTTTTTTAAAAAAAAAAAACAACCCAAAACAAAAACAACCCTTTTTCATATGGCTAGTTAGAGGCTGTGGATGTTTCTCTTCCCAGTTCATAGTGCACTTAATGAAGGCATTTTCTGCCTGTGTGTTAGAGTTCTGGCATCTTCTGGAGCTGCACGTTATGGAATGAAACAATTCTGTGCTGGTAATGAATTCTTCCTGACCTTTGTGTTATTTCCAGTTTGCCTAAATGATGTAGTTGTTATGATACAGCTGTTGAAAATCATTTGCAGACTACAGGAGAGCTAAGCATGCCACTGAACTGTCTGTGTGTACTCCCCAGGAAACAAGACCTCCTCAGATTTCCTCAGTCTTGGTGTCAATTTACTCCATTTTTTTTTTCTAAAACTTGTGTTCTGTCCACTTGTTGTGACTAAGTCTGTTACGTTAGAGGCAGGATACACAGGAAAAAAAGGAAGTTTGTGTGAATATATTCCCTAGACACAGAGTTTAAGGTATGTGCAGGTAAGTATGATGCTGCACAAAGACTGTCTCATGAGGATGTGTAGATTGACTGAACTGCTAGTTCTACCTTTTTATTTTCAGCAAATTAGCTTTGTGTAATGGAGAAAACATTTATTCTTTCATGTGAAAGTCAAGAACAATACTGCATTATAGCATTACTTTTTAAAACGTTCAGCATATAAAAATGTTCTATTTATTAGGGGGCAGGGATGATATAAGGAAGAGAAAAGGCAGTGTTAGTATCTGCTCTTTAGTGTGATCATGTGAGTATTTGGAAATGCTGAGACAGGTTGGTGTGAGGTGGGCACTGGTTTCCTGAAGGGGTGCTTGGTGGCCATCAGCATCCTGCAGACCCCGCCTGGGCTCTCCAGGCCTGAGTGAGGGGTAGGTACCACTGCCCCGGGCACTGCTGATGCTCAGTGTGGTCTTGGCTTCAGTGAGGGGAAGTGTAAACCTGAGATTTCACTCCTGTCTGTGCAGGCCCCTAACTGCTGGGCGAGTCAGACGTGCTGGGCTGTGCGTGGTTCCTGCCCACCTTGCATAATGTGTGTTCAGTGGCATCATGTAAAATGAAACCTGCATTCAGGGAACTGAGGGGCTTTTATTTTTGGTCAGCTTGCTTAAAACCTGCTTAGAGAAGTCATGTAAGGAAGGGGCACAATTTCCAGGGTCTGCAAAAATGAAATGAAAGTTACTTTTACAGTAACCAGCTCCCAGCTGTGTTCTGTCACTGCTGGGCTGTTTAATTAAAAAGGAGCTGCTAGTGTCACATCCTCAGGCAAAGAGAGCGTGTGTGTGTGTGTGTGCACACTGGTTAGTGAAAGCAGTGCACAAGTTCCTTAGCTCATTCCCTTTGAAGTGCTTGCCTTAGAGCAAGTCAGAGTTAAAAGATTACTTTTTTTTTTGTTAATGAAAATATTGTGGAGGTGCTAAGAAGGAAAAAAAGCAAAAAAACCCTCTTAGCTTTTGAAACCTTGTTTATACAGACTTTTTGATAAATTGCTTAGCGTGGTGTCTTCAGTTTCTTAAGACCTGTTGGAGGTATGAGGGAATTCAGAGCAAAAGTAGAGTTTTTTAAGAGGTCACACCAGTTAGCATCGGCGTTGTACCTGCTGGATGCCTTTTCCAGGCACATGCTGATGCTGCATGAGCCAGAATGTGGTGTGGAGTTTTATTTCTCTGCGTGGGAGTTGCACCGTGCAGAATGGAGCTGTGTCACTGAGAAACACTGATGGCATCAGCTGTTTCCTGAGAAAACTCCTGTGCTCTTCAGGAAGTGTTGCTTCCTCGGCTCACCAAATGGCCACTTCTTATTGTGATGGTTTGTTCAGGGGTGGGGGACACGTGGGACAAATGGGGAAGTTTGTAGTGGCTCTTAGGCTAAGGGTGAGGTTGTCACCACTCCTGGGAAGGGTCCCAGACCTCTGTGGTGGCTCACAGGGAGCCGCATCCCGCAGAAGAGGGTAGTGCTGAGGCTCCCCCTGCCCCGGCTGTCAGCACGAGTACAAGCAACCATCGTTCTTCCTTTGTGTGCAACCCCCCAGGTGAGTTACACGTTATAAATCACCGCAGTACAGTAACAGGCTTCCAGCTTGTATTGTGACTGTTTGATAAGAGCTAATGCCGTCATCTCTCACACAAAACCTGGATCTCACATCCCCACTTCCTGAGTGCTCCACAGCAGGACCTGCTTTCATGCTTCTCTCTGGATTAATTTTGAATTGCCTTCTGCCCAGTCACTTGTAGAAATCAAGTGTGCAAAGTGTAGTGGATCCTCTGGCCAGATTCTGCAAGGCTCATTGAGTGCAACCAGGCTGGGGGCAGGGTTTTGTCCTCAGCTTTGGTGAGGCTGCACCTTGAATAGTGTGTCCAGTGTTGGGCCCCTCACTGCAAGGACATGGAGGTGCTGGAGCGTGTCCAGAGAAGGGAACGGAGCTGGGGAAGGGTCTGGAGCACAAGTGTGCTGAGTTCCCGGCTGAGGGACCTGGGGGTGCTGAGCCTGGAGGAAAGGAGGCTGAGGGGAGACCTTCTGGCTCTGTCCAAGTCCCTGCAAGGAGGGTGGAGAGAGGTAGGGGTGGGTCTGTTCAACCAAGGACCAAGGGACAGGACAAGAGGAAATGGGCTCCAGTTGTGCCCAGGGCAGTTGAGATGGGATGTGAGGAAATACTTCACTGAAAGGGTTCTCTTCACTGACTCCCCAGCCGTGGAGGGGTTTAAAAGCCGGGCAGAGGAGGTGCTCAGATCTGGTTTAGCAGTGGACAGGTACAGCTGGACTCGATCTCAGAGGTCTTTTCCAAGCGAACAATTCCATGAATCTAGGGCTCTGGGCACATCCTCTGAGGAGCAGCTGAGCACTCTGGCTGTGTCTGGTTCGGAAAGGAGGAAGCTGAGGGGGATTCTGTGCTCTGTAGTTTCCTGGGAATGGGATGTGGAGGTGCTGAGCTGTCCTTGGCATCCAGGGACAGGACATCTGGGACTGGTTCAGAGCTGCGCCAGGGGAGGGTCAGTGCACAGTAGAATTTTTTTTAATTATTGTTATTATATTTTATTTTTTTGAGTGGGTGGTCAAACCCTGGAGCAGGTTTTCTGGAGAGGTGGTCAATGAATGCCCCACACTGTCAGTCCTTAGTGGCATTGGACTTAATATGTTTTAATAATTATTAATTTATTAAATAATGTATGTTATTAATAATATGCTTTACCATTGAGTCAGCACTGAAGTGACTGGACTGGTGTAGGTCCCTCCCAGCTCCACTCTAGAAAGCAAAGAGAGCTGGGGAGCCTTCTACTGCTCCCTGTTTTCATGTCTCCCTCTCCCCATACAGTCTAACTCAGAGCCTAGATGCTCTCCTGCATTTTATTCCCTTGCTCCAACTTCCTGGGCATAGGTGTAAGTGGACACAGAAGACACGAAGTAGGACCCAGGATGGTGCTGTTCATCTTTACAGAACAGGAAATTTTAAATGTCATTTCTTTGACAAGAGTGACAGTTCATCTTGCAGTGTAACAGTATTTCATAAAGGAAAACTGAAGCTTTTCTTAGTAAGGATTTAAAAGTGTTTTATTGATTGTTGTCCTATAAAATCATAGAAGTCTTTAATTCCTGAAGACCTGTGTCTAACAATAGGAAAAATTAAAAATGTCTTTAAAAAACATTACAGCATTTTTGGAAAAACTAGGTATGAAAAATATATACAAAGTATTAAAAAAATCTGAATAAAATTAATGTCTGGATTTATACATTCAGTTATGTGTTAAACACCTGTCTGTGCAATAAAATTTGTTAAAGTATTAGCAGTATTTTTCTTACGTTAAATAAGTCCCTGTTCAATTTACAGTTTATCTCATGGCTATTTTATCAGTCCACTTATAAATTAATTTACAAGGCTGTATAACCACCCTCAGACTGCCAAGGTAAGTCTTTTTGTACAAAATTATTGCCTCCCTACTGTATTTAAAATTGTTACAGAGATTTATAAACCAAATTAATTCACAAATCAACACATTACAGTATATAGAACACCATACAGCCCCTTTAAAGCAGACAGGGAACACAACAAGGGCTTTGTCCTACAAGATTTCCCCTCATTTTTACTGAACATGTATTGTACCCTGCTGAGTTATCAGTTGGTCCTTAGCAAGTGAAGACTTTTATAGTACAAACTGTCACACCTATGTACAGAAACAATGCACTGAATATACTTCATTTTTGAGTGCATTTTGTCACACAACATTCAGTGGTTGGTTTTTTTCTGTGAAGTTCCAAAGCTAAAACGTAGCAGGTGTTGTGTGTAGTGCAAGTGTGAGAAGCCTTCTCCACAGCAGAGAAGAGCCTGTGTGAAGCAGCACCAGTGTGAGCTCCTCTGAGAGCAAGGGCCAGCACTCGCTTATCTACTGCTCTGCCTCCCCCCTTACCTCTCACCTTCAATGTCCAGTGACATCCACTCCCCCTGCAGCAGGGAAGGCAGAGATAACAAATCCCGGGTGCTGAGCTGTCTCTGTCTACTTCCCAGCTTTCCTCAGTGGTGGCTTTACCATTTATAAATACAAAATGGAGATGACAAGACCTGGCACCTTAACAAAACTCTACAGCTCTTACTTCTCCCTCTTTTTTTGCCTGTGCATCCAGCACAATGTTTGTAGGTAAACTCAAATTCAGTTGAACTTTTTGCCTCCACAGAAGGAAATAATCAATCTCCTCCAGTACAGAAGAGCAGAAAGACTAAAATATTTAAAAACTCTAAACAACCCCCCAAACTCAGAACAGAGAATTTAATGTTTTCTGCAGTCCCATCCCCCCCCTTGCTCTGAAGCAATAACAATTTGAAGCCCTAGTTAAAGACAGGGAGAGAACTGAACTAAAGGGACGCATTTGCAGCAGTTACAGTCCCTTAAAATACCTGTGCTAAAATGGATCTGAGCATGAGATAATCACCACGCTGTATTTTGCAGTCTGGCACTTGTTGCTTGCTTTCAGAAATCCTGCCCCTGCTGCAGCACTGGAAGGAGAAAAGGTCTGAGCTGCCTGAATTAGAGACCACCACCACGGGAGGCACTCCTCTGGGTTCTCCCCCGGCCTCCTGCAGGAAAGGCAGTCCCCTGTGACTTACAGGGCTGGTTATTCTAGTTCAGGTCCCACACAGAGTCTGACACAACTGGGACGTGCCCAGTAACAGACTCTCTGGTACTGGGACTGTAACCCTGCAGTTCCTTAGGAGCAGGAAACCCCCATATTGCTCTTTACTTGCAGCTCAGTGGGGTTCAGTCTCCTACACGTAATTCTGCTCCTGAGAGAAAGGCAAGATGCTCAAAAACAGATGGAGAAAGCCCAGACAAGGAGGCGGGGATGGAGGAACTGATACTTGAGTCGAGGAGACGCATGGCTGCTCTCCAGTGCCAGAGACTCTGGTTCTAGTTGAAATCTGCTACTGGTCAAGCCAGGTTTGGGTTCAGCGCTCTCAGCACTCAGAGGGGGGTGAGCGTCCAACAGTCAGTGCTCTGTCACCAGATTGTTTGCATTAGTGCCCCACATCTTCCATGCAAGAGGGGCCCCGCTGGCAGCAGTCAGTGCAAGTCCTGTAGTGCAGGATGAAGCAGGAACACTCTACACGTTGGTTTCCAGCCCGAGCAGGCGTCCCATCCGCTCCATGTTCTTGTCGATGGTGGCCCGACAGGTGATCTCCCTGGCACACTCCCTGGGGAACCAGCCTCGCTCCCCGTCCCGCAGCCGCTCCCCCTCGTACCAACCTGCACGGGGACAGGCAGTGACAGACCTGCTCAGGTGACACTGGAGATAGACACTGTCAGACCTGTGTGCTGCACTGGAGCAGACACAGCTGACATCATCACACGCTTTTCTTTACCACACAGGTACACAGGGAATGTACCAGATTAAGACAGATTCAGCAGAATTATTATATTTTTTTTACTACAGGCACACTAGGAACACAACAGTATGTGAAAATAAGGATTACATGACACAAGTATAATACTTTTTTTTATATTCTAGTTCAACTCTATTGTTTGAAATAATGCAAAGATTATTACTTCAGTCTAAAGAAAATACTGCAGCATGATTGGAGTGTCTTTGATTTCATATGTAATATTAAATAACATCATTAAGTGAGGATTCAGTACTTCAGGCGCTGACAGCTTCAAGCCTGAGTCAGCACCTCGTGAGATACTGGTACAATCACCTGCATGTCCAGGCAAGAACCTATTTTGCTCTCAGGGTTCTTGGTGCTCTGGAAAACTGAAGCAAAGCCCCTGTGCTTAACAGGCAGTGTAGGACACAGTTACTAAGGTGCAGCTTTCTCTTACTCGGACAAAAATGTCCAAGCTCCATGTTTTAATGGAGATTTCAGTTTCTTGTGGCTGTTTAATGTGTCCAAACCAACCAGCACACACGGTCTGCAGCTCTGTGTAAGTTCTGACAGGCACTGAGTTACTGTGGACATCTGTTGCTGTAACAGAGGCTGCCCTTCAGCCACCTGAACTGAAACACATTTGTCTTGGCAGCTAAACCTTTGTTCATTAGGTGCCCAGTGCTATTAGGAAACAAGTTTCAGTAGCTGGGTGCACCTGCAGTGCTGGCAGATGGTAACTAACAGCAACATTCTCACTCACCGTCATTTACTTTTTGATAAACCAAGACAACGTCAGCAACCTGAAGAGACAGTTCATCTGACTGCTTCGCTGTGTAGGTTCTGATGATCTCAACCTGAGTCAAAGCTGTGCAAGAAACAAGCCAGGCTGAGTTAAACAATTCACATCACACAGTATCTGTTTTAATAAAACAGATACACACTTTATTTGTAAAATTTCCATCTTGTACTCCCCCCAAAAAAACCCAAAGGAGGCAGCAAATTATACAGATGGCTTCCTACCAGCAACTGCACCCAAACACATCAGGGTGAGCATGCAAGGGAAGGGGCTCTGCTCAGGGACTGACACCACTGAGCAAACCCGCGGTAACGAACAGACTCCCCAGGAAGGCCCTGGGCACGGGACAGAACCGGACCCGGTTTCTCTCCTGTCAGAGCCCAGAAGCCTCCCTGGCTGTAACTTACTTGTCCTGTCCGTTTCCTGCCCGTCCCGGTCCTGGCCCAGCGCTGTGATCCAGCGGGCTCTGTCGCTCCTGCAAACCGCAAAGACAAAGTTCCATTTCCCAGCTCCTGCCCTTGAGAACTGTCACACCCACTCCCCTTGTCAAAAGCCTGGTTGAATTTTTCCTCTTACTGGATACAGAAAACAAAACAAAACAAAACCTTCTTCCTCCTCTCAAAGTATGGACAGAAGGTGTGATAGTACTTCTAGTGATACCTTACTCAAACATCTTTACCTAGTTTAAGCATGCTGGATTAGAAAAAAACCTCTATACATGGGACCCACTGGCATGGTGTCTCATATACCTTTAATTAAGTAATGCAGGTAAACGTCTCAGCTTGTGTCTGTGACCAGTACATATTAGTAATCTAAGTTAAAAAAATAAATCCATCTAATGTAGAAAGCATCTGATAAATGCCATACAGCAGTGTAATACACAGCAACATCCCTGTGAGTCAGAACTATCTGCAACACGCACCCAGAATGAAAATCACAAAAACCCCACACCTGTGGTTATTTTCTTTAAATCCCAGCACACATTCTGCCTCAGAGATGAAGCTATTGCACACACCCCAACATCTGATACCTGCTGATCAAATGGCCAGAACCACAGCACATGCTCCTTCAGACACCTCAGTCGTTCAAGGGAGGTGGTGCTAAACTTTCAACCAAAATAAGGAAATCTGTACAATTTTGTACGGGCTTAACTTTGTGGCTTTAATTTCTATTTTTTTAGAACCAGGTGTTGTTTAGACTCTTATTTTATTTTCCCTGTGACAACTCTTAACAGGAAAACACCATTTCCTTTCAGACAACTCTGAGAAAAGCGGGATGATGACAGACTGTCTCGCAGTTTAAGTATAGCTTCAGCATCTGGGTATACTGTACATTTTGCACAGTATTCATATTATTTACAGGGCAACATAAAGTTCCCGAGCTAACACTGGTGGCTTTTGTACTTGGAAACCGCAGAGCACATAAGGTGACAAAACACAATCAGACTGCACTAGGGAAAACACTTCAGTTTTACACGTGCAGAATCCTACTCACTAAGCACTCTGAGCCATCCAGCGTGGCTTCCCCCTGCAGATCCCTTCCCGCCCTTCTCACAGTTCAGAGAAAGGTGAGTGAGCTTTTCTGTGCCCTGTGTATACAGGATAAAACTCTACAGAAATCGGTAATTGCCAAATAAAGTAATTGAATGTTCAGAATTTGTTCTCTGAGTGACAATCTGCTGGACTGCTATTTATGTTACAAGCAGTAGAGAGCAAATCACTGATGAATCTGCAGAACAAAATGTCTTTTCTGAAACAGGCCAGACAACTCAAAATGTGCCTCATTTTCCCCACTAAGAACTCATTCCCAAACAAGTCTGAATCATCTGCTGACTCCATAATGAGATCTTCACTCGCTCTGGAGTTTCTTTCAGCCATATTCTGAACCTTGAAAGCAAACCTAACACGGAATTTTTCCAGGCTGGGAAATGTCCGGAGCGCTCTGTTTCATGTCCTCCATCCCGCCGCCAGCTTCCACTAGAGAGATAAAATCCTTCCCTTTGTGCAGGGCTGTGTGGAAGTTAATGGCACCACAGAGACATGAAAGAACAAGACTCCTCTTGTTGCCTTTCAGAAGCAGAACACTCTTCAGGAGAACAAGGACCACCTCTATCCCAGCACAGCTCCACAGCTTCCCCGGGGCAGTGCCAGACTCCTCCCATTTCATCCAGTACTGGTTCCACTTCTGCACTGTCCAGCGTTACCACAAATAACTCACAGACCAGCGCCCCAGGGCCAGAGCACTCGGCATCCCCACCCCAGCGCTCTGCCTGCTGCCACCACCGAGCCTCAGGACGCACCTGTGCCTCCCTGCTGCCACCACCGTGCCTCAGGACACACCTGTGCCTCCCTGCTGCCACCACCGTGCCTCAGGACGCACCTGTGCCTCCCAGCCATGACTCAGGTGGTGTTTGTAGTTCAAATTAAACACTAGAAACTTCCATACTGCAGTCTGTAATCATTTAATGGAAATTCCTTCCACAACCCCCTACCTAAACCCCAAGAAATCCAAACTGCTCTGGTCCCTGCTGCAGCCCTTGCTTGTCTCACAGTAACCACTAGAAGGGACTCGGTAACCCCTGGCAAGGAGCTGGCCATGTCCACGGCAGAGGCGTGGTTAACTCCTGCCCTGCAGGCCCAGCACAGCAGCAGCTCCTGCAGGACACTTCAGTGCACAGAGTTCCAGCACATGCCGTCCCTCTCCTGTTATTCCTGCACTGGGACCTCAAGGGAGGAGCGACACCAGCAAACCACGCTCCGAACCACCGAGTCCTCTCATGGCAAGGTGACATCAGAGAAACTGAACGAGGTTTGCAGAGGCTTTATTTTACCCCAGCACTGTTCATTCCAGTCTCTAGCAGGACATGATGTAAGCTGCACAGCCTCCTGCTCTGCCACTTATTTAAAAGAACCCCAAAATCTCTTTACTCACTGAGTGTCCGTTCCCAGGAGCAGCTCCACCTTCTCTCCCGCGTGGTTGCTGAGGACGGCGAGCCGGAAGAGGTGAGCTGCAGCGCTCTGCCGCGAGTACAGCACAGCTGAGGTGTTCTTCACAGGAGAAGAGCTCAGGTCCTCACTGTCACACTGCTGCACCACCAGCTGCTCCCTTAGGGAATAATCCGTGACGTTGTAGCTCTCGTCACTGCAGAACACAGGAGGGAAGAACAAGCCCCCAAGTTCATTGTTTCAGTTTTCCATTAAGGATGTCTGGAAGCAAACTGTCCAGAATCCGCTTTTAACTACACAGCTCAGCACAAGTCTGACACCTCAGATCCTCATCTTTTCTGTTTGTTTGTTTCTGAAACCACCTGTTTTCCCAGAGAGGAAGCAGATCAGTTTTTAAAGCCTGTGGAATTTCACTTAGTGCTGCAGTTAAATGACTGTGGCATCCCCAAGATGGTGTAATCTAAACTTGCTGCCCTCAGTTTGGGAACAGGCACAGCGATTGTACAGAATTGTGCTGCTTTCTCTCCTGTAGCTTAATTTTTAGAATGTTAGAAGGGAAAAAAGTTAAATTTCCCTTTTCCTGTGCCTGTAAAATGATGGGTATGTACACTGCTGCCAGATAAACACTAGGGATCTTCATGTTAAACACAGGATAATCAGCTGTGCTCCTTGTCCATCTGCATGTAGAGGTCTCCTCCAAAAGCTATTTTACAAAATTCTGAAACAAAACCTGAGCCAACTGTGAATGTTAAACACAGGCAAAGGCTTCTCACCCACTGGGGGCCTTGCAAAATGCACCTGAGTTCCACCAGTACTGTCTCTATTTGTTTTGCTACTTACTCCTATCAAAGCAATACTGGAAGCCTCTTTTTCACATGGAAATTGCCTTTCTAAATTTTTCAAAAGTCATGAAACACAGTTAAGCAGTTAAAGGAACTTACATTGACTTACTCAAGAAACACCAATTGATACCAGAAAAGAGAACCCAGCCAGAAAGGCCGTTGTGTTTCCACTGACACCTGTGAGTCCATTTCCCAGCACTGTCTCACGTGCATTAACCAGGCTCGATCATCAGCCCGGGACACTGATAAACTGATTCCCTCATCATTTCATCTCTTGTCCTACACTGCTGCAACAAGACAAGACAGAACACAACCTGCTTTCACAGGCATGGAGCCAGCTCTCCCTCCACTGCTGTGCTGGGCAAAGGCTGCAGTAAATCAAACATCAAGTCTAAGGGGCACCTATTATACATATTCCACCTTAAAAGTAAAATACTTAGAGCTCAGCCTGGCGTGATGAGAAGCTCTGGTAGAGCCCCAGATTACTGTGCTTCATTAAAATCATTTAAATTGAAGACATACTTGAGAAGATTGACTTTGCTGCCAGAGATACACAGAGACCTCTGAGCGAGGTGACACAAATCAGGCCCCAGACACCGGGGACTGGGGCGTCTGAAGTGCTGCCGGTGACGCTCCCCTGCTGGCAGTGCCAGCGAGGCGCACGGACCCTCCCTTCATGGTTGCTGATGCCTTTGTCTGTGCTGGGATATGCGCTGCCTGTTCTGTGAGCTGTCAGAAAAACACCTCAGGACTTATACACGCTCTTTGTATCTGGTTTTTAATCCCTCAGAAAAAGAACTGCTGAAACACACCCGAGTGACACGGTGACCTAAGTTACTGCTGCTTCCTGCGACTCACGCAGCGTTGGAAGGATTTCTCCGTTCTCCAGGTGACAGCAGGAGGATTTCCAGCCTGCACTTCGAGCTGTGCCGCGTACTCACAACGCTGCACTTCCCACCCAGAGCCACCGGAACAGCCGGACCTGCTCTGCAAGGGACCTGCTCTGCAAGGGACCTGCCTTCTCCGCTGGCTGCACAGGTGACCCTGGAAGAGGTGACCCACGGCAGCTGAGGTGAGCGGCCCAGACACTGCCCAGCTCTTCCCTTCGTGCCAGAACCCAACCAAATCCATGTTCACACGAACAAGAACTGACCGATACCTTCCTGTGCACCAACTAGATCTGAGTGGGCCTTTCCAGCTGGAGACTGAGTTCTGGGAAAAGACTGAGCAGCATGGCTAGAGCACTAAGTAATTAGTATTTTTAGTACAGTAGTGAGGAGTGATTCTTTTTGGAGCAATGTTAAGAATCTTCGGAAAGGCAACTGCTCAAGTGAA
Source organism: Caprimulgus europaeus (assembly GCA_907165065.1). Next base: position 1,090,272 of record OU015531.1, on the reverse strand, counting down.
AATAAAAACATTTAAACTCAACTAGCAACGAGTATTTCTGTCCACTGCTGTGGTGTCCATGGTAATGCTGTGGGTGGCAGAATAAAAAGTATTCAAAAGCTCAGACATTATTAATAAGCTTATTCACGTCTGTAAAGTCCAGTTTCATGCTCAGAGCATCTGGGAGGCTCAGAGAAATCAGTCCTTTTCTGTCCCACCCATTTGTTTAGGGGGTCTTGGGAGAGCGACTGTGTGAATCGTTACCACCAAGTGTTCTTTAACTTTGGCTTCTGGGCCCCTTTAGGACATTTCCATTCCAACAGCTGGAAGCTGTTATAAATCAAAAGCCCCAAAGTTTGGATAAGATACATTGCTATAAAAATCTGGTTTAGAATCTGGAATAAACCATCACATAGGAAACCAATAAACAATGTAACAACACAGATAACGGATTTTTCCCTGTTTCCCAGCTCCAGCATTTACTTAGCTACCGACACAGTCACACGTGAGCAGGAATCCCATGGGAAGAGAAACAGCAATCCAGCTCTGATGTGCTGCCAGGGGTTTATCTATCAAGTTCTATCTCATCACAACAGCAGAGGATGTAAATTCCATTCAATTATTCTAAACCTCCCCTTAAATCTAGTGATAAAAATGTAAATGGAGACTGCTGGAAAAAACAGCCCAACTGTGGAAAGCACGGAAGGGAATAAAACCAACATTCCTTTGTCCTCCTCGATGCTAAGGAATCAAGGATGGACTTCTTCATTTGACGACAATTCAGAATTTCAATTGCATTTGCCAAAAATACATCCCACTTAACAAGGTTACTGTCATTTCAAAACACAGTCTGGTCAGGTGATGATTAGAAACTCAAATATCTATGTAATTAATTGGCTCTCTCAGACACGGCACATTAAACACATAAATGGCTTCACAAACCTTTACAGCACTTAACACATGTTAAGTCCTTATTTGCTCTTGTTTTATGCTGCAGCTGTACCTGGACCACTTACTCCTCTTGGAATCTCCTTCATTCTCTCAAACAAGCAAGTGGCCAGAAATAGGTGCAGATGCTGTGGCAGCAACCGGGGCTGCTGCTCCAGAGCTGCCGGTTTCACTTCCCCGAGGGCGGCACACACACAGCAGTCGCGGTAACTTTAACAGACAGCGGTGGCTCAGCTGGACACAAAGGCAATTTTATTTTGGTCAAGCTCTTACCTCTTCTTCTTGGTGATAATGAGGACATCATTGAAGAGGAAGAAGTACACCTGCTGTTTAGAAGTTCTTTTAGAAAAGAGTCCGGTGTCTTCTACGTACGCTGTTAACTCGCCCCTTTTCACTAACCACCGTGAAGAGGAAACCAGTGGAAATGGCTGCAAAGCAAGACAATGACATTTCAATCCTTCAGAAATAGAGATTTTTAAAAACAGGTACAACACTATATATCTGGGGAAAAAATGCTTGAATAAACTCCGAGCTCAGAGATTGTGAGTACCAGCACAACACAGAGGTTACCAGGGTTTGAGGCACCTTCCCCACCCACACAGCACCCCAGCAGCGGCCTGGAAATACCCCCGAGCCACTCATGCACATGACCCACTTGCTCATCCAGGGTAACAGTGAACAGACCTGACCGGGCGCGCTCGGACGGGACTGACTGAGGCACCCAAGGGCATTAAAAATAAAGAGCCTGTCTTCCAGGAAACCGTGGGGTTTGCAGAGCAAGCAGCCACTCCTCAGGCACACAGAGCACTGGGCTGCCTCTGGGTGCCTCACAGCTTTTCTGCCTGAACAGTCCCAGAGAAGAGCTTCAGCTTCTCATCCCGAGCACGAGGGCTGTCTCAGAGGACACCTCTTTAGGTGCCCACTTATGAAAGGCCATATTAAAAAATAACTGTCCTTCCTCAGCATGAACTTCAGCTTTTTTTTTCACCCTCTCAGACCAGACAGGACAACTCACTGAGCCTATGTCACTGCTTCCAGGAGAAGTCAGTCAGGTTTGCATAAACCTTCATCCCTCAGTTTATGAGGTGCAGGGAGAACCATTCCTCCAAGGCAGTTACCACACCAAACCACTTATGCTTTTCCCTGAGAGCAGATGGGAAGCTTTCCATGTACTTGCTATTCTCATCAGGAGCTCCTGAAATATCATCATTACCTGTGAGCTGCCATAGCTTTATCTCAGATGGATAATTAAGGATACTATTGCTCCTCTTACTCTTTAATTGATGTAGCTGAACTCCCAAGTTCTGTGGAGCAGGATGTCCACTTCTCTCTAGGGAGAGGACCAGCACCTGCAACAGCTGAAGCAAGCCAGGGTGGGTCCCAGCTGCCTCATGTGCAGACCAGGCTTCACTAGTCCACACGACTCCCAGCTGCAGGGGGACAGACACCACAGAAAGACCTTTTGTTCCTCTGGGCCACAAACACGGAGGGAGATGTGAGGCTGCACGTCCTGGCCACACAGAGAACAGGCCACCTCTGAAGCTGTACCATGACACACCATGGCAGGGAGACAAAGGTCCACTGCAGTGCTGGCAGCTGTCCCACCGAGCAGGGCTCCTCAGTCAGTGGTCCCCTCTGTTGCTGGTGCTGAGCCCAGCAGAGCAGCTCGGCAGGAACGGTTCTCCAGAGGCACCCGGTGACAGGTTCCTCCCGCCAGACCCCGCTGTCACTCAGCAATATTCCAACCAGACACTGACCCCCTCCGCAGGTTCCACCCCTCGTCACTGGAAGGACCAGTGTGGGCGCTAACTGGAACCCTGCAGATGCTGGTACTTGTGTCTCTGTGCACCCTGGGAACTGCCCAGGTGCAGGACAGAGCACCTGAGGGTGCCTGGCACCTAAGGGATGAGGCTCAGACCTGCACCCGAGGGGTTCTCCAGCAGCAGGAACATGGCACCACTGGAACACAAAGGCCCCCTTTGCCCTCACTCACTCGTGTTTGTACCTCAGACCTGCTGCAGTAAATGCTGCTTACTGCTGAATTTTATGGAGCGTGGGTATTTTAATTCATCCCAAGCACATTTTTGTTTCTGCTGTACCTGGCCTTCTGCTCAAACTTTCCTACTCGCTCTGCTGTTCAAATTCATTATCAGTTTTACACAATTAGACTAATGAAGACAACAGCTTTTTCCCCTCATTTAAAGCACCTTTCACAAGCTTGTAAAAAATATTTCTTCATTCAGGTTGTCAGCTGCCTTCCTCATTCTGCATGAGTTGTCTTTTCATATCTTCTCATCACTTCAGCTGCTCTTTACTGAGCTGATTTCAACTTGTCAATACCTGCCCCACAGTCCTCTGCCAAAACCAGAACACCGTGCTCTGGCTGTGATCCTCCTGCTGGAAGAACAAATATCAGTAACTCCCTAATTTCACACGCAGCCACCGACGTGTCTGTGAATGCTGAGGTAGGATCTGCAGTGCCTGAGAAGTGGCACACGACAAAACAACTATTCCAGAGATGCCTCTGCTGCCAGAACTCTCTCCCTGTGCTCTCCCTCAGGAGGGGGTGAAGGTTGTTCAGAACTGCAAAAGGCAGCAGCTCCCTGGAACTACTGCAAATTGTTACAAATTAAAGAAACCTTTAACTTCTCACCTTGCCCCAGGCTGATTTACACCCCACCACTCCCAGGAGAGGCAGCAGTGACCGTGCACCCTCACCTGGGTGACATCCACTGAACAAACCCTTGGCCCTACAGCAGCCCTACACGAGGGACCTTCCACAACGCGTGTTCCTTCAAAGCACCACCGTGTTCCATCTCTCTGCTGTGACACTTGTATTTTCCACTCATGCAACCAAGATAATGCAGTGTATTGAATCTTGGCAAAATTCCCTCTGGACATTCCTCCCCAGTTAACCTAAGCTCCCATATTCTGTTTTCATTTACACAACTTTTTTGCAGGTTCCTAGTTTTGTATTAGCCATCATTAAAAAAAATTGGTGCATTTTCCATCAAAACTGTGCTGGTTCAGTACCTTCAAGTGACATGAAAATCAACTTTTTAAACAGATGGCTTTTAGGTTTCCTGAAGTGCAGTACTGGCTCCAGGAGACACCACGGGAACGGGAGACACCTGACAGCGACACCATCGCGCCTGCTGTGACCGTGCAGAACTGAAAGACTTTGGGTTAGATGGGCCTTGAACACAAAGCCATGGACAAGTGTCATGAACACAAAAGCATGTCTGCAGAAAAAAACTTTTCTGGTGATAAAGATAAAAAAAATTAAGAATAAAACATCTGAATGTTAATTAAAAAAATAAACTCCACAGATGAGCCACGTGTAAGTGACAATTTTTGAGCAGCCTCTCTTGTACTCCCATGAAATGCTCCACGGTTACATCTAACAAAGCAATAAACAAAAACCCCAAAGCACAAGGTGAGGTTCAGGAAGAACAGAAATACTTCACCTGATTTGTAACAGTTGTAAACCAGAATTTCAGCACCCTGGTGATTGTGTTACAGGCAAGAAGTACTTAAAAAATTTCTATTTGAGCACCAACTAAAAACTCCTCTAATCTGTACCCCAGGTGAGTTAATCACATTTCCTAACTGACTGTATTCCAGAGGCAGCTTGCTTTTACTTTCATATTAATTTTTCTTACATGACAGAAGAGCACATCACGTACACCATCTCTTTTCTGTATAAAACAAGCTGTCAGAACTTAACATGTATTGAGCTGTGGCCACAGCAGCCCTTCCTACGCCAGCTGGCGAGCTCTCAAACCACAGATAAGGTCTAAACCACTCAGTGGTTATATTTAAGATGCACAAAGGAAAGAAAACTTGCATAAAATACAGAAAATCTAAAGAGTTGCTGTTCTCCCACGAAACGAGTGAGAGCTGCTAGTTACAGCACGTACAGGGGAGAGTTACACAGGCACAGTGGTGTGTGTGCTCCTGCCACGGGGAAAGGGAGAGACCAGAAGCCAGCTCAGCACTTCAGCTCTGCTGGGGGCTTCTGTGGGTGTGAAAACTCTGGGTGAAACCACAAGGAGATGGGGCCCAAGGCTGCAGACTGCCCAAAGCTACCTGAGACTGTCCACACGTGAGAACACCATCTCCACTGTCAGCAAGTGATGGGACTTGTTAAGAGATGGTTTATTGATGTTGTTGTAAGTAAATATTATTATTGCTTTCAGTTTTTAGTCAAAGTGTGAAAACAAAAATACTTAAAACAACTTGCAGAACAGCTTTTTAAGAGCATAAAACCAGCATAAAGCTGTACTGTGACCGATACTACACAGGTACTGTCACTCCAGCAGGGACAGGGTTTCACCCACAAAGCCAAACCCAGTCTGGACATAGCTCATCCTTCTGCAATTAATGCTAATTTATTCTTTAAAAAATACATATCTTGATATTCTGTTTCCCTGAAAAGCTCACTCAGCTTGATCAGACACAACAGGCCCAGTCACTCTGAGTTTCCAGGGCTTCAGCTACCCCAGGATATGAACTGGTTGCCTCTGACTGACAGGCCAAGCCAACGTCACAGCCGACACCAACCCACTCTGGTTGTGCTGGCACCGAACCTGCCAGAGCCTCCCGTGTACCCAAAGCTGTTCAGATGCTACATGACATGGCCAGAAATATCCCCAGCATACCTTGATTTTGAATTCCAGCTGGGAGTTAATGGTGTACATCATTTCTGTCCGTTCCATTTTCCGAGCCCCCTCGTTGCACAAGCGCACCAGCTGGAACGAGACACGGATCGAGCGGGCTCAGCGCGCTCCACTCGGAACACAAACGCTCCTCCCGCTGTCAAAACGCCTTTCTGGGGAAGCACCACAGTTACAAAGGAACTGACATTTTCCCTCTGGGTCAAGACCAGACTAACGTGGCCCTGAGTGACCTGGTCTGAGCTGACAGCTGGTTCTGCCTCAGGCCAGGCTGGGTGGCCCCCGGGATCCCCCTCGACCTGAATCATCCCCCCACACTATGGTAATTATTTATTCTTCGGGGAGTCCAGCTGGTACCAAGGTTCAGCCCAAAGTCCTGCCTGAGAAGGGCTATAACATCACACATGGATTGTCCAAGCACCAACAGGTCTCTTCTCCTTCTGTAATCGATCACTTCACACACCTCACGCTGTTCCTACAGAAACACCCAACTGTGCTGGCAGCAGCACAGTGTTACTGGGTTTAGGACACCTTCATCAGTGATAAACAGTCATTTACACATAAAAATGGTCCCTGGTGGCCTTTCCTAAATAAAAGTATTCAGAGGTTGCATGCTTCAGTGCTCTTCCTGTCTGCCTTATTTCTGTGTGGAAAACAGACATTTTTCCCTTAAAGCAGACAACGCTGTTCAATGCCCCAGGGCATGAGCAGCCCCAGCATGCAGAGTAGGATTTTTGTTTTAATAAAGAATGCCCAGTATGTCCCACTTCACAGCAGTCTATGATGAACTACAGCTTCTGAGATCCTGAAGGTAAAAAACAGCTGGTCCTTAGACCCTTAGGTTCTCTTTTCACACTACAATGTTCTGGTTTAGAGTTGTCTATCTCCAGAATATAAATATATCAAACAGATGAACTGGAATTCCCCACCAGTATAAAAAATGGGTGATCTGATTGCTCAGGTCCAAATGGAAGGATCCCAAATTTATTATACAAGTAAGTGCTGTTGACATTTACAGTCCCTGCATAGAAATGCACTTGTGCTCCTCTTCCACCATCGATTCTTGGCAAAGAAACCCCCATGGCTACAGGAGAACAACCTTGAAAACCGACAGAAGTGGCCAAGGTTAACTTACAATAGGAGCAGAAAGGACGCTTAAGTTTGCTTAGAAGATTCAGACTTTCTTTTCTCTACTGCCAGGACCATGGTTTGGCTTCTTTTGTACATATGGTTCACCATATGGCTTTCTGCTGGAACACTGGCAGCAAACTGAATACATTTGTGCAACTACACAATGAAACAGGTGAACAAAGTGATTTATAAACATGAATAGTAATTCTCAAGTGAATAACACACAAAAGCAGCCAGTTCTTACAATGGATTTGTTCAATTAAAAGCACACAGTGCAACTTAGGAAGGAAAAGTCAAAGCAGAAACAATGATGCATCCAGATGAAGCTCTGAAGAACATACCTTGCTCACTTCTTTCAGAGCTTGCTTGCAGTTCTCATACTTTGGTGAATCCTTAGGAGTTTTCTGACAGATAGTCTGAAATAAAATGTCAGTTACTCCAGAGGATAAGAATCAGAGGCTGTGACAAGGACAGGACTGCACACAGACACTGGCTGAAATCAGAGTGGTGAAGGCGCAGCTGTGGGCCGTTCACAGAGCTCTGGCTCACTGAGCAAAGCCTCAAGGAAGCACATGGAAAGGAAGAGAGCTGCAGCATCCAGAGGAAGCACAGGAAATAATGAGGCCTTCTGAATTAATGACAGACCAGTTAAATCACTTTTTTGACTGAGAAACAAAAATATTGCAAGATACTACATTAAATTTCTCTTTGGTTTAATTATGTTTCCTCCTCTCTGAATGTACTTAGAGCCATATTTCTGGTACTGAAGCCTTAAAAATCAAATTCACTTTGAAGTCTCACTGCAAGGTTCACATAACAATCTCCAAGAAAAACAAACAAAACTGAAACAGTGGAAAATAGGCTGCTTGGTTTGCTTCTTCACATTCTTTTAGCTGAAGGGGGGAAGGAAGGAAAAAAAAACAACCAAACAAACCAAAAAACCAGAAGGGGACTGCACACCTAGTGACACACCAAGGCAATACTGGATTATTATGACATTTTCTACCTGGCAGTGTACTGTAGAGAAGAGAGTATTCAGTGTCAGCTACATAACTATCCAGATGTCAAATTAATCAGTGCACACCTTGCAAATACACAGGAGAACAAAATTCCAAGTCCTGGATCCTGCCAGTGCCAGAATCTGAGCTGATTTTAATCGACACTACTGCTGGTGGTGCAGCTCATAAATGTAGTTCTAGCTTCTTAACTGAAATACCATGAACCTTGGTGTGAACTCTGCTTCACTTGTACTCGCCTGCACTTCACACTCCCCAGGTCAGACAGAGACCTGCCCAGGCAGGGAACATCTCACAGTGTAACACGCGGGTGGGAAACCACGTGTCAGTGCCACCGCACCCAGGAACAGCTCCTGGGCCCCTGGGAATGGAGCTCCTTCTTCAGGGTGGCACTGTGACCCTAACAACCCTGTTCCTGAAGTACTGACTGCAAAAGGACCCTCACCTCACCTACACAACAGGAAATCTTGGGTTTTAAACTGTAGGGTTTAATTTTAATCCTAACACTATGTCCCATTTCTGCACTAGGTTCCTCCTTGGTTTCAGAACCATTCTGACCCTTTACAGTCTTTCTGTCAGAATGTCTAAATGCTGAACTCTTGCATGGGGGATGGGGAGCAGGAGGTACCAGTCACAGTAAGCAAACAGGTACTTCACAATCAACAGACCAGCACCTATAGCCCTGTACCTGGGATAAGTAAGAAGCTATGAAGAGACTGGGATGAACTAGGAACTGAATATGAAAGAATGCTACTATTAAAAGAACATGCATCAAGGAAAAACAGAAAAACAACTGTGTCCTCACATCCATCAGCAAGGGAAGACGAGTGACTCTCTGCATGGGAAGAATGAGGAAGGAGATCATTGGCAAATTCCGGCAGTCTTCGTGGGACTCGATCCGTGACAACGCCTCTTTAAATGCTGGATTTGTTGCTCTGGTGGGAAAAGGGAGAAAGAATGAAACAGGACCTTTAACCACAGAAGTGTGAGAGTTGCTAGATTTTAAATAAATCATTATTTCATTAATAGGCAGGATTCTTATCAATGAAGCCCTCAGCTTTATTTGCTGAGCTATGCAAGGCCAGCACTGACACTCAGCAGCCCACGCTCTCCCGCACACCACACGAGTGCAGACAGACCCATCCCTGACACCCAGCACGGGCGCTGCTGGCACCGACTGAACTGTGCCAGTGGGAAGAGCAGGCAGTGCCTGAGCACAGCCAGGACTGGGCTGAGCAGCAGGGCAGGCTGTCACTCAGTGCTTCACAGGAGCTGGCACATCTCGGGAAGCGAGGCACGTACGTACAGGCTGAGATAAAAACCATGGGGTTTGCACCAAATACCACAGCCCATGCTCACTGCTACTACAGAGGGGGGGATTTCACAACCACACTTTAAAATCAGTTCTTACAGCAGTTTCTGCAGCGTTCGCTGCTGGTAGACTTCATTGGTGCAGTATTTAACGTAGGGGTCGAACGTGGAAGAGGAATGCCTCTCCACTATATCACTGATGTCATCAATAAAGATGTTGTTCTGATGTCTTGCTTCAAGTTCTTTAAAGAACCTGTGAAGAACAAAAATACGTTACTCGTTTTTACCAAAAAATACCAGACTTTCTCTCACAGCATTTGACACTTCACCTGACACAACCCCTGACTTGAGTAACCTGATGACAACTCAAAAGGTTTGTGGAAGGGTGAGGTCACCTCTCCTTTGGCAGGACAGGAAGGTAAATCTTTACACGAGTCCAAGGGTGGTGGTGTCACCTGGAGCCCAGCATACGCAGCCCTGGCAAAGGTACTTCCCATTCTCTGGCTGCCAAAACTGAGACAGCATTGCTGATCTGGTCAGACCAGAATTTCCAGAAACAGCGTGGAGAAAGAAACAAAACAACTTCAAGCACATATTAACACATTTCCTCTTGTCATGAAGGAAGCACCACACCAGAAATGTTCAAGGAAATAAAGTTATATGTGAAGTGCTAAACTAAGAACAACAAAATACCCAGCAGGCTGAGCTGCTCACGTACCGTACGCTTCAGTCTAGGGCTGAAACCAAACACAGGCTGGAAACACTGAAAATGGGAATAGAAACCAAAATCCTGATTTTTTCCCTTAAACACGCTTGTTCCAAGACCTTCCCTGCTGTCAGTCCTCTGTTCCGTACCCGAGTCCCTTTGGCCTCTGAGCTTTCCACTCCCTTTGCAGCTCTGATTTTAAAAGCCCTCATTTCCACGAGGCTCATCAGAACCCTCAGTGGGGAGCTCGCTCAGCTCAGCTCAGCTGCTGCAGGTCCTTCCAACTCCCCACACTGCCACCCTGACACCACTGCAACCCTTACCCATGCAGGAGCTGCTGGCACGTCTCCCACACCCGTCCTGCCCGCAGCCTTTCACAAGCTGATTCACCAGAAGAACCCTCAACTCCCTCGAGTAAAGCAGCCAATAATAAAATTCTCATACAGCACAAAAAATTAAGGAAATACTTGGAACATAGGATCTCCCATCAAGCTGAAATATTTTGAAACACTTCATTTTATTCCAGCCCTTTATTACACTTTCTCATTACTAACACTGGCTCTTCACCTCACAGCATTTCATGTCTTGGTTCCAGTGTGCCACCAGTGTTCTCCAGTTTGTTCCACAAACACCCAACAGGAGGGGAACAGGAGGAACAGAAGCTGTCACACAAGTGTTTAACAACAGGGGTTCACGGGAACCAAGCCACTTTTTCAGGTGTGCTTAGGAGAAGCTGCCTGGATTGAGCTGCTGCCAGATTCTCACTCATCAGAGGAATCAAGGGGCTTTTTTAGTTTGGGATTTTTTTATTTGGTTGGTTTTGGCTTTGAAAGTTCTGACACACAAACATCAGCCAGTTCAATCTGCAGTTCATCAGCATTGCCATTTAATGGAAAACAGGAATCTGCCTACAAATAGAGACAACACAGTACCACAGGGCACACTTCTCTCCTCACCCTTCCCCTTCAAGTGGTGCACTGAGATGTTTCAATAGTTTTGCCACTTTTGGAAGGCAGAGTCCTCCAGCATCCTGCTGTCCTCCACCCATCTTACTTCAAAGCACAGAATATTTCAAGTTGTCATTGACTTCATGTTTGGTTTTTTAGTCTCAAGAACAGCACCAACTGGCAAAGCGTTCCAAGTTGCTATGAGATCTCACACAGTACATGGAAAAATACTCACGAGCTGCCTGAACTCTCACTGGGGTCCAAGGAGGGGAAAGGAAAGGGAAAAAAAAAAGAAAAAGAAAAAAAAAGTCTCTGCAAGTTCCAAGTCACACAGTCCACGATTTCTCATGAACCACGAGACGTTTCAGCCGCTGACCACCAGGAACTGCAGACAACTGGGATTCGTTCCTGCCCTGCTCAGACATGTTTACAGCTGGGAGAGCTCAGCGCTGCCAACTCTGCTCAGGAAATCAGGAACTACAGCAGTTCTTCCATGGTGACAAGGTGTTCGACCATGCTGGGCTGGAACTTTCACTTTTACAATTTATCTGGTGCTCCATCAATGACATCATCAGTCACAATCAGTGTAAGGAGCAGTAAAACTCTTGGCCAGTGGAAGATTACAAAGAGAGCAGAGAGGCGCAGGGAGAAGCAGCACAGCCAGGCCCCATTCCCACAACACGGACTGTGAGAAACACTGCCTCTGGAAATCATGCATCAGCTCTGAGTCCAAGCCTGTCTTTTTTTACATCCAGTCTGCTAATTGCTATAATCAATCACTGAACCAGACTCCTCACAAAAACCTTTTACTTAAATTTTAGGACAGATCCTGTCACAAAGATCCCTACGGAGTGGTTACATTCAATTTAACCAGCTATGATTGGTTGTGCTGGGTGACTGCCTTTTTGTGCTCAGTACCAGAAGGATTCATTTGAAGCATTTGTTTCTGTTAAACCCAAAACTTTTCTGGTTGAAGTTAGAGCCAATTCAGTGAAAGTCAAACAGCACTGTCAGACAGCACTTGGTTGCCCTCACCTTGCCCTGATGTTGTTTAAAAGAAAGGTCCAATTTGTAATGCTCCCCAAGTCCCCTCCCCCAAGGGCCACCTGCCAGCTTTAGACACAGTTCAACTCGTTCCTGGTTGTTTCTGCTCACAGCACAAGGGCTGGAAACACCCGAGATCTCACCTGCAACCACCAGAGTCGGCCCTATGGACTTTCCTCCTTCAAAGTTTTGGTGGCTCCTGTTAGGGATCTTCCCAAACCTTCAGGCAGATCATTAACGAGCTGGTAATCACTATCACTATTGGGAACAAAGTCCCAATCCCTGCCCAGGCAATGTTCTTCAGCTGTTTCCCTACTCCTTGGCACTGCTTTGGGCAATGACTGATATCCTCACCTTTCTCAGAGGTATGGACACAAATGTGCAGTGGTACAGGCACAATGGCACAAACTATTCCTTACAGTTCACCTTCAGAAAGGACTAAACTACATCTCATATGCAACTGCAGAACTCCCACCAACCTCAGCAGAAGTTCAACTTCAACAGATGCCATGGAAAATACACAAAATAAATGCCCTAATATCAATCACTGTGGGTGACATTTCTTCTTAACATCTACTCTCCCTTCATCCCTAGATAAAGAGATGAGCTGAGCAGGACTGACATTCTTATGAATACTGTATCTTGCTATCTGGATATGCCAAAATTACATTGTACTGGATTTAAAAAGGCAAAAAAACACAAAAAAACCCATTAGGCAAGTAAAAGAGATTTTAACTAGGCAGGCCACATTAGAGATAGAAAAACAATTATCTTATGGAATCAGTTATTATCTGGGAGCAAGAAGCATGTAGAATCAAACAAGAGCACATAAAAGGAATACACAGAAAGGTCAGAGGTACTGCCAAAGATCTAAACACATCATTTATACCAGGGGTCACTACAGAAGAAAACTGACACTAAAGCCTTTCTGGTGAGTGAGACTGGGAAGAGCAGACTTGGTGGAAGATCTGTCTGAACCTGAATTATCTGTGGAACACCAGCAGTCACCAGAACCAGGTGATCAGCACCCAAGGAAGCCAAGAGGAAAAAATTTCTGATAAAGTTGCTATGAGATAATTTTAGCTTAAAATCTGCATGGGGGGGGATTTAAAATAGTAAAAATGGGAAAAATGCCAGCCTTATTTCCACAGAATTTTTATGGTGAATCAGAATCAGAGCTTTTAGCAAAAGAATGGCTCAAAAAGAGGGTGAGTACAGTGAGGGACTGCATCCACAGGTGTTTGAAATGAATCAGTTTGTTATGGGAGTTACCACAACCTGACTAATGGAAAACAACCCATACATACACGTTTATTTATAACACCAAACACTGCAAAGCTAACAGCCCATAAAACCACCTTTTATGGGGCAATATCCCCTGAGCAACTACAAAGCCAAACAAGAAAAAAAAAGAAAAAAAGAAAAAAAGAGAGACCCTGCCAGCCTGCTCCCTCATTTCATGCTGCAGGAGCTGGCCCAGCTTTCAGCAAGTGACTGTCCTCGTGGTAAGCCACTTGCCTGGGCAACCATTTACAGTGCTCTGGCAGAAACCCAGAGCAATGAAAGGCCATGGCAGCCCGGGCAACACATCCAGTTCCTGAGGTCCCTGAGCTGGGGGAGTGCCCGAGCACCTCGCGCAATGGGTGCAGCTCGGAAACACACCGGGATTCAGCCAATTCACACCACTGACAGACGAGCCCACAGCCAGCACTGTGGCACTGGAAACCTCAGTCCCTCTGATAGATTACAGAGACATCACCACAAGAGTCTGCACTACAAAACCCTTTCCCATGCTCAAAGTCATGCCTTTTACAGTACTGAGAAGCGGGGTGCTTCTGCCTGGCTCCCCCAGCCTGAAAAGCTACCGACACACCCATCTGTCACAGCACAAAGTCACCTCCTGCATGTCACCAACGAAGTCACGAGTCATTCTGTGAGGCTCTCTAGCCACAGGGGTGAGGCTATTCCCATGCCAGACACTTGCCAGAAGGGCCAAATCAAAAACCACAGCAGCACAGACAGCAGAGAGCGGAGGGGAACGACCGGACACGTAACCTGTGCTCTGCAAACCCGGGCTGTCACCTGCAGTCCCCAGCTTCACAGCCACCAAGCGTTAGCACCAGCAGATCCTGGTGGTGTCACCAATATCCAAGAAACTAATCAATCTTGACATTTGGGAAGAAACTTGTTAATATAAAAATATGAACCATAGCAAACATCAATTAAGCACTGCTTAGTCCTGAGGGAAGCCTATCAGCCAGGGAACTCTCTGAAATCAAAGTGATTTACAGAGTGCCCAGGAAACTCTCCAGAGAATGTCTGGAACTTGTCACTTCATTTCACAGCAGGCTCCTGTCCCCTCCCTCCCAGGGCCCAGCAGGTACCAGGGCAGCCACACGCCTCCCGGCAGCCGGGCGCCGCAGGGACGCGGCAAACACGCCCCGGTTAATCTTTCTCCGGAGGGCACCTGTGCCAAGCTGGCAGCCACCCAGCTGCCACAAGCACAGACAGCAGGTCCAGAGTCCAAGGGGACCCACTGCCATGTTCTGCTGGTTACAGCCCTGCCCAGGTGCTGCTCAGAGGGCAGAGCAGCAATGCCAGCCACGGGAGGGGCCACGGGGCAGCGCACAGCACAGCTTCACACGCTGCCGGCTTCCCTTCCTGCTGGCCTGGGCACTTCAGCCTCTTTCCCACACAGCTGTACAAAGAGTTATCCAGGGCAGTCACCTACTGCACCTGCTCAAAGGGAGGGAGAAAGCTGCATGTTCTGATCCTGCTGCACATAGAGCTGCTTTCCCTATAAAATGTGCAAATAAAGGTCTGTACACACGACCTTCACCCCCAGCAGACCTTAGGGCACGACACGGGGACAGCACACACCACACTGGGACAGGCAAGGCTCCCTAGGCATGAACCCTGCACAGAGCCACCTCACAGCTGTGCAGAGCACAGAGCAATGCACCCCAACTCACCTGTCTGCAGGGAAAGCTCTCAGCTCCTGAATTCCAGGGCCAATACAAGTGCCTGCCTTTAAAATGTGATTTAAACACTGACCCAAGGACACACGAGGAGCCAAGGGAAGGTACATGTATCCTCCCATGGCCACAGGCCTGCTCAACACAGATATTTCCCCAGTTACTAACAACCTGGTGCCTTTTCAAAGCTGCACATTCTCTTTCTGGAAGAAGGGCAGTGGCAGTTCCCTGAAGCCAGACTGACCTCTTGAAGACCCATCCCAGTCTCAGCTAGGGAAGGCTGCTTCTCTGCTCCTTACCAGTCTGCACAGGAGAGCGGAGGTGCAAGGCTGAGGAAGCGTCCAACACCCACCCACTCTACCTCAAAACAATCTGCAGATAAATACAGTTTTCCTCTTTTGTGAATCCTACAGTAAATCTGAAAGATCTGTGAAAGATCTGTAAGCTGCCACTAGAACAAACCTGCAGGACCTAACGACAAAGCACGAGAGGATCTGTGTGGGCAGTAAATTTCAGGTGGCCGTGACAGTGATGCTCGGCAGGAAAGGACACATAAACACTACTGGATAAATCGGTTTGGGTTACAGCTGGAAGGCTTTAAAACTTTTAAGTACTTTTGTTCTGCTGTCCTAAAAACACAAATATTCACATGAATAACTCTCCAGCAGAAGTTAGGCCTCAGAAGAGCCAGAGGCTCCACTAAGTCAGCTACAAATGCTGCTGATTTGATTTTTTCTTAAACCAGAGAATATTTTTATGTAACATAGGGGGGTTTCAGTCCAAATAAACCCCATGGCAGCTTGGTGCCACAGCTGTGGTGATGCCAGCTTCCACAGCTCTTGTCCAACTCACTCATTCCTTTCCTACCATGCTCTTGCAGTTCTGTCACCACATTGTGTGTGGGCTGACAGTGGGATCTGGGAACTGCCCTGATGGGAATGTGAGGGAGGGGAGAGAAAGAGAACTCTGAGCAGGTTTGTTTCGTGGGTTATTTTTCAGCTACATCAACCCCTGGTCTGCCTGGCTGAACTGAGGGAGGAATGGGGAAGGCAGAAAACCTCTGGAGTTACCTTTTATTTGTAAAGGACACCAATAAAAACCCCAAGCTGGTCCTACAGCAGCCCTCTACAACAGAGCGGGCTGTTACGACCCTTCTGGTTGAACCCACATTTTAAGGCCATTCACCTAGAATATGGTGAAAATCCTTATCAAAATCAGTATTTAATCTCAAAATGAGCTATTTTTATTTGATGACAGAATTATCTGTGGGTGGATAACACAAACCATCTCAAGTCACTGGTGAGGCAAGATCTGGATTTTGAGTGGTGGGCTGTTTTTTTCCTTTTAAGAAAATAAGCTATACTGTTGGCATTTAAAACGGTCATGAGAAGAGAATTAGGTAGAGAAATATCAGTTCTTAGTCTGAGAACCTCAGCTGGAGAAAGAAGGGAAAAAAAAGTATCTCCAAAAAGTACTTACTGATAAAGTAAAGGGAAAAACTGGACACAAAGTCCTAGACCAAGGACTGGCAAGAGTTTTGGAAAGTAAACTCATTACAAGAGGGAAAGTTCCAAGGGGACCTGACAGTGAAGCTCTCCTCATAAGGACCTGGGACGCAGCGTTACATACCATCCACGCTGCATTCCAGCAGGGAAGATTAACTGACAGTACAGAGCTTGAGAGTCAAAGTTTTCAGAAAAGGGACACAAAGACAATTAATTTGTCAAAATAACTTTGGCAGCAAAGCAACACACACAGAATACTGAGAGGACAGTGTGCAGATGAGGGTCTGAATACCAGCACAGCACTAGAATCCTCTACAGAGAGAGGTAAAACAAAGTAAGATTTTAATGGCCACTATTCAACAATACCATTTTGGTAAATTTAAAATAGAAACTGAACCACCTTTGATCTGACAAACACTGTTAATATTGTCAAGCTTCAGCAACCACCATTAAAAAAAAAAAATCAATAAAAACACACACTTACAACCATGCAGCTGAGATGATACAGGAATTGCACCTGACATGTCACTGCCCTGGGTGCTCTGCCATTTCCTATCCTGACCCTTTTCCCGAGGAACATGCACCGTCCCACTCACTGCTCCCTGACATCTGCTGCCAGTCCAGTCCAAGTGAGGTAAGGAAGTAGAACCATGTTTTGTGGGGAAGAAGAACTAGACACAGTATTATATGGGAGAGATTGCAAAGGCCTTAATGAAAACCAGAGCAAACACAGAAAGCAGCCAAGTGGGTCAGGGTGCAGCCTGTGTCCTGTCTTTGCAGGTGAACCCAGCCCTACCACAGGAGATCAAACCACCCCACCACTGGGGAGGGTTGAGCAGGACTGGTTTTAATGCTTTCTCCTCTGGTATGCAAATGCTTGAGAAAATTGCAATCATATTACTTCAGCAAAGTTAGGGGTAAAAAAGAATGTGCTGACAATCACCCTGCCTTACTGCAGAATACTCCTGAGTGGAACTCCCCAAAAGAAGAGGCTCCCTCTGCTCTCCAGTCAGTACTGCAGCGAGTGATGAGACCTCCATCCCCTGCCCTTGGCAAGTGGTGGTCATTTAGGTTTTGATTACATGGTGAAAAGAGCAGATAAGTACAGGGTACATTTACACTGACAAATAAAAAACCCTAAAACCCAAACAAGATACTGGATGTTCTACTTCATCGTGTGACCTTTCAGAAACAATCCCCTGAAGGGCCTGCTCTGAGGAACGCATGAGATGGCAGCTCCAGGGATCTGGAAAACATTGGCAAGGCAGTTGCCTTGACTATTTATTTTTCCTAAACAAAATCCAGCTACACATTGTCTATTTTAATTTTCAAAATAAGTGAACACAATAATTAACATGATCTGAAGGTCTCCTTAAGAAGATCCCACCAGTTAATACTATTTTAAAGGGATTAAAATGTGTCTATGCAAAGCTTGACAAGCATTTAAAGATCTGTTGGGTAAAACACCATGGAGGCAGGATGCTAGAGATGAAAGAAGCCATGGTTACATGTCAGTATTTAAATGACACTGCAAATGACACTGGTACCAGGGACACAACTGCAGGTGCCCTGCAGCACCGCTGTCTGGGCCATGCACAGTGCTACTGAGGACCCTCAGACAGCCCCTCCAAAAGTGACCTTTGCCAGCAGCCCCGGCAGGCGGGAGGGCAGAGACAAGGACACCTGAGCAGAGACTGAAAGCCAACACGAGCTACACTGAACTTCACAGAGGATCACACAAGTCACAGACAAGCAGATTGTGAACAGATTCAGCTTTCTTTACCATTAGCTGGCACTCCTTCAGAGGAGCATCTGAAATGGGGAACACACGACAGCTGGAACAGGACTAGGGGGAACACACTGAGAAACACTTCACTTCTCTTTACTGCTCTAGACCACTGCTACATCCAAACACTGCCTGTCCTCAGAAACGGCTTTAAGAGTTAAACCCTCCCCAGTGACAACCCCCACACAGCTCGCTACCAACAGCAAACAGCATGAAAATGCACCAGGGAAGTGATGGGTGGAAACCTGAGAGTCTGGGGTGTTCTTTCAGTATGTTTAACTGAGTGATCTGAACCTAAAGGCTTATTGTATTTTCTGGAAAACCAAGTGTATTCTTCAAGGGCACTCTTTGTACAGGGAATTGCCAGGTACTGACTCAATTACTACACAATGCATACAGACATATCAAAATTTCCAAACTATTTTTTTTAAAAAGCATTCTTTCTCATAAATTCTGCTCACCCAAGAAAATGAGCTGAGGGAAGTATGATTCTGTTCACATTTGCTCTTCCTGAGTTTTGAAGTCATACATCTAATCTTGTCTCCAATAAGGAAGCTAAATTACCAAAGAACAATCACGGGGCCAGGAATGCAAATACCAACTGCACATTATTTTCAAGTTACTGTTTACCAACACTGCCAGTCATCTGCAGAGAAATAGTGCAGGTCAGCCCAGAGAGTTTTTTCAGCTGTCAGAAGAACCCTCTAAACAAATATTTCCTAGATATTAAAGCCAAGGAGTTCAGCAATGAGTGCTGATGTCAGAACAAACCATGAAGGAAGCAATCTGAGGAAGCACAAGGATAAATGCACTGTCCCAAGTCATCAATGTGATGCAATCCATAAATGTGGATAAATATTTACACATATAAAATTAAATTGAGATCCTCAGACAATGTATTAACCTCCCTCACAAACCCACGAGTGCTTCCCTACCAAAATCAAGATAGAGATTTAAAAAACAGCCAGAACCTGTCAAAATATTTTCTGTTTGTGTCTTTTTCTGCTAATGTTAATCTTCTGACATGCCATGAGCTTTTTGCCTTTTGCTGGCCTAATGGCAGAGACAAAATAAACACTTTTTTCTTTCTCCTATAAATTTGGTGATTGGACCTGTCAGGCCAATTGTTCTTGAAGCCATTTCACTCACTGCCCTGTAACTCCTCTTTCCCAGGACAGGCTCTTGGGAAAGTGACCTCTTTTGCCCCAGGACAGTGGCTGCAGACTGACTGGTGAGATTGATGGCACAGTACTCTCAGCCTACACAAGCTCTGACTCTGAACAAGCTGGCCAGGGCATCCCCACCAGCTGCCACTCAGTGCAGCAGCTCCCACCAACCCGAGCTGCAACTGCAGTGATTTTGTGTTCTGTCAGCTGTGAACTCCCAAATGACACAGAGGCAAATGCACAGTGAGGGACTCGAGCTCTCTGAAGCCACCTGACAAGACACTGTCATAAACAAACACCCTGTATGCTGCACTAATTATTCAGATCAGCTCTCCCTTGTTAGAGACACTCCAGTGAGCTCCCAGGAGCAGAGGCAGTCTCTGCTGCCTGTGTTCTGCCTCTAACAAAGGCAGCTTTGTCCCATCAGCCCTGGCCTTGTCATGCATTCGAAGCCTATCTTCTGCTTCTGGACAGTGTCCATTAAACATGTGCCAAGTCAAATCTCCTAGATACAAGCTTTAAGCAGTTTTGACTAAAGACAGTGTTTTTATCAGGTCACGTTCTTTAGCTCACCAAATCTGTCTGGGCAACCCAAACCACCCATACCTACACTCATACTCGGATTTTAGATTTGCAAGTGAAGGAAAAGCTCCATAAAATACAGCAAAATGGGACAGATGCTCCATTTTATTACAATTTTGTAACAAATGGATGGATTTTGCTACCTTGAAAGACCCTGAAAATGGGAAGCAATAGTTTGGAGATACCAAGACAGAGGCTTCTGTTTTAAAATCACTCTTGTTATTTACACAAACGAGGTTGTAGAAAGCCAGCACAAAGTTTTGTTATAGTTTAACAGCATTGCATAACTGAGGAAACAAAATGTGTTTTCACTTAAGTTTAAAGAGGAGTTTCAAATTCTGGTTAAAAAAAAAAAGAAGAGTTCTTAAATCATTAGACTTTCCAGACAAGAAAGAATCAGATTATAATTTTAGGCTAGTGTGGTATTTTTCCATTCTTTCTTTTTTATTTCCCCTCCCACTTCCTTTGAAGACTATTAATCAAAAGGGTTGTAAGAATTCCCCTAAAAATATTGTTTGCCCCACCCCTGTCTCTGCTTTAAAGATTTCAGTGAGAAATTTAAAAGTGGATTTAGTGATCTCGAAGGTTTATTCAACACAGGGAAAAAACCAAACACACACCTGTATACTGGTGTGGTCAGCTGTGTCTGACAGAAACAATGCAAAGGCGAGGCAAAGTCTGCAGGCTAATTAAACCCTTCATTTCTATTAAGAGATCTAATAAAGATGGCCACTACCCCCTAACACGTCATGGTTTGCAACATCAATGTTTGTCCAGCAAAACAGGGGCTTGTGCTACTCTATTTTTACAGATCACATTTCATGTCAGGAGAAGCCTTTAACAAGTACTAATGCTTGTCTGTAAGGATTCTGATGACCTGTGCTCCCTGACAACACTCTGTGGTACAGCCTCACTCCTGTGCTGGCTGTGGATTCACAGAACAGCGGCTTCTGGCAAAGACCTCAGCTGTGAGAGAGGGAAACAAAAGGGACCAGGGGGCTGAGAAATGCAGGTACACCGAGTAATTCCACATGTACACCGAGTGTACAGCTCCTCAGTCAGGTTTGCACGTGACACAATACACCAGACTCTCACATGGATACTCCATGAAACAAAACCTTATTACCACACAAACTTAGAGACATACAGCCAGACTGCTGCACCACAGATGGACAATTCCCCAGACACTGTGGGGCTTCAGAGGAATGAGCCAAGAAAGGACATGACTATGACTGGGAACATGAAACTTGAGAAGTTCCACAAAGGCAAAGGCAGGTTTAGTGCTAAAGAATTCAGAACATCACAACTTCTACAAGAAGGAAACAAAGGGGACAAAAGAAAAGGGAACAAAAAAAAAGGTGGGAATGACTGATTCCAGCAATATTTCTCGCCTGACAGATTCCTTATCCACCATCAGCCCCGTTCCTGAAGCGAGGTGAATATTTCTCTGTTCCACAGGTAGAGAGACACATTTACAGCTGCACAGCACTACAGTCAAGATCAATCAGTTCCTTAACTAGGCCATGTGCAACCTTTAGCCCCTGTGCTCCATTTCCAGCTGGAAATCAGGTACAAGAAAAGCAGCACAGACATTTTTATTTTTCAGTGATGTAGGTCACAGTAATTCACCTGCTGACACTGCTATTAACCAGGCTAGGGTAATGAACAAATGCTAACAAAGCAAAGCCTCACTAAACAACTTTTTGAGACAGAGTTTGAAGTATTCATAACCCTGAAGGACACTGTCAGTGCATGTACTGTCCCACATTCAGTAATGCCAGCAGGAATTATCAGCAGCCTTAAAACAGACTTTTCAGCACTGGTATTGTGTAAGATCTGCCAACTTTCTTTCCATTGGGCTCTACTTGCAGTGTGTCTGGTTTTCATGCTATTAACTTGGTACTGGAGAAACTTATTAAAAAAAAAACAAGCACAGCAGATCATCTTTTTAACAGAAACACAAGTCTGTGGTGTCAGGTGCTGTGGGGAGCACAGCACTGCTCAGAACCAGCGAGGTGCCCAGGCTGTTTACAGAAGGGACACCAGGCACACAGCACGCTGCACATTCAGTACTCGCAGAAAGTAAACAGTGATTCAGCTGATGGAGCAAAACACTGGCAAGAGTCAGATCTTAAGGGCAAGAATGAGTCTCTTGCTCAATTTCTAACAGTTTAATAAGGGCAGACCGAGCTTAACTTCATAGACTGTAAAGACTGGGTACAGCCACTTAGCGTACCCACATTCAGCTTAGGAGCTGGTTAGATCTGAAGGATGGTAATTTCTACTGAAATGCACCATGTTCCCTCCTTCCTTACCAGTCTTCTGAGAAACTAACACCACCCAGTCATGAGCTGGAACACAGTGGCAAGCTGAGTCTGACAAACCCACCTGCATGGTCACTGTGACTTGGATTTTCCATCAGACTAGCCTGACAGTTTTGGAAGAAACAGCTATACCACTCCATAATGGTTACTGAGATTCCAGTAAAAAACCTGCTTTGATGTTCAAACAGGTATCAAAATAACAACCAGGCACCTCCAGTTCAGCCAACCTGTACGCTCTCCTCACCAAATCAGTACAGCCAGAGAAGTACACAACTGTTCAACCTGAAAACAGAGCATTCTGGCAAGAAAAGCTGAGATTTTTCCAAATGAGTAAGATGCCTCAGGGAACAGGAGTGCAGGGAAGGCACAGCCCGAGGCTGCAAACACCACTCTATATCACAGACAGTGTATCTACTGCTCAAGGAGCTGCCTGCAAGGTGCATAAGGAAAATATAACCCAAATAAACAGGGGCTTACTCGTATTCCAAACACACCATCTATGGTGAGCAAAATAAAACCCTAGCTGTGCTATAGGAAATTATTCTTTAGCACTGCAGAGCACTCACAGTGCACTTTGGTGCTCTCAAAGAGTAGAGAATCAAACTCCATTCTAATTTATTTACAGCTTATAAAAAACTAAGACTCAGCATATTAATACATGCAACATTTGACTTCTCATTCTTAAGCTGCCAGGCCCACACTTCTGCTGGATTTGCTACCTGGCAGCTGTCCCTTCATCTTGTGGTAACACTAAAGACACGATTTTCTACACTTCATTTCATTACTTGCTTGAAAGATATTTTGCCTATCAGTAATCACCCCTCAAATATAATTAAAAACATGTATTGTAAATAGTTTTAATTTATAATGACTAAATTTTTTATTTAAATTTATAATTTCAAATATTTTTTTTAAAATGTAGAAATTGACTACTACACTTACTTTTTGCTTGCTTCGTAAACATCTGTGATATTGGAGAAAAGGTGATGGCTCTCTGTTTTGGTCATTGTGAGGCTCAGTTCCCTGGAATTTTTAAACATCCGAATCAGAATCTCCAAGCTCAGTAAATAAGAATGCTCAGAAGATATCACTTCAAATATCGCCTGCAAAGTGGAGGGGAGAAAGAAAAGGCTTACTATTGACCAGGCTTTGCTTAAAAGACAAAGAAAGAAACAGGAACAGGTGGAGGAGTGGTGCAAAGAAAAGTCATTGGATGTAAGCTAGAGATTATAACTATTATAAATATTCATTTCCATGACAGCTGCATCTTCTACTTAGAAATAAGTGATTTAATACTAGAAAAAAAGGCATTTTAAAAAGTCTACATTTAGACTTTTCAGTGCAACTGCAAACAGAGCTTAAATACAAAAACTCAACCCCAGCTACGATCACACCCCATTCGCACTCCTGAGAGGTGGTTTTGTTTGTTCTATTTTTTATTTTTAAAAACTATGAGTTTTTGTGGTCTGGTTGGAAGCTTCTTATCAGTCCTACTGCTGTTGGCCAGCCAGGATTTGCTTTTGCTCTTTTTAAACAGAAGCTGCAAAGTTATTTACTTGAGAGCATTCTTGGGTAACTGAGCTCTGCCTGCCCAAGTGTCTGCGGAGAAGCAAAACCCTGGGCAAATCCAGGTTTTATCGGGTATCAGCAGTGACACCCTGGTTGCTTTTAACACCGAGCCAGGAGCAGGCACACGAGAAGCCCAGCTCCCTGCAGCAGGAGAGGAGCCTGGAGGCAGAGCAGACAGGAGGGGCTGGCAGGCACCGAGCCCCTCAGTGATTCCCTGCTCCCTCCCAAAGCCGCCCTCCCTGCTCGGCCCCGGTGACCTGCAGCGGCTGGCTGACACACAGGGGAACTGCCAACGGGCTCCTGACATCCACAGCCTTGTTCCACTGGAAATTTTCATCCTGATGTAGAAACCTATTCAGCTTTTAGACATCTTTTACCTCTCCAGGCTTTATCTGTGTTAATCTACTCGAGTTCATATTGGTATAAACATGGAAAAAACCTAATTTTCATGAACCCTTTTGTCACAGCTCCACCAGGTCACCCTTGTCATCAGTGCAACCTCCAGGCACTGCTAACACAGACCACCATCAGCAGAGCCCATGTAACTTTGCTCTCGGGGTAGCTGTGTTAATACTTGCACATAGAATGTCATTAGTTATTTCCAGCTCAGTTCTCTAAGCATTCTCAACCCAGAGGAGAAATATACACCTCAAATGCAACAGTGCAGATCTGAGTATTCAGAAAGACTCATGGCCCTGGCTCTTGCAGCTGGCAGCCCCCAGGAGCTCACTGAGATGGTCTGAGAAACCCTGCTCTTCCGTGACCAGGTATGAAGGCAAGGGAGATCGCAGGCAGGTTGAAGGCAATCTTCCTGAATATCCCCAAGTGCCAACTGATACAAACCATCCTGGGGAAAAAATCACAAGATATTCTGCTGGGGACATCTGCTCCTAAGATTTCCTAGAGTTCAAGTCTGGTGAATTCTGCTGGTGTTTCTAAGTTAGGTTTTTGATCAAACACATTTCTCTTGGGTATCCTGACTCTTGGTGTTCCTAGACTGCGCTTTCAAAATCATTCTTGCCCTCTAAAAAGTCCCCTTGAAAGAAGTGAGATTTTTATAATGAATAACAAGGTTTGGGTTTTTTAGAACAAAAAAAAAAAAAATCCATCTGCTTTAGCTGAAGCCTTAAAGGCTTAAGCAGTGCAAAGAAAATTTATCAGCTCCACAGAAAACCTGCATGGCCACTATATGCACGAGGCAAGGCAGTCTAATGTACTTATCTGTATCTCTCCATCCTGTTACCGACCTAAAAAGCTGAAGGGATCTAGGGAGAGATCCAGCAGCAGCAGGCAACAGCCACAACATGCTACATGTGATTTGCTGGGTGAGAAGGTATGCACAGGTGGTGATTAAAACAACGTTAAACTGCTGCCTGCTCCAGCCTACAGATCACACACACACACCAGCCAAGCTCTGGCGGCACATCTACCTCCTGCCCGGCTAACAACGTGCAGAAAGGTGCCCAAAGGGCATGCTGGCCTTTGCCCAGCAGTTACACTTCCTCTCTTCAGTCTGGTTGTACTGCTCCCAGCTGTGCTCACACAGAAAGGATTTACCTAAAAATTGCTGTAGAGCAATTCCATGGCTAACTGGTTTCTACCCAGACATTTTTCAACACAGGAAAATATTCAAACTCTCTTACTGTTATTGTTTTGAGGGGGTTTGTTTATGCTTTACTGAGGACCCTCATGGACTTCTTCCAGTTTGGTGACAAAAAGTCAGTAGCACAGTCAGAAATAAATAGGATAAAGAAAGATACATCTAATCAGTAAGGAAGGGAAAGAATATCATCTTACCATGACCCAAACACATTTCAGAGAATCAGAAATGAAAGGAATAAGAAACAACCCTGACTTTGACATAAGTAACCACACCACATTCAGGGGCTGGGGTGGCATTTCCCAGGTGCTTGCTAATGCTTCCTGAATGACATCTGCAACCATATGGTGGTTCAGTTGTGTGATATCAAGGTAAGCAGATGTTTGAGTCCTGATGGGCAACAAACACTCTTAAGTGGCCAGATGCATACTGCAGTTTGCACAGATACACAGGTAGAGCTAGCAGCTCTGCAGTGAGAATATACCATGATGGCAAAAATAATTGAATAGGCTCTAGGAGCACTTTAAAGAATGGATAAAGAATAGCTGATAAAAGGTAATTTAAAAGACATTCAGAAAAAGCATGACTTGGTAGCACAACTACATCTTAAGACTACTTATCTAGATTCCCTCTGAAAGAATGAGCCTCTAATATTCAAGTAAAAAACACCTCAGGCTTGAAAACATTTTTGGTAACATTCAAGACTTTAAAAGGCATCTAAAGAACTTGTCCTCTGTGGAGGGATGTAAATATGGCTCCAGGAAACACAGACTCAAGGCTCCTAAAGGATATGACTGAAATAAATGCCTCGTGTCTCAAAGCTTCCCAGCAGGAGGAGACAGAAAAACAGAACACATGGCCTGAGCTGCTGCACAGCCTCTTCCCTAACAAAATCAAAAGGAGATAGCCAAAGAAATGTAGCATTATTAAAAAAAAACAACAGACAATTGTCTAAATCTCCTGTATGCCATACAAGATGTTTCTGTATTTCACCTATGAACACAACAGCTGCAGGTCACACAGCTGAATTAATATTTGCTATACACATCTGTGAGCTCACAGAAAACCCCAGTCAGGGCTCACTGGGCTACATTCACTGAGGTATGTCCTGAAGTGAAATGAAGACACTGGAACTAATTACCATGGCAGGCCCTGCTACAGTGTTTCTAGCAAAAAAAAAACCAAACCAAACCAAACCTTGTTTTTTTTTCCTCCTGAAGGACATACCTCAAGAACTGCAGGTATATGGTTGGCTAGGTCAGGCTATTCTTTTCAACACCTCTCATTCATTTTGATATAGGCCCTGTAAGTAAGGAAGGAGGGTAAAGCAGATAAAGTGGACAAAAGGAGCGAAGAGGAAGAGGAAAGTGGATAGAGAGGATGAAAGGAGCAAAGGGGAAAGAGACAGAAAGAGATAACTACATCAGTCATTGCTGCTGCTGTCTGTACTGCTGACAGCACGGATGCACCTACTCCACTCTGGTGTGAAAGGAGAAAGGTTAGTTACACCAGACACACAGCGCTCACACGTTCACAACTGGTCCCAGGATTAGTGACAACTCAGGGACGTTGTAAAAACCTGTTCTTTGTTCCTCACTGCCTTTAAAAATTTACATGGCACCTCCTACCCCTGTGAACACAAGGCTGACTGTCCACCTTCCCTGGTACAGCAGGCAGCGGTGACTGTCTGCTGCCACTGAGCAGCCACAAGCAGGCCACCTCTGCTCCTCCAGCAAGAGCTGCGGGGAGCTGGCAGGAGAGCCGTGGCAGGGACACGTGCACTCCAGCCACAGACACTGGAGTCTGTTTATTTATTCTCCCTGGGGAGAGAAGACACTTCACTCCAGGACAGGAAGCAGTGTGATGAACTTGTCTCCTTATCAACAAACAGAGAGCAGTAAATCAGGCATGCAGTGCATCCCTAAACAACCAACAAAAAAAAAGAATGTGTTACTTTAAAGAGTACCTCCTGCCTTTTTCTTTCTTCCTGGCTGATCACTTCTGATAATCCATTCTTCTTTACCTAAAAAAATAATAAATAAATATTGTTTAAAACATTTTTGTGGAAAAAGGTGATTAGAAAAAATACAGGATTATCAAAACATTGCACTAAAAATCCAACTAAAGAAACTGCCCACTTCAGAATGACAGCAATGAACCAGCAGAAATAAAACAATCAGTAACAGCTGTCATGTGACTTATCAAAAGAACTAAATAACTGCATTAAAAAGTATCCCCAGACACAAACACAGAACTATGCAGCAAAAGCATGCACACCTGAATCACAGTCACCCTGCACTACCTGCCAGGATTTTATACACACACAGAAGCATGAAAACTGTTTTCTTCTTTTCAGTTGGATTTCTTGGCTGACACACGTACATCACAGGGTTCATTTCCAAGTCAGCTTGCTTAGTGTCTCAGATTTGTTAAACACTCCTACAGGTGCAGGCAAACTACCTAGACAGGGGGTTTGTTGGTCAAACCTGTTGTTAGGATCAAGCTTCTGGAGGAGCTCCAGCTTGATCCTAAAGAGAGGTGGCAAATTCCTGAGTACATGCCCCTGTATTTCTGTCCTCAGCCCTACAACGATGTCTCTCCCCACTCTGCACCCTACAGCCACATCAGCCACGACCAGTTTGCCCCAGCTCTCCAGACACAATCATCAGCTCCAGCACTAACACATTTTCCACAGCCTAAAGCCACACCTCAGCTACCCAATTCCACACCAGAGACACCGGACACCTTTCTAGTAAACTATTAAAATACCTTTCAGTCAACAACCCCAAAGCTTAAACCACTCCCTGGGAAGTATAAAGTCACTTTTTTCTAGATGCAGTGGAAGACTTTTCTAAAAATATGCCACCCAGGAAGTACCTGTGAACAATCCAAGAGATGTCAGTGCTTCCTGCAAACTCCCAGCGAGGGCAATGTGGCAACTGCAGCGTGTTTTGTGACCGTTACTTTGGCATACATGGGTGTGCACACGCACAGCACACATCCCAATTAATCACATAAGCAAACAGCTCAACCTCATGTTCTTAATCAACAGCAACACTTCCACAGAGGTCCAAGCAGGGGGCTATTTTTGGCATACTCCAGTTCTATTTCTGAGGTGCCTACAAAGTTTTAGCCGAAACTGTGACACTATGCAAACAAAAACTTCACATAAGCTAAGAACATGCCCAGAAAGAATGGAAGAGGCCCAACACTACAGCTACTGATGCCTTCTTGTCACTCTGAACTTAAATGAATGAGAAAAATCACAGCTGCACTTGTCCCAAACCAGAGCAAGAGGTGGCCGGGAAAATGAAACACAAGGTGCCCAAAGCTCGGAAAGGGTTCAGGTTAGAGAGCCAGCACTTGAGTGAACATGCAAATCTTGATGTGGTGCTGTGTAAAGACATTGAAACCACCAGGCATGGAGGACTCTGTGCTAAAACACCCATTTAACATTAAACACTTCAATAATGACAAGCACTATCCATGCTATGGGACCATATCCATTTCCAGTGCCACATCTCTAAGAACCACAGCAGCACTGACAGGAGCAGTGCAAAGTGAACACACACCATGTTCTCCAGGTGGGAGGGTAAGGACCTGGGAAAACAGACACTGAGGTTCCAAGTCCAGCAGCCAGAGGCAGCGGTGAAACCACACCGGCTGCCCAGGCAGGCGCTGAGCTCTCCACCCGTGGAGATACTGAAAGCCTGACCAGCCACAGGCCTGGGCAACTTGCTCTAACTGACCCTCCTTCAGCAGGGGGGCTGGACAGGATGATCTCAGAGGTCCCCTCCAAGCTAACCCATGCTGTGATTCTTCCCATCCACAAAAATACACACTGTCATTATCCACACCAACGGGATGCCACATCTGTTGGAACGTAAATACATTTAATGCAGTGCACGAGTTAACATCAGTGCCTATGATCTGCTGGGAATTCTTCAAAAATAGCAAAAGACACCTTTGGAATATATTATGGCAATATTGGTTATTCTCCCTAAACTAAACTTTTGAATTAACAGCTGAAGGTTGGAGGGAACAGGGAGAGCAGAAAAGCTAGCTCTACCCAGTCACCCATTCAGCTCCTGCTGTCTGATCGGTAACAGCAACCTAAAGGGGAAGAGGGCTCAGGAGAAGACTCTGAAACTGGATTTAAATAGCACCCTATTTTAGAGTCTTTACATGCTCTCTGAAAAGCTCAACCTTATCTTCACATGTGTGCATACTCTGTAGGAAGATTGAAACCTCTGGGTTTTTTTATTGTCATCACAAAGGATGTGAAAGCTCCACACACAAAGGTTTTGGTGCCCCCTCAAACAGAACGCCTGGTCAGAGCTGCACCAGCCAAAGAGCACCCTGCAGAGCAGGAGTGGGTTCCTGCTGTCCTTCCCCTCGACCTCCTAGCACAGTCACTGCTAGCAAATACCATAAACCTACCAGTCTCCTCCTTCCCTAACCTATGGTGGAACCCATACTTTGACATTTTCCAGCTGACTTCCTGTTACAGCTCCACACTCTTTCTAATGCACACTCACATGTCATTTTTCCAGAGGGTTATAAACACAGACACTACAAGATCCAGATTCCCACAGGCTGTGTTCACAGTGCACCACCTTCTCCCACACACTCCCCACTTCCAACCCTGCAAATCAAGCAGACACTGAACAAGTTTGCTGTGCTAGAAACTGTAGAGAACGAGCTGGTTTATGTAACTGTAGGCATGGCACAGGAGTGGGTCTCCTACTGAGATGATCTTTATACTATTTTGGTCTCACGACCAATT
This sequence comes from Caprimulgus europaeus, assembly GCA_907165065.1. The sequence goes on along the minus strand of OU015531.1, from coordinate 1,060,221 downwards.
AGTCTTTTTTAAATTATTGTTATTACTGAATAGCATTCCTTCCTAAATAGCTCAGCTGTTGAAGATTTAACTTCTAAATTGCCTAGAAGGTAGGGAAAAAAAACCAATTTGACTTCATTATAAACAAACTCTTTTGCAACATTAACCAAATTAACTTCTTTTAAAGTTGAAATTTGTTGAAAGTAAGTTTAAAGCAAATCTCCTCAAAACCACATTGTCTTGCCTTCTTTATAATTATTGAATCGAGGAAGGATTCATATTTCAGTATCTCAAACTGCAAAAGGTCACCACCACCCATCTGTAAGACAGCTCTGCAAAGCAGACAATCCAAACACCCCGGAAGACCTTGCTGAGGATCAGTGTCTGGTGTGTGCAGGATGCACACAGCCAAGGGCCCAGCTGTCAAACATTCCAGGCAATCACCTCACCTAACAATAATCCTTCCCTATGCCACAGACAGAGACAAGGTTCTACAACATTCTGCAAGTCCCATAAACAAAACCCAACAAACTACAAATTCATTTCAGGATATCCCTCTAGAAACCACAGAAATGACCAGAGGCTAAAATTAACCACAGAAACACAGAATTTTTACAATTTCTTTAGACTCAAGATCAGGCACACCAGGAGAGCCTGTAGAAACATCAGCAGGTGTCATTAATTTGCCAGCTAATCAGCAGGGATGCTAGCAAGATTACAGGCCTGACTCAAGCACCTGGATTCTACTCTGTTTAACCACACTGTTAAGAAAAAGCCAGGGCACACGGTTCACAGACGGAGCTGAGGGCAGCAGAACACCCCCCGCTGAAGACTGGGCTGTTTTAAAATGGCTTCCCTTAAATATATGCAGCCAAATCCATTTGCAGTTAGCTTGCAGCAGCTCAGAACGATTCAACAGAAACCAGTTTGTAACTAACTGAGGCTCCTCTTTTGTGTAACTCACCCTTTTAGTGAAATCACACTTTTTTTTTTTCCTTACAAATCAGTAAAGTTGTGTCTTTGCCAAATACAGGATCCTAAAGTGAACTTTCTCAACTGCACTGCTTTTTATGTAAACCACAGCCCAGTCACTGATCAGGACTTCCATGGTGCTCTTATGAAAAACAAAGTTTAGGGGAAAAAAACAACAAAAAAACGGGACTAAATCCTATTTAAGGTTTAGTCCACACCACTCCAATTTATTGAAAGGAACTAGAAGAGACAGATTTCACTCAGTTTACAGGCTGTTAGGATTCAAACCTGTCTTTTCAGGCTTTCTGGCAGCACCTCCTTCAGAACAGCCAGGCACAGCACCACCCATGAGCGTAAGCCCCAGCTCTGCTGAGGGCCTGCACCAGCCTGGCTGCCACCACCCTGTGCAGGAACGGCCGGAGCAGCCAGCCCTGGTGACTGTGGGAAGTGCAAAGTCTCAAAGGGTCCTAATTCCATGTGCACACAGGAAAGGCATGCTTGAGGGTTTTTTTGTCCACCATATTTAAAAAGAAAAAATAAAATAAAACAGAAATGTAGCTTAAAGCATAAAATTATGAAATATTAATTCCTTTGCATTTCAAAGTTGTATTTAATTTCATCTCAAACTACACTGAATTTTTCTTTTCTTTGTAATTCCAAATCAGATCCTCTAACCAGTCTGCTGTGAGGCCACGTGAGCCTACAAACACTTGCACTAGAGAAGGGATGTGTCAGGTAACCAGGGAAACTGATTCTGGCAGGAGCATCAGTCTATACCTCCTAAAAATGACTGAGAAAAGGTGATTTATGCTTTCTTTAAGCTGTTGGAGTTACCTTACATAAAACCTGAACAAAAGCTAAACTGAGACCTCAGGATCTGCATTAGTAACATCTGAATAGTTGCAAACTTGTTGATGAAAAAAATATATATATTTGGAGACACCTTATATTTTAGAATGGAAAAGATGACAAACTTCAGCCAAAATCTCCAGTAACAAGACCTGCTTCAACACATTCTGAAAGCCTCTGCCTTTGCCAGGCTGTACAATGGTCAGATACTCACAACAGACAGCTGGCTCCACGTCGATCTCAGGGGCTTGTAGTGGAAAACAATCTTTTCATCCAGTTTCTGCTCTCGGGCCTCAGACTCCTCATCAGAATCTATGTCCAGAGCTTTCTCTTTGTAGTTCTGATACAACACAGCATTTTCTGTAAAACAACAACCTCATGTCGTTAATTGCTAGAAAATCAGCTTAGCTGTCTTCAGAAAAATTCTAAGTAAAATTTCAACAATGAAAGAAACCAAAATGCCAATGTGCCGCTCACAAACTGCAAGAGACAAAGACAGCATCGTACTGAGGATGGACAATGGTGCAGCACAGGAACAATGGATCACTGTACCGCTACCAAAAGGATCCACACTGACTGAATTAAAGAACAGATGTGTCCTTTGTCAAGAAAAAACAGAAAACAATTTTTTCTCCCTTGGTTGGCTGTACAGTGTTTCATAATTAGCCAGCAATTTAAAAACGGAACAAGCGCGTCAGTAGAACAGAGTCACTGATCTGGAGGTCCAGCTATTTTCATCTACAAGGCCATTACAAGTCCACTACCCATGCCAACTTCTCTTCCATCAGCTTTAAATACTGTCTTTGCACTTCACTGACAGAAGGAAACGATCCAAATTTCAGAAATCTGAGGTCAGAACTATTCCAAATAAGAACTTTAAAGCTTGCTTGAATAAGCACGAGGCCCATGAACCTTAAACCAAAATACACTCGCTGTATATTTCAGTGCTGCCAGTATTAACTCCGTTATATCAATGAAACACAGGTGTGGAGCTCGCCCTGTCCACTTCCCCACCTCCTGACCACACACCCTTTTCAACAGCAGACAGAAAAGGCCAGAGAAACTCAAGACCAGGATAACCTGCAGATGAACTAAGCTAAGAAAGCAAGCTGGAAAAGGTACTGCAGAGATGGGCCAGGCCTTGGGCAATACCCAATCCTCCCCTACAAGAGACAGGGGAAAGAAGTGAAAGGTCTGGCTGCTCCTGGCGCAGCTGCAGCTCCTGAGGTCTCACCCCAGGCTGGGAGGGTCTGTTCCACCTGCCCAGGTTATACAGCCCTGGCTGGGTGAGTGTTAGACAAGGTCTGGCCTTTTGGTTTTGTGCTTTGGAACATGTCTATATATTTGATACACTTTTAAGACAGGAAATTGTGTACAGCAACTGAATTCTGAGAGGCATTACAGAGAAAGTTATTAGCTGGGATCATTCCAAGAGAGAAGGAAGCCACTGGAAGAGAATCCAGAAAACATCAGGAGATAGTGTCAGAAAAGATGAAAATCAGAGTAAGGCAGGGGGTGGTGCAAATGGAACACAGAGGGACGTTGTGAAAATAGAAACAAGAAGGAGAGGAAGGCAGCTGAGCTGAGATGACCTTAAGGAGGCATCAAGAAGAGAAAAGCCAGGAGAGGAGCAGTATTGTAACGAAACTTCCATGGACTTACAGCCAAGGAAGAACTTTTTTTTCTTGATGAAATACTGAGAAAAGCAGCAAATTTGTCCAAGTCCAGAATCAGTGAGTGACACACAAAAGCAGATGCAAGGACAGCATTTTGCTGGTACCTGAAGCCCAGGTTAGCGAGGACAGAAAAGGAGTACCAAGTCAAACACCTCACCCCAGCACCTCTGCCTCATGAGGAAAAGGGAGAAAGGGCTGCATGAACCATGGACTCAGAACAGCAACCCTGGCATCTGCTGCAAGTGATGGCCCCACACCCCTAGGCTGATCTACACAAGCTGCATCCCTCACCGGGGAGAGTCCCGGGAACAGGCAGGAAGGCAGTCCCAGCGAGGAACAAGCCTGCCCTACGGAATCCTACAGAACCCTTAGGGCTGAGATACACGCACCAGCCAGTGCATCTTGTAGGAGTTTAAGCTGCAAAGAAGCCTGTCAAACAAAACCCCATTTTCAGCCTGCCATTCGTTAAAATATTCCCCAAGGTATGTCTAGTGCCAAAATTATGGTTCCATATTTTAGTTACTGAAAAACAACGTACTTTTAGTCTTTGACTGCGTATGAAACAAGTGTGCAAGATGATCCTGGAGTTCATTTCTCTTGCCACTGAGCACATTATCAGGTCTGTACAGAAAAGGGCTTACCTTCCCCATCAAACGTCCCTTGTCCTTTCAGCATTTTCTTCTGATAATTTTAACAGGAGAGAAACACACACATTAAAAGAAGAATGCAAAATAACCAACAGTTACAAGAATTTATGTTTTGTTCGATACTTAGTCATCAAATCAACAAACCCTCATCTAAAAGCTTCTGATGCTGGACAAGTATTCATGAAAACAACTGTTTCATCACAGAAAATGAAAAGCTACTCTAGTTTTCCTTCAGTCATGCACTGTTTATACATATCTGCCCCAAATGTTTCATTTTTGCTGTGTTTCAAATGCACAGTGCACGAGCTTTACAAGAGTTCAGTGAACTCTCCACTGTCACTGGGCTCTGCTGGGAGGATGTAAGGTACACGACTGAGCGGCTGCCTCCCTCCACACACTCTGCAGAGAACAACCACATTAAGTACTCTGTAAACTAACGTTTGGAGACCAAAACAGACCTTTGAAATGAAACAGCTGCTTTGGTGCAACACGTCCTAAGGTCTAAGGAGTCTATTTAAAAAAAAATGCTACTAGCACAAAGAGGTTTGTGTGTAAAGACAGGACAATGTCATGTCCTATTTTAAACATAACTTACTGTTAAGTCTACTACCAAAACCCAACCAAAACAAACCACCTCCCCACCCAGCAGTGGTTCACGATTTGACCAATGACTGTTTCACTCCCTGAAGGATTTTCACAAAAGCTTCCATAACCATGAATTTTTAATGTAGCTGAAAACTGTCATAAAGCTGATAACTATTTTAATACAGCATTAGCCCTTAGCCTGGAGTACCTTCTACCAATTTATTTTTAAAAGTATAGAAATTATATTTCAAAATAAGGAAATACTGAAAATATTCTTTTACTTGAACATATCACATTGTAATCTCGTGAGTCTCTATAATTTCATTTCAGTACATGAAATCTACTACTCCTAAGGGACTAAAATTATAAAACAGGCATTCTGCTTTTACTTGCAGGAATTAAAATTAAGCTACAAAAAGACACCTGAAGTGGCCTCTATCATTTAAAAACTGCACTCTGATTTTTAGAAATACCTGAAAAGTAACATCTCAGATAGAAGAGTGAGGGGAGAAGTTAATTTTTCTGTCAGTCTGTCTACTCTAGCAGGCAGACTTTATTAAAGTCAATGTCTCTTTTTTTCCTGTTTACTGCTTTCCGGGAAACAGGTTTGAAAACAGATTTGATTGTGAAAGAAAACCTCAGTGTGCTGGGGAATCCAGTGGGAAATGCAAGCATGAGGCTGCCATCAACACATTTCTGAGCTGCCCAGATTTCAACAGAATTGTGTCCCTGAAGCCTCCACCACTTCAGTTTGAAAACAACTCTTGTAAGTGATCTGTGAGACTCATCACAACCATGAAAAGCTTTGTGGCAGCAAAAAGGAAACTGAAGAAAACCCCAGGATTAAAGGGAAACACAGAGACTGCAAATCACGCTCCTGTGTAGCCTACACCACTCAAATCAACGTGTCACTGATCAACAACTTACCTTTATCCTCCCCAGGCTCGAAAACTTCTCTTTATCTTCAACAACTGCTTTAAGGATGGGCTGGGACATTCTATTTTTTTTCTTAAAATTAGAAGAGCTGTCCAAGTCCACACCGCTCACCACCGCTCTGCGGTAGGACGTCGACCTCAGGCCGCGCCTCAGGGTCCCCGGGCTGTCCAGGTCGCCCTCGGCCTCTTCCTCAGTGTCGGCGACCAAGGGCACGCTGAGGCTCTCCACCATGCTGCGGACCTTCAGCACCCGCTTGCTCGTCTCCGCGTTCTGGCTGCTGGCTTTGCTCGTCACCTTGATTTCAGACGCCAGACTCTTGGGAATGATCTGCTGTGTGCCCACCTTGAGAGCGGCGGGGCTGTTGGTGCTCAGGACCACGGGCTGCTGCTCCACGGGCTGCTCCTGAGGGGACAGTGGCCTCTGGGCAGTCACACCTGGCTCGGGGGACACGGGCTGGGAAAGCACGGCGGGTCCCAGCGGCACTTTGTCTGGTATTTTGGAAACCCGGCTGCATTGCAGGGGCAGTGCTGCTGCGCTGTCCTTACTGGGAGAAGGTGCGTTTGCAGGAGGCGAGGGCTGAGGGCTGGCTGCAAAAACGATCTGCTCCTGCTGCGGGCTGAGCGCTGGCGGGCTGGGGATCCGCGGCAGATGCTGACCGAGCTGGCTTCCCGCTGAGGTAATGGTGCCGTTGGCGGCAAAACCGACAGGAGTGCTGGAAAGCAGAGCCAGCACCTGGGAGGACCGCTGAGGAGAGACCGCTGTGCAGGCTGGAGGCCGCACCTTCCCGTTGGACACCGATCCCATGCTGGAACCGAACCCCGAGGGGCCCCTCCGGAGCGCTCCGCCGCCCGGGCAGGTGCTGACGGTGCCGGCAGGCTGAGTCACGGTGAAGCCGCACCTGTCCTCCACGGGGAAGTCGGTGAAGAGCACCCCGTTGGGGCTCTGGTACGACTGGGGCCGGGCTTTGCTCCGGGCGCGGGGCTGAGGCCGGGGGGTCGATCTCCTCCTCCAACGCGGCGCCGCCGTCTCGTCGGAGGGACCCGCCTGGCCCGCCCCGTCCATCGCCCGCTCCCGGGGCCGCCGCGGCCTCAGGGCGGCAGCACTTCCCGCCCGCCGCCGCCGCCCCCCCGCAGCCTGCGGGTCGGCAAAGGAGAAGGAGACGGCACCGCTCGTCAGGCCGCGGCGGCGGGGAAGGGAGGAGAGAGGCACCAACACCCCCGCCCGTACCCACCCTCAGCCCGCGCTTCCCGCCGGCGGGCGGGGGCCGCCGCTGGGCGCTGCTCCCAGCTGTGAGGGGAGAGCAGGGCCCGATCCCTCCCTCAGCGCCCCGGGCCTCACCTCATGGCAGCGCCCCCGGGGGTGGGGGAGATGGCGGCCTCCCCGCCCACCTGTGGCTCGGCTGAGGCGGCAGAGCCCCTGGGCAGCACCACCCGGGCCGCGGCCACCGCGCTGCTGCCCCGGCCCCGCCCCGCCGCGGAGCGGGCCCAGCCGCAGGTAGCGGGCGGCGGGAGGGGCCGGGCTGGCGGCGGAGCGCGGCTGGCGCGGGGGCGGGCGCTGGGGGCGGCCCGGGTGCTGCCCGCCCGGCGCCAGGGAAGCGTGGCCCAGGCGGAGCGGGCGGTGTGGGGCGGTCTCCAAGGAGCCCGCGACGGGACAGGAATGACTGGAGTCACCCCTCGGCGAGAACTGGGTTCCTGTACCGCAGTGTGAACGCAAACCCGTGTGAGTGCGGGCTACCGGGGGCTAGAACCACGGCCGGACCCGCTCTGGGGGGATGGAAAAGCCGAGCAGCCTCCCGGCGCCCAGAGCCTTTTCCAACCCGTGCAGTTCCTACAGGGACGGCTTTTCCCCGGAGGAATGCCCGGGTACCCCCCGCACTGGGAAAAGGTTTGATTTCATACTGGAAATCAAGCGATGCCAGCCCCATGTACAGCCCGGGCAGAGGCTCTGCCCCTACACCTGCTCCTTCCTTAGGGAAAGGCAGCTGAGGCCGGCTTGCTGTCTGCTGAAGTGCTAGGAGAAAGCTGGGAAAAGGAGCAGCTTTGGGTGAAGAAATGGGACATAAGGCGGGAATCTGCTGGCAGTTTTGACAAATCATACAATGACATCACCCCGAAAAACCTGTGCCTGTAAAAATGGTGAAACTCACCTGTGACTTTGGTACATACACTGTGTCACTTAAACACAGGTTAAGAGAGAACAGAGTAGGTTTTAGACAGAAAAGCAGAACGTGTACTTCACGTTTCAGTGCCTGCCCACGGTGCTGCCCGGCCTTCGCCCCAGCCACAGCCACCGCTGCCGGGGGAAGAGCCTCAGCAGTGCCATTCCTGTTCTATTACATTTAGTAATAATTACCACATGTCCCTACTTCACTATCCACTTTTCCACTATTAAAATTTGTCTCCACTTCTGTTGGAAAAAGTAACAATCCCTATATTTTAAATCCATCTTGTCACTCACAGTCTGTGGAGCATTTAGCATGAGTAATTATTTTGCTCCACTATTAAATGTCACATTGGATATGAATGTAAAATGTAATTTAGAATGCCTTCCTAGTATTGAATCACAAACCAGAACTGTTTGTCAGGCTTCCCCCAAATGCATGAAAGATCAAGGTGTGGTTTCTGGTCCCGTGTAACGCATCCGATCCGGATCGGCAGAGCAGAAACACCTCGAATACCTGAAGACGCCGGAGCCCAGGCCCTGCCCTCCCAGCCTGGGACACTCTGAGATCCAGAGGTGTGGGGATGGGACAGTAAGGGCTGAAGACATGTGGCACATACCTGTTCCTGCTAATCCTGGCCTTTCCTCTGAGGTTTTCTGCCACTGAATTATTGGTGAAACATTCCGGTCATTTACATCTAAGTGAGCTTCAGGAAATGGCTGGGAGCTGAGAGCAGGGGAGCTTTGTTAGGCTGAAGGTGTTTCCTCCCACCTGGCTGAGAGAGCACTTTGCTTTCATCACCTGCAAGATGCCAACTTGATTTCTTCAGAGACTTGAACTGAAAAAGAGTAATACCAAAAGCTTTGATGTGGAGACTGGGCCTGCACCACACACCAGCCATACAGGATAGCAGCGCCTGGCTGGTGGAGCCCGGCCACCCAGGAACCCCTCGGCTTCTTTTGGGGCCAGAGACCGACTGTTGGGGTTCGCAGGAGAGAGTTCTGGGGGGTGCAGAGCTGGCCCTGTGCCACACATCTGTGCCACAGGCAGTTCCTGAAGGAGCCATGAGAGCTCTCTCCTCAGGGCAGAAGCAGCACACCGCTGCAGAGAACTCTTGCAGTCGCTATGCTTGGCAGGAGCTTAACCAAAAAACCCCACTGGCTTTTTATTTGGCCAGATCAGTCAGTTTGAAGCTGAGGTGATGACCGTGTTTGTTAACAGAAACAAATTTAATCAGAAAAGAGGAGAGGAACGTAACAAAGAGAAGGGCTATCATCAGACCTGACAGCAAACTGCAATGCGAGGGCTGTCTAACCGATCCCCCAAACATACACGTGAGTGTGGAATCGGGGGGGAAGGGCATGGGGCGGCCCCACACGGGCTGTCGTTCACTCTGGTGCATCCACACATTCCTGACTTCAGAGTGCAAATTTACCAACTCAAGTTCAACAAAATATCTGCTTATTTAAAGATGGGCACCTACCTAAGCTCCTGGCTAAACTTGAAGGGAGAAGAGCCTGGAAAAAAATTGTTCTCTCCAGATTTGCTCATATATCGCTGAATCAGGAAAAAAAAAAAGTAGATTAAAAGTCCTCTATTATCTTTTTAAAAACAATAAGATATTATTTATACTAAGCCTGTTTAGTAGGTAGTAAACAATCAGAAAAACTACAGAAAAACCCCTCAGGAACAGCCAGCCACAGGTACACACACATACACTTCAGATGTATTAATTCTTCTGCCAGAAGAATCCAGGAAAAACAATAATCTTACTAAGAATAAAATTAAGCAAAGCACACAATGAAATTAAAATTGACAAATTTGTATGTCTCACAAATGAGACATAACTTCATATTGCCACAGAAACTTCAAACAGCTGAAGCACACCAGGAAGAGCCACAGGCATAACCCCGAATGCTAGTTCAGTTCTCACGCAGGATTTCACAGCCTTAGGCATTAATTATAGAGAAAATTCACACGCAGGATTATTTCTAAAATTATCTCTCATGAAATTGCCAAGGAATTGGATATAGTTGCAGCACAGTACTTAACTCATAAATCTCAATTATGAATAACTGAAGTAATCAGCTTTTCCAAGATTATTCTCTTATACATACTTATTAATTATGATTCAATTACAAGAATCATCGTTGTTGCTGAACAGCCACCTCAGTGTTCCATTTCATGCACAGTAAAAAAGAAATAAAACCCTTACAATAAAATTGCCATCGTAAGAAAAGTAAAATCAAGAGAAATACAAACGTAGTTATTAACACTTCATACAAAGCAAGGCTCAGTGTAACATCACTGAGGTACTTTGGAGTGGAGCACCCTGAGCTGAGCTAGGGACGGGCAGGGAGAGCGCGGGCTTCTGCAGGGCCCCTATGGACACAGCTCCACCGCCACGCGTCAGACCTGAAACCTGTGCCCATGAGATGTGGAGAGAGGAGGGAATCTGCCCCAAAAGCTTCAGCCACGGCTTCACAGCTATGGGGTTCATCCCCTTAATGACCTTGAACAATTACTAGTGACAATTTGAAGTCAAGCCACCATTTCCTAGCTCGTACAAGAGACCTAAAAGCTAGTGTTAGATAATTGCACCAAACCAGAAAGCATTTCTGTACCTGTGTGCCACCAACCATCCCCTGATATCCACAGCACTTCATCATAACCAGGGTGAGACAGCCAGCCATCAGAAGACATGCACAGATATTTCCAGTGGTGAATGCAGTTATCCCCTGAAAATCTACCAAGGAAAATGGAGGATTATTCATCTTTTCCCCACATCCAAATCAAGAGCACAGTTCTCCTCTCTGTGAAATCAAAGAGTGAAAGACTCTGGCTTTATTTGTGAATTAAATACCTGTGCTGTGCAGTCCCAAGTGCAGTGCTCACCGTATGAGTCCTGTAGCATAGTTTTTCATAGACAGCAGTGTAATCACTACCATACCCGACATATTTCAGGCATATTACATACAACATCTTCTCTCCTACTCCGTACAGCAGATTTATATCCTTTCCCAAAGCCCAAACTCGCCATGCCCCTGCAACTTCAGCACCCTGCAGATGACCTTCACTGCTGTGGGGGTTCACAGCTCTGCAGCCCCCTCCTGCAGCTGCACTGTCAGCAGCATCTGTCCCTTCCGAGCCTGCAAGCAGAGGTGAAGGGGATGGAACGGCTCTGAGGGAAGTGCCTGCAATGAACCCGTCTGCAGTAACTGGCAGCTGTGAAACAGCCAGATCAGTAACACTCTTTAAACTCCTCTCTTCTCCTGACTTTGGGCAGCCTGTTCACAGTCAGCTGAAAAGGAGCCAACTGTTCTCAGCCAATTAGTGCAAGCCTCTATCTCATCATTAGCATGCACGAAGGAATAAGACCCCTACTGTCTCACCAAACCCCCGCCACAACAGCAGGAGTGACAGAGGTCACCAAGCTGAAGGACAGACTAGCTGCAAGTGTGATGGAGCCAGGCCACTGGTGAAATCCTTCTGTGACTGCTTTCTCCACTCTGGCAGGGACATGAAGGAGTCTGCAAGGGAGTGGAGCTTCTTCCAACGAGAGCAGCAGAATTTTCCTGAGGAGGACACTTGTTACTCCAGCAACACAAGCAATCTCAATGCACTCACAGCCATGCCATGGAGAAAGGGCAGAGCAATTATTCATTACTCTGAATAATGCCTGGCTAAATTTTAACTATAAATCAATCAAAGACAGCAGAAGATGGGGTCTTTAACTATTTCTATTTTCCTCTTAATTGTTTTTGCTGTTGTTAAAATAGTCAGCAATAGTAAAGCTGTGCAGCATCAATGAAAAGCTTTTAGGGAAAAAAAATTACATTTGTAATGACTCCATTTAAATGTTTGAAATTCCAAAAGTGAATTTCATCTCAATAATTCTAACCTACAGGAGAGCAGTTAAGGAGATGTGTCTGAAAAATGTAGATATAAACTCTTTTAACTGATTACTATAGTTCATAAGATGCTGCTATTGAACAGTTTAGCAGGAAGATAAGGGACTTCAAATGTTTCCTAACAAAAGGGCTGAAGCATTGCTTGCCATAGCTGGAGACATTTAGTGGTTGCTATTAGAAACTAAAGCAAGCTCAGGAGCCTGCAAAAGCACGGTCTTTGCAGCTAAAGGATGCTATTTTCTGTGTCTGCTCCTTCTTCAGTCTTTGTCTGCATGTGGCGCAGAAAATGCCTGAACAAGCGACAGGAGGAGGAGAGGATCATTACTGTGGGTATGTCTCCAGAGAAGCTGCTGAGCTGCTTCTTGTTCTTTCAGTTTGTCTTTTGTTGGGTTTTTTTGTGTTTTTTTTTAAAGGAATGAACATTCTGCTCATACAGAAATTAAAAATAATTAAAAATGGAGAACCACTATGTTTTTATCTGCTTCCTTAATGACAGATAATTTCTGGGCTTGACTCGCCACTGCCCCTCTTTGCCATCGCAGCAGAGTCACCTGTTCCGTAGCCCCTTTTGGGCTGTGATTTTCCAGCCCTGCCCCTGTGGCTGCCCGTGGCCCACCCACCCTGCAGTCCCAGTGAGGTGTGGTTCCACGTGCCCACTGCTGAGCTGTGTACCCAGCGACTCCACAGCCCCGCTCTGAGCCCACAGCTCCAGCCTCCACACAGCGGGTAGGTGCTGCAAACGGAGGCTGACATTTCCAAAGCTGGATCTCTCCGTTAGACACCTAAACCCTCTCCATGGCTTACCTAAATCCAGCTGGTTTTCAGAACCTGTGAGCCTGCTTTAGTTACTAACCCACGGGCATGCACCAGATTTCCCCTTTGCTGCATTAAAATGCTGGAATTTTACAAAAGCCAAAGCAACAGAACCAGCAAATGAGGAACTCTGGAGTGTGAGGCAGGGAAGCTTGTATCTGTTCTTCTCTAATGAGCTGGAACTCTGAAGTGTGCCTTTCCTCCTTAAATTCAAGTTTCCCACTTGTACTCTACATCCAAATTCCACACTTCACTTAGCTTCTTGGCTGAGGTTCCTTGAGTGGAAACTATGCACCAACACGTGGGTAACGGCAGCTCCTGGTCCTGCCAAGGCTGTGGGAGCTGCACTGTGGACTTCAACGAGAGCAGGATTCTGGCTGCAACGGGAGCCATTTGGCCTGAGTACCGGTGAGTTCAATGCAGTTCCCTGCTGCACGTCGTGAGAGGCCATTCTCACATGTCACTGGTCCCTCTACACTGCAGTGCACTATGCACAAGATATTGTCCAAATAACGCACAAGGAGTCTTTCTGGAATAATATTGTTTTGCTCAATAGCAGTCTATGTAAGACTATTCCTCTCCTAACATTTTGAAAAATTTGCCCTTCTTTTATTACCCTTCCACTTCAAGCTATTTGAAGTGTTCCTAATTCAACTCTGAACCCACTAATTAGCTCAAATACATTTTAATTGGGATTTAGCCTGCTGTTGTGAGTGCCAAAATTCAGCTATATGGTTTCTCTAAACACGAGTTTTCTAAAGTACTTTCCTTTCCAGTCAGATTCATGCTCTTCTTTTCTAACAGTCACTTAAGTGTTCTCATGTGGAAATACTTTCTACTGTATTATCTAAGTCCTCTTTTCATCCTTCACCTTGACTGGGACTTATTTCCTAACCTACCATAGAGAACTTGAAAGTTCATTTATATCTGTGCTTCTCAAAAGATCCCTGAGAAGGAAAAGACACATCCCAGGCTGAACTCTCCACTTCCTCACCCCGACACCATTTTCAGAACTGATTATCTTTCCTCTTCAGACAATAAGCCCTTCTGAAACAATTTTCATCATTCACCTCTCTCAAATAACCTTGTTAATTAAGATAGACTAGTAATGGTGAGCACACTTAGATACACAATGCACAAGAACCTGTGTAGCTCTACCAAGATAATTCTCATGCTTGAATTACACATGGCTGTATGTGTGTATGCATCTTTCTGTCTATATAAAACAAGTACACAGAACCCCACAGCACATCCCACACTCACACGCAGCACTTCTGTGCAGGAAGCACGAGCATTAACTATGCAACTCAAGCATCTCTTAAAAGTACTTGTCCAGCACTTGGTCAGCTCGAGTGCTGTCATTGACTTTGCTCTGCTGGTAAGGACCATTCTCCCCAGCTTACTGTCGAGTCATGAAGACTTAAATGACAGCCCATGACCAGCCAGGAGACACTGTATAAAGAAGGATTGGTCAGGGAGTCACAGACTTCAGCCCCACATCTGCTACATCACTGCTGCAGTAAGAAACACCAACCTGGCAAGAGCAGAGCTTTCTATAGTCTCTCTCCTGTACAAAGGAGATCTCCAGCTGTCCTTTCAGATCCCCTTTCCAACGGCCTGGGCTCAGTGCAGATCAGTAAAAGCAACAGCGAGAACCTGGGTTTATTTTCAAACACAACTTCCCCAGCACTGCACCTCCCGTGGTAACAGATACCAGGGAGCACTTCCTCCTGCAGCAGCAAAGCACAGGTGACCGTCAAACCCGACTGAGACAACAACGTGCTTGCACAGGTCTCAGAACCACAACGTGCTCCAGAAGCACAATTTCCAAAGCACACTGATGTTATGGTTTGTAAATAGTGCTGGCAACTGAAATTCCAGACCTGATCGGTGCAGTCATGAGGAAGACACAAAGGAGAAGGGGTGTGTAAAGCAGAGTATTGCAGGGAAGAAAAGAAAAGAAAGACCTTCAGCTGAAACAACAGCAAGTTAGGAGCAGAGTGAGAAGTCTAATTCATACAATGCTTCTAACAAGGCTAAAGAGAGAGAAGATGGGGGTAGAGACACTGAGCCAAGAATAGAACAGAATCCCAAGAGAGGACTCTGGATTCAGAAGGAAGGAAAAAAAGGAAGCGGGAGGACAAAGTGCTGCTGCGCCACGGGCCGGTCTGCAGAACAGCGAGAGCGCTCTGCCCGAGCAGGGCCCTGGGCTGAGATCAGTCATTTGATCTGGGAAACAAGTCCCCTCAGACAAAACATTTTTATTGCTCTTCAGTTAGTTTCAAAATTAGTCAGAGACTGATTTTATCCCTTAAATCAAACTGAAGGTGAGCAAGACCTTGAAAGAGGCATTCTTCCAGAGAGGCAATACTGGACCCAAAATAAGCAGAAACCCTGCCCAGCACAGCTGCTGTGGAGAATAAGCTGATTTAGTGAAGAGTTTCAATACTTTTCAAGTTACTCTGAAAAAACTTAGCACTAGAGTCCTGTGAACTTATTTATTCCAGCAGGTCAGCTGGAACAAGTGTGAGCCTAACAAAGAGCAGGCTGCTCGGGCAGCTCCAGGTCCACATACTTTACCTAGTTGGGAAGAGCTGTCACAGGCGAGAGCCTTGCTCGAAGGACGAGGACTTACAGCTGAGTTCCCCTGGCTCTGTAAAGGCCTTACAAGTCCTGACACTGGAGGTGAACATGCACATGGCACTCCCTGGACAGCCATGGACACAAAACACCACGTGCCCTGGATGTGCAGGGACTCCAGCTCAAACGCTTCCAGGATCCACCAAGCTGCGCAGCCGCTGCCAGCAGTGCTGGCTCCCAGACAGCTTGGGGGAGCTGAACAAAGTCATTTGAGCTCGTTCAGGGACTGAGACCCCACTGTCTCAGTAGGTGACAATGCCCTGTGCTCTCCTAAATCATTAGAAGGAGCTCTGTGGATTGTGACTCCTCTTACATCACTGCTCTTATTTGTACATGGTCTTACCTACTGTGCTTTGGGGTTTTATTTTTACAGGCTGATATTATCTATTTTGGGGTTTTTTAATGTTGAATTATGCCCCTCTGAGGTGTAGAAGAAAGGTTCTAGTGGATTAAGGGACGCACACATACAAAAAGAATGTTTCTTCACAGCTCAGAAAACTTGCATGGCTTCTTTCTAGCAAGCTCTGTGCTGTTAAATACACATCTGGATTCATGTGAGGTATCAAACTCCTTATGTTTCATTTACAGTTTTATTCAAAGTTTCTCAGGAGATAAAAGACCAATAAAGTGGCTGGAAATACTTTAAAATGCAGTCTGAAAGAAAGAGAAAAACGTTTTAACCTTTGTGTCATTACTTGGAAAACAAAAAGAGAACTGCAAGCAGCATTGTGTCTATGCTACTGTAAAGGGCTTCCTGTTCTCCTTGTTTCTGCATGCCCTTTGTCTCTTCAAAAATCAGACAAGTAAGAGAAGAGCTGCTGAAGTGCTGGCATCCTCTGCCCTACAGCACTGGATTAGGCCAGCACTTGTCAGGCCGGCGTTTCGAACTGCCCCGCTGCAGTGCCAGTGTGTTCCCTGGCTGAAGGGGAGGCTCCTGGCGCCATGGACAACGCTCCCAGGACATGTTATGATGAGGTTTATGCTCTTGGTTGTTTCAGTGATAAAACCCAGAAGCTAGAAGGAAACAGAACACATTTTTCTCTCTAAGACAAAAGAGAAGAATATGTGTTACAAGCCAGGTTACTTAGCTCCATACCTGCTTGCTCTGTATCATAATTAATCAATTCTTCAAGTAGCAAAATAACCAAATGAATGATCTCAGTCACCTCACTTGGAGTTATATAGGCTCTTTGGTAAGAGTGATTATTTTTAAGACCTAGCTCAGGAACGCTGAATATCAGATACAAATATCACATACAATATCAGGTGCTTGCGAGAGGTGAACTCTCCTGTGCTCAAGGGGAGAGAATGTTCATTTTTGTCAAGCAAGATGTTTTTCTGTCCAGATCCTTTCTATGGATTTGAGTGTACACTGGACTGTGTGTGCCTTTATGGACTCTTGTGACTTGGCAGCAGCCACCCCGTAAAGCTCACAGGAAAGGAATTTGGTCTTACAGTGCAGTCTGAGCCGTGGCACAGTCCACACCTCTCGAGCTGTGTCACTAATAATTCTTTATGATCCATTCAGTTAAGCCCGTCCAAACTCCTTTGTAAATACTCCTAAATGAGTTTACTGATTTAGAATTAATTTTTAAGCTCAAGTAATTAACTAAATGCCAGGTTTAAACAGATTTAAGTGCATCCAATGGGGATACAATAAAACTTATAGTTCACCATGTACCACTGGGATGCAGTAGCCCTGACTCTGAATTTAGGCCATCTAGAGAAACAGCAAAGTGCAAATCAACTACCATCCACTACAAACAGTACCACAGCATTGTTTTTAACTTAATTTTTTTAGTGGGATAAAAATGAGTAACTTCTTAGAGAAACTACCAATGTGTAGAAGAAATTAAATCACTAAGTAAATGTTTTCCTTCTCACACTGGCAGTGATAGGAAAGAAGCTGGAAGTCAGCAGCTTTCTGCCATCCGTGAGCGGGGTGGATCCCGCAGGTGACAGCTGAGTCGAGGCTTCGCGAGCCTCTTTGCTCACCGTAACTTTGCACAGTGTCAGTCAGAACAGGCTGCCAGGTGTCAAGCCACAATCACCCTGGAACTGAGAGCTGAACAAGCCATCCCCAAATCGCCTGAGAACCCCAGGAGAAACATTGAAGCCAGAAGCCAGAGACGTTAGAAAGGCCAGCCAGCTGCAGATGTTCTTATCCTTGTGAGGGAAAACCCAGGAATACTTGAAATACTCCAGATAGTTATGACTGGCCAGCAAGCTCCACAGCACATATATATCTTTGTTTTAAGTAAACCATTAACAGAACAGTCCAATCACAATGATAAAAACCACACTAATATTCTTGGACTAAACTACTTAACTCTAACTAGCCATCCAAAACTAATGCTGCAAAAATTGAGATGCTTCCAACAGAGGAAAAAACATATAAAGGGCAGGCTCCTATGACACAAAAGTTTGGAAAGTTAATTTTTGAAACACAGAGATTTATTAGAAGTATATTGCATTACAAGAAAAGAGGTCTGCTCTAAAATTTAAGTCTAAAAATAGCCTTTCTCACAGAGTTCTACTTTGAGTGAAAGATTTCTTTAAATTACAATATAATTAGAAACCTTTCTTTGACCTTTGCACAGTCAAATTCTGATTCTTAATCACCTGATTCAATTCATGGTTATGATTTCAGAAAGAAAATTGTATTTTAACAACAGTCCATACCTGTTTTTGTGTTATTGAACCTGGAGGAATTTTAAGTACAAATATATTTGGCATTATATACACTGTTTATATTTTGATCCAAATAGTCTGAGGGGGGGGGAATTAAAAAAGGGTTTCTCATTTCTCCTCTTTTCTGTCACCATCTACACAGTGCAAACACAGCAGGGAAATTAAACCTTAAATCTACATTTGTTATGTGAAGTTCTGTACAAATAGGAAAGGGATACTCAAAGGGAGAAGGTAATGAGAGTTTCTAGTTTCATGCATCTTAATTGTGCAAGACCTTGATTTTATAAACCTTATACAAAAAAATTTTTTCCACCATGTTTCAATTAATTGCACAGTCTTCAAAAAATCAGAGCACCAGACTGCAGCTACTCTGCTCCCTGCACTGGGTGATGTGTGTTTAGAAAGCTCAGAGGATCGCAGACGGGTGCATCTGAGGGGCCCTGGCAGCGCTCCCGAGGCACGTGAGAAGTCCCCTGTCAAACAGCACCGCAGTCCCAAAGGGAACACAGCTCACAGGGCAGCGCTGGCTTTCTGCCCACTCAGCTCCATTTCCTTCCTCAGACTGCTGAGAGGCACAGAACAGCGCCGAGCATGTCGCTCAGCAAGTTCAAGCAAGCTCTTCTCTCCTTTTGGCATCTTTCTTTTTATCAGTCTTGTACCTGGATGTATGCATAAACTCACCCACAGCTTTAGTAAAAGAACAGTTACCTCAGAAATCACTCTGTCACCTTTTTCTCAGCCCATCCTGGGCAGTCCCTGCCAGAAGAGCACTCCACATGCCCCACATACTTCCAGACCTGCTGGACAGGGCAGCTGAGGTTAAGGCTGTTTGAGAGACTTTCAGCACCTATGGACAGCACGTTTGGGAACACAGAAATACTCACACCTGACTTGTCACTCACAACGAGTCTGAGGTCTCTTTATCAAGAAGGCTACTATTTGCCATTGTCCCTGTCCCTCCCAAAGGGAACAGATATTTCTCTCATGTATGCAAAGGGAGGACAGGCAAATAATGAATCAAAAATGGGTTGTTCCTCCCAGAAGCTCCTAGTTACCAGAGGTGATGCCAGGATGGTGGGGCCGTCTGCTCCTAAACCGTACAGAGCTGTGCCCAGGACTGAAGAACAAGATAGCAATGGAAGGCAGCCACTGCGCACACATAAAAGCTCTTGTCGGGGAAAAGAAAAGCTCAGCATGGTTTTAGGTCTGTATTTAAAAAATACAGTGTGAAAAGCTCTTCACAAAGCTAAGCAGAGGCAGCTGAGCTGGCAGTTATAATAGAGCCACATTAACAGGCAGGGAAGCAGGCAGCTCCAGAATCCATCACGAGAAAGACTGCAGATTATTATTTTTAAAAGATCCACTTTCTCCATCAGGCTGCACACCACCATTCCACCTACACATGCTGCACATTCTGTCCATCCTGGTTCTCTTTAGGGAAGGAGAAATGCAAAGACTGTTCTGAAAAAACAGAACTGAACAGAACAGACTGAAATGTGCATTTGTGATAAATACTATTGGAGAGTGCTCACTTAATAAAGAGCACAAACAGTAAAGGAGTCCTTTAAAAAATACATTAACATGTAAAGCAGGGACAGTTGCTATGATTCTTAAGAAACTTAGGAATTATTTGATACATTTCAGCCCCTATTAAAGGTAAGACAAAAAGCACAAGTGTCCTGCCTCAGGGATTAACTGCTTTTATAAAGCTGCTGCTCAGCAGACACTGTGTTCTTACGGGGAAAGGGATGTTGATGGAACAAAACATGACCAGAGTGAGAATGTCCGAGACGTGGAAAAACAAGGGAAGAACAGGCAGTGCCAAATTCTGCACCAGAGGCCAAAAACCCCGTCAGTGAAGATGAATACATGACTTAGTCATTTTAATAAAGAAGGCCTCTGTTTTGACTTCCAGGGTTTGAGATAAAGTTCCTGCCAGTTCTTCATTTGCCTTCTGCCAGGCCTAGCTGGGCTGGACGTCAGCAGGGCAGCAGTGACAAGGTCCATCAGCAGCGACAAGGAGTGGTTATGGTCCATCACCTCCTGACACAGCTGCCACATGGCTTCCCCTGTTCTGTGTAACGTGGCCTTGCGGGGGTCCCAGAGCCACTCAGTGCGGTCCCCAGCCTACAGGAGATGCTGTTCATGCATCAGTACATCTAAGTCATGTTTAGAGCAAGTCTTCTGAGTCCCATCCAGGACCTGAGCTAGGATACCAGACCTTTTTCCTGGAACCATTAAGATACAAATGTCCTCTTCTGCTTTCTGCTGGTGGACGATGGCTCACCGTTCTCCAAGCAGAGATGTAACTCAACACAGCCAACAGTACTTTTCACTGGGACATGTGGGCAAGCTACACACATGCTGCTCCACAGAGAGCTGGTTTGTTCTGGAAACACCTGGATGGACAGCAGAAGAGCTGAGCACAGGCTAATGTGCCTGCTGTCTCCTTCACCTCGTGGAAAAATCAGCAGGTACAGAAAAATTTACAAAAGTACATCAGAAATCACAAGAAGCAGCTTCAGAGAATGGTTTCACTGTGGCCCTTTCCTTGCTAGAAAGTAAAAAGGGAGGAAATTCTCTCCTTTGCTCCAGGACACTCACTCACCCAGCGCCCAGCCAGCAGCACCCATCCCTCATCAGCACTCAGCTCGTTCGTGCCTAACCATACACAACTCCTGTTCAGTTTTTATGCACAAAGAAATTATAGGCTCATGGTTATCTGGCTGCTCAAAGGTCAGTTGTGCTGTGTGCTGCAGTAATAGAGCATCTGTGACATAAAAATCCAAGGCCTACTACTCCTTTGTTCCTTCTGCATTCAGACTGTCACGTTAGATAAAGAGCGAAAGCAGTCCATAGCTTACATTCCTAGACTGATAAGCTGTTTCCAACCAACCTGTGCAAGCTTCCAGCTGAAAATGCAGCATGGTGGAAAAGTGTGGAAGTGTACCACCTTAGCTTTTGCTTCATCTAGGAGCAACAGAAGATTCTCTCTTTGCCCACCTTATTTTAGTCCAAAAAAAGAGCCCCAAAACAGTAGGAATGTGAAAAGCAAATGAAGAAGAAAAAACTAGATTTCCCTGTCCTTGGGGAGACAACATTCAGCCAAAAAAGTTACCCTGGTTAAACTACTGGATTATCACTGGCTGAACCTTTCTCCCCAAGCCTCCCTTGAAGCTTAAGACTCATTCCTAGTGGCAGTTTTCATCGACTTCCAAACACTGCTCAAGCTAAATTCACAGAGGCTCTTCCACACTGACTGACCTCACCCGGAGGCAGCTGACAAAGTACAAGATTGAAGGTCCAGGAAAACTTCAGAGAAAGCTGCTGCTTTTCTGTGCCAGTTCGTCAGAGAAGTGTAATCCTCACCTTACATGTTCCCAGCTCCCAAGTACCACAGTCTGGTGTAAGCCTGGAAGAGCCTGAGCCAGGCAGGTCACCCTCTTGTGAGGCTTTCCCAGCAGGGTTTCCCTACACGGGCCCATGTGTCCGTGCCACCTCTCCAGGTTGCCGTGGCAGAAGGCCACAGAAGCTACAGAGGCCCGTGTTTGGCAGTAAATAAGGAAAAGATCTCAAGATAGTGCCCAGGGAAACCTACACCTGATGCCACTTGGCAACACAGGCAAAGTGCTGGGACATGGCTCATCCTGTGGGATGCAACATGACTGACACAATTGGTTTTAAGAAGTGATGACAATTTTTATCCCTTTACACTATGCAATATGTCTGTTATGTGCAGAACTTTACAAAATTGTCATCATTAGCCAAACTTTTTAGGTGTGTGGCAAAATTAGTGTCCTTGCCTGAGAACTGAGCTAAGCCAGCCATCTGGGTTTTTGAGAAAATCCTCTCCTGAAGCACTGAATGCACAGCACTGTGGGGTCTGTCCACACAGCACCTCCTCCACCAGACACTCCTGCTCACTTCTCTCCAGAGGGTAAGGCTATCAATCTATCAGTGCAATTAATTCACAGATCACACAATCATGCATTTATGTTTTCTTACCTGTCCCTTTCCCTTGCATATATACAAGAAAAAAAAACAGTTAAGGATTAAGTTTTGCTCTCATTTACATTCGCACAAGTTCCCTGTGTTCTCTCCAAATCTGCATACAGCTCAGCAGTAAGACTCCATCAAAGAGTCCAAAAACCACATTCTTAATCAGGCTAAATTATTGCTGACCCAATCCCATTTAAATTCTGCCCACATAAAACAGAGCTGCAGCTAAGACATCTAGTGTGATAATCACTGTTGGACATTAATTACTAGTTATTTTCACTTGCAGATCAGAATAATATATACACGTTAGCTTGCCAATCATATTACTCCAGAATTAATGCGAGACATTTGAGGGAGAAAAATGCAAGCAACGCTTTAAGCAGTGACTGATATGGAGCTACAAGCATTCATCCAACCAGTAATTAAATCACTTGCAAAAGTTGGTTTGTAAGAGATAAACTAGAACCAACAAGCTACACATGCATTATGTGCAAACATCAACTGACCCTGAGCTCCAGACGCTGTTCTTTCTCACAGTGCCTCTGACTGCCGAGCTGCCTGCACTGCACACTGTCCCTATCTGCTCCAGCTCTCCGTCCTGCATTCCTGCCCGACATTCTCTGGGTGCAAGCCTAGCACACGAAGGAAGGGTCCTTTCTCTGCTCCCCACCCCGCACACCGCAGCACTTATCAGCCATTCAGCGCGTGCTCTGGGGCCCTGGTGCTGCCTCCTCTCAAACGCTGCACACAGACAAACCCTCACACAAAACCTACTGCACCCTCCCGTTTCTCCTTCAGCAAAGTTCAGTGTTCGGTTCCAGGCCATCCCTGCTCGCTCTGTTTGCCATGGCTGCTGCCAGAGCAGTGACCCTTAGCAGAGTGGGTTAAATACAAGCACTGCCAGGTGACAGTTACGCCTCCAGATGAGGGTATCTTTAACACAAGAATTTAGGGAGCAAACAAATGAAAGACAGTTGACATGAATCACTGGAGAGCAGTACCCTGAGATTCACATTTTGCACTCCACTCCAGGCACAACTCCTCTGGTATTCACTGCAGTACTCGAGCTGGGATGAACACATCTGGCATCAATAAGACACATACCATACTTCACCAAGAGTCCCACTGCTGTCAACTGCCGCTCGTGAAAGTAAACAGAAAACAGTTATTTATAAACCCACTCAGTCATGAAGAGAGGCTTCAAGAGGCTGTAACAGTGAGCTCTGCACAGTTTATCTCTGGAGTTCTAGTTTATATGAGCCCTAAGGCAAAGCTAGCTGAAGCTCCTGGCTGTCTGGCGGGTAGGTGCAGGCAGGGAAGGTGGCACGTCACAGACTGCACACACATGCAGACATCCCTACCCAGGCAATGTGATGAGGGCAACGTTACTACAAAAGAGGTTATAAATATCTAATCAAGTGAAAAATACAGTAGTGCCTGACCTAGGTGATCATGAGTGATCAATATGATCAAAATTAATATGGAAAAAAAACATAGGCAGAAAGATCTGATTATAACTGTATGTGTACTGTACACTAACACAACTTAGTGCAACTCAGTGGAAAGACTCACGGCTTCTCATTGACTTAAACAATTCTTGAGTCCAGAATATGAATTTATTCCAATTATGCAAATGCTTTGCAGCAGTCTAGAGTGACCTAGTACATGGAGAAAGAAGGGGTTAAACTTGCAAAGAACATTCATTAATGCATGTCCATATGGCCTGTTTATACAACTGTATAAATAGATTAATGAGTAAGACAATATTCCAGCCTGAGGATGAGAGGACAGTTTCCCTCTCTGTTTGTGTATGTCAGTATGTGATTATGATGTTAGTTATAACTGGCAAATCCAACATGAGAAATTGCTTCCTGAATATTAGAGGTTAAAAACCAAGCCAGCAAATGTTCACCCAGCTACTAGGGCTGATACAGACTCCTCACAGACTGGAGCAACTCCCATACACACTGGCAAGTTCTTCTGCAAACACCTATGTATTTCTAGGTCCACAGTCTTAACCTCTTGTTGTGCCCCGTTTCCCAGAGATAAAACAAAGACAAAAGAAGAGAATGAGAGAGTGACTGTGATCATTTCATGCTGTATATGCAAGTTTGTTTTACATGTTATCGACATACACATTGCTTGTTCGATAACAAAGGTGACACAGCCATTTGGTACAAACTGGAACTACAGAAGCAGCAAGAGAATTTCCAAGAGCAGCGAGCTGAAAGGAAGGCTTGGAAATGTGTTAGTGAGGAGAATTACAGAGCCACTGGTAAAAAGGTACAGATGTGAACATTTCCACTGGCACACCTGTGTCAAATCTGCAATACTTATCACAGTGCTGGCATGGAAAATATTCCCAGCATTAAATTAGCAAGGTTCTCTCATTCAATTGTACACGAGTGTTTGTGGGAAACACCCTTTACAGCAAACAGGAAGAACACAATAAAACTGCCAGAATAATCCTGCCTGTCACCTCTACTGCCTTCCCGAATTGTGTCAATGAATGGAAGTGTTCAGGATATGCTGATCATTGGAGCATATTAAAACTTAGAATTTGGGGTTATTTACAGACCTTAGGCTTTGAAGAGGCAGCTGAGAGCCCCCTGCACTTTGAATACAGCCTCCAGGAGCACATTTAAACACATCTCTGTACCACCCTCTGAATCCAATATGCTCCAAGCCAGGTTGCAAAAGAACATTCGTATTTTGTTTGTGCCTAGAGAGAGTTCAACTCAGGGCCAAAGGAGAAATGATTAGAGATATTAAAAAGGGAGAGGAAATAAAAAAGGAAAAGAATCTCAAGAGAGCAGATCCTAGAAATACTGAAGTTGAAAGTCTGAGAATTGGCAGGCAGCCAAGACACAAACTGAGTGCAGAAGGCGACAAGGGGATTGCAAGGAATTGGCAGGCAGACATCACGGGAGATGCCAAATGAGAGCACACAAAGGGAGTGAAATGAGTCACAACTTATAAAAGGAGATACAAGAAAGAAAACCCAGCACAGGGGGAGAATGAGAAAAAGGAGACATGATCCAGGACTTGCAGCTTTATAATGCTGGATAAAAATAACTGAAAAAGCTAATTTGCCAGATTCAATCTAGTATATGACAGAGAAAGGCAAGAGCCCGAAGTGATGGGGGGCACACAGGGAGGAGCCCTTGCAGAGAACGGGGATAAAGGATGGTTCAGAGAAAGCAACCAAATCGAGTCCTGAATTCCTCCTGGGCAGGGCCATTTGCAAACTGCAGGTTTCTATTATCTCTCTCCTTATCTTCAGCCTTTGCTTATGCAAAAAGCAAGTCAAGGCTGCAGGCTATGCTGCTGAGTGGAGGTGTTGATAGGGAGGAGGCAGATTTAACAAGAATGCTGCCTTTTATAAAATTCTCCTGGCTCCACTGGAGATCTCAGACAAACCTGCAAGTTTAGACTTCACATTCAAGCTCTGCTGCACATGACTCTCAGCTAGTCACAGCCTTATCTCTGTCTCTACCTGCTTGCTGTGGTTCAGAAATAAAGAAAGCCTTGCCTGCCTAGAAAAAGCCAGAGTCCTTGTTTCAAGAGTTTTAAATATAAAAGGATTGTGCCACTTGCTTTGCAATCTATGCAGCATCTGCTCTTTAGCTCTAATCTGCTCTGTTCTTCCATCTTTTAGGCTCTGACCTTTGATCCTCCTGTGAACTGAAGCCATTAGACAAGGGCAGCATGCTGAATCTCTGCCCTGAAATGCTTTATGCAAACCCTTTATTATTTGTGCTTACTAACCTGGATTTACCACAATTAACACAGGCAGCTCCATCTCAGCTCTAGGCAGCACTGTGCACAGAGGCACAGGCACGTATACAGCACAAATCCACAACTCAGGGATAACTCCAACAGCTTCACCAACCTCTCCCTTCACGCCCATTTCCCCTTTTGATAGAAAGATATATTTTTACCACCAACATCTGTAAGTACAAGTATGCTTTGAATCATTCTCTAAGAGTCAATTAGAGCAGATAAGAAGGAGTGGGCAGGTGTGGAGGAGGCAGGTGGGCTGGCTCTGGGTTTCAAACCTCTCATCCTGATGAGCACACAACTCAGTATGGCAGAGCAGGAAAAGCAAGACCGAGTAGGTGGGTGTCAAGCTGCTAAAACTTTACAGACCAGAGATAACAGCTGAGCACCTGGGAACTGCTACAGAGCAAGTGCAAAGCCTGTCTGTCCAACATGCTGCACTCCCCCTCATCTCTGTTAGAGCAGAGATGGATTTCAACTGACTGCTGGGTCCAGCACATTTCTTTAACTGAACCTCCAGATTCAAGGAGAAGAGAAGGCTCTGGGGAGACCTTCCAGAGGCCTTCCAGTATCTGAAGGGGCTCCAGGAAGGCTGGGGAGGGACTTTGGCCAAGGGCAGGGAGTGACAGAACAAGGGGTGATGGCTTGAAAGTGGCAGAGGGGAGATGGAGATGAGATGTGAGGAAGAAATTCTTTGGTGTGAGGGTGGTGAGACCCTGGCCCAGGTTGCCCAGAGAAGCTGTGGCTGCTCCTCCCTGGAAGTGTTGAAGGCCAGGTTGGATGAGGCTTTGAGCAACCTGGTCTAGTGGAAGGTGTCCCTGCTGATGGCAGGGGGGTTGGGACTGGATGAGCTTTAAGGTCCCTCCCAACCCAAACCATTCCATGATTCTATACAAGAGATGGAGCTAACACTGTTTGCATCCAAAAACCTGGGATATCCAGGTCACCTGCAAACAGAGTAAGTGTTTGCTGTCCCCTTCCATCTTCTAGCAAGTGGAACACCAGCCACTTGCCTTTGTGCCAACCTGACCAAAACCCCAGGTGCCAGCTCCATGGCCCTGCTTGCTGGAATCTAGCCGTGCTGGAATCAGCCTGGTTATGAGCAGGTCACCAGGCAAGATGGGCACACAGTGTGACACCTCAGGGACAACCCTCGAGACACAAAGCTGGAGGCACAGAGCAGAAGAGGCTGCCCTTCAGCTGCAGCTCTTTGCCCACACTCAAAGGTTTCTCTGCTTTGAGTATGTGGAAGATTTCATGCAGTATAAAGTTGAGGGAAATTCCTGCCACTTTATGACATGAATTGTATCAGTAGACTTACTTTCAACTGAGGAGTAAGTTCTGTTTGTCAGGGCCCATTTATACCAGTCTGATTTCAACCATGTGAAGGAACGGATCACTAGAAGAAACACATCTAACTAATTACGGTGGAACACAGATGGTTTGTTCAAAGACTGATCTTATTATCAAGATCATTGCTTTCCTAACTTGTATGTAGGAATTTATTAATGAAAATATCTTTTGTCTAAAGCTTTCAGGGCTCTGAAAGTCTTTTATGACAATGTGCCAATGTGAAAAATGAGGCACAGCCTAAATCTACTGAAAATCACGGCACAGGGACAGACAAAATCAGCACTGTGGAAACGGTGGCTGTGCACACGACAGAAAACCTGAGAATACTTTGAATAGAAAAAGAACTTTTGCTTTTCATGCCATTTGAAGTCACCACAGGCCTGCCCTCAGTTGTCTGGCAGCTTGAAATGGCTCTGCACAGTTCACCTGAATTAGCTTGCACTTAGCTCATTTTTCCCATAGGACCCGTGATCTTAAGCAGAACAGAGACTGAGCACAGATGACAAGCAGCAGCATCTAGGATGTGTCTCATTAGCCTGTTATGAATTTGTGGAACATCCTTTGAGATAGAAAAACCAAAACTGTTAAGAAAACAAACCCCAGGTATGGGTTTGTCTCTATTGCCTATATCTTACAGTGCATGTTACAGTACCAAAATCATGAGGTTCAATGAAGTTCCTTGAAGAATAATTTTATAAATCATTCTGATGTTTTAGGAAATGTCACCTTTTTGTGACATTTTGGAGAAGATTTGAGGTGACTTAGATTTTTTTACAGTGTTTTGGAATTTCCTTCAGATTGTAGCAAGCTATCCAGAGGGCTATCGTGACAAACCCTTGGTATCATTCTGTGCAGGTATTACTCACTGGATAAAGAACAGAGCCCGGAGGTATCTGGCCATAACCTCTTACAACCTCTGAGCACACGTACTCTTAGCTAAGATCTCTCCACAGAGAGGGGCACATTCATGTCCTCTTTGTACCCGGGGTTTTTTCACCCCCAGGATGCAGAGGCAGCTGAAGGCAGCCCTCTCCCCATCACACTCCCACATCCCCTCGCTGCCAGTCACTCTGGGCCAGCAGCTGGGGTGGGAGAAGATGGGATGGGGTGAGGATGCTGCAGGCGGCTTCAGTGGAGCATTCCCACCTGCCAGGAGTTACCTTCCACCAACAGCGGAGCCACCTCAACTCCTGATCTTATGGCACACAGAAAATGCAGTGATGGTATCAGAAAATTACTGAGATTACTTCTGCTTTCCACATCAGGTGAGTGCACAGCCAGCCTGAAATGGGGAGTTCTCCAGCACCAGTCTGAAACGGGACCTTTCCAGGCTTAAAACTGTTCAAGGGGGGGAACCCCCACCCCCAGTTTCTGGCAGGCTCTGGAATAATTTACCCATTTATGTGGCTTTATTAAGAATGAGTATGGGAGTATCATGGAACTTGCACAAAACCCAAACCAGAATGACATCTGCTCCTGCAAGGCTTCCAGCACTGTACAACGGGCTTGTGAGCCCGAGATGGATTGTGAACATCCAGCACCGAATACTTGAGCGGGGAGGGAAAGCACAGGGCCTTACAGATCACAAACACGGCTCTAGCAAGGGCAGTGTCAGGGAGCTTTATTGCTTCTGGGGAAAATTAAATAAAGGCAGCAAATCTCTTACAAGAACTAGGAGAAAACTCACAGCAGAGTATGGCCTCACGTGTTTATCCAGTGTCTGTGCAGAAGGCCTTGGAGCATTTGCCATGTGTAAAGCAAGCCAGCCAGCTATTTTTAAACTCACTTGATTCAATACATATGGGCTGAATTCTCTTAGAAATAATGACCTGCTGATGTAGTTAGTGAAATTGCCACTAGACAGAGCTGTTCATCTGATTTTTAACCTCAGAAATATTGTGCTAGAAATCCAAGAGCAGTTTGTATCATAGACTCCTGCATAAAAATGGCACATGACTGTAACAACTGCATGGCATCTGCAGCCTGGGGGTAGCTTTTGCACTACACCATACATAATCTTGTCACTGGAGCTGGCTGCATCTGTGTCTCATAAATTCTCTAACCATTCACCAAGAGCTAGTGATCAAGAGGTGACAGATGAAAAAAAACCTCCTGTTTTTTCCTCAATTAAACTACAGTGTATGTGTTGGACTTGAAAATAAGCAAAACATCTGGAGATCTAAAAGCACTGTGCCAAGTCTCTGACTGTAGAGTTTTGCCAAGGAGCAAATAACGGTACCTCTGGAACAGAAGTTTTAATTCCAGGTAGGTAACACACATACATTCACAAAGGCATCGGGTGTGAGTGCCAGCAGACTGGATTCTCTGATTAAGCCCATGTAAACTTGTTAAAATACAGTAGTGTACTTTAATCACCAGGTAAGGATATGTCACACTGCCTATGCTTTAGTATCCACGTGCCCTGCTGCCCATCAGAAAGCAGCAGCTCCTCCCGCCAAGTAATGCAGAAATTACCCCAGAAATTAAAGGCTTGCTGACATCCCTGGAGCTATGCCAGCTTGTATCACCCAGTGATCTGCTCTTTTCTGATAAATTTAGGGTAAAACACTTTTTCTTTAAAGAAAAGCCAGCAGTTATTTGGGAGGAAGCAGAGAGAGAGATCAGCTTTACCTCTGGTTCCCCTGGGCTCACACCCTGGTTTGCATTGCAGGCAACCCGGAGCAGGAATTTCTGGAACTTCTGCAGCTGTAGCTCCAGCATTGATTTCATCTTGTGATTGCAACTGACACAGCTGTGGAGCCACAGCCAGCTCCTGCAGGCCAGCGCTCCTGTGCAGCCCACGTACAGAACAGGGCTGCTCGAAGCGTTATCAACACTTTAAATTCATTTCCCTGCTGGTATCAGGTTTACAGGTTCCATTTCAGTAAGTGCTGAGGCAGGTAACCGCCTTGCTAGGCCAGGGACTCTCTCTAAGGACATGCCAAGGCTACAACAGGACTTAAACTGTCTACACATCACACTTCAGGACCTTGGGTAATGCATTTGTTGCTTAAGAATGTACCTGTAAAACCTTGGCACTTGCTTCTCACTCAGCTCAATCTTCCTTCCTTGTTCTCTGTCAGTCCTTGCCTGGGTCCCAGAGCAGCGTTTTCTCCCGGAGAGCGGCACACACCTGCGCAGGGCACAGCGGCCCACGGGAACACACCATTAACGTCTCATTTTCCCCCAAGCAGCCCCACACCACCACGTGTCAATACTGCCAGCCTAGGGACTTCAAAAGAGTGATGCAAGGAAGCTGGAGAGCAGCAAGTTGTGTGGTGTGAACACAAGCCCGGGGTGACAGCGCTTCGCCAGCGCCGCGGGTGACTCTGGCTCTCCCTGGCAGGCAGCCCGGGCGCTGTCAGACGATCCAGCGCGCTGCCCGCACCGCGCGGCCCCGGCCCCCAACGCCGCCCCCTAACTCGGAGGGCTCCTGTCAGCATCAATCACTGCCATTTGACACTAACCCTGTTTGACAAAGCCTGGCAGTTAGAGATAGCTCTGTGATTTTTAAGACTCCAAATATTACCGTGTGTTTAAGCCACAACTGAGTATTACATCCATTAAATTTTTCCGTGAAGCTAAAGTCGCATGGAGTTTTTGAAAGATATTTTTTCACAAGTTTGCAGGTGCACTTGTATTTCAAGTGCCAGTCAAACCCAGGCTTCGTCCCCATTTATCCTCCTGTTGTACTGAAGTCATGCTCAGAGTAACTAGAGGTGAGATAAAAGAAATCACAGAATCCCAGAGTGGTGGGGTTGGAAGGGACCTCAGGAGATCATCCAGTCCAACCCTGCTGCCAAAGCAGGTTCCCTACACCAGGTCACACAGAAAAGCATCCAGGTGGGTTTGAACATCTCCAGAGATGGAGACTCCACACCCTCTCTGGGCAGCCTGGCCCAGGGCTCCGGCACCCTCACAGTGAAGTTTTTCCTTCAGTTTGTCTGGAACTTCTGGTGTTCCAGTTTGTGCCCATTGCCCCTTGTCCTGTCACTGGGCACCACTGAAATGCACCCAGTCTGGCCTGGGGTTCCTTCCTCACCCTGGACACTGAAACAGGCACAGGACACACAGCCTGGTTTTGCTCTGTGACCATGGAGAGCCAAGGCCCAGCCATGCACACCCTGTGCCGGTCTGGATGCACACAGGGCACGGAGGGTCACACCGGAGCGGCGTTTGCTGGCAGGAGGAGCGGGCTGGGGTGCAGGTGGCAGGATCCTGCTCCTCAGGACAGAAGAGCTGAACTCCACCTTCTGCCCCGGGGCAAAGTGCAGGGGCACAGCCCAGCTATTAGCACATTAAACGAGGCTAATTTACTGTTTGCAATTTCCAGCACTAATTAATTCTGTAAAGCACCTGAACTCAATGGCATTTCTTGCACATGTCACCTCCTCACCTCTTGCAGAATTTTTAGCTGAAAGCAGTAAGGGATCAATCACATCCAGAGGGAGATCAGGAAAATTGAAATGATGATCCCTGTGTCAGTTCCCGTGATGATCTTTGGCCACTGGCAAAGGAGGAGTCAGATTTTGAGGGTGTGTAAGGCAGAAAGAAGCGTCACCAGGTGTGTAAGAGAAACACTGCAAGGAAGACAGAGCCGTGGGTACATGGCCCACAGGATCAGAAGGATCTGCTTCCAGTTTTAGGAAAGTGACCCCTCTGACTTTAGAGGGGCGTTTTGAGTTGACCTTGTCTTCTAGATGTGTATCATGAGTATATTTTTGCCTATGCCAGGAAAGGGAGAACAAACCCTTGCCCATCGTTGTGGTTTCCAGTAGCCTTCACGAACACAGTAACTTGAAAAACAAAATGGAAATAAATAACCTACTTTGGGGCCCAGAGAGCAAACACTGTGCTTTTCCTGTGTGCCACTGTTGCTCCTGACAGCTGTGACACCAAAAAGAGACATGACTGAGCAGTGCCACATCATCCACAGTGCTGTCTCCAGAGCACAGGGTCCAGAGCAAGGCCCCAGCGACACAGTCGTGTCCAGAGGAGCTGCTGTGGTGTCTCCATCGGCTCAGGCACCAGTGCCCCAGTTGAGATGCAGCTGCCTGGTTTGAGATGTTCCTAGTCGCAGGCAATTTACAATTTAGAACATAGTACAGCCTGAAAAAGGTTTGGTACAGGTTTGGCAGAGCCTTGGATCAAAGTCAAGTCTAGATGAGGATGAAGCCAATGAAGTGCTCAAGCTGAAAAGGCTGGCCCTGGCCTCGCTCTCGAGAGGCTGAAGGGCTGGTGAAGCCAGCAGTGCTTTGGGAACATCCACCCTCTTTGGCCAAAGTGCCTGGAGATCACTGGCCTCCAGGTCACAGACTGTGACCCTTCTGGATGCAGAGGGACACCAGGGAGGTCGCTGGGCTCGGAGCCCGGGGGCAGCAGGCACCTGAGCCAAGCAGAGTTAAACCAGAGGTCAGAATCTCAGCTCCTCACTTCAGGAACCGTTCATGAGCCAAGAGAAGTTTTATGTCTATCTGCTTCTCGGTCTCACCACAAAGTGGCACTACAGCAATTGCCATCCACGGAACTTCTGACAACCAGGTCTGGTTTTCTTTTACTTGCACTGATTGACCACTAATTACCCTCTGCTCGTACCATAATAACCCCCACAGAGGGTTCCCTTCCTTAAACCAGCATGAGCCATTGGGATGGGAGTTTCCTGCCTCACCATCTTGCAGTACTTTCTGCTCAGTCCATCTTCCAACCTTCGTCTCATCTGAACTAATGAAAAGTAAAATTACGTATTTGCTTTAGAGAAGTACAAAGTGTCCAAGTCACAGAGCAGGGAAACAGCTCCAGGAGAAAAACAAGAACAGAAAGAGTGTCCTGTCCTCCTCTGAAGACTCAGTGCTCTGGGCCCATCGATCTCCACTGATGTTGGCATCAGATAAAGCTCTATCCATTGCTGTTCTCCCATGGACAGTAGGTAGCATTTGCACTGTATATCTCTCCCACTCTCTATGCACATGCACATGTATAAACACCTACAGAAACACACACACCCAATGGCTTAGCTCCATTCCTGTTGTACCTGAAGGTGCCATCAGCTTTGACAGCTGTACTGTATAGCTGTGGCAATGCAGCGTTCGGGGGCTCTGTCCTACGGGTAGTGCAGAAATATTACACACATTTCTGATTGAGCAATACATAAGAATGTGTTTGAACACACTCTAGAGTCTCCTAACTGAAAATCCCCTACAATTAGTCTGAGATACAGAGAATGAAGGAACCAACAGAGTTCATCAACAAAAAGCAATATATTTCATGCCACATCACATTCTTTTAATGCTTTAGCTTGCTCTGAAAAATATGAGCTCATCTTTTAATTCATCTGGGGTGCAGCCCTTTGAAATGACCACAGTGTTTAAAACAGAAGATGCATTGTGTGGGCTCATCTTCCCTGCTGCAGTCAGTCAGAATCCAGAAACACACACGGAGAGATCTGTTATGAATGAAACCTAAGGCTGGAACCAACAGGCCAAGTGACCAGTAAAACAAGAGAGGGGAAGCCAACTGTTATTTCTGAGGTGTCTGAAGCAAAAGCCAAGCACAATTGCTTGTTCAGCCTCACCATGTAATTGTCTCACACACCCCCGTGACATCCATGTGGCTCCAGCAGTAAGCAACGCACTGCAGCGTACGTGACATCAGTGTGACAGAGTCTGCACTGCACAAGGCTTGGCAGGAAAACTTCACCAGGAGTCACCCCTCACTCCACCACCCAGCTGCAGGCATTGCCAGACAGGAATCTGCAGTACTGACTTCGGGAACACAAGGACTGAGAGAAACCTCTTGTTGAGCTTTATCCTGGGCACCATCTCACCGGCTCTCGATGGCTCCCAGGCAGCAGGGTGACACTCTGCGGGCACAGCTGGGGTGGGCAGCTGTCCCTCGGTGTCCGCTGCTGGGTACACTCAGAGCTAATGTGGTTTTTCTGGGTTATTTTTATACTTCTGTAAATTCAGATGCAATAATGGACACGTGTGTCATGTAATTGTGGCTTTGCTGAGGTAATTATTTGAATTAAATAATAATTACCGCAGAAAAATCAGGTAGTGGGTGTGCCCATCAGACCTGTCCTTTGCAGGCTCTCTGCCAGTTCTTTTTCCATGTGAAATCCTCGCTCTGTGGAGCCAAGCAAACCTTCTCCCCTTTGCAAACCTGCATCCTTCTACACTGCCTGCCTTTTGGTGAGGGAAGTGGAGAGAGATGAGTGACTCACTGAGGTGCTCTCCCTATTCAGAAAGCACACGCTCACTCTGAAATATGAACTCAATGGGAATGGCTGTAAACCTAGCTGGCACCACGCCAGCTCTTCCTTGTGGCTGTGCCTGGCTGGCATCCCGGAGCAGATCTCTGTGTTGCAGCTACGTACGAGGAGCACCAGCTAAAATGCTGAATGCACTTGAACACACAGAACACTTGATTTTCCCATCTTCTGGCAACAAGCTGCAGTTCCCACAGAGTGTGAAGCTGTAGCAGCACGTGACAGCAGACTCCTCACAAGCCACCATCTACACTAAATGTTGTTATTTATTATCTTTTTAATGAAAGTGATATCTTTATAATCACGTTATCCCAGATTAAATGTTACTCTGCTGGAAAAGATATTTCAATTTCTTCTTTAATTTGTACATGCAAACGAAAATAGTGGAAAATCTGACTGAAAATAAGTAATTTTTGTTACCTTTAACAAACAAGCTCTTTCACAATGAATCCCGAATTTACTTCCCAGGTTTCCCTCGAGTCAGAACACATACGACACTGCACTGAGGAATTCCTAGCGTGTGGCAAGTACAGCAGTAAAATAACACCGTGCAACTAACCTGGCACAAGATTTCTAACAGGGTTTGACCTCTCAATCTGTCGAGCTAATTAGGGAGATCAGACAGCCATTAGCGCTGCAGTCCCCTCAGGACAGGACGCGTTATTGACACGGGAGGAGACGGGAGCGCGCGGCGGTGTGAAACCAGAGCGTGTGTGTGCACCGGCCTGCAGCGAGTGTGAGAGCAGCCAGGCAGCCCGTCCTTCACTGCCTCTCCGCTGCACCTCCACCCTCACACGGGAGCCAGGCAGAATTCATTACTCAGAATCAGCAGCCCAGGACAACAAGTCATCACCATCCATTCACATTTCATAACTAACTATTAACCTGATCCTCCCACACCAGGAAGATAAGTCCTCTGAAATCCCTGCAGTTGGAAGTGGGATAAAAAGCCAAGGGCTTCAGGAACTGAACGTGGTCACCCTGGCGCTGGGGGAGATGGAAGCAGCACATCTGCCTTGTCCACCATCAGCTAGTTCTCACAGTGACCCACCTCGAGGCTGGGTATCCTGCAGGGAAGCACAGGAAAAGATGATTTCTGTTCCACCTTCTCTTGCCAACCCAGGGCATCATCTCATTAAAACTTAATACAGGCATGCTTGGATCTGTCTGGAGTGGGCTCTGCCACTGCTTGGAACAGAAGTGAAACGAGACCAAACGCTGTGAGGACAAAAGAAGAGGTGCCAGAGCAAACACATACATCGATGAACAGTCCCTGAGCCCAGGCGCTGCCTACTCAGAGGGCTGGACGCTGGCATGGCTGAAAGCTTGACACACTCCATTTACAGGGGCTTTTGGAGATGATGTAAAGAACAAAGGATGTCGGTGGGATTCTCCTGGGGCATCTAAAGGGCAGATCTGCCTGCAGGGTAACTAGGGAGCAGCCAAGATGCTGTCAGACCAACTCGGCAGGAGGAAACTTCCAGGAGATCAGTGCACACCCCGGCGGCGGGGACAGGCACTGGGAAGTCAGGACAGGATATGAGAAAGTGAAGAGCAGCTTTGGGTGAGCTCCTAGCTGGCATCAAAAGCTGCTGTCACTCAAGACGCTTTGAAGCTACTGGTGTTCACTTAGTTCTTAACAGGAATGAGAAAAGCAGTATTATTTTTACTTGCTATTGCTTTGTTCCACTTGCCATCTAACTGGATTCACGGTAATCCTTTTAGCACAGCCATCTGCCAATTTGCAGCCAATTACCCAGACACGCTGAGCCTCTCTGGCTGCACTAGAATGTTAATCTCAACCATCTAGGCCTGCTTTTCATCAGCCCCAGCAGCGTGCGCCCTTCCACTGGCACTGCTGAACACGTCGCCCAAAATGGACCCAAATGAAGGACCTGCTGCACCAGGCTTTTCTTTAGTGCTTTATTCTTCCATTCCCAGTGATTAAGCAGACCTTGGGATACACTATTCTGATTTTTTAGCTGAGATTAAATGTATTTTTAGCTACAACTTACTGTACATTTCTGTAAATAATCATCCTTTTGCTTTAGTTATCTTCCCCATATCGTTACAAAGCAGGATGGATTTCCAAAGCTTTGAAGACAAAAGCGAATAGTGCTCTGGATATTTAAACTCATTTACTGTTCAGGCAGTTAATGAAAGAGCAGATCCACGGCTTAGGTTGCAGCTGGTCAGGGCCTGCTGTGTCTTTGCCTTCTCCCTCATTTGGAGGACACGTTATGACTTACATCCCTAGAGAAGTGGGAAAGACTTTCTTTGTCATATTTTTGTCATCAGCAGTTGAAGACAGTCGAGAATTGCATCAGCCTGCTAAAGAAAACAAAGAGTTTTTCTCATGTCAAAACACTGCCAAAACTTTGCTGCTGATTAAGCAGATGTCTTCCACATGAAGGGGTCTTCGGAGATGAAGTGGTAAGTGAAGATTGTCTTGTGCAGCAGGCATGCCAAGAACAGGGCTGACATCTGGAGCTGAGCTGTGAGGGGCCAGCTTTGTTCTGTCAGCAAAATTATACTGAAATATATGTGTGCATTCCTGCAGAATCCCAGCCCAAGGCCAGCTGCTATCCAGTGATGAGGCCTACGGAGCACACATCCACCTACCTGGTTTTGGATTTCTGATTTAAACTGTTTTGTTACGGGGTGGTGCAAACAGACTGGCTTCATGTCATCCTCAGGCAACAGTGAAACCCCAGTGATACCAGAATGAAGTTCCCACCCTGCACAAAGGGAGGCTTTGGGCATTCAGGAGAGAAGCAGCTCTGGCCCAACGAGTCAGATAAACTGGATCTGTGTGTGTGCATCCAGCGGTGAGCGGCTCTGTTCCAAGCAGGACGCAGCGACGCTGTCTGAGACCGGAGGGCGGGATGAATCCTTAGCAGCCTCCCACCAGCCCTGGTCAGGAGGCCACGCTCACAAAACCATTCCCCTTCCTAATGAAGCCATTGCTAACCCTAGCAAATCGAATTGAGTAGGCAAGAGGGCCCGAGAGGC
Source organism: Caprimulgus europaeus (assembly GCA_907165065.1). The sequence goes on along the minus strand of OU015531.1, from coordinate 1,022,950 downwards.
TGGGCAGGAGCTGCTGCTCCGCGTTAATTCACGGGAGGGATTACTGGCACACCAAGGCTGTCTGAATGGCTTAACGCGCCCCAGTGCCACACAAACCTCCCGCTACTGGGAACGCTGGGAGACCTACACAGATGCACATTGTGGGGTTTTCACTGTTAGAGAGGGAATAAAATGAAACAGCAAATGCTTTCCAGCTGGCATATTTAAATGCTCTTCATCTTCCTCAGAGACATGTGCAGGTTAATTTCAGCTGATGACAGATCTCTCATCCAAATGGTGCTCCAGATCACATGCAATCATTATCCTTACCCTGCGATGAACCTAAACAAGGGAACGTTCTTAAAATCATGTCTGGATGACTGCAATGGTAACTTACAGAACATATGAGCTTTAAACACAGAAACAAGGCACAAGGCTTGAATTCCCTGCCTTAAACTGATTACACACGTTCACAGAGAAAGCCTCACAAGCGACGTACCGAGGAGTTAACACCTCAGAGAGCAGCTGCTTCAGGCCATGCTAAAGCGTCCTGCTGCTTGCAGTAATGAAAAGAAATGGGCTGGCTGCTACAGCCAAGTGCCAGATACAGACCATATGGCAACGATGCACCGTACGATTAAGAGTAACACACACACAGAAAATTAATGACCTACGATTGCCAGAGGCTCCCCACACACTGAAGAGGCACCAGAACGGACCCCACAGCCGCTCGGTCCCTCACACCCATTGTCACGTGTGTGGCAGCAGACACGCTCCCTGGCCAGCTGTGCTAGGACAGCCGGTGCCCCTGGGCACAGGAACAGCCGGTGCCCCGAGCACACGCTGTGTATTCCCCGGGCTCACCAACCCTTCTCCAGCAGGGGAATCGGGACCAGACACCTGCGCGCACCTCGGAGGCCCCGTCAGGAGAGAGGCCCTGCGACACCACCCTCACAGCCCCACAGCCACTGACGGGGCTGCGGCCCCACAACCACTGACTGGCCTGGACACCAGACCGGTAAGTGCAGGGGGATCTGGAGCACTGGGAAGTGAGGAACACAAATATTAACCTGAGAAAACAAAGAAAATAAAACCAATGAGTTCTACCATTTATCAGCATTACTATCAAAAGTTGTAAACTTGTAATGAGCATTTGAAATGAGAATTTCAGAAACCACAAAGGCTCCTGAGATAATCCCTCTGAGATAAAAACCTACAGGGTAGAAATAAAGGGGGTCTTACTGTTTTCTCTAGTCAACGAAAAAGAGGAATTGTATTTATTTTTGGCTGTGGTTCAGCAGTTTTTACCTTTACAGAATCACAGAATCACAGAATATTAGGGATTGGAAGGGACCTCGAAAGATCATCTAGTCCAATCCCCCAAATCATATTTTATCAAGCAATAATTTGACCATCAAATGTAATACAAATCAGAACTTACCCTACAGCTTTACAGAAAAGATCAACAGAATGTAATATGGACTCTATCTAACTTAATCTCAAAGGGTGGGGACTCACATATCTGTAGCACTTGCATCCCGACAATACTTCTGTGCTTGCATCTCCATCTCCACCACTCCAGGTCATGGACACTCAGAGGACTGGGGCAGCAAATCATGGCAATCTTAAAGGGAACCAGTAAAGAAATCTCTCACCAAAATTATTTGCCCATACCTACACACAAGAGATTACACTACAAAAGCTTTGCTGCTCTTTAACTGCTCTGTAATTAAACACGACGTCAGGGCACTGTCAAACACGGGGTGGGACTGGGAGAGGCAAACCCTGCACCCCACCACCCCTGGGGCTCAGTCAGCCCCACCTCGTTCTGCGGGGTCTCCATTCACTGTGTCCAGATGCCCAAGCAGATGTCCCACACCTGGAAGCCCATGTTCTGACCCACGGCACGGGACACAGCTCTCCACAAAAAGGTACCCTTCCTGCCTTCCTCCCATGGGGATGCACCCACAGAGCCACCAGGGGAAGGGGCACCACAGCTCCTGCTGAAGCTGCTCTGCCCGAGCCGCACACACAGGAGAGAAGAGCTAGCAGCTAATGGAGAAGTTCATTAGGAGGAGGAACTGGATTGGATTAATTTCTTCGTCACACTGATTGACTTGGACAGCACATTTCACCAACATTTACGCTGCAGTGAAACTTAATTATGATTTCACTGAGTGACAGGATAAGATGACACAAAACATACAACCAAATTCTGAAAGGGCAAATAAGGTCACTGCAATCGCTTGATAATCACTTTCCAGTGTTACTTGGGCAGTTCAATAGTCACACAATCAAATGAAGATCTGAAGTTGGGCTGATAAACACCAGATATCCTTGCACCTGACGTGTCTTGGGTTGTGCCCACTGTCCCCCAGGTGAACTGTGCTTGCTGCCCTGTGACACTGTCACCTGCTAGACACCGTCTCTGGGGCCTCAGGGCAGCACCCTAATGTGTCCCACACTGCCAAAGCTTTCACTCCCCTAAAGCTTCCGTGTATTTGTCTTGGATATTGATTAAGGGATTCAAGGCACAACTTTGTCCACCAGTTCAGCCAGCAGAAGAGTTCTGGTTCTCAGAGCTGAAGATATTTTCTAGCAAGTGGCTCAAAGAGGAATCTGAATGGGTGGAAGAGCTTCAGGTGTATGTGTCATCTTACTGGTTTCAGGTCAGTTTTAACAAAAGCATTTGTGATCAGAGCAGAGGGATGAAGAGAAGCACAAACGTAGGCAGGATTTCATCATCTCTGAAGGCACAAACCAGCACAGGGTTCTCACACTGCACCAGAGGAAAGGATGGGCACAGAAAACAGCTTTTTACTACAGCTCTTGTCCTACACACATCAGACTCAGGATCATCATCAAAGAGGAGCTGAGAAATAACAGCGATGCAAAACTGTATGAACTTCTTGTAATGGACTGAGCTGCACAGCAGTTATCCTTTACATTAGCTGGTAAGAAAATATTCTGTTAGAGATAAACTTGTGTTTTCATGGAAACAACATTGAGGATTATGATATAAGACAATGTCCAATTTTAATGCAAAATGAGAATGTATTCAGAAGAACTTCAGAATAATTGATCAGGTTAAGGTCTACAAGGGCAGTTTATGCCAGAGCTCAGATGTCACGGTCAGCCCCTCAGCCCCAGCTGAGGCAGACGAGGCCAGCAGAAGCAGGCAGCAGTGGCTGAGGGTTCCCTTGTGCCCACACTCTCCCCTGCTCCCCACTCCATGTGGGGCACACGCCAGGGCCCCTGGAGCCAGGAGACCTGGGCAGGGGCAGGCAGGGGCAGGCAGCTTCCCCCCACCTCCCAGCTGGGGCCACGGTCCCCTGGGACCTGCTTGGTGTTTCCTGGCTGCTCTCCAGCTCCAGCATTGCAGCCTCAGCACCAACACATCCCAGGATCTCCATAGTTCTGCACCCACCTGCAAGGTCCTGCTAAACTTCATGTTTGGATGAGTGTTGAAATGCTGCTGCTAAAAAGGGGCAATGTTGGTTTATTTAGTTTTACATGTAAAAAGTAAAACATTATCAAATGCATGTGAATTTAGCAATAAGGGCAGTGAAGCTACTGCATGTCACCTCAAAGGACTCAGGCCACCTCAAAGGACTCTTCACTAGCACCAGAACATTCTTTCCAATATTGGCTCCTACAGGATGTACAAATAAAACACTGAGGTATGTGGATACAAAACTCTTCTCCTGGAATAGAGCCATCCTAAGTTACTCTTGGTTCAAAGAAAGAAAACTCCATTAGCTTAAAACAATTTCACTGTAGGCACTCGTTAATTCTCTTCCCATCTTTCTTATCACAAAATCCCAGTATTTTTGCATTTATGAAAAGAAAATGAATATTCAGGGACCATCAGAGACTGATACAAGTGCCCAGCTATTTGTAAGAGATCTTGGAACCAACAGAGTCAACGTGCATTTCAAACAAAGCAGTAATCAAAACATCCCTCCGATTCAACGGCACGGTGTCACTGTCCACCCCGCCCACTCCTTCACCTCCGCCTGCCTAGTTATCTGAGCTGTCTTTAAAACTCCAGCAAGCCAGTTCCCACCATCAGCTTTTCTGAGAAGTTACTGGAACAGACAGGGGAACTGCTTCCAGGGGCTGAACTCCACTCTTCCTCGACTCAAGCTTGGACAGAGAAAACCCTTTCCACACGGGATGTGGTCCAGACTCCGCCTGCAGTCTCATTCTGTCTTTTACTACCAGGACACTGCTCAAGAATATCAGCAAACTTTAAGTGTTCTTCTGGGGTATGTTTGACCTGGAAACATGAATTTTTCAGTTGAATTAATTTTGAAGAGATCTTTCTAGATAAACTGAAATTTTATACGAGCATAATGAGTCACAAACTTCCGAGTACAAATCTATCTTTACCCTTGACGCTGACCTTATCATTACCCTGGGCTGCGGGTGTTTGATATGCAAGCTTCCTAATTCTTCTTTGAAAAGCTATCAGGAACAGTGTGCCACAGAATATGTAATGATTTATTTAGTCCCTCATGTCCTTCACATGTGTGAGCCCATGGAAAATGGAATAGAGGATTCCACATTATGAATGAACTAAATAAAATCTAAATTGACTTTACTAGGTTTAAAAAAAATTAAAAGGCAAAAAAAATATATTTTATTAAAAATCCTTATAATTTCCTAAATTCAATGTTTGGAAGACTATGTTTAAATACTGCCTAGCTCTGCTGTCTTGTAAGAGCTTCCACTGTACAGCTGAGTAGCAAAGAATATTCCAAACTTTGATTTGTACTGCTTTTACGATAAATGACAACAAAAATAGCAACACACTTCTTTCTCATTCCTTTACAAATACTACAGTCTGCAATTCAGCCCAGATCTCGTCTTCCTCAGAAGAAGTGTTCCATGTACATGGCCCACAGTAAAAACAGGGATATTTTAAGAGAGGTGTGCTCCCTCTGATGCTGTTACAGACTGGGATCACATTAACAGTAGAAAGCTTTCATCTAGAATCTGGAAACAAATTGTGTAATTCCCTTACTGCTTCAGAAGGGGTAAAAAAGCCACGGGGAGTGGATGTTAGATTGTGATGATGTATTTCCAACGCCACAAGACATCTGGAGGAAGATGAACTAGTGGACAGAGGAAAAGAGCGATGACGGCTGTAGCTGCCCACCTTGCACAGGGACCAGGGATTTTAAGGGTTCCAGCTGAGGCCCAAAGCACAGATGACAGCAGACTTGACTTAGCATATAATCACAAATAACAGGTTCTGAAAATAAAGGTCAATATCAGAAGTGGCGTGATTCTAGGAGGAATGTGTGGTTGTCATTAATGTCGCTACAGTACTAAATTAAGTTCAGGCAGAGTCAGCCACTGGCTGGAACGGGGCTGAGCAGCCCTTCCCCTTCCCCAGGTGCCCAGCTCTGTCTGGAAGTGCATTTTAAAATCTGAAAATGCAGATTATGCAGGTTCACCCAATCACTTCTGGCCTCTGAACAGAGACCGCTTTCCCTAATCCACAAATTCTTTCCCACCAAAGACTTTTTTTTCTGGCAGATGTTGAACAGATGCTTTTTATTATAAACAGATGGGGAAGATTTTTCAATTACCAATTATTCAAAGTGACAAAAAGGCCTGTTGCATGACTTAGAGACGATATTGAAATAATATTTATGCACATTCAAAAAAGAACATTAAAATAACACTACTAATCTGGATCATATTAAAATTATCTCTCTATTTATCATGTTTGAACTGTTACCCTATCCCAGTGTAATCCCAGTGGAGCACAGTGAGGAACGGTGACAGTCCCCATCGCGGCACTACAGCCCCGCTGTGCGGTGGGGTCCTTGCTCTGCTCCGCTCCGGCGTCAGCTCAGAACGAAAATGACTCTTGGCTCTTTCACAAGCTGCTGGCACAGCTAGGAAGCCAGAGAGCTTCAGCTGAGGAAGCCAGAGAGCTTCAGCTGAGGAAGCCAGAGAGCTTCAGCTGAGGAGCAGCACTGCTAACCACCAGGACGGTATGCACGGCCTACAACTGCAACTCCCAAGTACCAGCTGAATTTCTAACATGCCAATATCCAACACCAGCGGTTCTGAGGAGAATAAACCCTGACTTCACATCACCACAACACATTGCTCTCTTCCTTCCATGGCAAACAGTGTGAAGGAGCAGTCACCGTGCCACACCTGCCATCTGAACCTACCTGGAGCAGGCTGGAGGTGCAGACCCCGTAGGGAGCACCCACCCTTCTGATCTACAAAGCCAGGTTCTTGCAGGAGGGTCTGTGAGGCAGCACAGCCAATAAATGCACTCCTTGTCAGCACCATTGCCTACAGTAACCAATATGAATTACACCCAAAAAGACTGAGTTTATTTTAAAAAGTAGTGGCTTGAGTATGACGAAGAGAGAGAGACAGAGAAGGAAAGGTCACGAAACAATTAGAAAACAGCAATCAAGAGGGGACTCCCGGTACCTGGGCAAGCGCACCCAGATCTCAGAGTAACAGTGAAGGAAGCCAGAATTCCCCAGTGAGAAAAACTCAAATGTTCTAAGTTTTCCTATGGTTGTCTCTTTCAAACATTTTAAATATCATGATCATGTTGGTCTAACATCCAGTGAAGCCTTTGTTTACTCATTAACCTTGGTGAGGGAATGGAGAAAGCAAATGTGATGTAACAAAAGCATCCAGAGAGCCTGAGCCCAACTGCGCGCGCCGGGACTGCTCCCTGCGCCGCTTCCAGGGCAGCCGGAGAGAGGGAGCTGGAGTAGGAGAGCAGAACACAGCCATGCCCAGCGGGAAAACACAACCCAGGCTTGCACAGAGGAGCAGAGTGGAGCTGCTGTGAGGAGTCACCTACAGAGTGACCTGCTGATAGCAGAGACCGTCCTTCAGGCTGAGAGGCTGCTCCAGAGGGCAGCTTTCCTTGGCACTCTCTGCTGCAGCATGTCTTTATCCAGCACTGGGGGTACTCTTATTTTAACTACACAGTCCCCACGGAGCTCAGTGATTTTATAAAGCTTACCTTCCAGCACTGCCTGCTTCAAGCTTCTCCAGAGAAAATCTTCCATCTTACAGAATAACCCCCCAACCTCGATAATCCGTGGAGAAGGATGAAGAACTAAGGCTTGTTCAGAAGCTAAATCAATACCAGGGAGTTCATCTACTTTCACTATTATCATTATCGTCTCTGCTACTGTGTGGAGTGTTTTGAAGAAAAAAAGAGATGCTGCATTTCCCTGTAACCTCTTCACTAGCACACCCATTGGCATAACTCAAATCTCTTAGTGCTGTCGAAGCCCTACAAGATTTTTACAGGCACTGAAAATCCGGTGTATGGCCCCACCCCCAGTCACTAGTGGGAGGAAGCTTAGAAAAGCTTCATGTAACAGGGAAGGAAAATCATAAAAAGGCACCAATCTTTTGGTTCCCAATCATGTTCATCAATGCCTCTGGCAACTGTAATTGTTTGATTTTCAACAGATTTCTTTTTCAAATATTAAAACAAGAACAGATTTTCCTCTTAATTCCTGTTTGACTGCAGAGGGAATTTGTGTGAAAGGATATTCCTGCATATTCAAATGAGCTGTTAGAAACGATGTCTCATGAAGTGTTTAGCAAACATATAAACAATGTGCATTCTTTGGGGTTCTTTGTCAGGGCAGATGCAACAATAGAACTTGGGAAACATGAGCAGATGTTCTTCTGCACACTCCTCATCTCGGAGTCTTTAGAAATTCATGAGGTCTTTTGTAGGTTTTATGAATCTTCTAATGACAGTGCAGCTGTTCAATTCAGCGCTGCAGAGATGTCCTCAGACGTTTACTTGACTCTGCAAACGCGGAAGGCGGCACCGGCACAGCCGCGCTTCACAGGTTTGCAAGGTGGGGTCTAGAAAGGCCAAGCATGCGGTGCCGGTGAACGCTTGTCTGTCCTTCCTCCCAGGAGCTGGACAGCTGCCACCCCTGGCCAGCAATCCCCTGGTCACTCAGCATCACACTCCTCCATCCCGTTTAAATGGAGATCTCACAGCCCAACTTGCTCAGAATATTCCCACTCTACCCGGGCAGCACTAGGATTATTTGCTGGTGTTATGAAAAGAATCACTGAAGCTGCCAACAACAGCACAGAGCCCCATCCCCTGCAGCCACCAGTGCATCTCATAAGTACAGTCTGGTCAGGCAGGATGCAGATCACATTGCAGATGGTTCCACTGGAACATGTGTGTTTGATCAACAACAACCCGACTGGATGTCTAAGAGTCAAGCTGTTTTACACCAACCCTCTCCTGACAGAGCTGCGATCCCTTCTGGATTGGGAATGTCCAGATGGAATATTTAGATCTTTGCTCACTCTCCATTTGTGTTGGCTCACCTTGCTTTTACTTTAAATTCACTGAGGGTTTTATTTAGCTCTTTGTATCTTATGCTAATCTTGAAAAATGTTGCTTAATCTTGCTCATGCAGTAACTGATGTAGGAATTGGATGGTCCCCAGAAGAAAGAGATGGTTTATATATTATGCTTGGCTACTCTCCAAAAGGTATCACAACCTCCTGTCCTTGGTCTGCTGTTTGAAAAATACACTTCAATCGCCTTTAGTGTTCCCTGAATGTGGCAAATCACCTCTCTAAACGCAAAGCATCAGAGTGGCAACTGATCAATTACAGCAGCCACTCAGCCAAATTCCTCCAGTACCTGGTAATAGAAGTTTGCTTTAACAACAGTCACGTTTATTTTACCAAGAATATTTACAGTCTGCATTCAACATATTTATTCCTCAAATTAGAATTAATCTGCTTTATATATTAAGTATTGGCAGTAGTAGTGTACAAACAAATACTAGTAAGTGTTAATAACTGAATTTGATATTCCTGAGCACAGGAGAGACATGAAAGAACATACGTAATTCAGTTAATAGCAGAGTTGCTTTTAAAAAGAAACTGCTGGGAGGTGAAGCAGACTTGAAATCCCAGAGGCAGTTAGCTCTTCAGAAAATAAAAACATGGACAAGGAGGATTTTGTAAAGGAAACACTTTTACATCAGCTTGTAATTCAGAAACTCACTGCCAAAGCAAGTAACTGAAGCCAAAAATGGATGATCCTGAAGGATGCTTCTTACAAAGAAAATGTTTCTGTAACTACTGGTATCTTGATATCCTTCTTAACAATAACTAACTTATAGGAAATAGCAACCCACTATTTATGGATTACATTATTTTTTAAATCAGCAGGTTCCAGACTGTAGCCAGGTGGCTCCTGCTGGCCAGTGGAGCTACAGTAACTGCTCTGCAGCTGGTTTAGGCACCGCTGTCCAACACAAAGTTGTACGAACTTCTTGGGCCCGTGGGGCTGTGCTGTTGGCTCACCATTAGGCCAGAAACGTACAAGCACCAGTTCCCAGAGGAGATGGCCCACTGTCTTCAAACTGCCTCCTGACTGCCTCTGGCTTTTACACATTTGGTGCCCCCCACCACCAGTCACAGCTGCTGGAAAGGACGGCTGTGAGCCCACGGGCTGCTTACACCACCCTTGCCAGCCACGCGGTAGCACAGGCAGCGTGTACAGTCTGGGCAGGCACACCAAGTGCAGTAGGAAAAGTTATCCTGCTTCTGTAACTCGGCTTCAAATACATCCAGTGCAGTGAGGCAAAATTAAACCAGCTGTACATGTGCATTATTCTAACAAAGCAAACAGGAGGTCTTGAAAATGCAAAAGCACCACAGACATACCAACCAGAATCCAGACACAGGAGGCTTGGCATCTGCTGTGCAGATACTATAATTAAAAAAATTTAGGTTTTCCACAAGAAACAAAAAACTCCCAAAATAGCAATTAAAGTAACTGGAAAGTTACAAAGACTTTAAGCTTTAAAAAAACCCAAGGCTTTTCCTGTAGGCCTGGACGTTTAGTCAATACATACAAAGATGCTGCTACACCCAGTACTTGCACAGTGCTCGTTGTCACTGAGAAGGAAAGTACTCTTTAAAGTTCAGTACATTTGTGTTGATTTATTGCAAAACCCAAAATTACCCATCTAAGTCACCAAGGGAAGGTTCTGTGTGGCCCTTGTCAGTGTCTCCTGGGTCGGTGGCCGAGAGGCAATGCCATGGACTGCCCGGCCCGCGTCGGGGCTGCGATGTGCTGACTTACACAGGGTTTGTTCTGGCTTAACCTGGCGAGTCTGGAGCTTCCACACACACTCACTCTGGGGCAAAAATGTTGATTGTGGCAAAGTTCTGTGAAGTTTGTAGGGTTTATGCTAGGGCTCATTTCTGCCATGAAAGACAAAATGACAATGCTCCACTTGAAATGTGGGCAGAATTAGCACCGTCTGCAGAAAGCATCCAACTTGGGATCGCGCTACCTCCCCCGAGGTGATCTCAGTTCCACACGGAGATGGACAGAGCTTAGGAGGAAAGGTCTCAGAACAACTGAAACAGTGGTTGGGCAGGCCTTGACCTGTGTGTAACACACAGGCAAAGGCACCGAGTGTCAGTAAATGAGCAATCTCATAAGCTCCCTCCTTTGTACCTTACTTGTTCTTGTATTAAAAAAGCAGGACAGCAGAGTGCAAAAAGGAAGCAATGGTCCCTGTGCTTCCTGGAGAAGGAAGCCTGGAGAGCCTGTTGATTATAAATAGAAGAAAGAAGTAGAACAACAGAAAAAGAGAACAAACCCAGGTGCTGATCAAAGAGCTTCACTGAGTCCACATACAACAATCAATTTCTACAGCTCTACCCTTCACTTGATGTGAACAAGACTCCAAACATGTCTTTCTACTTCTGCCATTTGTTTTACTCACAGCCTAAATAAACAACTTTTTAAAATATTTGTAGGAATATTTTTTAATTAAGTAATAAATGTTTTCCAAACTGCTTTCATATTTGGGCTTTACAGAGACACTGCTAACAATCTGTACTCACCACAAAGACAAAAATAAATTCTGCAAGGCACAGAAAATGAGGAGGAGGGAGAGCCTGAAGAGATAAGTAATGGTTTCCAGTGCTCAGAAATTCGTAACAGCTTTGTGCACTTCTGTGCCTCCTTCCTTCATGTGCCACCATCACAGAACACTTTGCAGCACTCACAGAGGACAAAGGAAACACATGAGCTTTATTTTAAACCCTAGATGCGAGGGAATGTTTCCAGAGCTCAGTGTGACCAGGGATGTGACTTCAGGGATGTTCCTCTCGCACTCCTTGCTGTGGGGGGCAAGGTCACTGAAATATCAGACACGATTCACCAGGTGGACAAGGTTTAACATGGACAGTGGTTGCAGGGAGCAGACTCACCAGCACCCCAGTTTTATTTTCTCTTACAAACTGAAGGTACATCTCCTAAACCTTTCACTAACTAATATTGGATATAAAAATCTAACCACAAAAATTTTTGGTAACTTTGTAATGATTAGAGAAGAAATACTAAAGACCACTGTAAACTTCAGGTTAACTTGGAAAGCTTGTCCAGAGAGTCAAAGATAAATTCTTACCCCTTTTGAGACCATGAGACTTTTGCCATCAAGATAGAAGAGACATTGAAAGTAAAACTTCCACAGATTTCAATGCAGCCAGGCTCTCATTCCTGTAAATTACATCATGGCACCCAAACTATTTTGACTCTATCTCTACTAAAATAACCTTTACGGGGCTCTCAGTAGGCAATTAGCAGAGAACCCCTCAGTAAAGGAGAGGCTGTCTCATGAACCTGGCTTCAACACTGGATGACAGCAGTGGGGAGCGCTGGAGTGGCTGCGTGCCCTCTTCATCAGCTGGGTTCTGATGAGTCTGAGAGCGGTGAGGGACCGTGGGCACAGCAGGTGCCCTTCTGCAAATCTACACTTTCTCCCCACCCCGCTGTCCCTGATGTGGACACATTCCTGCCCGAAACTGCTTCTTCCAGACTCTCCAGGAAGTTACATGCTTCAAGAGAGAGTGGTACTAGAGAAGCTGAGACTCCTCTTCTTCAAGCATACTGGAAAATAACTCAGACATTCCTCTCTAGGTGTATAATGAGGCCCAGCCCGTTATATTCCGTTATGTATGTGCAATCCCTTGAATCTGCAACATCATCTGAAAGAAAAACTGAACATTAACCACCAAGAACAAAATGCATCTCCAGGTAATCAGAGGAGACTAACTATCCAACCAAATTCACTTGGCAGAGTTTCAGCTATAATATAAGCAGAGGTTAATCTATGCAAGAGGTTACCCATTAAGCCTCTGAACAACTTAAGAACGTGATCAATGAGAACGCATTGAGCAGTGAGCCCTCCAGCCCATCTATCAGCAAAACAAGCACTAACCACATTAGGCTACTTTTCAAACTATCAGGGCCTCATAAAAGCAATTACCAATGCTGAGGCCAACGAAACCAGCCAGCCAGCTGAAGCAGTTTAATCTCCTTTAGCTAAGGAGAGACTGCTAGCTACAGCCCAGGCGTGCTGACTGACCTGTAATCCCTTCTTGCCAGAGACAGATGCTGCCACTGCCTGCCCTAGGGAAGCAGAAAAGAAAAGAGAAAGCTGGAATGGTCAAAAATGCCTTTTCTTACATGTTAAAAAACCAGGAAACACTACCTTTATGGTTGCCATGTTCTTTTTTTCTTCCTAAGAATTAAACACTCAATATACAAATGAAAGGCCTGGAAATGTTTGTAGTTTTAAAGGGGCTTAGTCCTGACTATTTCTGTGTAATAAGTACTGGCAAAGCTACTCTATAATTCTGATTTCAAAAAAAATCTATAAATAGATAAGTGTGATTGATGAAGCAAAAACTGCATTTCCAGCGTAGGCATACACACAACCACAGAGTAATAAAGAAACAAAAGACTTCATCCAGAACTTTCCAAAACATGTTGTCATTGTGCCTAGGGGCTTCAGCTGCTGGCTCACAGTCCTCTTCTCCATGCATCCAGCTTCAGAGGAACTCCCCTCTGCAGAGCAGGAATCCAGCAATCAGACCCAGACTGACTGGGTTTTGGAATTCACTTGTTTTTATCGTTCCCTTTCATTTCAGGCATTTCCCCCGTCACAGACTCCACGTCTCTACAAGACGGGCCCCATAGGAAGGCCCTGTCCTTCCTGTGGTGGGCATGAAGCGTCTGCCCTGGACGCAGACACATCTGCTGCTCCATGTGCTATTTTTAGATTCAACACATCTTGAGAAAACGCCTGAAGGATTCATTAGGGCGGCTTTTCATCTCTGATCAGTGCTTCCACATCCCACAGAGCTGGAGAGGGCATCCTCAGAGAGTAGGGCTCCATCCAGTGTCTGCCAGATGAGTTACTGACATCTCTGCTGAAGTTCATGAGTTAAGCTCCAGAGAGGTCAGGCTGGCTCCCTCTCCAAAGGGGGGTCACACTCCTCAGTGACAAACCCTGCAGTAACTACTACAACTGGAACAGAAACGGTACAGTTCTCAGCTGCCTTGTCTGGACAGCAAACGTTCTGGGAGTGCTCCAGCCCCCCAGGACTTACTCTCCTGTCAGACAAGGCTGGCAGAGGAGCATGGTGGTTGTTCAGAGCAAGAGCTGATCAGACATTTTTAAGGTAAGCCTTTGAAAAATAGACTAGTGTGAAATCCTTGGGTTTGAATTGTTGGATTTTTTTGTGAAAGACTCCTACTGAGCTTTCCAGAACCAGGATTGCACCCTGTTGCTTTAAAGCAGTGAGTTTGACAGTAAGGATGTGCCTGGTACTTTTAAGCACAGGCTCCAGATCCCACCTTCCCATGAAAAATCCTCTTTGTCATTTTGGTATCTAGATGCTTGTTCCCAGACTGGACATTGGGATATTCTAAACTGCGTTCAGATATAATTAAATATGTCCCAGTCTGTGATAACTCTGCTGTCAACAGAATAAAAATGGATAGGCATGTTTATCTACACACAAAAAATGCCCTTTAATATTAGTTCAAACCTGTAAAATGTAGGTTGCATCTTAAACTGTTCTGTGCAGCTGAAATAAGATAAAGAAAACTCCTTTGTATTTTCATTTCTCAAGCACACAGCATTATCACTTACAATCAGGCATGACATTTCAGTAAACACTGCTTGTAGTGAGTTAATAGACAAAGCACACAGGAGACAGCTATCAGCTAAAGAGGAAAAGAAGGGAAACAAAGCACTGATGAGGCAGACTTTTGTGCTGGCAAAAGAAACAGAAATGTGGATGATCTTTTTTATCTCCACCCAGACTAAACTTCTGCTATGTTTCCCAGTTGTACTTATTCACTTTCTAAGAACATTAGGAGACTCAGCTGTAGAAAAAAGCATTAACCTGAAAGTAATGCCTTTCATCTAAGTTTGTCAGATCTCTGCTAAAAAACTCAACTACTAATTGATTTTAGTTTCCTGAATTTCTTACTCTGTACTATTATAAATAACTTTTATATTCACCAGTTTTATTTAACACTGAACTCCAATCTCACCAAATGTGGGCTGAGAAGGGTGATGTTTCTGTTAAATGCATGCACAGTGACAGAACAGAAATGCAAAAACATTACCTGCATTAAACAGCTTTGCTGCTAGGCACCATATTGTGTTAAAGGTTGTGAACTCTGACAAGATCATTTAATCACTCAGGGTTAGACTCTAATCCCTTCATGCTGGATGGGAATTTACACCCTGGAGATTTTCTGCCATTAGTTACAGCTGGGTTACTCACAGCACAATCACGCTATCAACACGGCTACGGCATCAGCTGGACTCTGAGCTGGGTTATTAGGTCTCAGGTTTAAAGAATGAAAGAACCAGGTTGCATTCAGTTCAGAACTGAAGACTGCTTTTGTTTCTTTAAAGGTGGCATAAAGGAAGAATACTTTATCTGCACATTAAGAAAATGTCAAGCGTTCCCCACAGGTATCCCAATTACCATGTATGTAAATTATCCCCCATTTCATTGCTCATAGCAGTCAGTGTGCACAGCACTAAGCTCTTCAAGAAGGGCCATGACCTGCTCTGTGTCAGGCTGGAGGAAGGGAAAGCATCAGAAATAAACACCAGCTTTGAGAACGGGACCAGAGTACCCAGCGCTGGAGTTACGCTGTGAATTGTTCCCCCTCCTCCCTGCTCACTTCTGGGTACAGAACTAACTCAAGCTGTGAGGCTGCCAGGACATGGAGCTGCCTTGCAGCAAACATTATATGACTGGATTTTAGAATAGCATCCCCTTTGGTGACTACTTCACACGTTCTCGAGAAAATCAGTTTCAAAGCATCATTTAAGCACCATCTGGACAACCCATTTACTCACAGAATACACAAACCTACAGCCATCAAAAAGTAATGCAGCTGAGACAGGAGATTAATTACAGACATTATTTCCTCTGTGGCTTTATCTTATCTTTTTTCAAAGCTCCTTACTGTGGAAATTCTGCAGCATTGCCATGTAAGAGTTTATTGCTACAAACTCTTTCCCAGGACTGTTCTCAGTAAAGATTCAGCTCGGAATACACCAGTGCTCCTAGGCACAATGTAAACCCGGCAGGAAGAGGGCCCTGCAGTGCTCTGAATAACCATCTTGGTGCGTGTCCTCTGCCTGTGCCCAGCACGCCATCCGTGGCTGCTACCTCCCATTCCCAATACACCTCACAGTTATTGCTTGAACAGAATCGCTGCAGCAAGAACAGGCAGCTCCCAGGGGGACATTCTGACATCCTCAGCGCTCGTGGATGGAGCCATTACCATGGCAAACAAGCATCAGCTTTTAAAATGGGATACTAATTTACAGAGTAGATTGGTGTTGCAATATACAGCAAACCAGAAAAGGCCTCTGCTATTTCTAATATTTAATCTCCTTGAAGGAGCATCTTTATCTCCTCCTAATCAACACTTAATGAGCATCCTCTCTGAGAATGCAGTTGCTTGTGTTTCTGTGTAATTGGGGTCCTGCCACCAGCCCCTGCATGATGTGTGCAGATCTGACACTCCAGACGAGCCTCTGCTGATCAGAATCTGTCACGGCCAAACACCAAGCGGAGTGAGAGGAACTTGATCTGGATAACGCGCAGTTAGGACAGCTGTAGTTTTGCTCTCCTTCCCTAGCTGCTTTTTAGGAAAGGGTTAACATTTTCCTGTGTTTATCTTGTTAAACTATGTGAAATTTGAGACTAAAATGTACTGTTCAAGTGGCTTCAAAGCAGAGCATTCATGTGACCATGAAGCACTGGCCACCGTGGCCAAACCCTGACCTTCCCAGTGCTGAGGGTGGCCCGTCAGGGCCCAACCTTTCATTTACAATGTCTAACTTTAAAAGTTGTGCTCATCCAGACAAGGAGCTGAGCTATTTTTTTTTTCTTTTGCTGATCCCAAAATATCTGGGGACAGTTTTGAACATTCCATCTTACAGTATTTTAAATAAAAATACAAAAAGATTTTAAAATAACTTCTTGCTGGCTGCTGGAGATGATTAATACACAGTCTGTAAACACCAAGCACATGCAAACCAACATCCACTGGGCTATCATTTCTCATTCCAGCCAGTCAGTCTTGCTTATACAGTGATGCTGTAATTTGCCTCTTAACTTTTAGCTTTAAATTGTTTATTAATTTGATTTTTTTTCTATTCATAAAACTGGGCTCCAGTACTTCCACCACCATCACCACCACATTTCTCTCCAGTTGCTGAGATTTAACACAACCATGCACGTCTAATTCCCAGGTGCAGGATCCCTGCAAACAGCAAAGCCTGGGCAGGAACAGGCTGTGTTTCCATGAACCAAAACCAACCAACCCCATTCAAAATGTAGATCTCACTCTGACCCTAATAGCAACCAGTACCACAATTACATATTGATTTTAATTTGTAGTGGAAGGAGAAAATGACCTAAAGAAAAATATATCATAAAATTTTACTTCCTTCTACCTAATTCCCTTCCCAATTAAGTGTAAGCACATCAGCATTAACAGAGAAGGCCTGGTGTCAGAAAACACAAGTTCAGTCATATATTATCACATTCATAAACTGTAGGTGTTCAAAAGTCATAAACCTCTCCTTTTTAAACTTGGCCTTCTGGAGCGTGGGGAGAATGAACACTGCTGGCTGGTCAAGCCATCATTTTATGTGAGGGCTGAAGATGAACCCCACTCACAGATAACCAGCCCCAGCAAAACAACGGCAACTAAAATATGTATGGGAAAAAATGATTATCAATTTGACTCCTCTACACATACAGGAGGACTGGAATTATGTTAGAAAAGTGTCTAACAGGATTAGCTACTGATCACAGGAAGAAAAATACCTGTCTAATTAAGGCTGAAAGTGATTGTGATTACCAGTGCTCAAATGCAATCCAGAAAGCTCTCATCGTAGCTCTGCATTTTCGGCCGGGGGCTGAGCACCTCTCCTGAAACCCCAAATGTGAGACAGCGGAGTTCTGCACCAGCCAAACAGACAGGATTAACAATACAGGGATAAACCAGGCATCACACAAACCCAGCACTCGCTGTCCCTTATCATATGCCCAACTTGTGAGCTCAGCCCTACGCTCGCAGAGAGCGCTGTGGGCTGAAAGTGTAGATGCATGATAAACGAAATTCTTCCTCACAGAGTGTCCCGCAGAGGCTGCCGGGCCCTGCTGAAGGCCTCGCTTGTTCTTCAACAACCACTCTGGAACGTTCATTCAAATGTCAAGTTTAAAAGCAGAGTGGGGAGAATGTACTTAATGTGAGAGATCCATTCTGCTAGCTTCTTCACAGCTTCTTCCACGGTTTTTATTGACTATGACAAAAACACTGCATGGATTCTCCTGGAAAACACATGACTCCTAACAGTAAAAAGACTGTTTAAAGAAAGGTTGGGGTTTTTTTATCTGCTATCTCAGTAGTTATCTTGGGAGTTTCCTAAAGAACACTGTCCCTTTTTAGTTCAGTTGCTATATAAGTTGATTTCACAGCATATAATGGTGCAGGATAATGTTCTTAGTAAGATATTCTATAATATTATCTTCTGCCCACTTCATACTTTTCAGCCTTGTTCTCCTAACTGTTTTACAAAGGTAAGCAAGTCTTGTCTGTTCTTCCCACACAAAGGAAAGGTAACCATCTTAAATGCATAGTTAGTCGCGTGCTTCAGCCCTGCAAAGACACAACTTCTGTCTGTAGGTGCAGACGAGATGCCACAGGGACCCCAAGGAATAGGTCTGTTTCACACAGGCAGGGTTCCTGAGTGGCTGCTCCGGAGCCGGGCTCCTCCGGGTTCCCCATGTGTCAGCGCTGGGGGCAGAGGGTAACGCGGGGTGGAGAGCTCAGGTAGTACAGAAAGACAGGCAGCAACACCGAGACAGATCCGGCACCTCTGAGCACCTGAGGGCTCAGGGTAAACATTTCCTCCACAAAAACACTGCACCTGCCCACAGAGCTGCACTCCAAACAGCATGAAACAGAGACAAAACCAGCCAGGTCTGTTGTGTACATGAACTCCACACACGTGGATCTGACCGCGACGCTTGAGTTTGGCCAAACCTACTGGGAACAAGGAGCAGTGACAAACCTGTCAGTACTTACAAGCTCCTGGAACAGCTCCATTTTTTAATCATTTCTAAGCTCTAAGTAAGCAAGAAAGGACAAATGAACAGCTCTGACAACACACTGACTGACAACCTGTGAACATTTCTAAAGCGCTCCTTAGGGTGCTTTCCAAAGGGGTTTTGGAAGGTGAAGGAAGTGAACAGAATGTGGCGTGTGCAGCCAGAAGCGCCGGGTGACGGCAGCGTCGGTGGTTCTCCTGCAGTACTGAGCACTCTTTGATTTGCAGAATCTCAAACAATCTGTCCCTGAAGACATAGCTCCAGGATGTTGCGACAGGAAGGAAATGTGCTCTGTAAATGCTGGAGCGTTCCGTGGAACTGAGATGCTGTGTCTCAAGAAAACTGCTTAGGAAATGCTGAAGTACTACACATGTCTACAGAACAGGACTGATCCACCCTGAAACACAGAAAGCTGATAAAGCTGAAACTGCAACAAGACATATGCCTGTTACCTGTGCCCATTACAAAGGTCATCTGACTTGTCATCTGGCTTTTTCTGATTGCCAGCATCACCTCCACGTCAGTGACAGAACAGCACAGGCATGCCAGAAATGTGATGCAAGAATGACAACCGGGTGCAGTTTGCAGTCGTGTTCAGTGAGACAGAACAACCAGCCCCAGAGGGTTCATTCCTGCAGCACGCCTGCAGCCTGGAAACAAGGCCTCCCAGCTTCCAGACACCTCATCAGGCCACCACAGCAGCTTGAGCCTTCAGGAAATTTCACTGTGTATTCAACTGGAAGAAGAACCACGCAGGCTCTCCTGAGCAGCAGCCATTCAGTCATTCCTCTGCGTGCCACCCAGGGATTTTGTCAGCCAGAGGTCACAACAGGAACAAACAATGAACTGGGAAAACTTCCATGCAGGACCTACATGTTGATCTGTGCCCCACTGATCCACCACTTCCTGCAACAGCGAGGAGCTGGCTGCACGTCCTGGCTACTGATCCAAAGACCTGCCTTTGACATAACACACATGCTACACTGAGTTACTTCAACACTACTGAACACTTACACCAGGGCATTCAAAAGTGTGACAGAAATTTGTCACCTGAAGCGCTCGACTTTCTAACAGCTGGACCACCATGAATTTCCACAGCTCAGCTCTAAGCAGGTCCATGTGAAATGCACAACCAAGATGTAACGTGTCCTTCCACGCCGCTGTGACTCTGTGGAAACACCGCATTTATCAAGAGCTTTCCGATGCGACATATCTGGATTTCAGATCTAGGCAAAACAAAAGGATGTGCTGTGCTTAGAACAGTTCATGTGAGTATTTAACACACTGCAGCTCCTGCACCACTGGGGACATTCAGGTGAAGGAAAAATGGTGACTTTAAACACAGAGCAGTGCTGGGGAACTCAATTAGATGGCGATGAGTGCTGTTCTGTGAATGCTGGAACGTGACCACTTTCACTGTCCCTAATGAAAACTCTGGGTTTCTTGTTAAGTGTTGAACTATAAATGTTGTAGGGAACTGTTGTATATAGATGTACTGAACAATGGCATCCAATGAAAAGTGAATTTATCCACTCTAGGCACCAGCCAAAGCCTGTAATTTTTCCTCAGAAAAGTTCCTATTGATAGCACTCACAAGAGCTTTCCCACCGTTGATAGTTTTGCCAATATTGCTTCTATTATCAGAATAACAAATGTAACCATTTTTGCTCTTGTGAGTGCTGCAACCACAGATTTGTTCTCTCTATTAAACTGTCAGTAACTTTGGACTGGAAGTGCTCTCATCTTCTGCAATCTGGCTGCCTTCCTCGCATTGAGGAATGAGGGAAAACTATCCATTTGAACCGACTGAAATCACTTTCTTGGTGAAGAGCTTCCATACTGTATAACCACTGGTGTGTCTTCAACATGGCTCAGCTTACTTTCCCCACTCTCAAGAACATTATAATGAGTCTGTACAGCAGACTTGACTTTTCTACTTCATACTATAGGACTCTCCACAGATTTAAAAATAACATTTGACTAAAAAGATACAAACATCCAAGCAAAACGTTACTAACACACTGTGCTAACAAAACCAGTACAATGGTGGTCATGTTGGACTCTCCCTTCCCAAGAGGAGTAACTGATACTCCAAGCAGCACCCGAGGCTTACACACCCTTACCCTAGGGCTCAGCTTCGCTTGGCATGGCTCCTGCAGCCCTTAGCAGCACTTTATGTTGTCTACATTTTCTCACTCGTTCTGTCAAAAGGAAATCTTGAAGCAGAGAAGTTCTGGAACCACTTGGGAATCAGACTCTGGTGTGGTAAGTCGGAATTTTAAGAGTCAAGTAAAGCAAATCTGAAAATCATGAGAAGTGGTGAAATACCCAAGAGTGACACCTAATGTTAATTACAAAGGATTCTGATGTTTTGGATTGAGCATGAGATAGTGTGAAACTTCAGGATGGCTCTGCAGAGCCAGAGGTGCTGTATCGAAATTCCAGTTATATTTTATTAATTGATTATAATTCAGATACTGTCTGAAGTGAACAGCCACTCGCATCTCCAACCCTTCACAGACTATACAAATGGCAACCTAATACACTGGGGGATCATGGTACCAACATCATGAAGAGGCTATTGCAAACAAGCCAAGTCAGACCCTGATCTATATTTAGCCATTAAATTACAGAGTAGCAGGAAAAAATGCCAAGTTGTCATCTTTTTACACTTTGCTCAGTGGAACACTGGCAAGAAGAAAGCGTGCATGGCTGGATACCAAAGTCAGGACCAGAGGGCATGGCAGACATTAAAAAGATACATAAAACCAAACTTTGAACTCAGTACATCTGAAAGCTCGGGACCTGCCAGAGCCTCCCAGGAGGCAGTGTGCATCTCCAACTGGAAGGCACTAACATGGACAGCTGGGGTGTCCCCGCGGCAGCCCCGGGCCAGGCTGGGAGCCCACTGCTGTGGGTCTGTCAGCGTTCCAGGAAGGCGCTGGATCGGAGCGCTCTCCACAGCCAGCCTGCCTGGGGATGTCTGAAATAACCAGCAGCACAACAGCCAGAGGGAAATCACTTCAGACAGGCAGAACTAATGCAAGAACTTAGCGCTGGCAGACAATACCCGTCAGCCCCGAGGTCCCCGAGGAGACCCTCAGCCTCTCCGTCCAAAAGCCATTGTGTGACTGAGCTGACAGTTTATAAGGCTCTGAAATTCTTGTATTACCAGAGGTTTTTAATCACCATCTAATGCTACACAGTCCATGAGAAAAAGAAGAGGGAACTGTATGTTCAGAAGGATCTCACAAACACCCTTGGTTACAGTACTGTGCACACTGCATACCAGTGACCATGAAGAACCATTTCCAAAGGTGAAATGAAACTCCTTCCAGACCCAGCTGATGCCTGAGCAGACGGGATGCGTGAGGGAATCTTACTACCAGCTCTGCAGATGACTGTTCCCTCCTTTGTTCTCTACCTGCTGTCAAAGTAGAGCACAAGTAAAAGGCAATAACAGTATGTTTTTATCAACACAATTATGCACTGCCCTGCATGTTGGCCTCAAGGAGTAATACAATAAAAATAAATGAAAAAAGCAACACAAAACTAAGCAGAATATTAAAAATTAATTTACAAAATGCACACACACTTTATACTAATATATATTGATAAATAACAGAATTATCAGACACCATCAGACTTCCTGTGAGATCTCTGACAGTGACCACACCACTTCTCGTGCCTTTAATTCAGAGACCTGGAAACACTTTGGAAGTCGCACTCTTACAGCGCCCCTGTGAAACAGCTACTACTGTGTCTACTTACAAACGGATTAACAGAGATTGTGTGAAGGGAAAACGGAATCATAGAATCC
Source organism: Caprimulgus europaeus (assembly GCA_907165065.1). The sequence goes on along the minus strand of OU015531.1, from coordinate 1,000,635 downwards.
CAGACTGGTCTGGGCTGGAAGGGACCTTAAAGCTCATCCAGTCCCACCCCCCTGCCAGCAGCAGGGACACCTTCCACTAGAGCAGGTTGCTCAAAGCCTCATCCAACCTGGCCCTAAGTAGGATCAGAAACCGTTGAGTTGTGACTGCTAATCCCCCACAGAAAGCCATCAAAAATATGGAATTCAGTCAGTTTAGAAAGAAACCTGCCATTCAAGTCCTTCCACATTAGCTATTTCTAGAACCTCCAAACAATTCAAGCTTCTTCTACATCCTGTGTTTGACTTTTGAAGAAAAATATTGACTTAGACATAATAATAATAACCTGTTATATAGATAATATATGCATTGGGTACAATCAGCGTTCTGGAACAGCTGAGGAAACATTTTTGGCCCAGTTTCATTAGCCATTAGAACAAGTGCAGAAGATGACAGAAGATGACAGAAGATAGTCTTAGTATTGCACACAGTGTTTAAATATCAGTCTGTGAGCAAAACGGGTGTATGCAGCATGGTAATCAATAGCTTCATATGTTATAATGAGCTTCTAATAAACAGATTGATATGCATTACTTTTTTTTCTTTACTTTTCATATGTAAACACTCATCCTTTAAAAATTTCTTTATTTACATAAGATGTGATTGTTGCAGCTGATTGGTTATAAAATATTATCCAAATACCATTAATGCCATGCCTTAAACATGGTATTACTGAAAGAACACAACTGTGTGATGGAAATTACTCTCAGTTTTAGGTTCATCTCATGAACTATATTGTTACAAGTCCCCATTTTTGACAATAAAGTGTTATTGTGACTGTATCACCTCTATCCCTTTGCGTCAACACTTCTAAAGGTTAAAAAAAATCTCTGGTGAGCAGTGATAAAACCCATTCAATCTAGGGGCATACAGCAAGTGGTAAAGCCAAGACACAAACAGCTTTAAACTGCAGCGAGTTCTGTGCGAGCCTGATAGCTTGTGAACAGGGCAGCTTGAGGAATGCCCAGTCAGAGCATTAACTTCAGATCATTTCAAGTTCTTCTTGGATATTTACAGTCTTCCAAACAGCATATTCCAAGCATGCTATTAGCATGAGTCATTAATCCTCCCATCTACTGTGACAGCACAGACCTATCTCTGGCTTACACATAAAGGACTTGCAGTAGTCATTCACTTTAACTCCAGTAAGAAAAAGAAAGTAATTTAAACCCCAGCATTTTTCAGCTATTTAGCTCCTTAGCTACCCACAAACACACAAGCCATGGCTCAGTTTGAAATCCCCACTCGCTCAGGTGAGGGTATGGAAACAGGCACTCCATGCCAGCACTTCATTCAAGATGAACACTTCTGTACTCACAACGTCCCTGCTCTGCAAATTCACCTGGTGACTCCATTCCAGAGCCCATCACCAAATGGCCTCCTCTCCAGAACCTGCAAGGTCTGGGGTGGCACAAGGTGTGCAGAGGAGGGTGCTGCACGGGCAGGTGGCAGCTCCTTACCGCCCGCCTCGGGGTCACGGCTGGCAGGGAACCACAGAGGACAGGTCACTTCTAATAGCCCCCTGGGGAGGGTGTGACCCCAGCAGGGTGGGATTTTAACTCCCTGCTCTGCTTCAGTTTGCTAGCTTCCCAGTAAGCGATCCCAACCATCTGGCTCTTCTGGAAAGCATCTGCTCTGCTGGAACTGAACAGCAAAGATCAAGTGGTCCCTGTGCCTGAGTTAGGAAGACAGCTACAAGTGGCTGGACGCCCAGCAGGACTGCAACGGCTCTCACCTGGCCTGATGTTAGTGATCACCTGAAATACAACTTACACAGCAGGTTTTTTATTAAGAGTCCCTTCAGATGGCACATACACATGGCCTGATAGTCTTGATCCCTGTACAGGGCACAGCACACTGGGATCTCGAGCTCAGCTGAAGCCTCTCGACATTACTGGGATACAACAGGAATAAAACAGTGCAAGGCAGATATAGCATTGAAGGATTAGTCCTTCACAAGATCAAGACCGTGAGATATTTGTGAAGAAATTATTTTGTTTACTTTGTAACACTTAATTTAACTTGAGGCTAAAATATCAATATTATTTCCCAAGAGAAGTGGAATTTTTTTACTGGCTGCTTATGACAACAATACTAAAAAAATCAGTAGACCCATCCCATCCCTGCATGTATTTAAATCTGAACATATTTTTTAAAAGAACCAGTCCATAACATACCATCAAGCAAGTGAATAGAAATAGCAGAACATAGTTTCTCCACCCATTTTCTACGTTTCATTTATCTTCTAAATTAAGAGTCATAAGCTGTGGCAAATGCACAGTTACAAATCCAGTTCATTAGCTCCATGAAACAGCAGCAACCCCTATAATCATTGTAGGCACTGCACAGAGAATGAAGGGTGATTTGGGAAGGAAAATGTCTCATTCTAAAACCACTTGTTATTTCTAACTGAAGCAACAGCTGTTGTGAAAGAGTTTTAATGCTAAGTTGATTCACAGAGGAAAATGTTAAACTAGTGGTTTTTAAAAAAATCCAGTAAAAGCAGAGCACAGCTATGAGATGGAATACAACATGTTTTCCTGTTCCTTCCCCAGATCAGCTGCTGAGGCTTTGGGAACAACATCCCTTTCAGAAGATGAGGCAGTGGAACCATTTCCCCACTATTCCACACAAAATGTGGAAGCTGTTTCTCTTTCAGATAAAAAGTCAAAAACAAACCAAAAGAATCTTGCTAGTTTCAGGCAGCAGATAATGTTGTTTGTTCTTCCCAGCAGGGCCAAGGAATGAGCTCCAGAGGCACGTGCTGAACCAGCCTCTGACCCACAGCGGGACCGCCGACACAATCCACACCCCGGCCAGCACCCACCCCAGGCTGCACTGAACCCAAGCACCCAGCTGGGACTGAACCAGCCTCAGATAAAACTGCACTCCTGGGAGGACGCAATAAAACCTCCCTGCAAGTCACTCTGAACGCTGTGCAGCTCAGGGATCCTGCTCCCTTTTCCCCACTGACTGCACCCAACAGACCTAATGACTTCAGAAATAAACTACAATTTCATGTGCCTTCTAGAAAGCCACCAGTTTGTTTTAGACCAAAGCCCCCATGTAGCTGATCATGAATGCAGCAGCCAGGCTCGTACATCATTCAACAACATCAACACCAGCAGCAAAAGAACCATTTGCATGTCAAATCCTCAAACTGGAAATGTGAACAGATGACAGCCGAACATCTTGATTCACACTGTGTTTCTCCTGCTTGTCAGCTTCTGGCAGTTATGAATAGAAATTTCAGAAAGTGCTAAAAATAACACAGATTCAGGCCCTGGCTCAAATTTCTTCTTTTTCCTCCCATTTTGCCTTGCTACTCTGCTTGATACTGCTAATAATAAAGTTAGTATGACTCATAAAACCATTGCTATCATTTTAAAACAACGTAAGAAATACATATTATCTGTGAAAAAGGAGATAACATCAAGATCTAGAATTCATTCTTACACATCACCGGTAAGCTTAGAGATATATAGCCATACATGCAGCATATGTGTGACTGCACATGGAACACTGCATTTCAGGTGTTTTTTCCAAATGTAGTATTTGCTGCCTACTTACAAAGAAGTTAGAGATATTTTATATACCCTGGAGCTGAAAAGAGCCTTCAGTGCTGCTAACCTTTTCTCAGTGTCACACTGAGCATAGTGAACAGTGAGCAAACCAGACCAAAACCAGCTCTGGATGGACGCAGGGAACTGCTGCTCTTCCACCCTGCAGGGCTGGTCAGCACGGGCAGAATTCAGTCCCCGAAGGGCTCTGTACTCAGCCTGCCATTTCACCACCCAGAATTACCAGGCTGCCTGGTTTTCTGTGCAGACTCTACTCCTGCCACTCAAGCCTGCAGACAGGGGAGCCCCACCTGATGCTCATGAAGCCGATGGAAGGACTTCAGTGGTGGCTTCATTCTGGACACAAATAAAGTTTTTATCCACATAACACACAGAGATTGGTTCTGGGTGCTCAGGCATCCATACATCAGCTCTAGAGCCTCCACATTCTGCCATACAACAAATGCAACACAAACACAGTGGGGAAAATTAAATCAGACAAAACATTTTGTGTTCAAAAAACACAACCACTGAAGCCAAAATCACTGGTAAGAAGAGCAAATTAATAAAAGGGAAGGTCCTTTTCCAGACGTGACAAATCACTATTAAAGTCTGCCTGAGGGAATCCTGAACTAATCCTATTGTCAAAGTGAATAAACAGGAGCCAGATTAACAATGCCTCCTAAACATTCATCTCCAAGGCTGATTATAATTCAGAATTGGAAGAGGGGTTATCCTAAAGAGCTTTACTAGTTGTATACTGTCAGCTCCTGAGTGTAATTAGCATGCTATTAGTATTTCTATGTGTAAAATTCTTGTCAAAACACACTTCTAGTTCTTGAAAGAAAATAAGAAATACAATGTCATGGTGGGTTTAAATGAAGTATCTCCTTGCAGTGAAATATTTTCTAAAATATCACATTTAATACAATGTGTTAAGACTATATCCTGCTCTGCACATGACACTTGGTATAGCAATTTTATTTGAAATTATGTGTAGCTCACATACTTGAAACAGCAAAGAGAAAATGGTCTGTAATTTTGAAGCTATTGAGCATTTCAAGTCCTACCCAGTTAACCAAAAGCAGAAGAATATTTACAAATAGCTGTAAGTGCTGTTAAGGTGAGGATTTTAAAAATAACATAATAGAAATAATAATTAAATAGCATCAACTAAGTAGGCTGTAGGAGAATATGGTGTTATTTCTGTTTATAATGGATGGGTCACAGATCCAGTACTGAGTATTTTGACTTCTTTCTGTAAAGATATTAATATGACTTACGGAAGTTATACCCTGTTTTAAATCTTCTTTAACCATAGGCTTCACAGAAACTATGATTTTCTTTTCCTCTTTCATTTTTAGATGTTTGTTTTGGCAATCAAATTCCAAAAAGCTTGAGTGAGAAGAATGAACTCCCATGGCTTTAGGTGACAAGCTGCTCAACCTGCATATACCATCAAATGGCACCTGCACCCACCAACATCCAAGGCCAGATTTATAACAACATTTTGGTGCTGAGCAGTGTGCAGAGGTCAGATGGGATTTCCAAAAACATCTGTGCACCACTGTCACAATGACTTTCATATGACAGAAGTGCCTTGCTTCCCCTGGAAATCCCTCTATAAATACTTAGGGGTGGTAACCCTTAAAAACTGGTGTCTACTTACTGTTTTTGCTTCTTCACCACAAAAGCAGGGCTCTCCAACCCCATAATTTCAATAATGATCCCAGTGAACAGTGCCATACTGTAAACCCCAGCTCTAACCCCTACATCAGAGCGTCTCTCAGTTCTGTCTCTGTCTGTGCTGTTATTGCTGGTCACTGCTATGGTGTCTGCTAACAGACAGCACACAGAGGCAATGCAGAGAGAACGCAGACAATCAGAGTTTGAGAACTGCAAATATGACTGGGGATATTTTGCACATTGATTTCAATTCATCACTAAAGTACACTTCAAAAGGCATAAATTTATCACTCCTAATATGGTAAGAGATTCATATAAAAATTAATTAAACATCTTGTTCTGATCTTAGGAAAACCTTTGCTCTGCCTAGTAACTACCATTAGCTATGAGAAGTAGAGCAACTGTAAAATGAGTCTAACTTGAGCATTTATGCCTGCTGAGCTCTGTGTCTGAAATGCTGCTGTTAGATTCTGTATGGTGTCTGCCCATTGCTGACAGAGACTGGTCTAACAGTGTCTCCCTTTCCCACCATACACTGGGAATCCACTAGGAATCCACCTCCCCCCTCTCCTAATGGGCGGCACAGGTACTGGCCACGCACACGCTGCTGTTTCAGAGGCGCAGTTCCACCCTGAGGGGTTCAGAGCTTCAGCACCCACACTGCTGACAATGGTTACTGGCACCAGAGGAGCTGCTGGAAACTGCGGCAAAGAAGGGATCCAGCCTCTCAGCTGAAGTGTGCCCACTGGCACCGAGTCACCCAGGGAAAAGGGGCCCACGTTTTCCTCGCTCACCTGGTCAGAGGTGGCACTTCACAGATCCAGCAAGAGTCCTTCTGAGAGAAATAACACCCTGTGGCACCTTAGCAACCTTCTGAGGTCATGACCATGCAGAAAACTGCAGTTTTAGGCTTTTTCCCCAAACAACTTAATAACTGCTTTGATCATAAGCTTTGATACACAAGTATCACCATTGTGGATTATTTTCCACGAGTTCTTTTCTCAGCCATTTGTTTACAGGAAAAACTCACTCTCAGCCTGAAAAGTCATGTCAGACATGTCACTGCATTTCCTACTTTTCAGAGAAAAAATGTCCAAACGGGGAACTTAAAACATGTCATCTATTGTCTATCTCAAATGAAAGGTCCAAATGCATTATTACTCACTCTCCCAGAGGAAGGCACATTTCATTAAATGAATACACCAGCAGCAATTATTTTGCACAAAGAAAAGGCTTAACGAGGCTCTTGTCACCATTTACAAACAACAAACAGGTTTATGCTATATACACAGATATATATACACACACACACACACACACACGAGCTATAGGTACTTTACAAAACCAGGTCTAAACTATTAATCACTTCAAAAACAGCTTCACAACTTAGAAATAATGCTATGATCCCCCAAAGTATATAGTATTAAATACACTTACCTCTTGTACACCTTAAAAACACGTGGAGCACAGGAGAGCAGGGCAAGAGGCCAAGCAAACTCGAGGATCACTCCAGACGTACGCAGATGGTTGCCATCCCGTGATTCTCAGCATCACAGCTGCAGGCGTACACGGGCCTGTTCCATGTCCACTGCTCGCAGTGACGACAGCGGCCACGTAGCCAGTGGTGCAGCTTCTCTGATCTTTGTTACTCTGTTGTTGCAGCAGAACTACAGATCTGTAATTAAAGAAAAAAGATTTAAGACTATTTAAGACTTGACCCTTCCACTCAGTTCAGCAGGAACTTGACAAATCACCTGAAACATGCAAGATGAAGTTCACAACTCCCAAGAACAAGCAAAATGATGAGGTGAAGATGTGACAATTGGCTCAATCTAGGCACAACAATGGCTGCAGGAATTAGAAAAGCAGAGCTATAAATAGTTGGTTTATAGCCTCAAAATACCCAATGAACTAAAAAGCAAGAGACTAATTTGCTGTGAACTGTACGACCACCAAAGACAACTACTGCAAACTGTAAAAGCTACTGTGGAAGCAGCAGTGACTTCACAGACATTATAGAATTTGATTTCATGCACATCGCTTCTCCAGCGTCATCGAGAGAATATAGTGTAAAATTCACACAGTGCCTTTCTTGTTTAATTATGATAATGATAATTTATGCTAATAGCATACAGACAAAAGAGAAAAGGTATCAAGAGACTTTAATCTGAAGTTATTTCTTTACCTATCCTGTTATTCCTGCTACTTTATGTTACAGGTTTATGTTGTATTTGCTAAAAAGCCACACAAGATCCCACAGATTTAGAAAGAGAACTGCCAGAATTTGATTGGCTGCTTAATCCAAATATCCTAGAGAAGAGGAGACGAGCTACATCCTTACTAGAACAAATTTTTGCTTAGTCTACAGGATTTCAGATTTGTGAAAAGGATTTTAACACATCTGGTTCAGTCCTGGAAGTAAAGATACCCTGATCCTAACTTTTTGCTATGTAAAATTTTCAGTAAAAATACAAGATCAGGTTTTGCAGGCTTGTTTGTTTGTTTGTCCCCCTTTTAAAACTAGTTTTGCTCTTAGAAAAGTCATCAGGCCTGCTGGTTTCAGCTGTGGAAAATCAGCTCACATAAAACAAAACTGGAAACTTCTTTTTTACAGAGAATTTGAAAAGTGGAATTAATACATTCTGATAAGTAAGTGACACTCATGATTAGCCAACTTACATTTTTCCTTAATTAATAACTGGGGAGAAATACCCACTCTGTGTTTCATGACAAGAAATTAAAACAAAACATATGGCTGTTCAAGCCCTAAATTAATAGATGTATTATGCAGAAGGAAAAAACCCAATACTTCTAACAGTAATAATAATAAACAAATCTCATCATACGAAATCACTATGGATGAAACACAGGATGATTAATCTTTCCAATACTGTATCTGTGGATTTTTATTTTTAGATCATAATTTTTCATCGTTGAATGAGGAAATTAAAGCAAAACTAACCGTTTTCCTCCCCACAGGATGTGGGTGCACGAGGTGCTCAGTGCTGGCAGCTCCCACACCCGCTGTGCGCACTGCACGCGCCCCCAAAGCAAGCCACCGAACACCACGCTGCTCCACAGGGTTCCTGGGGATGGCGGCCTCTGCTCGACATGAAATTCAGAAAGATCACAGTACCTCTTGATATCCACACTTAATTAAAAATGTCAGAGTGCAGCTTCACAATGATCCTTGCTAAATGACAACAAACCACCAAAGTCAAATAATCCCAACTGCCATACTCATCTTCAGTGTTTTTAACACGATAAACAGTTTAGAAACATCTTTTAGGAAAAGAGATTACATCAAACATTTTTTTGGCTCCTCGGACAATGCAAGCAACAAAAAAAGGGATGAATGTCACCAGTTAATAAACAAATTAAACTTCATCTATATTGCTTCAATTCATCATATATTTCTAAAAAAAGATCATCATAAATGGCAATATCATGTAACAGAGTGTCAGAAATATCAGTCCCAGGAGACATGGATCCTACATTGCACTCTGCCATTTCTTTCCTAGAAATGTAACTCTTTCTTGCTTTATTTCTTCCTCTGCACACTGGGAATGATGCCACCAACCCTTTTTCTTTTGTTAAACATTCTGAAGTCTGCTGAGAAAAGCATCCCACAAAATTCCACTGTAATCACCCTGTGTGTGTGGCAAGACATCAGGTTACCTGGCACACAAGTCCGTGTACGGCCTGCGCCCAGGAATGAACCGGGGGGCACCAGACCGCGTTTCATGGGGATATTTCCAGCCTTACTATTTTGTCTCTCCTGTGGTTTTCTTCAGGGAACACTTTTTTAAAAGGAAAATATGTTTCCTTTTCAACAGAGACACATTTCTTATGAAGGAAACCACAATGTCAAACTTTTCCTGAGAAGACAGGAACATACCTACACATGTTCAGCCATAACTTTACCAAGACGCTTCTGAAGGCAGTTTCAGCACTGCTCAGAGAGATTCTGAATCACCGTCGGGGCGGCGGAAAGGGGCATTGCTTCTTTAAAGGAAACAGATTTGCTTCAGAAAGGGGCAAGTTGAAGAAACATCTGCAAAGACTGATAATAGATTCACTTCCTCAAATTCTTCTAGAACTGCTACTGTGAAAAGCAGGAAGTACGGGCAAGAGAGAGGAAGAAAATTACAGATGAGAAAAGAAAGCGCTCTCCCCCCCCAAAAAAAATTGGCTGGAACGATGAATGCTGCCTAGATGAGGCAGAAAGTGTCGTTAATGGCACTTTTGTATCCTGAGAATACAGACAAAGAGCCAGCACTGACTTCTGTCACCTGCCAGCCTTTCACCTCGCCTTTAGGATCCACAGTACAAAGAGGAGTTGTGATGAAATACTCCACCTGCTCACGAGGTAACACCCCTTCCCAAGCAAGGTCATCGTCCTCCCAGTAACAGAAGCGCTGATCTGCACCAGGGATGTACCAAACCTTTACCAAGGTACACTCAGCTTCAGCCTACTGCAGCCAAAACTGGCATCTAGAAATACCCTTTCATCCCAAAGAATAGCAGCTTGCTGATGCCATACCGGGTTTAAGAGGATGAGGACCTATTGAATGAGATATTCTAGCCCTAGTTTTTCAGAATATTAGATTGAAAGAGTGCACACAGATGTAGATACACCGTTTTCTCTGTATATGTGCTTACATAAATCCTACAAACACTGCAGATTGTTTCTAGAAACTGGTCTTTAAAATAAAAATCCAGTACGTTCCTCTGAAGAATAATTGCAAAATCTTTGTGATTTGCTTTGGAAGCCAAACTTGGTCGAAATTAACCTCTTGCTTTTGAGTGGGGATTTTTTGATTTTTTTTTTTGTAGGAAATACAGTTCTGCTATTAATAACTGTTGTATCACAAATGAGACTTTAAGACATTTAAAAGCGATCCCAGTTAAGAGATTTCCTAATAAAAACCTCCAAACAGGTGGTCTGACTTTTCCTCTCTCCTATGTTTTACAAAACTTTTCCAACTCACAAATCTGAAGAGCTACTCAGAATTATCTCACAGTGGATGCTGTCAATTCATCACAAGTGTTTCAAAAGCCAGGTCAGTCCCTTGGTCGTGGTGCGATGCTGAAGGTAAAGCACGGCTGGTTCCATCTCCCCTGTTCCCTCCCACCTCTCTGGACAGAGTGCACTGAAATCACAGACCCCACTGAAATGAAGCAATTCGGCTTTAACAGTGAAGTTACAAAGTTATAAAGATGGCCCAGAACATCCTTGAAATAAACCAATCGTCCTTTTTGTTCCACAATAAAACATATCTGGTTTCCTCTTCTTCCCTTTCTTTATATGGAGAACCAGTAGAGTTCTCTACCAAATAAACCTCTGTCCAGAAAACCTCATTTTGCTGTCTGTTTCCTGAAGATGGTTTATAGCTTCATCTTACTTAATGGTCTTGAGCCATATTTACTGCTACATTTTAACAGAAAAATGCTGCTATAAACACCAAGAAGCACAATAAAAACGTTAGATCTTCCTCTGCATTTCTAAATGAAGGAAATTGATTAAACATCCTTGAGCCAGGCAGAGGGAAGTTTATTTATTCCCAATTCAAGCAGTGTGTGTTCCACAATCTCTCTGGAGCTTTAGCAATACCATTTTAAAAGAATAATCCATTAAAGAAAGCTGGCAGAGTCACCTGCAACAAAGACACATCTTCCTTCCCCCAAAGAGAACTGAGACTTTCTCAAACTTCATAACATTTTGTGGGAATAAACCATTTTCTAGTTCTGCCATGCCAAGGGAAGCGTGTTTCTGGGGAGAAGCCCTGCACTGATCAGATCCCGAGCCGGAGGGGCTGAGCGCCGGGCTCTGCAGCACCAGCTCCCCCCGCGCTCCTGCACAGGACCAAGCCCCAGGGCTGCACAGACACTCAGCTATTCAGATCCTCTACAGCAGGCCACAATTCTTAGATCAAACTGCACCCAGAAATGAAATAGTAGCCAATACTGCCTATTAAGCAGAGACAGGCTAACAGCAAGGAAAACAATTAGTAACTATTATGCAAATTCTGAATTGGCTTTTCTATTCAGCCACTTCTTTTGGCATCCATGAAAACTGCTTTTATTCACACTAATATTTGGGAAAGAGGTTTTATTTATGCAAATAGATGCATTTCTAAAAACCCACAAAATTGCATGTAAATGAGTGTATTTGTGCATCAATTAGTGAATTTGAGTTCTTCTCTGCTGCAAACACACATCCATTTCAGATGGTCGTAAATGACTAGTGAGAGGGAAGGAGAAAACAGAAATGAGTCAATTTTCCTGACAGATACGAAAAATGCCTATTGTAGGAGAGACAGGGAAGCTATACAAATATAAAAAGACAGCAGTACAAAGCAGTGTCATCAACAGAACTGTAATTCTTGGTCAACCTTTTAAGTCTTCAGAGACACAAAAGAACAAATGGTATTCTGAAAAAAATCAAAGTTTATTCTGTCTACAGGCATGCCAAAACCACTTCAGTGCAAAGGGCATCAAAGATGTAACCAGACAGACCTTTGAGAAGTGAGAGTCAGTGGAGAGAAGACTGCTAGTGAGACCAATCCCAATTGATAGGATTCCTCTTCTATCAACTAGAAGATACAACAGGCCAAGAAACTGAGGTGTAGCAACAAGCTTAAGAATAAATTGCATTAATTTTGTTTTTCACTTCCTCCTGAAGAGAGGCAGAACACTCCCTACATTGTCCCAAAGGAGCACAGACGATTGCAATCCATCTCTAAGAGTTCAGACAAGGTCCTGCAGTTTGCTACCTCTCTTTTCTGAGGTCAAGAGCAAGTTCAGATGGAGCCTCACAGGCCCCGCGCTGCCATGTGGCACACAGACTGGCCAGCGGGTTTAGTGATCAGTGACCTCCCAGCTGCCTTTCCCTCCAAAACATACAGCCCACAGCTGAGACAGCCAGGCTGAGGCTAACAACTACCCACACACAGCCAAAATGCTTTGGGCACCTGCACCTATCAACAATGATGGATTAGATGCAACATAATTTTGCATATCAGTTAAATAATCTTTTACACTTGAATCCTTTATACAAAATTCTGCTGTTCATGAACAAACTGGCAGTCACTTCCATAAATCAGTGAGTCTTAGGACACCACCAAGAAGAGTGACATGCAGTTTCTTGTCCAAAGTCCTTCCTTCTACACATCAGAATCATTGAACTGATTTCCCTGACTGAAGTAAGAGAGCCTTTTTTTGGAGATCTTATACTTAAAGAGTGTGCAGCTACGGTAATTCCACGTTACTGCTGTCAAATCACATCCAACAGCACCATTCAGTTCGTATATTCCCTTCCATGGGTTACCTGCCCCAGAAAAGGCTTTGGACACTTGCACTGTATGTGTGAAAGTACCACTGCAACCACTGGTAACAGTGAGGCACCCCACAGTTAAACTGCTTGGCTTTAACAGGTAGAAGCTGCAGATGTTGTGTGCAATACTCCACAAACACTGAATAATGCATCAAATCCACATATCTCACTAATTATTTTTGCCTCATTTACATTACTCCTGAATATTGACAAGTCTTAAAAAAAAAACTTAACAACATAACCTTTTAAAAGTCAAACACAGCAAGATCTCTATTCCATTACGCTAGTACATCACTTAATTCTGCGTTATTAAAATTCAGATTCCCTCTGCCATCTGAAGGATTTCAGCAGAGGTGTTTGTCTTTGCCAGTGAACTGAAACTTCTCACACAAACTTAGCCACCAAAAATCAGTTATGATTCTCTTCACAAAGGGTTTCCACCAGTTTAGTAAGTATATGACATGCATCTGATTATAGATGAAGCAAATAAATTTCTATGACTATTACTTAAGTACATTTCTTTAGACAATAATATAAAACACAGCAGGTATTTGAAAAAAATTGGAACTGTTCAGGCAATAATATTCTCATCTGATCTTAATAGTGATGTTCATGCAGCATATATAATTAAAAGCAGTTTCAGTATCTGCTTAATTAATCTCAGAAGTTCAGTATTCAAAGAGCAGAGGAAATAAGCTTTTGCTACTCATTACATATCATACAATTATATAATGAAGACGTCCAATCACAATTATGTGCCATGATGGTAATTCCATGTCAGGAAAGTTCCACCTATCTAGACGAAATAAAAAAGGATGCCTTCAACAGTTTGCCTCAAGGCCTAAAGGGATGATTTTGGAGAGAGTCTAAACGCTACTGAAACCCCAGGAGAAAGAAGGCTGGGGAGGGGGGAAGGATCTTGCCTCAGGGAGAAAAGAAAAAAGCCCCATTCCCACTGACATAATTCCCAGGTGGCCCCATGGAACCCAGACAGAGGCCAGTGACAGACTGAGCTGGGGGGCTGCTCGCAGCTACTCAGTGTCTGTCAGCATTGCATTTGGGTTCTCAACAAGAAAGCTTCTGGGCCAAAAAAGGGCTTAAGTCTTCCTCCCTATTCTCTCAAGAGGTAAACATGCTAAAATTGAAATAGAAACAGTACCTAAATGTCTCCTGTCCATAGATTCAAGCAGCACATCTGCACTCTAGCTTCCCTTTAGAACTTGGCCCATACATGGGAGGGGTAAGGAGTCAAAGCCAACGTCACCCCACGTTACCTTTGCACCAGGTAGGAACTAGTTCTCACACCAGTGGCAGTGCAGGTGTAAAGTGCAGCTTTCCAAACGACAGTCTTAGTTCAGGTTCTTCAAACTCTTCCAGGATCCTAAATAACACAGTTTCCTAGGATGCCTGCTTCTCATTACATACACAGGGAAGTTTTTTCTTCTAGAGGACTGATGTGGCTGATGAAAGAGTGACTCTTCTCCCAAAAGACACTGTCTTGTGACACCGAGGTCACTTGCCATTTTGATCCGTCACCCAGAGTCAAAGAATAAATGGTTTAAAGAGGCTCATTGCTGAGCACTTGAGAATTCTACTTCTGAGCATTCCTTGCTGAAGTTACACTTTGTGCTATTTAGAGACTCACAGGTGTAACACCAACTCCAAATGCCACTTTTACCATTCAGTACTCCCCCTAGCTACACCTGCGCAGCGAGAGACACCACAGCCCTCCTCGACACAAGGTCTGCACCTATACAGGCACGTGCCTTCACAGATTGTGACCAAATTCCTTACGGATACTGCTCAGGGGAGCGGCTGCAGAAGAAGTGTGAGATTCTAATTTTATGAATGATTTTTTTTTTTTTTTAGTTTGATAGTTGAATTGTGAGAAGCAGGAGTCACTTAGGGTCTACTCGAATAAGGTTTCATTTTCCTTTATTTAGCCCTTTTCTCTGTAAAAATACAGACCAAGTTATAAATATTTCATTTCCTTTTTCCCATTTGGATATACCTGTGCTTAGCAAAAAGCACCAACACAGCATAATCCTTGAATTCAGTATGACACATGAATTGCACTCTTTAAAAACTTTATTTATTATTTGTCAATATATACCTAGACAAACTGTGAAGATCTTTTATCATCAATAGTATTTTTGTTAAAATTAGATCCATTTTCAGTAGCCAATAATGTGCAATAACTAGGTAAATTTACAAACAACATTATATGGGAACAGACTATTTTCATGCTTGCTCAGTAATTAAGAGTTGTACCAGAGACCAAGACCAAAATGAACCTATGTACCCAGCTGTGGCCTTTCACCAGTGTTGTCTCTCCTCATTAAGCTCAGAACGTCCTCTCAGGGCAGCAGAAGGCAGCGTGCACCTCAGCTAGAATGACTCCTGTTGTCCACGATGTACGAGGCTGCGTCCAGCACATGCTTGACGAGCAGGCAAATCTGGAACCTGGATAAAAAGAGAGTACACCCAACCCCTCCTGCACACGTGGACTTCCCCAGCAGTCTGGGTGTGCTGCAACACCATCCTGGTTTTTAAGAGATGTTTCCAGGCACACAAAAGCAAAGCTGACGACCTAACGAGAAGGATAACGACTAAGCAGATTAGCACAGTCTCCAGACTAAGTCTCTAAAAGTGAAAGTGGCAAACAGGGCTGAGTTCTGCAAGCGGGCCAAACCCTTCACCAGACACAGTCTCTGTCACAGGACTGAAGTAGGTTCATCCACAGCTCCAGAGAGAAACAAGGCAGCCACACCACTGGCATTCCACCACTACACCACAGCTTACAGAAAGCTCACCTGGCAGCCCGTGTGCTGCGTCAGATGGTAAGTCATGATCAATAACGACACAAAAATCTCACTTGCAAGAGAAATGTATTCTGTTAGAAAAAAAAATATTTCTCTTATTCTAATAAAACCAAGCACTGAGGTAATTAATACAGAAGGCAGACAGATTTTTACGTTACTTATCAAAAAATACCACAGTTCTAAATTACTTATGTAAATAGATTCAGTTGTGCTCGATTAACACAGCCAAATGTGATTCATTCAAAACAATACACTTAATTTGTCAACTCTCAAATAATGATAAAATTGATCTGCCATGATTCAAAGGAATTCCATTTCAATTTAAAGCTATTACATATGTGTAACTCTCAGAAAGGCCGACTAATTTGCATAAACTAAACAGAAAAGCCCCTTCATAGATGTCATTGTTCGGAATGATAAAAGCCTCTCCTAACTGTAAGTTAGTATTTCTTTAAATAAATAACAGTAAGACCCTTGATAGCTCATCTCTAATGTCAATATTGATTCATCTGACACTAACTATACACACAAAACGGTTCCAAACTAATTCCTCCCCTCCCCAATACTTAAACTAATTAAAAGCCAAAGTCAAGCTCCAGAAGGACAAGCCATGGGCAGCACAGCAGTCTGCTCAGAGGGCTGTACGATTCAGAAGCGAGCAGTATTGCCCTCCCTGCTCAGTGGGCCTCCCCAGCAGCTGTGAGCTGGGAGTGCTCCCACGGCAGCGGTCTCACAAGGGTCCAGCTGGTCAGGCAGTACTCAGGGCTGGGGAAGCCTCTGTGGTGCTCCAGGACATACACAGACTGCTCCACTGGTGTCACTGGTCCTGCAGAGCACCCACCATCACCTCTAGAGAGAATGGGCTGATGCATAGAAACAACCAAGGATCTATTTACTGGTCTTCCTCACATCCTACACATTTGACAGGACACTTCATCCAAAGCATATGAAGATATCTTAAATGCAGTAGAAAATAAATTCAAAGAGTATGAAGATAAAATCAAGCAAAGAAAAAATAAAACACACCACAGCTACACCACCAGTGTTAAACTGGAAGAGCTCAGGGACTAGCTGAATACATAAAGCAGAAAACATTTACACCAAGAACAGGTTAAAAGTGCAAAAGCCATTGAAAGACTCAGAACTGCTCACTGGGTCGGGTATCCTGCAACTCGTAAGGCATGGGCACTCCAAACCAGAAATCCCTGAACACTGGAGGACCCCACCCTCCAAAGCTGACCACTCAACTGACACACCCGGCACCCTAACTCGTACACAGAATATCCTGTGTGCTTCCTCACAGGAGATTCTCTGAGGAAGAATCTGGCTTATTTCAAGATTGTTTTCAAGCAGTTTTAATACACCACTATGAAAGAAGTTTAAACAAAGTTTAGATTATTTTGGTTTCTGATGCCTTCTGAGCATGAAGCACTGACTGAAACCATCACTAGCTTTATGCAATATCCACACGGCCCATCAATCCAATGTTCCACTAACAAGTCTCATTTCTTGTAATGGAAGAAAAATCAGACATTTAGACATACAGGAATTTCTCTTCAAACAATTCACAAGCATGACACTATTAGGAATGGCTGAAATTTGTGAATTAACCATGAAATGAAGCAGCATAATTTATAGCAGTAAGAATAACATTTAAAAAATTAATGTATTACCTAACTTTGACAACCACACCTTAATTATTTATTCCAACAGCTACAGTGTACTAATGTACTGCAGCATATTTGGTGAATAAAAAGACTTAAGAGACTAAAACTCCCTACAGCTTTTTATATATTAACAGTGTACTGAAAGGTGAGAAAAGGCTGCTAACAAGCTCATTAGGCCAGATATCATACACTGTAGTAAACAGAACTAATACTATTGTCTTTGCTGTAATCAGGGACCTAAGAAAATCCTGAATGCAGGTTACTAATAAAACATGAACTCCTGTAATTATCCACACACAATTATATAATCAGTTATCTGTTTCTCTTCTGTTAGCCAACATTTGACAACCAGTAGCATGCAAATGCAGAGAAATTAATAATCAGCCTTCCTCACTGTGCTGATCTGGTTGATCCCCGAATTAGAACTGAACAGAAGCCACTTACTATGCTAGATAATTAAAACTGACTAATTTTAAGCTTATATATTTGAGCCAAATGCTCTCCAAGGCCCCTTAGAAATTCTGAGGCAAAACTGTGATGCCAAATTAAATCTTTCAAGCCTACCAGTGGGCTTCAATAGCCAGGGAATCTATCCAGGACCCTTCATGAGCTCACTCCTCCTTGACCAAGGAGCTTAGTATTGCTATAGGAAGGAAAAATGGTGATTTTATAAAACCAAGAAAAACGAAAGAGTAATAGGATGGAAAGTAGGACAGGAAAGATTACAATCACAATATATAATATCAACAACTCACCATCTGAAATACTAGATTAAATAATTGCCTCATCTTAAATCACAGTTCAGAATACAGAGTATAGTTAAGGCCACAAAAAAACTGCAGCTAAAAACCACTGATAGGTCTCGAAATAGAGAAGCAAGTGAGCCCTAGACAGCATCAAAAGGCTGCAAACTGCACGATGGTGCGTGGAAAGCCTTCCCCGTATGAGGTACAATCAGCCCGTGGTATTTTCACTACATGATGCCACTGAGCTGAAAAACTTGTAAAATGCAAAAAGCAGGACTGGTAACGTAGTCAAATAATAAACTAACCAGAATTATAATGGCTTACACAAGCTAAAACTTTGGAGCAGGCAGTAAGCAACACCCTACAGAGCAATCCAGGCTCTAACTTTCAGGTATCCAACTTCTGTATCAACCAGGTTACCCACTATCAGCCAACGTGATTTTCTGTCTTTTCTGAGGAAGCACCTGTCACTACTCTAAGCCTGTTTTTCAAACCAGTCCAAATACTGGTCAAAATGGATTACAGACACACTGGAATGGCAGCTCCCTTAGTGTCTAGTATTAGTATCCCAAATACTCAATCCCATTGTCCCTGTTGTTATGCACTTACAGCCCACCCTTACAAGTAAAGCATTACTCACTCAGAAAAGGAGCAGAACACGCCATTTCATAAGAACCTGGCAGTAAAACAAGCAGAACTCAGCCCTCCTTGAAAAGCCACAGTGTGATAGTGACTTTTGTGGAAAAGAAGCCATTAAAAAAAGCAACAATAATCAGATTTTATTAATTCATGCAGAGATAAAATCTCTTCAGTTTCTATCCATTATAACACCCCTCGTGTTTTTTTTTACCCAGTGCCTCGCCATTCAGAACCCTTGTACTGTAAAGGGCTGCAGGGAGGGGGGGTCATTAATGCTTAGGTCCCTGTAGCTAAACAGCCTCTTGAGAGTACCCCTAAATTTCACACCATACTAACTGTTGCCATGAACACAGCATGCATAAGGTACATTAGATAAATAAAATTAACTAACCTTGGCCTTGGGATTCTTAATTCTCTGTGCACAGCATTTGGAAAAACAGTTACTCCTAAACTCTCTCTAAACCATATTTAAATCCTTTCAGAGCCTGTAGCTATGCTAACCTAAAAGTTCCTTAAGCCCAAGATTGCTATACCACCTCAATATAAAAATAAACTGCTGCTGAAAAAAAAAAAATAAATATATATTTTACTGCAAAGAAAGCACAGAACCTCTCAGTGTCCACAGGCAGTCTCTAGGGTGATAAACGTGCTATTTCAGTATTGTACTGCATGTACTGTACAAACGACAAGCTCGGTACTCCCACACAGATTTCTAATACATTGATGTCTACATTTCCCCAGGCACCAGGAACGCTTCTTTTTTACCAGGAGATTTCAGGAGTAATCCAACCGTTACTGGTTAAATATAGGTTTTGCACTTGCTGTGCATGTACATGAACATTCCTATACTTACCCACAAAAATGCATGCATAGCAACACAGATTATCTGGAAACTGTAAAATCCCACCTGGTTTGCAGGGAATTTCCACTCCTGCAGTGCAAATCTGGCAGAATGACCTCAAGTGTCTTTCAGGGCACACACCACCTTTCCTCCTGCAGAACTGATTGACTCTTGGGGAACTCCGACACCTCTCGGCCATTCTGTCCTGTCAGGGCAGGGGAGATGATTGAGGAAAAGGATGAAACCAGAACCTTTCCGCTGGTTACATCCACTCTGGAGAGCTGAGTGTGCTGTGGAGTCAGGATATGCCTGCAGTGCAGGGCCTGGCTGAAAATAACACCTTAACCACCTTCCACCTGCTACTGCACTAGATGCAGCCATTGCTCTCTGACCCTGCTCCCTCCCACACACTCTGTTTCACTGTCCCTGCATCACTCTTAGTCCAGGGCTGGTTGTGGAGACACTGCCAGACGTCTGTGCTCACACAACAGAGCCATGCTCAGAGTTTCATTTGTAGTTGTTAATATGGAGCCCTCCCAAAGAGCTGCATCTTCCAGTGAGGAGAGGACAGCCCAGCTGAGGCCGGGCCTCCAGCTATGCTGCCATCTCCCCCTTCCTCTCCTGCAAAACCAGCCTGAGTCTGCTGAGAGCTCACAACAACCCAGGGGTGGGAAAGGCCCCACCTTTAGGACTGCACAGACGTGTCCACGGCTTGTCGGACAGCGCGGTAAGCATGCCAGGCACAATCACTCTCTTCAGATCCACAGTGTCTCTGCTGAGGCACTTTTTTCCTGCTGGGTCAGGCATTTGTATTAAGCAGTGCTGCCCTGATCTTAACTGTTCTTAACCTTATGAATGGAAGGAGACACGAGCATCCAAAAGCATACGAAACACATTAGCCATTAAAAATGAGATTAGCTGCTACACCACTGCTATTTCACTTGAACATACATTACAATACTCTTCCTCCCTATGCACATTATTTCTTGAGTCAAAACAGAAATAGGTTATTCTTCCAAGACTTCCTTGCTGTCACTAAACTTACTTGCACATCTTGGAGTGGGAGTAGAATGGGGGAGGAATATGATGCAGTGCCATTTGAGGAGAGTGCTACACTGATGTGCAGCAGAGGGAGGAGAAGATGGGAGAGAAGCCAAGCAACAACAACAAAAAAATCATGTGAATGCCAAAAAACAGCCTGCATCAAAAATTTCTCATTTTTTGCTCAAGAATTCACTATACTTACTAAAATTTTAGGCTATCCAAGTTTGTAAGCATTCAAGAAAGCCCTGAGAATGGATATCAAAATGCCAGGGACAGTGAAGCCAGAAGCCCTGTCCTAATCTTCCTGACACAAGCAGATCTCTGGAGCCTGAAGTGATGTGGCTGAGGCACCAGACCCAGTTCCTCAAGTGGCATCTACCAGCGTCCTGATGCCACTCTGATCTGAACAAATACTGTTGAAAGTATTTAATAAAAGAACAACTGTTCTTTCTTTTTAAAAAATAAGGAAACCACCTACTACTGTTGCTCTGCTTGGGAAAATTCTGGTAAAGTGAGTTTTCATAATATAAGATTCCCCTTAAATCAGAAATAAGAAAGGGGGAATTTTCATCACATGTCCGTCTTTGTCCCTTAAGGAGCCTGACAACAGCACACAGGCTTTTATTATCAAAGCAGACAGGTATCTCCTCGAACAAGTACCAGTTTGTGTTTGTTTCCCTACCCTTTCTCCCTCCACCTAACACCCAAACACACCCAAGGCATGGGCAGCACCATCCAGCAAAGCAACGCTCACCAGCCACACCGCAAGGCAGGGAGCAGAAAAAGGCAAACGGTTTGATGAGCCCTTGTTCAGCAAACCCTTTTTTTTAGTTCCAAAATGAGCACTCGGTGCTGAGAGGGCATACTTCTTACTTTACTTCAGTAAATTTTCCTAAAAAAAGGCAGAATGCAATGCTTTCCTTCCTCTTTATGCAGAACCTGAGAGACTGAAACTGCTGAGAGGTAACAAAAGCTAAAATGGAAAAGAAATACAGAAAACATGCTGGAGTTGTACAGAGACTGACTGAGCACAGAAAGCTATGCTCCTGATTACTTCCCAAAATATTCCTAAAAAATATCCCATCCAATTAAAGAAAATCTGGTATTAACAGTTGACATGTGCATGATGGAAGCTTGATGGATTAATCAGTGTTAGAGAATAAATGGTTTCACAACTAGATCACCCTTTAAAAAAAAAAAGAAAATCTTTCATTTGCTAATAAAAAAAATTCAATATCAAATCAAGGCACTGAAATACAGTGCTTGTTCACATTTGGCAGACACTATGGTATTCACACTGTGCAACAGTTGCCTAATCTGGAATATATTACATGAAGGGACCCCCATCAGAGATAAAGCTTAAAATGAAATGGCTTCCTCCTTTGTTAAACTCTATTGTCTCTCTCACTCATGCCTCTTTTTCCCTTTTCCTAACAGTACCAGAATTTGGATAGAAATGAAATGGACACATCAGGCCATTAACAGAAAAATATGAGTTCTAAATCTGGAAGAGTCTGTTTCTGGGAATAGAAAAGGGCACTTGAATGTTATTTCTCATTTGCAATACAGGTACTGAGAACATATAGTGATTAAGAATGACCAGAGAAGCTTCTGTTCCACCAACTAACAGGTCACTGGTGCAGTATACTGGTGAAGGTGCATCACATTCCTCCAGTGTGCTTGACTCATAGGGGCTACAAACTATTACTGGCCTTGCTTTTAACCTTGGAGGTCTAAGAAGCAGTAATACAAGCTCCACTAGAAAAATATTAATGAATATTTGCAGTTTAAGTAAACTCAGAATCATTTCAAGTTTAGGAAAAAGCCCCTCAATTACACAGATTACATGGAAGATGACAGTGGAACCTCAAACTCACGCTTATCTGCTTGAGGAAAGAGATGGTGCATTCACCTGAAATTCCACCTCCGAGCCTTTCACTCTAATCCTGCTGGGCTGTGAGGCTTACCTGGACAGAACGCTAAAAAGGTGCCACTTTCCCGATTCACAGCAGTTAAACCTGTGAGCCCGAGTGTGCCAACAGGCCCCAGCTCTCCACATCAGCCCGTAACCACCCTCCTCAGTAATGCTCTCCTGAAGCCCCGCTCCCGCCCAGGCAGGGGCTGAGCTGTGGTCAGGGTCTGCTGGGCTTTGCTGCAGCTGTGTGGCCTTGGATCAGACTTCAGTGAAAAGAGATAAACTGTAAAAGCCCATTTAAAAATCACCAGATTTCCCTTTGCTCCACATCAAAACCATACAAAAGGCACAAGATCTCAGAGCCAAAGAATGACTGTCTGTATCGTCAATCTTCTGGCAAACCTGAGCCAGATTCTGCTCTTCCAAGAAAATCTGAAGCTCTGTACAGGATTGTGTGAAATGCAACACAGACCTTGCCCTTCTCTGCTACGATCCACCCTCATTTTCCTCCTGTTTTTTCTCCCAATATTTTCTCAAAACGGTCAGAAATAAGAGAAGCTTTAATGAACAACTTGTTACAGTACCTTTGTATCTCATCCTCACACACGTTTTCTACTGCAAATATTCTCCCTTTCAGTGGACAGGCAGAGTAAAGCACCTGACAGAAGCCACTGGGAAAGCTCTGCCAGCCGGGCATTCACACACTCCATCAGGAGCCCGGCTCCCGCCAGGGAAAATGCCCCTCTGTCACCCGCTTCATTTGCATTCTGGCTGACAGAGGTCTTCTCTCAGAGCTTTTTTAATGTACTACAGGAAGCATTTCCTGAGCAGGCCAGTACAGTTCAAGTGTGATGGCAGGGTCATTATTCCAAGTTTTTACCAAAATAGCCAGGATCAATGCAGATACAGAAAATTAAAACCCTCGACTGGGCCTGATGGAGGTCACAGCCCCTTGGCTTTGGTGTTAACACCTATTACCACTACTTACCTACCACTGCTATCTGCAAGATTATATTCTGTTCCATGCAAAGTTTAAGATGCTTTAAGTGTATAGTTAGTGCCACTGAAATGCCTATTTCATGAAATCAAACATTTTGAGCTTTTTTTTTTTGGATGTACATTTAAAGTATTCCTAATAAAATCCAGCAACTGCATTACCTTCATTTTAGTTGCCTAAAAGGTCATTGCAGTCCTTGTGACTTTATTTCTTTATACTGCAGCCAAACAAGCTGGGAGATTCTCAGGTAACATTTCATACAATTAACCACAAGCGTATTAAAAATAAACAAGCTAGTCAACACAAGGGAACCACTCTCCTTCCTGTTCTTAATTACAGCCTTTTAAAATAATTTTATGTTTATGAGGGTAAGAAAAATCAGAATTACAGCTGAGGGATTGCCTTCCAGCACACACTGCTCAAAGTCTTCCCTCTGAAGTCAGACACCTGCCCTGAACCACTGCCATTTCCATACTCAGAAACTTTCCACTCAGGATCTGTTTGGTGGCACAGCTATTCAGACAGAATCAAGAAAATATTCTAGACAGATACTGCAGGCATTCAGGGCCAAATTCTCGGGTTACACTGATCACAAATAACTCCACCAAAATGCAAAAGGGAATGGGCAGCTGGTTCATTCTCCTACATAAGCACTGGTCTGGAAAGCCTGAGCAAAGCAGTGAGGCTGCAGCTCCTTCTGCCGCCTCCACAATCCACTGCCATTTGCATATTCACACTTTCATCAATTACTGCTATAGCCTCTAGAACAGATTTTTACTTTCTTACAATGCAGTCTCATGTCGAACAAGAGCTGCATGATTAATCCTTGTGATATCAAAGTATTCTAAGAGAAAGCTACATCCGCCTCGTGTTTATCTCTGGTATAACAGTTTTAATTAAGCTTTAACACGTGAAAAAACAGCAAACAGCCATAACTAAACCTAAGACCTAGCGTGAAACCCAGTATTCTCTAAAACTTTAAAAATTATCTTAACAGAATTTAAAAATTATCTTAAATTTTACCTTTAAGACAAGGCAACGTTGATATTCTAGCAGTGCTTTTCAGTTTACAGTCCTATACCCTGGAGAGTTGTGGATTGTTTCTACAAGGTTTTGACCACTAGTCAATAAAAAGCAAACCTATTTTCTGTAGGTGTGAACTCACTGGCCACAGAAATACCTGTCCCTAGAAAGTGTACATCCCTCTGCAAAACATGAAAGGTAACTTCTGCAAACCAACCACCATGCTCTGGCTGGTTCCTTCCCCTCCCAGAAGGAAGTCCCGAGCTGCTGTCCTCAGTCCCACCTGATGACTCTCCCCAGAACTTCAAGGACAGGGTGGGAGGGAAGATGGCTTCAGAACAGGGGCTGCCTCTCCTCAGACACCCTGCTTTGGAACTCCAGAAGCCTGGTCACAAACTACAACTTCTTTCTTCAACCATTCACATGCAAATAGATCCAGTAACTCTGCAGGGTTCCTGCAGGAGACCTGGCTCCAAGGATCAAGACTCTTTCAGTTAGATGAGCAGTACTGAGATTTATACCACATATGGGGTATACACTAGCACAGAAAGAGAGAGAAATTTCTCCACATTTTCTTGTGATTGGAAGAGCCAAGGAGAGGCAGGACTGCCCAAAACTTTAGCAGAGGACAGATCCAGGGAAACTGCAACGTTCACATTTCCCTTCCTTAGATACCAACCTCTCATTAAATCTGTCCTTTACTAAAAATACAACATAGAAAATTTCAGGAGAATAGGAACAATACTGAGCAGAGATCCCATATTCAGTTTGATAATCAGTTGCTTATTTTTCAAATGTAAGAGTTAGAAGTGTTGCCAGCACAAGTACGTTGATATTCAGGAGCTGAGAAATAAAAATAGCAATAGAAAAAGTGAATGCTTTTTCTCCCCTTTTCTTTATGCTTAATTTCTCTTCTCTAAATGTACTTTGCACATTGTTAGGTAGGTATAATATGTGTGGGATGTATTGTTGAGGTTGCCATGGTTTCTCATTTTTAATGAGCTTTGAGACTTTATAATCTAACTAAGTACATTCATAATTACTACATCTCTTTTTTTTTCTCCCTTCCCTCCAAAGCACTCAAAAAATTATGGGTGGTAAAAGTAAAACTAGTTATTTGAAAGACAATAAAACATCCAAGTAAGAGCCCACCCTCAAAGAGTTGGCAAACAAAAGCTTAGGAAAGTAACAGGATAAAATTCCCAGTATCAGACTTGGGGATCTGTCCCATGTCCTCGTGTCTGCTCTTAGCATCTGAACTCAGCATGACATATTGTTCTGTTGGGTGCAAAATTCCCCAAACACAGGGAAAACCAAGTCACATTTGTCATCAGAAGTGATGGGGAACCACTGAACACTGGCTACACCAGCTCTGAGGCTTTTTGCCACGTCTGCTCCGTGCTTAGGGAGAGACTGAACCGCTCAGATGTTCAGTGGGCAGCCGTCTCCTGTGAAACAACACCACTGCGGTGCTTCCAGCCTTGATCTGGCAAAGCAAGGGAGCAACTGCCTGGCTTGGAAAGCTGAAGAAGCTGAATGGGACAGTTCACGCACTTCTAGGCAGGGCCTTTATTCGTAATGCACCAAGTCCATTTAAACCACACTGAAGAGGCAGAAACACTATTCATTTCAGAAGCAGAAGAAAAAAATCTGTTTATGCTACTGGATCAAGTAAATAGAGATAAGCAAGACTAAGAAAACCCTACTTCTCAAGTGACAATGACAAAGAAAGTGCTTAGTACTTAAGCAGCCATAAAAACACTTTTTGCATGAGGGCTGCTTGGCAGCTGACGCCATTTACTGTCATGTAATTTTCGACTGTCTCTGGATATTGGTGAAATAGGTCAAGATGCAGAAATAATCTAGGCCCTGGACCAGTAAATAGCTCTTTGTCCCAAAAACATAAGTAAAGGTGTATTTGTTCCTTACTGCCATTGTTAACCTTACCTTGGGAGGTGGGGAGTAAAAGAAATACTTCCCTTCAATTTGTAGGCAAATGAAATAGGAGTACCCTATTTTTATATAGGAGAAGGTAATTTTAGCCTTCAAGAAACTAGCAGATTGAAACCGCAGTGTTTGTACAACCTACAGTCAGCCAAGCAGCTGTGGCTGGGAGTTCTCAAAGGCATTAGTCACTGCAAGGACAGGAGATGAAACACTGGAGGGCTCCCTGTGGAAATCTCACCACATGCTGTCCTAACACCTTGTGAGGCACTTGTGTGCTTAACCACCTCCCCATACAGCCAGCTCGACACACAGACAGGACAGCACAGACACGGTAAGTGACCTCATGTTCCACAGAAAACCTGTGCCAGGCTGGGACACCAGACCAACCTCCAGATTCTTGAGATGTAGTTCTCACTCACGGCACTCTATCCACAGACCACTCCTCTCTCTAAGGACATCAGCACTGCCTCCAGGTAAGACACGTGACTGAAACCCTGCTGTCGTGTCAGAGGAGTACAATTTGGCAGAAATTTGTAGGACAAAAAAATTACTTCTGCAGTATGAATCAACATGAACTTAAACACTGTGAAACAAACTTCTGATGCCAGCTTCCCGCAAAAAGTGTCCGAGGATTCAGACACACCAGCAGTGTTTTCTTTCTAGTAAACTCTTACAGAATGAACGAAAGCTGCAATCTACAAACCTCCATCCCACGTCCTACTGCGAATCAGAAACTGCTGATTTCTCTTGGAAAGGTCATTAGCATTTTACTCAAGAGTTTCCAGAGCAGCAGTTCATTTGAGCAGTGCTTCCCCAGAACGTGGTGTCAGACAACCACACCTCCATCTGTCCACTAACACCACCGGGATGCCACGCAGGAGGAGGCTCTCCCTGGTTTCCATGCAGGACAGAACGGCAGGCTGACTCTGATCTACACTGGTTATTGAACTGTCCTCACTACCTCCCTTTCAGCATATGCTTATGCTTTAAAAATCAACCTGTAATACTCTTCCTGCTTTGGGTATTTCCTTCCTTTGTAGTATTTCCTCATTTCTCAGAGTTTGATTTCACAAACTCAATTCCATTTAAGCTGGTGGAGATTTTTTGCACTGGGAGGATAGGAATAGTGAAGGGGTTTTTTTGTTTTTCAGGTTTTTTTTTTTTTAAGATAAAGTGTCTACACTGTGCAAAGTTAGAAACAAGAGATGATGAGGTATATTCTGGTTATACAATGTAACTAGACAAATGAGACACTGTGGAAGGGGAAACAGGAAAGAGCCATAGGAAGAAGTACTGAAGTTTATCTTAATACTTTTTTTAACACTGAAGCACAAGATTCCTCAGGAATATTATCATTAATTCAGGGACCTTGCCATGACATTAAAGCATTAAGACCATTTCTCTTTGTCTCTGTAGCACCAGTAAATGTTCTCCACATACAGCCATGATGACAGAGTCAGCTTCTTACTTGTTGAGAGCCTCTATAAGTCAAAAATTCAGTGTCTGTTTTTAAATAGTGCATGTTTCTTACAGAAAACATTGCCTGTAATTAGATAAAACTTCACTTCTGTTTCCTTGAGTTTCTGATTTTAATCTCTCCTCTATCTGATGAAATGAATGGTTTTCATTTGGAGTTGCAGTTAAAGCAGATGTGACTGCTAGCAGGTAGGGCCATCACAGCATGGGAGTCCTGGGCTGCAGTGGCAATGGCCGAGATCGGCTTTGCCGGCGATACGACCAGCCCTGTCCGTGTGGTGACAGTTCTGTGCACCAGCTCCGGTTCTCTTGGGAAACCTTTAGCTTGATTCACCTTCATTCAGATCTAACCATACACGTTGCTATTAAGGAAACCAATAGTTGAACTGATAAAAGAAAGACACTGAAGAGATGATAGCCCTTCTTCCTCTCCTCAGAAACTTCCTCAGCACTGCAGCTCACAGAAGAGCAGGGGAGCAGCAAGGAAAGAGGAAGTGTTCAGAACTACAGCAAAATCCTCTTCCTACACATCCTCAGGAGCCCTTCTGCTCACAATACTAATTCTCTGCACATTCCAAATAAGTATTTCCTCCTGTCAAATCCCTTTGGGACTCTAGCTTGCAGGAAAAGCACACTAGCTGTGAACTCTATAAGCTTGCTGGTATTTGCCCCTCTAACTTATTTCTATCCCCATTATCTGCTCTATAGAGATTTTTTTTTTTTTCACCATGAACACCTATTCCCTGGAGCAGAAAAACAGGAACATCCATATACACTAGCAGTCTAAAAAGAGGGTGTTTTGTCACAATGTAAGAATCCCCAGCACTCAAAATTAATCAGTTATCATTCATCTGAAAAAAAAAAAAAAACAAACCACCAACACCTTTAGGTCAACTGTCACTGTTGTGTGAAAATGCTAATCTGGACAGTAGGTGCAGAGACACAGGACTGTAATTGTCCCTCAACACAATACACAACATCCATGAGCTGTATTGCCTCAGTAACAAATGGAAGGGGGAGGAGAACAGAGGCAGCACAAGTTTCTTATCAGAACAAACCCTCCTGCAACTAGCAGAAAAATTAGCGCTCTGCATTCACACGAGCTCTTTGGTTGCTTGAGAGTATCCATGGAAACACCCATCTTTCAGAAATTCCAGTATGTATCCACACACTTATTTTACATGCTACCTATTGAGAGCACTGGAGTATCTGCTCCATTAATCTGGTTCTACTTCAGCTATAAAGGTGCATTAAAAGAAAGAACAGCTCCCTCCATAGCCACCCTTTAAACCAAATTCCTCCAAAACATGCAGCTGTCACTTCTGCATTGCTCGGTTCTTTGACAACAGTATTTATTGTCTTGTGACATGAATATGAGCCCTGCAGGATTTTGAATATTTGAAAGCGTTGCTGAGTTCCATTTACTAATGTATGACTGGTAAATAAACATTTGATTATATTAAAAAAAAAAAAAAGGATGAACAATATTTCATTATATCAATAGCATTTTTTTTATTCTTGGCAAGAATATGGTGTATAGCATTTTCTCAGGAAATTTGACAGAATTAATACCATTTCTAATCCTGATTTAATCAAAAGCTTTTTAAAAGAAAGATTTTTAATCTTTTTCTTTACCTGTGGACCTGGAAAAGCAAATTCCATTGGAATTTCAGATTTCTTTATAATAATTGTAAGCCTCCTGAAAACTTAACTTGCTATTCTTAGATAATCTGCATTATTTCTTTTAATAGCACATCAGCCCACAAAAATCTGCATACCTCAGAATGAAAACCAATACACTAAACAATAGCCTGTGAAAGTTATGATAAAGAGATTTAAATCACTGAATTGGGGTGGTGTTCATTCACACACAATGCTGCAGTTTCATTATAATGTCATTACAACTTTCAGTAATTGTAAAAGGAGAAAATGAAATGATTTCTGCTTCTGAAGCAACTGACGTCTATGTTGCCTTTTGTTCAACTGAAACAGCAAACCCCTTGTCCTAAAGCCAGCATTTTAAACCCAGCTCCCTCTAACTGTCAGGCTTCACTACATGGCATTCACTGGCAAAAGCATCCCACACAAGATCCTACTTCCGTTATTTGCTGCGTCATAGCAAAACCCTCTTTAAAATAAAGTAGACTGATTCAGGTCTAAAGCCAACAAAGAAACAAAAACCCAACCCCAAAAACCAACCTGGAGTGGATAAGGAGCTGCTACTCTTTAAGGAACTTGCTCTCCTTAGCTTCATTTCTGTGCTGCTCTTCACACTTCCAATTCAGCGACAGCGCCAGAAAATGGCAGACACGTCCCTGGGAAGAACGCACACAACAGGCGACTGGTTTTGTCAGTAAAACATTCCTAGTGACAGCTTGGAAAGGGCTGGGGCACAAAAGTACTGGGACCAGGTAAAAACCACTGGAAATCTCCTTTCAATCCCATTTTGGCACTTTTGAAATCTTATTTATGTTGCCTCTTCTGCAGAAAACAGAATTAATTGCTGGGGTTTTTTTAGTTACTATGTGAGCAAAAATGCTAAACTGTCTTCAGAATGACTCTTGCATGTATGCAGAGTGCAAGCTCTCTGCAGAATACAACTGTAACTTTCCAAGTTAACATCTGAATCTTTGTATTTTATTTAATTCAAATGCCTACAATTTGGAAGGAACTTCTCTTGGGAGAACTTGTGTTCCAGTGAAGAAATCAGAGTTTTGATATTTGCTGCAAATGCCATCCATTTTACAATGCCACTCCTTTCACCTCTACAGTCTGACTGTCACTGCTAGTAAGTCTAAAGAAGCTTTCCTTTCACCCTACTTGGTCTCACAGCATATACAGAACCTCAAAGAACGCCAAGATTTGATTATTTTTATATTTACATCAGCAAAAGAAAAAACAAAAAAACAGACAAAAGCTTTTTCTGCTTGGAAAAACAAAACTAAAATCTTAGTAACTAATCATAAAGAAACTGAAAAGGTAAAACTCTCCCTTGCCCTCTTCACATGTCGTCTTGGTAAGGACATGCACAAAAAGATACTAACATGACTATTATTGTTTCCCCCGGGCATGTACACAGTAGAATGGCTTATTAGTATCTTACCTGCAAAGTCAGAGCATCTGCATTTCTTATCAGAAAAGTACTAAGTTATTATTTCCCTTTCTTCACCTTTTTATTAAAATTGTGCAATATCACCAATTGTGCACAGAATATTGGGGGGGGGGGGGGGAAATCAATCTGATGTCTGAAAAGTCAAGGCTTACACTCAAGAATGTTTTAATCTTTCAAAGTTGCATAAAGAATAATATAGAAAGAAAAACTAAGAGAATATGGGAGGAAACGAGAAGAAAGAAGATTTGGAAATGTATTTTAATTAGAGAGACTGTAGATAAGGGTAAATTTGACAAGGAATTTGGGGTAGACTCAAAAGACGCAGGCAGCTGATGAATTCTGACAGGTTTTCAGATAGCTCAGACTTACTGTGCAGAAGGTAGTGAATATTTTATGCTGTTTATTTTGAATATTTTCACTTGGAGCCAGGTCTTTTTGGTTAATAAAAATCAACACTGTTACAAAAAAGTATGCATGTTCATAAATATTGATGAGGAGCCAGACTGAAAGTCCTATGAAACTGACCAGTCTCATTAACTTTAATGAGCTGTCAGTCAGACTGCAGGCCTGCAAACCCAGATACCTTCAGTCACCTCTCAGCCTATGCAAGTGTGCAAGGTAAAAAGCCTGTCCTCAGCAGAGTGCACCCACTGAGGAGTCTTCTCAGCAGCACACCTATGGCAAACAACCACAGCAGGTCTAAAGATCACCCAAAGTCAGCGGTGGGATACACTGACCTCAGTCAATCAAACAGCCAAACTGGCCAACAGCCTTGTGATGTTCAACTGAAGTCTTTTTTTTTTTTTTCTTTCTTTTTTCTTTTTTTTTTTTTAAGGGAGGGGAATTAAAAAAAAATCAAAGACAATGTAAGTTGGTCCTCAAATAAGTGAAAAAAATTACTCCACAATTCTCCAGCAATTTGTTGACAAGCACTAGTTAAGTCAACAGATCCACACAGGTAAGTCAGATGTATCTTTCCCTCAGGTCAGAAAACCAAACTGAAGAACCATACCACAATCATCTGCTGACAACTCATCCCTAAATACTATTTATAAAGAAGGAAATAAAGAAAAAAGTTAAAAGCTAGATGTCACAGTGGCAAACAGACTGCCACAGCCAAAGTACCCCTCTGTAATTTACATCAGGTCTAGGCTTGAACACCATTTGTTCTTCAAAACTCTTCCCCTTGATGCCTAACTTCATTTCCTTCTCAAATATGACAGACTGGCCACAAGCAACAGCAGGATGTTGAGCACGTGCTGGCATCCCACCCGGAATTAGCGTATCCTAGAGATAAGGCAGCCCTGATGTTTGGAGTCAAGAGGAATTTCTCCCCCCCAAAGTGCTTTCTTGTTTTCCCAGGAGGAAAGCCCTACGGGAGCAGTGGGGTTTGCTCATGGCTTTACAGCTATTCCAGTGACTCACTGTAAACATGGACTTTTGCACACTAAATATTCTCAATAAACACTTGCCAAACCATTCACATACGGAAACCTACAAAAACAAACAAAACACCACAAAGCAAGAGGAAAAATTAGAATGTTTCACATTCTGGATAAGCAACCAAAAGGTGAAACAAGATTAAAATGCATATGCTCTCTACCTGCAGACATCTAGATTGTATTTTATCATCTGTGGAGGGGCTGTGAATAGTACATTTGTAAAGCTATTTTCTTCTCTGCTGAAACCTTTCTGAAATAATACCAGACACGAACGTTTGCCTTGCTGTGGGTGGTGAAATTTCACTCATATTCTCCTTAAACAACTTAACAGCAAGTTACCAGTGCATTTCCATCCCAGAAAAATCACCTTAGCAACTCCTGCAAAACATCTTCAGCCTTCAGACATAACAGTCATGCAGAGATCTGCAAAGCCTCCAAGAGAAAAATACCATCTATGGTAAAAAAACCCCAGAAAATAACAAAAGCTTTGTTTTTCTATACAGAAACTTACAGTCCCTAATAGACACAGATTCATGTTTTGAGAAGCAACTGTTTTTAATGTAAAGGAGCAAACGTTCCTTTCCAGAGCAAAAACTCTGTCCAGAGCATGGTGCTGTCATTAACACACTGCCTCACACAGCTTTAACATCAGTCAATTCAGTGATGTAATACTGATCCAGCTATCACCAGAATGAATCTTCTTATCTTAACTCCTGACAGGATTCTGGTAAAAGATCTGGCAGAACAGCAGCATTTTTTGCTTGAGAGGAAATGAGTCTGAACCAGATGAAACCAATGATCTTCAGAACTTCTCATGGATTGGGATTGCGAAGAAAATTCAGCAGGAACAACATGTATATTTGCTTCTTGGCTTCTCAGCAAGATGTATACATTTCCTAATTTCCTGTAATTAATAGATCCTAGTTTCTCTTTTCTCCTTCTTACCCATTGCTCACTGTGGTACCAACTTGCCACAGGCCACCTGCTTTTCTGCCCCTCAGCACAGTGCTGTACAGCAATGGCAGGACACTTGGTTCAACGCCCACCTTGAAATGCTCTGTAGTTCTGATACCCTCAATCAACTAATGCAGCTCGTCATCTCCACAAACACCTCAGCTCTCAACAGGGACTACACCACAGCCCACACGATGAAAATAACGTGGCTAGCAAAAAACCTCAAATACCTGGCAGGCTATCAAGCACACACTCCAGGTATTCTAGTATTTTGCTAGACTTTAAGATTGGCTGCAGCTGATTTTTGCCATTAAAGTCACAGATTTCAGCTCCATATGAGGCAGCTGAAATTCTGAAAACTTCCAAGTTATTTTGCAGGATATTTAAAGAATGCAAGTCCTATGGCAGTCTTAGCCACTTCCTTTCCTTACACTTTCAAGATCAACACTGACTAGGTTCTAACTGATTTTTCTGTATTACATATTCTCCAGGAACCTCATACACAAAAACCAACAGGGGCTTGCTCACTGCAAGCCACAGAACTCAGATCCTCCAACAGCTCTCTCCCAACCTCATGCAAAAAGGCTGTCTGACATTTTTAAAGAAATGAGGATTTCACCCACCTATGTGTGTACACGTGTGAATTTCCAGGACTCTCACAAGTGTATTTATATTATCATCCCCTACCACATGCTCCAGGCCAACTCCAGTTTTAGCTCTTTGATCACAATTTTCTTAGCACCTCCAGATAAAGAGGATGAAATCTATAGGCCCTGTCAAAAATGCTAAGGCCAACTTTATAATGACACAATTCACTTCCAATTCTCTGAAAGCCTTGAATACTTTTAAAATATATGTAACTTGGGAGATAAGCTAGTGTTTAATTCATCTCTCAGATGGAATTCCAGGAGGGTGCATTTATACATAGCTAAAAAGAGATGATACAATCATTATCCACGAGCCCATGCTCTGCCTGAGAACAGCATCCTCATTTGCTGTGAGGTTACATACAAGACACTTAGAAAAGACGAGGTAGGTCAGTCTAACAGATCTGTTTCAATTACAGATCTAACTAAAAGCCTGTGTCTGCAAAGTTCTGAGCAGGACTTTGAAGTCAGGAGGATGAAAGGGTGTTCAGTGTCTGCCAGCCTAAGGGTTCTGGTATGAAGGAGAAAAACATCCAGTCCCTCACTGACCAAGGCTGGTGCTGACTGGAGGGATACCCCAGCTTCAAGCAAAAGGTCCACTGCCCACTCCTTCTAGCTCACACTCAGTCACATAAGGCTGCTTAAAAGAAATCTGGAATCTAAATAATGACAGATCAGATCAAGAACATGGAAAACATGCTTAAGAACAGAATAAAATACAGAGTTTAGAAAAAACTTTATCTACAAGAACATGGAAAATGAGGAGTCTTTCCTAAAAGCAATCTCTATCTCCAGAGGTATGTGGGTCACCAAAAGCCTGTTACCCAGCACACAGCAGCATTTCAACAGGTAACTGTTCAGCAAGGCTCATCACCACTGCTCCCAATGCAGTTTTGATAATATGATTTAAAGTAAAATTACTTCAACAGGATAGATGTAACAGTATCTGGCTGATTTTCTCTGCTGCAGATTCAGCAAGCAGTAACACCAGCTGAAGCCCAGAGTACCCACCTGCAGAAGGGCATGGGAAGCAGCTGAGGATGAAAACACCTTCACCTGCCCTGGACAAGGATGCTCACACAGCCTCAATCATCTCAAGAGGGGAAAGAAAGAGGAGCCTGGGTTGTTATGTTCTCACACATTTCCGTGGTCCAAAGATCACAACTCTTATTTCATGGAAAGCTGGACCTAAATTTCATAGTAAAGTCTCAAATTCTCTTCTCATGAGTTACAGCTAATAGGGACTGCTGTTGTAAGTCAAATGAGAATCATGAGAGGAGCCCTAGGTCCTAATGCTATCTATGAGTTGTGTAAGTTACACAAAATAATTACAGCACCATTCTCCTGTAACTGACAGGAATTTAAATTACAAAAATTGAGATTAATGAATAAAATATGAAGATAGTCCTAGAGAACAACAGTCACCCTGCTAGTTATTTGGATACAAAACCCCATCCATATTAAGCTGCCACTGAAATAGCAGTTTTCAGAGTGCTGCAGGACAACCCCTCAGCATAAAGAAGGCATTCACACACAACCAGGTAAGGGACAGCCAGAACTTTCATTACCTGAAGAGCAGTAACAACCCTCACAGCTCCTCCATTTTGTGACAATTCAGGGGCAAAAGAAGCAGCTGTTGGAGCTGGCGTGCTTCGTCTTGGTTCTTAAGCAGCACACGGCCTGAAAACGAAGGTGCTGGTAGATGAAAAGGCGCCGGGCCGCTCAGCGGGAGCCGGGCTCTTGTCGCCGCCCACACCCGTGCTCCTCACAGCGAGCCCAAGGCAGCGCCCGCCGGCCGAGCTCACGGCAGCTGAGGGCCGCTTCACACCGCAGCGCTCCGACCCCGCCGGCCGGGCTCACGGCAGCTGAGGGCCGCTTCACACTGCAGTGCTCCGACCCCGCCGGCCGGGCTCACGGCAGCTGAGGGCCGCTTCACACCGCAGCGCTCCGGCTCCAGCCGCCTTCCCGCCTCACAGCCGCGCGCGCTCCCTCAGCCCTACCGATCCCCGCCGAACTTTCCAGAAAGGCGGCAGCGAGCACCAATCACCGAACGCCGCGGGAATTTGGGCCAATCAGAGCCCGGTATTCTCGTGTCCTCCCGCCCCCCGCTATAAGTACTGCAGCCCGCCAGCGCCATGACAGGATTCTGAGGGTGGGCAGTGGGGTGAGGGGGTGCTATGGGTGTGTTTGTCTCCAAATTGAAACAGCAAACTATATACAAGCTCCTGCCTGAACAGAACAGGTTGTCAGAGAGCGTGATATGTCACCAAGGACTAGCCAGCTGTTCACAGGTGTCTCCGAATTGTGTGCTGCCCAGTCAGCGCACATAAGCCCTGGCCAGCATCGGACAAGGTGCTGTAACAGCATAATTACAAAGATCCTGCTGAATAAAGGTCATGAATCCACCTCAAATTCAAGTCACAGTACCACGTATGTCTTGTAAAATAAATTTTGTGAAATAAATTTTAGCAATTTCACACCAAGATGGTCTGTGTTCTGTTACATTGCCATCTAAAAACTTCCTTGGATTTTCCTCTGGCTTTTAAAACTTTCCTTCTCCAGACTAGGAAATCTGGGAAAGCAAACGATGCCGATCACATGTATTTATTCTGATATATTTACACTGGTAAATAGCTCACTTTCAGTAACACACAGAAGGGGTAACTTTTCCTCAGGCGCAGGAAGCCTGCTCGGGGCGGGAGGAGGTTGTCACGGCACCCACCTGAGTTATGCCACAGCGATTCCTGGGGTCGATTTTCCTGTGCAGACACAAATAACAGCCCAGCTGTCTGACGTGCCGCGTACACCTCGAATGGGAACCAGCGCTGCATACAAAGTTGAGAACATATCTAACAATATATTTAAGATTACAGGGGGAGGTTAGATTTAGGAGTTTTATCTTTTTTGTTTCATCTTTTCTGTTCCTAGGTGGAAATCTGCTTATATATTGGTTTGTCTGTAGCAAAGAGCACGAATGGAAAGTGAGGATGGATCCTGCCCCAGAGTGAAAACTGCAGCCTTCCTTCCACAAAGAGAAAGGTTACAAGAGGAATAAACTGCAGCATCTTATTAATGTACTCTGCTAATAAATATACAGAAAACTGGAGTGAGCACAATCTGGAAGTGGTAACTGCTCTTCACAAAACATGCAATTTCCATTTTTTATTAGTCAGGTCTTCTCACACTTTTCCTCATTAGATTACCACAGGATCATTAATTTTATTGCTGCTGGCTTATCTTAATTGCGCTAAAACAAATGTTTTGCATATCATGGACCGTTACAGCAACAACTTCCTCCCATCTCTGTTTCCTTAATCCACTTACCCACGGCGATGTCTCGGGATTTGCTTTCAGCAGTGGCTGTGCCTGGACATCATGAGTGGCACGGTGCCTGAAGGGCTGTCACAGCATTGTCCATGGGAGCACGCTGCCTGCGCCCTGCCATCTCACAACAAAACACCGACAGGCCCCAGCCTTTGATCAGTCTTGCCATAAAGAAACCTGAAGAAAACCTCTTTACTGGGTGTTCCGACTGCATGGAGCATCAAGGCATAGCTGGAAAATCAACCGGTCCCCTGTATAATTGCAAATAACTCAGCTGTCATCTGCATGACTTGTAACAGTAATTGCTTGGCCCAAAGATAAACGTACGTGACAGTGTTGCCAAAGCTGTGTTAACACATAGATTAGGATCAGGGCTTAAGTTAGTGGAACCACTAATAAAACAGCACGTCTGCAGAACCAGGCCATTAAACACTGTGCCCTTTGGAGCTGGGACCATAACTGTTTGTACTTTTTGACGTTAAACATAAATAAACATAACAGCAATATGAACTTGTACCTTAAGCTGCAAAAAGTTCTCAGTTATTCTCCATTTTAAGCTGATTTCCAAAGAGTCAAACTCCATTAATGGTGAAGGAATCACTCCTAAGTTCATCAGGAGGCAAGTGGCAGTGGATCTTATATGTGGGGACTACAACCTTGGTATTGACAAGAAACTTGAAAAGATCACAGGTATTTTAATGCCTGGCTTTTTTTTAAATAGTTAACCAACAATCTTAGAGAATAATCTTTTTCTGGTACCTGTTGTAGTTGTTTGCTTCTAGCCTAGCTTTCCGTAAATACTGTTAGCAGCCTCATAATCTAATGTGCCTTATGGATTAAAAAACACCACTAATTTAGTTATCCCTGATGAGCTGCTTAGGTATTTGTACTTAAACCCACACACGCTTTTTTCCCGCTAACCACTGGAAGTTTCTAGCATCTACTTCCCCTTCTGTCTACTATTGATAAACTTACCTGAAAAAAAAATCTTACTTCTTCAAAATGTAAAATGTATGTTGAATTCAATTTAATGATTTAATTTGTGCTTTCATTCTAAGCTATTATTTTTATTGAAACTCTGTTGGAAAGTTCTCAGTACAGAAGTTAAGCTTTTGGTGGGTATCTTTTTGCATTCTTCCTTCCTGTCCACCCAGGGATTTGCAGCACAGCTACGTACAGCGCCTCCTGCTAACGGCCGAGCTCTGCAGAGACAGCTTGTCGGTATTTGCCATTACCAGTGACATTAATGTCAGTGATGGCAGTGTTTTAAATACTAGCACAGACTCCTGCAGCATTGGCATGCATGAGAGCTTTGCACAGAACGAGCCTGAGGAAACACCACCTCCCTGCTAACCTGGGCTCATTCAACACTCGCTTAAACGGGTGAAACTTCCACAAAGGAAAAGCTCTGAAGTGCATTGTCAGAATCCTCTTCTCAATGCTTTTAGGATATTTATCTAGACCAAAAAGATGCATGTTTGTAAAATGAAACTGAAAAATATTGAGAATCCTTTCTGCACTCAATATGAAGTGAAATCAAGGAAATAATACAATTTTTAATGCATTTTTCTTGGGCTCGCGCTGCCGCTGGAGCACTTGCACACTGTGTTTCAGTGCCTCCCACATTTCTTTACTTCCTCGAATTGACTTCTCTTTGTTTTACTTCTTGCTCAGATCCCTGAAGGATCCCAATTTACATCTTAATCTTCTTTTCCTACTTCCTTCTTCAAACTACTCGTTCTCCACTCAGCTGTGACCCCAGATCCCGTTGCTCCTCAGCTGGCCCCATCTCCACCGCGCTGCCTTTGCTCACCTCCCGCCCTCCCGCCCTGGCCGACTCCCGGTGAACACCCGCTGTCCCTTTCCTGACCTGAGTTCGTAACCTCTCAATCATCTATGACTCCACTTTCTCCATCTCTTTTCGCAACCAGGCATTAGCTAATTCCCACCCTTGTTCCTCAACATCATCTCTCAAAAATTTTTCCTCCTAAACTCCATTGCCAAAACCATCCCCACTGTGTTAATTTTTTTGCCTCATTCCCTGCAACTCTCGTCCTTGTGAACCTTGGCCGCACCATCTCCCTTCTCTCAGTGCATCCCAATGCAGCTGCAAAATGATTTTGGTTTTGTGCCCTTCTCTGTTGTGGCTTCTCCACTTCCCCCAAAGAACCAGCAAGATTCTGTTTGCTGATTATGCTTTACCTTTGATTTCCTGAATTGCAAAGTACTGCGAAATAAAGCAATAAAAGCTGAGATTAAATAGCCCAGGCGTGCATACACACTCTCACCGTCCCTGCTCTTGCCAAAGGTGGTTGCTCTGGGCAGGAACGACAACCATCCTCACGGGATAGCTGTGTTCCTGCTCTGGGTGCTCCAGCAGAGGTGTGGGGAGGAAATCTGCAGAGCCAAAGGAAACTCCACAATAAACCCTCTTAGTTTCATCAGGACATTAAAAAAGAGCTTGTTTCTATCAAATAAATGTTTCACATTTATAATATTTTTTATTAAATTCAGCTCAGGCTCTGAAAGAAATGATCAATGTGTATAACTGAAAAGTTTAAGTTCAACAAGGATTATTTACAATAATATTGAAGTTATTTACAGTAATATTTATAATAAACTTTACAGAATTTTCCTTTCCACATGAATGAACAAGCAATCCAGAAGCAACCACAACTTATGTAAACCTTCTCCTCTCTTACACACACACTTAAGGATGTTTATATTACAGAGTTAAAGAGCCAGAACAAATTAGAATCTTTCTCAGCAGGGTCTTAAGTCAACACTATTTAAATTAAATGATACTACAAACAAACAAAAAAAAATTCACCACACTTTTGCCCTAACTATAATCTGAAATCCTTTCAACAGGCATTTTTTTTTTATTCCAAACAGACAAAATCTCTAGTGAAATGCTCTTTAACAACAAATACATTTTAATTTGAAATTGAGAAGTGCTACAAATATTTTCACTTTTAATATCATAAAAGGGATAAGGAGTTTTCTTAAACTGCTATTTCTAATAAAAATAACCCTCTGTACACATATTATTTTCTTGTGTTGTTCTCCATCAGATCCCTGTGACAGTGAAGCAGGAATTTGAACAAAGGAACATGTGCTTGGTTATATAGAGAGCTGCAATTTTAGCAGACTAGTTCATCCTCCTGCCTCAGACACCCGCTCTGTGTGCAGACAGGCTTGGCTTTCGGTGAGTTTCAAGTGGAAGCTTTTTCCATTAAACATTAGGAATAGTAACCCAACCTCACTGGGCTTTTTTGTTTGGCATTCACCGTGCATTTTGAAACAGTATTGCTGTCTAGAGACTTCCACAACCTTTAAAACATTTTAGAAACAGTTAAACAAGCCTTTCTTAAAATAAAAATCTTCCTTGCTCCATTCAGCTGCGAGACTGCTGAGGGCTCATTTTCAACGCCACGACTTGGGCTTTGAGCAACAATTAAACCTAAAATCCCACGGAGGCAGCCTGTGCTTGCTGATCGCTGCTTTCTGGCGCACTTGTTCCCCTCCTGTTCTTTCCAGTTGGAAAAGGCACATTTTGCAGGAAACTGAATGCAGTGGATGTGTGGCAGCACAGCACGGTCCCTCAGTGCCACTGAAGAGGTGTCACAGAGCGCAGCCTGCATGGGGCGGGTGGACGAGTGCGCCTGCCCGAGCCCCACCCAGCACCGCACCCCGGCTGCGTCGGGTAATGCTGCCCAAGGAAAGTCCAAACAGCGCTCTTCAAAATTAGAGAGAGCCCAGTGTAAGGCTCAGTCTATTGCCAGGCTCTGAAGTGTTAGTCATTAAAACCATCAGGCTGATCAACCCACAGATTAACTTGCTCAGAGGGCTGGTTTAGCACTGGGCAGCTACGGCTGGACTCGATGATCCCAAGGGTCTTTT
The DNA here is from genome assembly GCA_907165065.1 of Caprimulgus europaeus. The sequence continues at coordinate 959,517 of OU015531.1, read as the reverse complement.
CCAACCAAGTGATTCTGTGATTCTGTATTTTGTGCTGTCCTGTCCCCCTGCCTCCTAAATACACTCACGTTTTACCTCTGGAGTGAGTGGAAGGTTCAGGTGATGAAAAGCTGAACATGTATTTTGTGAAGTGTTCTGTCAAGAAATACTTGACAAAATTAAAGTTCAGTTATAAGCACTCATGGAGGCTGGCTCAAAGGTCATTGCTTCCTTCCAGTGTTACAATCCTGGTTCTGCAGAAATCAACAGGAGCAAATTTGTTCTGGATTCCAGAGGAGCTGGGATTTTATAGGAAGTAGTTTAACCTATGGCCTCTGCCACCAAATTCCCAAAATAACCCACCAACCCCCACCCTGTAGCCCTTCCCTCCTTTTTTGCTCTTGTCAGCGCTGCCAGGACAGTGCTGCTCGGGTGCCACCACCGAGGGCTGCCACCCCCTGTCCCCAGAAACCCCCGCTTGCTGTTTGGCTACACCTGATGGAAGCCACTTGGGTTTAGTCCTTCTCCCACAGACACAAGGGCTGTGGCAGCAGAAGGCAGCTCCTCGCTGCACCACGAGGTCCCCTCGCTCATCTCGGCTCAGCGTGAACCTGCTCGCCGAGTCCTTCCCTCGGGGCTCCCACCAGCGCCGGCTTGAGGGGACGCCCAACAAACTGGTGCCAGGGTGGTTTGTGTTAAGCAGGCGTGGAAGGCAAGCTGAAAAATATGGCAGAGACTCGAGAGGTTGCACAGGATTAAAAGCATTTCCAATAAACAAGTTTATAATTAACCATGGATACTTTATGAGCACATATTTGTTACTGAATTTACTTTATTTAACTTACCCTGCATGCAGTAGTCCAACCTAAGCACTCTGGAAACATCTTCTCTCCCCAAGTCCCAGCTTAAGGATGAATTCCCACAAGTCCATGAAGGTATTTGTTTATGAAGGTTGCAGGGAGAGGACAATAAGCAGAGCCCTGAGCTGCCCTCACCGCTTTCTCGTATCCTGGTCTTGTGCTGGGACGTGGGCAGGTGACTCCACCCGTGACCAGGAGATGCCTTTGCAGGACACGGCCTTCCCAGTGCCTGCAGGATCTCCACAGCGTGCCTCCTGCTTTGCAACTGACTGAACCATTAGCACTTCTGCTAACGAGAGGCTTTGGATTTACCTCCTGACACATCGCATCAGCAGCGTTTGATACGACCTGGACCAGGCTTCAAGTACCACTGAGCGTTCCTGTTTGCTGTGGGGACAGGGGGGAGCTCTACAAGGGGCTTCCAGCAAGATCATACGGTGCTGCTGGCTTCACACCTCCAAACTGAGCTGAAATAAACTGGAGTCTATGACTTCTCCTTAATGCATCAGGTCCTCTCCTTGGGTTAAGCGGGGACTACAGATATATTTATGAGGCTCCCGCTATAGAGGCAGCACACAAAGTGTTTATTTAAAAGGTTCCTTTATTAGGGTCCAGGCTCCAGATACCTCAGCATATCTGGTTTTACTTGGCTTTTCAGACTCCACGTATTGAACTGCGACTTGCACAACCAGCTGGCACAGCCCAATGATAAGAAATGGAACTTTCTATATTTCAAATAAATATTCTTCATTCCACGACTATAAGCAACCTTGCAACCTCCTTAGGGGAACTCCAGCAGGATTAAGAAAATTAAGTTTTTACAACTGCCAAAACCTAAGACATTTTCAGAACAATGTGGTGAGGTGTATTGGGGTGAGAACTTGAATCCTGTTCTGCCATTCCTCCACAAAGGATCAGCCTCTGCGAGGCCTGGCGCTCCGCACTCCTGGCCCTCAGCGGGTTCCCAACGTGCAGCGCAGCGATGGTGGGGATGCTCCTCCTGTTCTCCAGGGCTCCCAGACCTTGGAGCGAGGTCCTGAACCTCTTGGTGTCACGTCCAACAGCCCATTATAATAAAGCAGAGCATCAGAAGACGAGGTCATGTCATTTACCGTGCCCAGAGGGAAGGTTTTCCTGTTTGTGTCTGCAGGACACCGGACACACGGAGGAGCGATGCCGGGCAGGCGCTGCAGTCACAGCCGGGCTGTAGGGAACCCGACACAGCCCGACACCGCTGCGTGCTGCTCCTGCCCAGGAGCCAAGGGAGGGTTGTAAAAACCTCTTCACACAGGGAAATCCGTGACCTCAGCCAGGGGAGGCCGGTAGGAGACCGGGGTTGTGGTGGGATGCTCCAGGGGGATGATTCACGTCCCTGGTGTGCCCGAGCTCCCCAGGCTCACTGCTCGGGGCCAGGGTGGCAGTGAGACAGGGCGTGGGGGGGATTCCTGCCCCACGCACTGCTGAGAGCAGGGGGACAGCGAGGGCTGGGCGAGGCAGACTCCAGGAACGAGAGAAGTTGAAGAAAGAATCAGCAGTAAGCGAGGAGGTTGTTGGGCTTTTATCCTTTCTTCTTGTCAGTGTAAAAATAGCAAACAATGGGGAGAAATCAGGGTCCTGACTAAAGCAGGGACGCGCTACAGCTCCATAAATGGAGGAGGAAACGCAGCCAGCTGAACACAGGAGCTGTGGGACGCGCATTAGCCGTGAAAGGATACCTAGTAGAAGTTATTTATGTGTGAAATGAGCTCTGACAGAGCTCACAGGGGAGAAAATCAGAGGATTAAAAATGCATCTAGAAAATAAATGATAGAAAAATTAAGATGTGACAGAGGAGAGGATGGAGACGGTGTACAGAAACCTCCAGAACTGCAGATGCATCCTAAGCAGTCATCAATAGAAACATAATCACAAAAATTAGCATTAATCCTGATCATGAGCAGATTGTGCATTTAAATGAAAAGTGAAGTTAAAACAAATAAGCAAACACATGCCTGTAATTAATATTCCATAAGGTAACATTTTTAAGGAGTTAAAGGGAGTAGTGAGTGAACTCAGCAGGTAAGAGAGTGGCACGTGGAGGAAGCTCCACATTTTTATATTCTAGTCTAAGACACAAAAAATGCTTTCTAACTTTCTTCCACAAAGGGGTTTGGGGGGTGAGCTCCTGAAGGGGCCTCCGAGCCCGACTGACCAGCCAGCACAAAGACAGATACCTCGGGGAAAGGAGAGAGCCACGAGGAATGGAAGAGCAAGGACATCAGGCAATGAAAGTGCTGGAGGTGTTCTGAAGTGAAAGGATATTGTGAGGATGCCAAAAACCAGAGTTACACTTGTAAAGAAGAAGAGTAGAAGGTTCTTCAGTTTAACAAGTGATAGAAGAACGAAGGAGAGGTGGCCACAGTGCTGGGTGGCTGGAAGAGAAATCCCAGCGTGTCACACATTGTCTCAAAACTGACAGCAATCACCCAACATCAAGAACAAAGCTGCCAGAAAGCACGCCCATTAGAAAGGCAAAGATAAGCAGCAGCCATCAGACCCAAACTAGGGCCATGGAAACTCCTGTTTTCCTGTTTCCCCTCTCTCCCTGCTGCTGCCTGGCTGCCAGCAGCTTCTGCAGACAAACGTGGGCACCACGGGCATCACGTCTGCTCCGAGACCCCTCGGGGCATCCACAGCTGAAACCTGGCAAACCGTGCCCACTGCTGGGGTAAAACCAAACAGGCTTCCACGTGGCTTTACAGACTCCACAGCCACAAACAGGATGGTGATGTCTTTGAGAAGCAGAGGACATGGAGAAAAAGGAAGAAATCAACATTGCCCCCCAACCCCAGTTCACTGGGGGTCTGGAGCACAAGTGTGCTGAGTTCCCGGCTGAGGGAACTGGGGGTGCTGAGCCTGGAGAAAAGGAGGCTGAGGGGAGACCTTCTGGCTCTGTCCAAGTCCCTGCAAGGAGGGTGCAGAGAGGTGGGTGTGGGTCTGTTCAACCAAGGGACAAGGGACAGACAAGAGGAAATGGGCTCCAGTTGTGCCCAGGGCAGTTGAGATGGGATGTGAGGAAGAATTTCTTTGCTGAAAGGGTTCTGAGGCAGTGGAAGGGGTTGCCCAGGGCAGTGGTGGAGTCCCCATCCCTGGAGGGATTGAAGAGTCGTGTACACAGAATCACACAGAACTTTGAAAACCCTACACCCAGTGTAAAAACACCACCTGGGCTTCCTGAGGATGCCAGCTGAGCTGCTCCAGTCACCCTTGGTCCCTACAGGCCATTTCCAGTGTGACTGGGAAAAGAACAAATCCAGATTTAAAAAAAAAATACTAATTAAATAAGGGGGATGGAGAACCCTGCAGACACTCCAAGTACAACGTGCAGACAACCTCGGATTGAAACAAAAACTGAAGAGCCACCAGGCACATTTTTTGATTAAGTGTGGATGGAGATACACAGCTTTATTCTGGCCTGATAGCTAATTACATTCTCCAAACAGGGTAATAAAACAAATCACACAGCCAAATGGGGTCTCTAATTAGCAAGCAGTCATTGGCTTCCTCTACTCCCTGGAACAAAAACAAAACCCCAAATCCAGCAATGCTGCCCTGCAATGCTGGGACACAGAGGGAACCGGGACTGGAATGTAAAGCTATGTCATCCCACTTTCTACACTTTAAAAAATGAAATCAAAATGAGAAATGCACGTGTCCTTTCTATCTCCAGGGAGCAGCTGCCATCCCAGCACTTCAGGTGCCACATGGTATGATGTGAAGTGACATGAAGCCAATTTATGTCACCTAAACGACAGCATTGGCAGCGGGTATCGGCACGCGCGCAGTTATAGCTGGGACAGGCACATTCAGATTAATTAGCAGCTTTCCCCAAATGGAAAAGCAGCAGCACTTCAGCCAGACCATGGTACCTGTGAACTTCTGGGATGATATGTTTTAGCAGGTATAACAGGAACAAAAGATCTGCTTAAAAGAAAAAGGGATTGAGAGACCCTCCTTAAGGAGCCGAGGTCTTCATACAAAACGCAACTCATTACTTGCAAACGCACTGGGAAGTGATCCAGCTCACCCAGCTCCCACAGATATTTACCATTTTGCCAAAGATTAAGGGGGTTTTTTAGAAAATAAGCAACACAGAAATAAGTATTTCAGAGAAAGGAACCGTGCTTCAACACAAACTGGTGCTACTGTTGGTGTTTCCTAGCTTTAGCCCTTTAAACAACAACGGCAGCACTACGGTTCCCACCTCTCTCCTCGGTTCAGCTAATGGCATGTCATGGAGATCCTGTGCAATAATTCTGAGCTATTTATTAACTCTCTGAATCAACAAACTGCAGTCAAATTGATATCAAAGACCTGACAGACACTCTTACACATAAGTACACCTTTCACAGGCACGTCTCTAGCTTGTGAAAGAAGCTGACAAATAAAGCTCAGGGGGGAGTTCTTCAACCAAAATGAGCCATAAATCTAATGTTAAGGAATGTGAGGTGACAGATGGTATTCTTCCTATTCTCATGGTAGTTTTAATTTGTTGAAAATTATGAAAAATTAGAAGAAGGGCTATAAGCCAAGCAAACCAGTCTGATTAAGAAAACAAACAAACAAAGACCATTAAGTTAGATGCAACGAAATGCATTTGTTCTTTTTTAAAAAGTGTAGCCTGTTTCTTCTCCCCAAATCAGCTTGGAGAAATAAATGTACATTTAAGGAACGTCTCAGTGTCGGCAGATAAGCTTGTTTCTTCTCCCCATCAATCTTCCTCCACCAAAAAAATATTTCTTTAAGCTGAATCAGCAGATCTCTGTGACAAGTTTGCACTGTGGCAGCTCTGTGTTCTCCCCCAGCTCCTCCCTGTGAAAACAGCAACAGCCAAAGTGGGACCTTGGTTCCCAGGCTGCCCCTGGGACGTGCCGGGCACGCGGTGAACACTCCTGCCTGGGAAACTGGGACTGAAAATAAGATGCTTATTGAAGAAATAAGAGTTGTCAACTGGGGGGAGAAGAAAGAAAACCAAAAGCAGATTACACAGTTCAAACGATGCTGTGCTGCAGACACCACTGCCCCGCACACAGCGCTCCCCCTCCGTCGCTGCCGTCAGCCAAACACTGCTCACCAGCATTAAACGCCTTCTACACTGGAATGTAGACACAGGTGAACTGGTGAGACCCTGGCCCAGGTTGGGCAGAGAAGCTGTGGCTGCTCCTCCCTGGAAGTGTTCTCGGCCAGGTTGGATGAGGCTTTGAGCAACCTGGTCTAGTGGAAGGTGTCCCTGCTGCTGGCAGGGGGGTTGGGACTGGATGAGCTTGAAGGTCCCTTGTGATGTGTACTTCTAAGAGCCAGGAGCATCACTGTACATCCTTTGTCTCATTTTCTGTAACAACCTTGCAAAGTCTTCCCTCAGGCTGAGAAAAATACAAATCCAATGTGTCCAGCCTCCACATGGAGCAAAGGCTGCTGGAGAGATCTGCGCTCTGCCCTTGTACTGGGAGAGGACTTTCACATTACATGGCAGTGGGGTCTGGAAAATAATTGCCCAGTCCTGGCTGGTGGGCATTTGATCATTTTCTGCTTGGAAAGATGAGCTAAAAATGCTCCCTTCTGACATTCAATTAGGAGAACTATTTTGGTGTCAGAGTGCTGAGGGAATTCAGTGGGACCAGTTATTGCTTCTTTATGCATAATTCTGAATTTGCTGCTCTAATGAGCCCTTCTCTCTATCCTTCGTGATTGTCACTCATCTTGGTGAAAATGACTTGGCCTGACAAATCCTGTTAAAGCCTCAGAAATTAAATGAGAGCTGATAATGCTTGAGTACACACCCGGAGCTCCACATACTGTTCTGATCAGCACTGCTAGTGAAGCAAGCTTGGAGGAACGCCAATGAACCCGGAGCTATCAAACAGGATCGCCAGCAGCAATTAACTGGGCCTGAGAATAACAGGTGCTCCCCACTCCTTAGGATGGTGCCCAAAACAGAGAGGTTAAAAACAATTAGCAAAGATGCAAGCTAATTACTTGGAGCCAGCCAGGTCTGTTCTGGGCGGAGCGCACAGTTCCCTCACCGTGGCAAGTGCAGGACGTCTGAAGTGTAGAGGCTGTTCAGATTCTTTAGCTCTGCTCTGCCAAATGCTTTCCAGTATAGACTGTCAGCAGGAGCACTATCCCCTCTTCCACTAGCCAGCTGCAAAAAGAAAATAAAGTACTAGTAGTTAGGGGGGGAAAAAAAAAGTGTACTGGACTGGGTGGTCTTTGGGGTTTTCCTACCTGTGACAAATCAAGGCAGGAAAAGTTGAAGTTGAGGGGGGACATTCAGACAGGCTTTTGGATTCAAAACCTTTCTTCAGATCCTTCAAACCACATCATGCTTCCAGGAATTGTTTCTGAAAGTTATGTTTTTAATAATTTATTTAACAAAAAGATCTCTAATAGTAGACAATAAAAAATAGATAATGTGTTTATGCCTCTGCTAGTACAGGAAAACATGAAGGAAAGTTGAATCCTATAGTTTTGATTTTAAAGCTGCAAAATAAAAACTGACCATTGAATATTTTATTGCATATTGTAAGTAGATAAAGAGCACAAATACTATGAGAATATCTAGGAAGTCACTTTTTGGTCCAGACAAAGATCAAGAGAGGCTCATGGCAATCTCTGGGACAACCCACACAGAGGCTGGTAGAGACCTGAATGACCAGACCCAGCAAGATGCTGGAAACCCTCCAGACTTGCCTGTTTCCAGGTGTCTGTGCCGCAGCCTCAGAGCAGCCAAGGGGGCCAGGTTACAGTGTTGAATGGAAAGTTCATCTGTCTTGGTCCTTTCCTCTGTTTGATACCCCCTGTAGCCTTTGAAAATATCTCCTTTGAGTCAGAGAGCTGATCTGCTCCCGCTGGTCTCACAGGGGGAGAGTTCCTGGCCATAGCACCTCTTCCCATCACCTCCACCCAACAGCTCCCACCTCCCTGTCCTGGGTGCCAGGTTTCATCTGCTCCCACCTGGGGCATTACCCCACTGGTAGCTCTTTTCAACTTCAGTCAAGTCAAGCAAATGGACTTTCAAGAGTGTTGTGCAGTGTTCCTGGGTTAAAGAGTTAAGAGTGAGGAAGAGGGACAGGGTCTGGCGTGTGCGTGAGGAGGGCGTGCAGCTGCGAGGTGCTGCCGTCCCTCCACAGACAGAATTCAAAGGCAGCTGTAAAGGTCATGCAAATTAACAGTGACGTGGCCTTCCTCTGCAGCTCCAGCATGTGATCCTCATATGATTTCAGTGGTTCCATGTGGAGAGTGAGGACAAGTCAGCATTTAAACCAAACGCGAATCACTGGATCAAAGTGGTATCGGCCAAACACTGAGCGCCAGAAAACCGACTGACCCGGTTCAGCTGCTGTGGAACAGCCCCAGTGTGCAACTGCAGGAACAGCCCCAGTGGGCAGCTGCAGGAACAGCCCCAGTGGGCAGCTGCAGGAAAAGCCCCAGTGGGCAACTGCAGGAAAAGCCCCAGTGGGCAACTGCAGGAACAGCCCCCATCTCACCATCCTGGGGCATCACTCTTTTTTTAACCCCAACAGCTCCACAGACTCAAATTCTCATTACATACAGCTACAGAGGTACAAGAGCAGTGTATCCCTGCAGGGTGTAGCTCTCGCTTTCCTTACCAATAATCCATCCCTGTTGAGCTCTGCAGGCTGGTTTCTACATCAGGACGTACCTGCACAGGGGATCCTGTGTGGCACCTGGGCAGAGAAGGTGCCAGGGCCACCACAGCAGACCCACATTAACACCTGGAAAACCTGGAATGAGAGCAAGTGGCAGGGCACACCGCTGTGCAGCTTACCGAGTGTCTGGTCACACTTCCAGATCTGCCTGGAGCTGGACATGGCACCTGCACCCCTCAGACCAGAAGCTGCTCTCCAGCTCCTACCAGTTCACAGGCTGAGTCCCAATACCAGATCCCCTATTTGTACACCTAACTACAGGCTCAGGTGACAAACAGACATTTGTGCAAATCCATTCAAAGGATGAATTCAGAGGCATCCCTGAAAGCACAAAAAAAATCCAAAATTGGGAAATAAAATCATAATTCAATCTGACAATAAGCTTCCAGCTCAGCATTAGCCTTACAGTGACTTGCCCTGCTTCACCCGTGTTTAACCCAAGCTCCTCCTCGGCACATCGTGCCAGGGTGAATCACTGCTGACTCACATCCCAGGTCGGATATTTTACTGCAATTTCACCCCTATGAAGCTCATCCAGCCCCACAGAGCTGCTGCACACCCCAAGACTGATACCAGTGCAAGAGTAGCCCACGTCTGTTGCAACAGTGTGAACTTCAAGTTTTTATCACATCCAATCTCTGCATTTCTCTGCTTTGAGTGGATTTAGGGGATTTTGTATTCCATTCTGCAGAGTAAATGCTGAATGCTGTGGTTATAGTAACATAACACATATTTGCTTGAACAACAACTGCATTTTTCCACATCATCCCTACAAGAAAAGAAGGAACATATGATGGGGCTGGTTCTTCAGCTGCTGAGAGTAGTAACCAGATGCTCCTATGTGGTGCATTCATTGCTCAAACACCAGTTGCCCACCAGTAAGCACAGCCCCTGACATTAAGTTCCACTCATGAGCAGCTCACTTCCTCACCTGTGTGAGCTTTTATCCTGATATCCTTCCCCAGGACATGGTTTGTGCCTGAGGTCAGTTTTCAGGTGATAGAGAGCCGATTCCGTGTGGTTCTCAAGAGCATCGCTATGTGACCGAGTCTGACAACAGCCAAACTGCATTGGGCAAACCAGGAAATGCCCACAAAGTTCACAGAATTCCCCTTTGTCTGCATGAATACAAACTAACTTAGAAAAACAGAACTGAAATATTCCCCAGCCAGCCTCACTCCCTCCCCTCCTCCCGCAAAAGGAACCCCCCCATGAATAATAAATACACTCTTGAAGAGTCACAATCCTATTTGCTACCAGGACAACCCATTTCATGCAAACAACTCTTTGAGAGCACACGCAGTACATTTAGGGCACTTTGGGATATTTAAATAGAAAAATAGATATATAAACACATATAGATTTATAGTGTATACAATAAATACAATATGCACATACTGAAACAGAAGATCCCTGGACATTCTGTCCGGGCTCTGGTGCACAGGCAATAGCTGCCGGGACGTAGCTCCAGCTCCCCAGCACACCCTGTAAGCAGCACAGAGGGCACTGGGATGGGATGGGGGGGGCTGGCCAGCTTGAACTTTAGCTGTGTTTAAGCACAACCTTTCTGACTATTTGCAGATGGTACAGTTGTAAGGACAACCTTTGACACTGGATACACACAAAACGCTTCTCCGGTACTTCTAGGGTTACCTCTGCCCTTTGTCCCACACAGCAACTCATAACATACATGTAAACCTGAAAAACCCCCACATGTAAACCTGAAAAACCCCCACATGTAAACCTGAAAACCCCACACTTGTAAACCTGAAAAACCCCCACACATGTAAACCTGAAAAACCCCCACACATGTAAACCTGAAAAACCCCCACACATGTAAACCTGAAAAACCCCACACATGTAAACCTGAAAAACCCCCACACATGTAAACCTGAAAAACCCCCCACACATGTAAACCTGAAAAACCCCACACATGTAAACCTGAAAAACCCCCACACATGTAAACCTGAAAAACCCCACACATGTAAACCTGAAAACCCCCACACATGTAAACCTGAAAACCCCACACATGTAAACCTGAAAACCCCCACATGTAAACCTGAAAACCCCACACACAGCTGCACACAAAAGCATGGATGTGGAGCATCAGCCAGGCAAAACAATCAGCAGACAGCAATCCCACAACGAGAGAGAGGGCAATCTGACAGGGTCCAGCCAGACAGGTTGTTCATTCATTGTGCTTTCACCACTAAATCAGGAGAAAAAAAAAGAAGCCAAAATAAACTTTTGGTGGTCTCTTTTGCATCCCTCTTTTGAGGAAGCAGGGCTCTCCTGGCAAAGTGAAGCCTCGCTGTTTCCTGGTGGCTGATGTGCTCAGTGTGACACGAAGCCGCCGATCCCCGCTCCCGAGACGGCGGCGGCAGCCCGCGAAGTGCTAGAGCAGCACCAGCCCCCGCGGCAGGACAGGAAGCCTCCCGCAGATCCACCCTTCCTTCCTGCGCTCCCCGGCCAAGCCGCACACCCGGGCAAGGGCAGCGCACTCAGCACCAAGAGAGCTGAAACAAGCGGCTGGTGACTAAATTTAGAGATTCTCGTACGACCCAACCGTTTCACAGGAGCTCTGCAAAGCCACCTTGGTTGTAGCTGGAACATGAGACAACACAGGGCAGGAAAAGCACCCAGATTTTTCCCTGGCATTATCCCATTGTCCCACTCAGCTAAGCTGGGACTGGACCTTAAGGAATGAAGGACACCCAATTTTACACAGACCTCGTTTGGACCCAGGAAGCCCATTAGTTACTTGGTTAGTTATCTGCAAAGCATAACCAACCTCTGGAACCACAGAGCTGCTGTCTGAACGTGACAACGCAGTGAAAGCTTGGAACAGCAGAGCTGGCCCGGCAAACCACGGATCCTGGGGCAACATCTGGCGCGCCTGAAGCACCGGGAGTTTTCCCAGAAAAGAGCCCAGATCCACACGTTTAACTTTGTGATCTCTTAACTCTTTTTCCATTAAAAAAGATAAATTAGTGGGCAGCACAACCCCCTGCACAGCATTACCTCCAGCAAGCAAACTTCTCCAACATAGTTAACAGCAACCAAGATTTTTTTTTTCTTGGTAAATAACATTGCATTTTTTTTTTTAAACTACAAAAAGCAAACCATCCCCAGGAGCTGCATCTCCGTGTGCTGGGTAAGTGACCCTGTTTGGACATTTCCTATTGACAGACCCAGTTCAAGCAGGACTGACTTGTCAGGGGCCTTTATTCACAGCCACCTTCCTTCGCACCCTGCTAAGCAGAGCAGCACTTACACAGAGTGGCTGGAAAGTGTTTGTTCTTTCTGCCAGTAAGGAAAAAAAATAAATAAATACCCTAAACCAACCCCCACGCAACAAAAAACCCCTCTGGCTGCATTGTATGGCAGAGCACACAGTTCTAGGCCATGAGGCTGAATTGAATCATTAAATACAGCTTGATGCTCTTTAACCCAGTGGGGCTGTTGGCAGCAAAGGAAACAAGAGGTTCTGCTTGCACGGCAAATTGGCAAGGTTTTCATTCCCACTCTTTAAAACGTCTCCTTGCTTTACAATGGTATAATTTAGGGTCTATTTTTATTCAAATCCCTGATGAGACCAATTCAGGTCTATAAAGACCAATTCAAAATTCTTTAGCTCTGCAGGAGTATTACAGGCAAAAGTAAACAAGCTCTGAGGGTGTATTTTTCTTGGCTATTTTCTCCACTGCTATTAGTATTTGCAGGCAGACTGAAAAGTCACATCTTCTTCCTGTAACAGCTTTTCCAGGCTGATTTGCTACATACTCCAAAACCCAAATCTCTCAGAGTTGCCACATTTAGGAGTGCTCCAAACTCCCAACATCTGACAGACACCGAGAAAGACACAGTCAGTCAGAAGAGCAACGCCACTTGAGTATCTGGAGCAGTCAGAGAGGAAGGGAACCCAAGCCAGCTTTTTTTCCCCCATTTACCCCAGTCCAGCCTAACCAGCAGGTGAAACAGTTTGAACCATGCCAGCAGAGCACCAGTAAACTGTGAGGAGTGAAGCTGTGCTGCCAGCTTGCCCTCATCCTGGCCGTGCAACACGCAGCTGATGCCGTCACATCCTTCTGGAGAGGCAGAGCTGGGAGGGATGGGGACACAGGACACAGCTGGCTCCCCCGGTGCCACCAGGCGCTTGCCCTTGGCCAGGACAAGTGGCCAGCACACGGTGCCGGGCAGCTTGCTGGGGATGTGCAGCAGCAATAGGATGCACCAGCCCAACATCGCTTCGTTTTGGGATGTTAGGAAGTGCCCAATGGTCACCAACCACTCAAGATCTATTTGCATCAGAGGCAGCACACACTGCAGTCCCCTCCTGGGACTGACCTGGCAGTAAGACACCCCGCAGCGCGCTCAGTGACCCAGCCAAGCAGAAAGCCTTTCTGCGCTGTTCCACCCGCGGGCCGAGCCGGTGCTGCCGCGCTGATCCCTGCAGAGGAACATTCTGTGATATCTCACAAACAATTTTAATGGGAAATTATTTCTGGAGCCAGTAGGATGAAACTGTGGGAAACATCTACAGAAGCTCCTGTGTTAGGAAGCCTAAGGCCGTCCAGTAACAGAAAACTCGAGGCCAGAGGCTAATTTCTGTGTTCCTACCCAAGAACACAAGCCTGCCGCCAGAGGATGAACTGCCCAGAGGGCTGCAGGAATTATTCTCAGTTGTATCAAAACCAGAGTCTACTTGCATCATCTTTTTAATTAGCTGGAATAACAGTATTGTTACTTCTACTCCACATGGTTGAGTTCCTCACATCTCTTCAGTCTCACACCAGCTGTCAGTCATACTGGTGTCTGCACAGAGAGAGGCGGCACAGATCTCCTCTTGACCTCCTGAAGCTCCCTGTCTATCCCACACCTGCATCAGCCCCAGCAGAAAGGCATCCCACCACCACACACTGGTCATTGCACGTGGAAGGATGCAACAGGTACTTCAGGGACTGCTTGTAAGAGAAGAGCTGCCCTTGGCCCTTGCCCACCTGCCAGCCCAAAGGTGCCTCTGCACACCCGGCAGTGCACGGCCGGTGAAACTCTGGCACGGCAGAGCCCACCACGTGGCAGTCCTCGTGGTTAAATTTAACACAGGCTAAGTTGACAACCTCCAAGAAAGTAGAGCTGATGCCACTCAAAAGCATCAAATTCCCTCACAAGCTTATGCTCAGGGAATTACAGACAGTTGCGATCTACCTGAATTCTTAAAAAAGGGGGAAGATACCATGGATTAAAAAAAATAGAGAGGCAGAAAGGGGTAAAAACTTGTAACTGCCAGTGACATACACTCCAGGAAAAAGAGAAAACACTTTGTCTAGAGATGCCACGGAGCAGAGCAGCTCTGCAGTGTGCAGAAAGAGAAGATGGTCTGACTCTCCTCTCCTGAAAACAAACGTGTCCCGTCGCTGGCAAGTCAGCTGCAGCAGGAGCTGGAGCACAGGAGCTGCGAATGAAGACAGAATAACATCTGCCTCTTCTGCTCTGCATGGGTGCCAACGGACAAGGAGGTACCGGGGCTTCAGAGGAGCCCTCCTGCAGTTCCCACTGTCCATCTGGTGATGTGCTTGCTGGTTCTTCTAAAGAGAACAGAAATGGTACAATCACCAGTGTTAAAAAAGAATATAAGTACTAGAGGACTCCAGGACCATGATACAGGATCCCTGACAAAAGCTGCCACTTTAAAATCAACAGCTCATCAGCCCCTTCAGCACATGCAGCTTCCATCTCTCCTCAGTCTCATGTATTCTTAAATAAGAGTATTGTCTTAAATAACTCAACCTTCGTAATTTGCCAGTCTGATTAAAAACACTGAAAACAATTTTATTCTGCTCTCTGTAGGACCCTGACAGCTGTCTCTCCTCACTGCAGAGGGACTGGGATCTACACATCGAATCCGAAACCCAAACCTAAAGTTTTAGGCTTTATGTCAAACAAAAATACAGAAAAAAAAAATAAAGAGGAGAGGGCTTACAGTGACAAAAATATTTATCTTGCAATATGTTGATCATTCTCAATTTGGGAGATGTTGGGAGATGTGAAACAAATTACTGGGAGTGCCTTGTTTTGGAACAAGTGGCTGTGGTGATGCACCCTCTGCAGCACTCCCAGGAACCGCTATCGCTGCCTCAGCTTTCCTGGGAGCAAACCGAACAGGACTGCAGCTTTATCACAGTATTTGTGGGTAAACATGAGCAAAACCTTGAGCCAACTTCAACAGCACTGCACCCGAAACCAGCCTGGCTCTTCAGGGTCAGAGCCCAGCTGTAAACCAGCGTACGCCTGCCGTCAGAACGGAGCCGTTCAGATCAGCTCAGAATGTGACCTGCCAGCTTTAGGCTGAGGGTGTTCTGCCCAAATCAGTTCAGCAACAAAAAAGGAACACCAGGAAACAAGCAGCAAAGAAAACTTCTAGAGATATGGTACTTCTGATAAAAATCCAAAGGCAAAACCTAGAGAAAAATGCTAAATTGTCTGTATGAATGGGTTAGTTAGCACAGTCCTGAGCACAACCTGACAGGAGCTGCCTGTAAATGAAATTTCTGCTGCACAGCACTCCCAGTAGAGAGGGTGCATATATATCTAGTTAGGCATACAAAGCAGCAAACTCTGATTTATGATGTGTAGCTCCTAGATGCCAGCCAAATCACCAGAGTACAGTATATGCTGTATGGGTGCAATCTGAACAAAGAACCTGTAAACATTCACAATATGCAAACCTTACTCATCCAGCCACTATGCCTTCTGTAAAATCAAACTCCTTCCTGCTTTCTATCAAAGGAAGACTGTCACCAGCAGAAATAATAAATCATATTCCTGCCTCATGCTGAGGAAATCACTACATGACTTCAGCGGCCCCAGAGCAGGCCCCTTTTATACCAACTCCAGTTACCTCCAAAGTCAAATCATGGGCGATTTAAAAAGTAATATATTGCAGCAGTTCACCTGAAAACCAAGAAAAACATGGGTTTGACAAGATGCATTAGGCATTATTTTAATTTTATTTTATATTTCAGAGGGAAAAAGTGATTATAAGGTCAGATGTTCAGACACCATGCATATACACTTCCAAAGATCAATGTACAGAAAGGAAAACTGTTCCTGCCTCACTGTGGAAATAAATCTTACTGTGGAAGTGAGATCCAAGTACTCACACAACTGGTTCTGAATGACAGCACCTGACAGGTGACATCAAACTAGAAGTCTGCATTGTCATTTAAGTGAACAAGGAGGGAAAAACAACATCAAGCTATGCAAAGCAGAAAAATAATTAAAAACTGCCATTATTGAGCCTATAGGAAGGGACTTATATATCCTAACATGAACATAATGTGTTGGAAGAAACCACCTTCTCTACTGGTAGCTAAAACCAAAAAATAACATCAAAAATTCAAGCTACATGGAAGGATAAGCAGTTGCAACATAAGGTTGCTCAGCAAATAAAAACAAATGGTGCATTAGATCAAAATGAGATTTTTTTTTTTTTTCCAGCACCTTCACATTTAATTTTGATAAATATTAAAATTTTAAATAAGAGGTCTTAAAGCAAAATACTTTTAGCACTTTCTAGAGGAAACTTGGTTTTGAAAATATGAAGCAAATGCTTTTGATGATTTCCCCCGTGTCCTCCCTCACCCCAGGCCAACTGCTCAGTACGTTCAGCTCAGCCTGCAGAACAGCTCTGGTCCTTTTTACACCCCTGCCTTCAACAGAGAAGTTAAAAGACCCTTTCCTACACCAGGTCTTCTGTGGTTACACTAAAACTTTGTCCCTTACACCCAGTATTTGCAAAACCTGTTCCAGTTACTCCCAGGTCAGCTGCTCCCGTCCGC
Source organism: Caprimulgus europaeus (assembly GCA_907165065.1). The sequence goes on along the minus strand of OU015531.1, from coordinate 943,128 downwards.
TGCGCGGGATCCTGGTCTGGATGCACCACGGATCCCGGCGGCCAAACCAGGAACCTCCCCTCACACCGGGCAGCGGTGATGGCAGCAGGCTGAGCTGCCACCATCGTCTGAAATGCTCTATGAACATGAATGGCAACAGCACTGAATGAAAAGTAAATTATTAAGCCCTCTAAATACCCCTAACACGTTGTAATTGGATTCTCACCTCCACACACCCTCCCTCCCCGGCACGCTGCCCTCACGCAGCGCTCATCCGCTCGCACAACCAATCGCCATTTCCTGCTAAAATAACTTCGCCTTTCTCCACCCTTTTTTATCCCAACAGATAATAGTGTGCTCCAAGCAGGTTTTCACCTTTCTTAGTAGAAGAAAAGCCTCAAAATGAGGAGTCACAATTATGACAAACAGGTGTTCCAAAAGCAAAAAACTCAAAGGCTGCGGCTGCAGAAGCCGGCTGCTTGCCCTGGGAGAGGCCCAGGGCTTCAGCAGCCTCCAGCGAGGTCGGGGCTTGGAATACCAGGACACTTAGGAGACAACCAAAATCTTTCTGGACCTACAACTGACTTCAGTCCACCCAGGGAGGTGAGACCTTGAGTTGGTGTAAATGTGACCTCCTGGGCCATGCTGCCGTTCAGCCCAGGCAGAACCACAACCTCTCTGGTCTTTCTTGTTCAGTTGTTAATTGCATGTGTGTGTGTGTGTGTTTAAAACCTGCTGGACAGACTCCTTAATAACAAGGAGCCTCTGCACTCGAGACCAAGCCTCCTTCTCCTCCTCTGGTACCTTTCTGTTGTTTCCCTCCTGTCTCAGTCACACTCACATCTTGAATTTAACACAACTCCCGCTGCCGTGGGAAGCACAGAGCATCCAGGGTGAGCTGCAATTAAAAACCTCTCAGCATTAATTTGCAGGCCAGCTCTAATCACACATACTTTGACTATTTATCCACTCTATGCAAGTGTAAATCAGCCTTTCCCTTACCTTTTTTATTTTCTGAGAAAGTCAACCTCTTTTTCAGCATTCTCAAGAATCATTCATTGCTTTCACTGTCAATAGCATGGCATGAGAAAAAAATGACTATTCAGTAATGAAATTACCTGCAATCCTACGCAGCCAATTTATGAATGAGAGAAGCTACAAAGATTCACCAGCCCCACCACGCAGGAGAGGAGCTGGTGGATCCAGGACCCTTCAAGGTGCTGGGAAAGATCCTGCTGCCCAGGAGGTCTGAATGGACCCAAGGAAGACCAAACCACTTACGTGGCTTGAAGGTCTACAACAAAAGCCTCATCCCAGGCAGACAGCAGGGACAGCAGCAACCTCTTGGAAAAGCTGGTGCAATGTGACAAAGAAAGATTATTAAGTAGAGAGCCCAAGTTTGAGGCAAAAAAAGGAATACGGGCAGCTTAGAATAAAGATTAGCATTGGTAAAAAAAATAAAAGAAAAAAGGCAACATTTCATTTCCACTAACCCTCTCTCACGCCCCTCATTTGCATTTTCCGATGCCAGCTCACTGCTACAACATGGAAACGGTTTGACCAAGTGATGTATCTGCAGGTTTCTATGGTGATCAGCACATAAATTGCCTGCCCAGCCGTGTGTGAAAGGAACCATTCGTTTCAGAAATGGCAAATTCTATGCAGAGAGAAAACCCTGCCCTGAACCCAGGCACCGGAGGATTGCACTGCACACAGAAAGCCCGGAGCTTAATTACCCAGCTGGGGGTCTCGATACCATCGGTACAGAAGTGTGGGACAGTGGGGTTAGGGGGTAACTCAGAAGAGGACAAAAAACCCCATAAAAAAATATCACTAATTACCACTAATTACATGACATAACATCATTTGAAAATATGGATACACACAAAATACATACAAAATGTTTTCAAATATCTGAAATACTGATTTCTACAGTAACACCTGAACAGCCTGTAAATAGATAATAATTGGCTGATTACACACAGCTACGGGGTGTGTTCCTCCCCCAGATGCTCCTGTGAGTGGCAGAGCCTGGAGCCAAGCCCTTGGGGAAACCTCAAATGCTGACTGCCACACACTTCAGGCAGAAGCACTGATTCCATCCATTTAGGGTATTCCCAAAAGGGAAGTGTGGATAATAAAAATGAGCACTAGCAACAAGACAACCTTGTTAATCAATATAGACTAAGTCACTGGCCAGCACCTTTCAGCTCAGAAAGCATCAAGTCAAGTCCATTCCTCTTCAGCATCTTCCCCTGCAGCCAGGACGATTATTTGCTGATGGCTGTGGCAGACTTGGGAGGTGATGGGCTCAGGGCAGGAGTTAACACACTCAGTGCCCTTTAGGAGTCGAACCTGGAATTGGTCAGTTCAACTACAACTTTGAGTAGGCAACAATCTAAGTTTTTTTTTTTAAAAAAAAAAAGGTTTATGTTTACTCAGTTTTTCCACAAACAGGCTTTGAAATCCCAACCAGTTTCGTTTTATCTTGTTACAGAGAAATATAAATGAAAATTCCTAAAATATATTAGGAAATTAGAATAGCTGATAAAAAGGATAATATACACAATGATTTTCTTTTCCAAAGTCAATTACTCTGGCTCCCAAGCCTGAATGCAGCAGCTGCAAACCTTCAGAGAGCAGCTGCTCCTGTAACCCCCTTCCACACGCTGGCCGACTCTGCCAGAGCACAGCACCAGGTCCCAGCCCAGAGCGGCGGCTCCAGTGCAGACCAGTAACTCCCAGTGTGACCTGGCTGCCTGAGGTCACTCTGAGCATCATTTAGTCACCCAGGGCCACATGATGCCCATGTTCTGCCACAAGTACATCAGCAGTTTTCTATTTTGTAAAGCATCACATGATTCCAGCGTGTAGACAGGAGGAAAGCAAGAGACCTGGGCTCCATCAGGCACTTCCCGCATGGCCAGCTTGGGGTTTGCTCACACAAAGAACCATTAACTACCAACATCTCCTGACACCCTCATTTTACAACAGCTTTACAAAGCTGTATAAAGGCATGTACACCTCCTGCTAAGATGTAGGACCCGATGGACGTACAGACTCAGAAGATGCTACGATTGCGTGGCCAGAAGATATCACCTTCTGGGAAAGCTGCTTGCACACAGAAATGAAACCCAACTGCAGAGCCATAGCACTTCTCCTACCTCAGACCTATAAACAGTAGAATTCAGTAGCCCATAAACACTAAATCTGTAAGTTTATTTAGCATTATGTTCCAAATAATTCAATAAATAGAAACCTTTAACAGATAAAGGGGAGTCAGTAGCGTGGCAACTGCTTTTAATCAGAACACACCACTTCACTTTTAAAACCCTTGAACTCTGAACATTAATTGGTGTTTATTGCTTAAAATGAAGAGACTGCAAGTTCAGTTACTATTGCACAGTTTGAAGACCATGTCCCACGCCACGCTCAGAGTGAGGGCATTTCAATTCATCAGCCAGATTACTTTTGCAAATCAAGGCAGAGCTGCTGTCACGTGGCAGCTGTTCTATACCCAGCGAAATTAGCAGTGACTGGAATAACCCGTGATTGGAAATGTAAATTATTTATAACCTTTGTGTAAACCTCTGGAGCTAGTCTTTTAGTGCTGCAGCGCTGACTGCGTTTGCCATTAGCCCAGGGAAGAGGATGATGCTCTGCCCTCAGGTGCCAGAGGCAGAATAATCCCGTCTGCAGCCACCCGTCCTTGCAGGGCGGGCAGTGGGGGAGCGGAGTGTGGCTGCAGCTGCACAGAGCACTCACCCACTCCACATTCAAAGATGGTAACGTGTGCTTCCCTCTTTGCACCCCTAAAGATGAGTTTAACCACTTATTTTTTCCTGTTGGGGTAGAATGGGAGGAAGCAGAAGTATGTGTGTGTAAAAAGGAAGAGGTGAGGAAGCTGAGAACAGTGAAGTGTGCTGAGATCTTCAAACGTTTTTCTTCTGCAGCTCTGAAGGGAGCAGGCACAATCACCTGCCAAAGAAAAGACAAACGAGTGCAGCTTCTCTAACGTGGAGAGGTGAGCTGCTGGTGCTGTGAAGAGGGTGAGGCTCCTCACTCCTTGCTCTCCAGACACTCAGGTTTCTGCTGGGAACAAGCTGAGCTCACGCCTGCGCGAGGGTGACCGTGTGGGACACCCACTGCAGAGACAAGAGTCCTGTGAGATGACAATCACCCTCCCAGGTGAACAAACACAGGTTTTCGGGAGGGGGCTCCCCAGTGTTCTGCTCCACAGGGTGCAATGATGGCCCTGCAAAGCTGCAGGAGCAGCAGCCCATCAGTCAGAGCTTATTTCAGCCTCGCCAGGCAAGGCTTCCTAGAAACCCATCATCAGGGAAATACAAACTTCCCAACAATCACCACAACCTTATGGGCAGCAGAACAAGAGACTGGCATACTGTCTTCCTGAGAGAGTCTGCATAAATCAAGGTCTAATTATGCCACACTTTGAATGTTACATTTTCCACAAGATGGTGAAGCACAGATATATAACCTGTTTTGCATTGGTAATTGAAATCAATTATCATAATCCTCCCCAAGTCCTGCGATTGCTGTTTTTCAGATTGAACGTTTCCTGAGGGTTTTAAAAAAATATATATTTTCTTTTCCCAGAGGGATAGCTATTAGAATTAAAAATAACACCTGCCCTTGAAAGACAGCTGGAGCCACAACTGAGCACACACCCTGCTACAACGCCGTAGTGCAGAGTGAAACACTCCACCAATCAACACTTTCTGTTAATTTTCTGAGCACTGTGATGGATCATCACAAAAGCCCTTTTTGAAGTAAGTGTGTTTAATCTTTCAAAGAGATTGATTTGAAATTGACCCAGTTTCAAGTGAATAAAAATTGTAACAGTTTTAAATTGACTCAATTTTGAGCCTACTCAAATCCTGTGTTTTACATCTAACCTTTGGATCCCAGAGAGAAATATTTCCATTTCTCTTCAAAGAGTGGAGGATGGGGCCACCCAAAGGAACTAATGCTTCTCTTTTCAAAGTTTCTACGGTATAGCACTTACACCAAAGCAACACAGAACTCTTGGTTCCTGAAGTACAGAACTGGTTGTTTTCTGTTTGGTTGCTGGTTTTTGGGTTTTTTTTAGAATATAGTACGTGGACCATACACTCCTGCACTGACCCCCAGACTCCAAGGCTCACAAAGTTCATCTGTTTCTGAAGGCAGAAGGGTAGGAGGGAAGACAAGCTGAGGGCACCTTTGTTCTCCCTCCAGTTCTGACATAGTTCAGGGGCTTATGTAGCTCTTGGCACCTGCTGCAAAATAAATAAAAGAAAAATAGTTACGGCTTCATCTAACTTGCACTCTTTTGATAGGGCCACAAGCAGCTGCAGAGAAGAGTGCTTAGGATGAAACCTCAGCACTTGCTTGAAGAGAACGTGGACATTCACCAGGACTGCTCCAGCCGTGATGCTGCCCGGCCCACGGGGCACCGTAAGGCGTCGCAGCGCAACCGATTCAGGGCACACGGCTTCAAAAGATGAAGGCATCAGACACCCCTGCTCCCTCAGGTGCCTGGCAAACCACCACAGAGCAATTACCCAGCAGACAGGTATCATTGCCACAGCCAGCACACACCACCAGACAGCAAGCTGCACAAAGCTCAACACCCAGCCAGCAGATAAAGCCTGCGCCCGACCAAGGCGTGCTCCGACCAGCCCCGGGAGCGTCAGAGGCAGGAGCAACCACACAGCCAGATGGAAACAGCATTGCAGGGGGCTGCCTTCTGCACAGCAGAGCCCACCCAGAGCAGGACCCATATCCCAAAAGAATCCAAGGTGCTTCTCTTCCTGGCTGGCCACTAGCACAGGTTTTCTACCTTAGCTCTGGGGTTTTTTTTTCCCCTCCTGTTTTTTTTCTCTTCTCCTCTTCCCTCTCCAAATTGTCACCAAAAGGAACTTTTGCTGTTACAGCTGATGTATGCCATCAGCCATGCAAAGAAACCACTGTGCCTGTAAGCCTGTCTCAATAGGCTTTGGGCAGCACAAGGGAAAATGTTCTTCTGTTAATTTGCACAGGAAAAATGCAGTTAAATGCAAACTCGAGCTAGGAGAGGTCTCACACCGTAAGTGTCCCAGCCTCCCGCTCAGCCAGCGTGCAGCACCTCTGCTCTCCTGCACATCAGATCCATCAGGTAACACTGCAAGGATAAAAGATTGTCTAATGGCTCTGAATTATAAGTATGAATAAACCTTACTGATACTCAAACCCAACATATTTTAAACTTCCAACAGAATGGGAAGAAAACAACTGTATAAAAGCCAAAATTAAGTAGACCTATGGCCATTTCAGGATGGTATTCACAATTTACATAAATCCAGCATCACTCCAAGATAAGAAACACTCACAAAGAAAAAAAAAAAGTTTACATTTTAGACATCTGAAAATCCAACTAAAGGCACAGGGGAAGGCTTTTTTAAATAATGAAATTACAACTTTTAAAAAGGACAAAGACCACACTGCTAGGTGCACGTGAAATATTTAAAATGCAGGCTGGGGTTAAATTCTGCTCTTGTTTGCTTAAATAAGTCTCTGATTTCAATAGTTACAGAAGAACAGGGAATTCAGCAGACACATTTATAGATTCAGAGAATAAGTCAAGCTCACATTCACAACAGTGTAAGTTCACAAACACAACTTCAGTCATGAAGTTATATTTAAAATTCTACTGCAGGCAATTAGGACACCTAACACATTTGTTTAGAGTTTGTTTGCATCCTGGAATAATACAGTTTATGTCTCCATACTAGTATGCACAAACACGCTTGCCAAATGAACTCCAGTTACCCATCAATTAATTTCTGTGAGCTACTCCGAGTGCTGAAACCCCTGAGGATGATAAAGGAATCCAGTGTCTTACCCACACCCGGGACAAGCTGCGACCAGGTGTGCATTGAGCAATCCCAATCTACCTTAAAGTCTGCAGAGGCTCCAGGAACATCTCTCCTTGAGCTCTCAGTGTTTCAGTCTGGACAGGCTTGGTGGCTGTTGCCTTCTCACAGGGAACACAGAGGTAAGACACGAGCCCGAGGTTTCATTCCCAGCCAGCACTGACCACAAACCATTCAGACGAGCTCGACAGGTTGGTATCCCTACACCTGGCAAAGGGCTGCACACTGCATCTGTTTAATAACCACAGTGATTTTCTGCTTTAGCAATGCTGAAAATTCATTTGTGCCCAAAAATGCTTGACAAGAATCAAGAAAACCCTTTTTAGGCACTTATAATTGGCTCAGTCGAGACGTACCTAAGGTTCTACACCACTGGTCTGATATTCAGTGAGCACAGCCACTCAGTTCCTCATCTTCCCTGCTCAGAGTAGAAAAATGTGGATGTTTCCCAAACTGCAGACACAAGATACAACTTTGTATGTACACATAAATATTTACACTCAGAAACCTGTAACTTCCACTCCCACTAGAGGTTGAGGTACAATAAATATCTGAGCATCTGTGAACACTCACTCGCTCCCAGGCTGACCTAATTCTCTGGTAAATAAAGCTTTTTTAAGCCATTTCTCTGCTGAGAGTCCAGGCCTTGGGAAGACCTTACACATACAGTGTTCTCCCTAAACTTGGTTTTATTGCAGAAATCCATGGAGTGCATGGCATGTATTTCTGGAATCTGGGCAGCTTGTGCTACACAGTAATTCAAATGTGAATCTCCTCTCTACTTTTCCCTTTGATTAAAGGAAAAACCAAAAGAGCCAACAACCAGAGAGAAAGCAAAACCCACACTAAAGTGAACACAACATTTGAAACAAGAAACCCAGCAGAAAATAGACAGCCAATCTGGAATGTGGCAGAGGGTTCCAAAAAGAAGGGAATCAAGACCTCAAACATTAGAAACTGAAGTACTTTGTTAGCATGCTTTCATCTTAACTCTGCTCATCATCAAGTAAACTTGGCAGCAAGCTCCCAAAGCTAAATTGAAGTACATCATATTACTGTAGTTCATTCAAGGAATAAAATTACCACTAATCTCACCCTTAAATACACATGGCTCTCAACTACCTTGAGTCACCATCATAAAGTTCCACACAGTTTAAAAGAGATTTTGGTGATTAGTGGTATAGGGAAGCTGTGAAACTCAGCATAAACTTAGAGCACCAAAATCAGCCTCAGTGGATAACACCTTGCACAAACTTTCTTTGTGCTTTCAAATCTGCTTAGCACCATAGAGGGAGGAAAAAAAAAAAGCTACAACATACATGCATAGAATGACATTTCTTTATACATGACACAGAAAAATGGAACCCATCCTCTCCCAGGTCCCCCTGCCCCAGCAGGACATCCTGCTTCCACAGGACATGATCCACACCCATCACATCTGGTGTTCAGCAAACCTGGCAAGGTGCATCCTGCTGCCAGGCTCACACCACCAGCCCCCAACAGAGCCCTCCACCACAGAGTCCTGTCCTGCCCAGCCAGGACTTGCCTAGCGCTGCGCTGCTGCGTCCTGATCACTTAGAGCTCTCCCATGAAAGTGCATTGTTTCATACCCTGACCACCATGGACACATGCACATAACAGCCCAAACCTACTTCTGTTACAAGTGTGGAAAATACTGAATGTGCATTCAATTTCTGATCACCCACAGGAGTCTGAAGTAGATCTCATCGCTGTAGCGCACAAGGGAAGAAACCACAGTCCAGCAGAGGAAGTCATACAGGAGTCACATTATGTGTTTAAGAAACAAAAAGATTCACTGTTTTGGCCCCTAAGATATATCTATTTTTCACATCTAAAGAAATCATTTTCAGGATGTCTACAGAAGACTTATCTTTCAAACTGCTTCTCTGGATGAGCAAGAGTGGATACAATGCATGTGCATGCTTCTTCCTCAAAATGCCAAACGATTTTCCTCTGAGCACACGGGACACTGCTGCTCTGTGTTAGTCACAGGAGTATGCTGTAAGGTCTCCCTTCACCTTGCAGGAAACAGTTCTTGGCTCTCTGTTTCCCCAGAACAAGCCTGTAATGAACACATAACACTGAAGAGTGAGGAGCTGCACGTAGACGTACGCTCGGTTTGAGGTGAAACTCCAACAATGGAAACACCCTCTCAAATGTGCAGAGGTGAGCCAGCCCTCCATCCCTGGGTTTGATGAGGAATCATGTCATTATCACTGCATCATCTGGGCTCCCTCCTCCCCAGGCAGCCTGCAAGAGGAAAAAAGCCAGAGCTCCAAGTGAGCAAGGAAGTCATGAACGATGTCAGCCCATGTCTGACAAACTCCCATGGCAGCAGAAGGATTTTTCTCACCGTTTTTCTCACCATAGGCAAAAAGTTGCAATGGCACAGCTAGTGAAGAGATAATCACCTCCCCTCTAAGAGACTGTCTATTATTCTGAGCAACAAGAAGTCATCTGTAAATTCAAAAATTACATTAAACATTCTTATTTGAACCATCATCGTATTTGAAAACAGAAGCCTGGATCTGTTGACTCTTCACCTCTGGTACAGCCTGCAGTAAGCAAACAGACCTTCACTTCGTGCCTGCTGTGTCCATCAATCCCTGCAACTTGGAGATATTTATAGTACTAAGTTAATATAAATACTAAATCATATTTAAACACATCCTCCATCTAGTAATAAGTATCACAATAACAAGAAAATCTTAGAATACTTAAACAAACCCAGGTCAGTGAAAAATTACAAAGATAATTCTCTGAAATCATTCCAATACCATGCCTCCAACTCAAAGGGTTTTCAAGTCTCTCTTCTGATTTAAGCATAAGGCTTGGTTAAACCAAGATCTCTGCTAGGCACTTAACATTGAAAAACTTGCTTCCAATATTTAGGTCTATCTTAGAGGAAAGAAAAGTCACATCCTCTGAAGTGACAGCATCCTTTCTGCATTCTTCCTTGTGTCCTCAATCCCCCTCTCTCAAATATTCTGCCTTTACCCATTTGGCACTGCAATTCCAGAGCCAAACGCTCATGCAGAAACAGTTCATCTGCATTGAAATCAACATTCCAACACAATATAACTGAGTTGGAGAAACTGAGGTGTTTGCTGGGGACATGCTGAATCAGTGCTGAAGCTGGAAACCAGCAGCAGGGCACGGCTTTGACACAGGGCTAAGCTGGACACCTCTCCGAGTCAGAAATGTGCTCCCCACCTTTTCATTTCCAACCCTGTCAGAGATGCAGGCAACTATTTAGAGGCAGCAAGTGGGTAAGGAACTGGAATGATCTCTCCCATCAGGAAAGCATGCTGCTTCCCCACCTCAGGAGTGCTGGCACCATGGCTGGAAGGAGCACCACCAGTCTCTTGGCAAGGCGGGGAAATGACACAACTCAGGGTAATTCAAGAGTAAATGCATCTTATCCTCGTACCTGCTCCCACCCCTCAGAACAAATGCTATTGCAAGGGTATCAGCAATCATGTTTCTCAGGAACACCCTCAGGTGTATCGCTATTAACCAAGGTTTCTTCCAGAAACCCACACCAGGCCCCACACATGAACATCTTTCCTACTACTAACAGAGCAAACACAAATATTCTACTGTAGCTGTGCTTACTGCCTTACCTGCAATTCCATCTCTAACAAAATAACTGGAATTTTTGAGTATTCATCCTAATTGTTTACCCTGGGATAACATTAGTAACACTGCAGAAACCAAGCATTAGATGAATATATCCATAAATGAGAAGCTGCTCAGGGAATACTGACACAAATACTCTCCTGTACCTTTTCAATACCCAATTCAAAGGTAAAAAAACCCCAAAGTTCCATTTCAGATTAGTTTTTCACCCTGAAGTCCATCCCAACCATCCTCAAAACCAATCACAAACATCCCATTTCACCCAAGCAGCATAATACAGCAGGATAACAGGACTATACCAAAAAGTAAAAAATTTAGCAGTGCCATTCCGATCAGCCCCGTTGCTGCAGCATTTCTTCCACAATCGTAGTCCATCAAGCACAGGAGAAACATCTGGGATCTGTCTGTCACCTGGACATCAGATTTATTAACTGCACACTTTTTATAATGTCCCCTTAAAGACTCTTGTAGCAATAAATGGGTTTGAAATCATTAAAGATGAAGTTACATGTCAGACACAAGATTGCTAAAAATCTCTGTCGAGGATTACCGAAACAAAGCTGTGGACCTTGATCACTCAGTCCCCTCCTTAACCAAACCTCCAAAAGACCCAGAGACTGCCAAAATAAAATAAAGTCATTACAGAGCAGCTGCTTTCAATAATTTAAGACTTATTTGAACAACTTATCAGTTCTGATTAACTGGCTTCTAATTTTTCAGTGTTTTGCTTAGAAGCCAAGACCTCGTTAGCCATTGCAGACCAAGTATTCACGTACAGTGTCTGCTCTGCACACAACATGCCATCTACTGAATCCCTGTGCTCCTGCATCAACAGCATCCCAGCAGCACCCCATGTGCACTAGGTCTGCTGTACCCTTCCAAACACTTAAACAGCTATAGGGAAATTTTATGGCTGCTCTTAAAACTTCCTGTGCATAAAGCTCTCTGCTCTAGCGCGTTATGGGTCCATCGGTTCAGGTTCCACTGGGCGTTTTCTTCGCTGTGATACTGACTGCACGCGGAACTGAGATCACAGAGGCTGAGATCATCTGTGGTGAGGGCAAGAATTCTGATTCCAACCCAGTGAAGTCAAAACACACACACACAGACACACACAGACACACACACAACTCTTACTTGGGAAATACAGCGAGATACTTGACTACAGGCTAACAAACCCTTAGTCTGCTCAAATTTAAAACCAAAACCAACAAAAAACCCAAACCAAACACACCCAACCCCAGCAACGCACCTCCGTTCCACTTCTCATCACTAGAACTTGAGTCTCTTTAGCTGTTTGATCTGAAAATCTGCTACTGAATCACTCTCATCTGCTATGCACACATTTACCAAAGATCAACAGCCCCAAATAACAAGTTTTAGAGTGGGGCAGATGTTGGATTCCTACACAAACGATATTCCAGAGCACCACGTAGTGACTGTGGGACAGGAAGGAGAATCTCTTTAACTAGACATTTTGCATGAGGCTACCAACACTGCAGGAGCAGGCTACAAGCTAAGAAAACCATTATTTTAGATGATTTCACCTGTGAACAGAGCTCATACACACATTTGCTGCTACAGCAAGTCCCAAATCTCACCAGAATGTGAACGAGCCCTCCAAACAACAGCTCCCAAAGATACAGAGAAGGTCTATCAGGAAGTGTCTGGGTTGCCTGCTATACAAACCTGGAGAGCCAGACAGCTTCTAGCAGCAGTGGAGCTCCAGCCATTTTCCATCTACAGGTGTGGGAGTTGTCCATCAATTTGAATTGAGAAGATTCAAGAGAACACAGACACCACTTCTTTTCATACAAAATTCTGAAGGAAAATGGAAGTTTCTGCATTGTGTCACTCCTCAAGGACACCTGCTACTCAGCACCACCTGCACGCAATGAGTACCCAAATGAAGAAGCCATAAAGAGCCAGCTGCCCTTTATTTAAAATGCCCTTTGCAAAAACTTGTTGTACATTCTTTTGAGAGAAGCAGAACCGCCAGGAATCCCACAGCCACAGAATTCAACATCCAGAACCATAAGCATCAACAAAGCCTGAGCATGGCGTTGGGAAGAGCCCCACTGGCGCTGAAGACGAGAAGGCTGCACGGTTACAATCGCAGACACCGGGATTTCAGACACGCTTTCTGGCGACAGAACAAGCTTGGATTTTTAAAAATACAATCATTATGTACAGCAAAATATGTGGCCATAAGACCAGCCTTAAACTAAGGCCTTGTTTACACAGTTTCTGCACTGTCAGGAAGTATTTTGGCTGGGAACATCATTTTTCTTCCAAATCAATCAAGTATTTGCAATTCTCACTGTGACAAGAGCTATATGTCACCTTTGTATTGGCACGGGTATAACACATTCCCACAGGGAAGAAAAGGAATAAGAGTACCTTCATATTGATACAACATTTTCCTCAAGTGGAGAAGCTAATATAGCTTTCATTATTCAGTCAAGTTAAAGCAGTATGACTTTTTTTCTTTACTTTATAGACAAGGCCCATGTTTAACAAGCACCAGAACACCTCAGAGCATTTGGAAGATCAGACCACTGAGCTCTACTTTTTGTACTGTCCTCACCAAGTCACAGAGAACACTGAACATTGAAATACATTCAAAACTCTGATCAGACCCATGGTTTCTTAAATCCTTCACTGTTTAATGAACACACTTTTTTGGCAAGAACTAGAGTGTATCTACAAAAAAGCCCAGCATAACCCAGAACTTACTAGGCTGCCTTCAGCTGCTCTGCTAGGCTGAGAAAAACTGGACTTCGTGTGCTGCTGTGTGCTACAAACACTCATTTTTGCACTGTTCCTCAATCACAACACAGACAGTGGGGAAACAGGAGGCACTAGAGAACATGAAGAATCTGCTATCTGTTGGGGAGAACAGAATAAATACCTGCTTTTATTACATGGAACAAATTGCTTTCAATAGACTGATCTAGAGCAAGGCCTGTTGGGTGCTAAAAACTGTATAATCCCATTGAATTTAAGGCAAAATTGAATCATGGCAACAGCCAAGATGTAAATTTATGGTGGGTTGGGTTTTTTTGTTTGGTTGGTTGTTTTTTTTTTTTTTAAACATCAGACATGAAGTTTTTTAAAGTGCAGACAGGGCTGCAGTCCAGCTTGCTTAGTTTTCAACACAGTGTTTTTGTTAAAACCCCTACTATTAACAAGCATTATTCCCCTGCCCTTTTGACATGGAAGTCCTTGAGGAGCTGGCTTCTAATTCATTGTTAGAAATTTCTGGTAGATGAGCTGCAAAGAAGTTTTCAGTCTTCACTCAAGAAGAGGGGGCTGGACCAATTGTTTGTTGTATGAAGGCCCCGAGCAGAAGCTGAGGGACCACCACTAGGGTTGGCTTCTCCAATTCTCTTTGATTTGAACTGTGATTGTATCAGTCTGAGCAGTACAACCCAGCTGAGTGTATCAGAACAGGTCCTTGCTGTTTTGAAGGATACATGTGAGCTCAGGAGAAGACACATGTTCAATGCTTGTAAATAATCTTTTCCAAATTTGCTAAAATAAGTATCAAATTTTCAACTAAAACACAAGATCATAGTCTTAATTTAAATCACTGGGATTTCAATCCATAGAACTAAACTAATACTAAACACTGTTCTTCCAGTCCTGAAGCAGAAAGTTTTCCCAGCTAAACAAGAAGAAACTATCAGATTCATGGTAGGAATCATGGCAGTTAGTTTTCAGTTGGCCTGATTAAAAACCCCTTTACACATCATTGCTCAACTTTTGCTTTCATGTGGTAAGATAATTTCAAGCTTTCCTGTGACAGGGAGAGGGGAAAAAGAAAAAAAAAGGAAAAAAAAAGTTGCAGGTTTTGTGTGCTAACCTTCAAAGAAGGGCTAAGAGAGGAAGATAAGGGAGGTAAACATAATCCCTAGATCTTCCAAATGACAGAAGGTACAGGTCTGCTCCCAGCCCAACCCCTCTGCAAACCAGGAAAGAAATCATGGTCTGATGCATAATTTTAAAGAGTTATAATGCAATGAGATTAAAAGCTTCAATTTTATAAGTAACTGACCTTTAGAATTGTACCTCAATAAACCATGCTGCTCCCAGTAAGGAAGGGCCTAACCTCACAAGGCCTTTAGCATTAAAGCCACGCTCCCTTCCTAAAGCTGCCTACTGAACGCAGCGTTCCACTCACAAGCTGGCATCACACAGCGTCAGCACCTACATGTAAATGGAAAACTGTATTAAAAATTACTAAATATCAGGTAAAATAGCAATCTTGTGGTTTGTCTTTTTTTTTTTTTAAGAAACATTCTCCTTAGCTGAATCAAGCTCCCCCCATGCCTTTCACTTCTATTAAAGATATAAATCAGGATTAACAGCCTGTGTGAAAGTTCCGTGTTTCATGTAATACATAAAAGCGCACAAAGTTGTTTTCTAAAAAACAGCATTTGTATTAAAATTCTTAAAATGGATAGACATCTCTTAAATGCACATCTGGAATTAAAATGACAGTTGTTAAAATTTTCTTGGTACATTACAACGATGAGATTTCCTTCTTTGCTGGCTGGAGGTACATCCCACAACAAAACCAAAGGGACAACAAAAAAAAAAAAGTCAAGGAAAAAAAAAAAAGCCCACCCCCCCAAAATCCCAAAAGGCTAAATTCTTGTAAATTTGAAATAAATGAAGCCCGAACTTGCAAGACATGAAAATTACAGTTAAAAGGCTCAGATGGAAGTAAGAAATAAATTCCACTAACAATAGGCCCTTTTGTCCTGGCTTGTTCGGTGTGATTACTGCAAGGAAACTGTTAAGTAGTTTTTGGAGTAGTAGATAATGGGATTCTGTGGAGCTTTCACAGGTTGGCACCGGCTGGAACAGCTGAGTTTTGAAGGCACTCTATAGACACAGGGTTGCTGTTGGCCCTGCATCACACGTAGGAAGTCTTTTGCACTTTAGAGAGCTAGTCATCAAAATCAGTTATTGCCAACCTAAAAAGAAATGAAAAAAAAAAACCAAAACAAAACACCCTTGGAACAAAAACAGCACCGCTCCCACCCGCCAAAGAGAAATTAAAATAAAAACGAAATCACACACATACACACACCTAAAAAATTGTGCAGATTTGTAACATTTTCACAGATTATTTAAAAAATAATAATAAAACACAACACAAAAACAGGAATAACCAACACGCTACCACTCTCCTGCAAACTCCCATCCCATACAGCAGGTAAACAAAATAGAGAATCATCTCCCGACTCCTCGGCAGACGCCGCGCACCGCAGCCCGCCCGGCAGCGGGGCCGGGGCGACAGTCCCAGTTCCGATGTGCAATCCTCCGGGCTGGACGCCCCGGCGCGACCCCCCGGCCTTTGCATAGCGATCCTGGGGCGGGGGCTCCGGGGCTGCCCCCGGCCCGGCTCCGCTCCTCGCCGAAGCCGTCCTCCCCCGTGCCCGCGGGGCGACACTGACAGGAAATATGCACCCACCGAGACTGGACGAAACGTACATGCCGAAAAAAGCCACATTTCCAACACGATTATTTTTTTTTTTCCCATTTTTTTTTGTTTCTCTCTCTCTCTGTGTCTGGTGTTGGCGGCTGCCGAGGGCACCGCGCCCGCCCCGCGGCTCGCAGCGGCCGGGCCGCTCCCGCCGCCGCCTGTCCCCGCCGTCAGCCCCGGCCCGCCGCCGCCGCCCTCAGAGGATGGCGCAGGAGGAGCAGCACTGCTCGTCCCCGTTGGGCTGCGAGGCGTAGTTCATCTGCCTGACGATCTCCGCGAAGAGCTCGTCCACCGAGGCTTTGTTTTTGGCCGAGGTCTCCATGAAGGGGCAGCTCCACTCCTCGGCCAGGGCTTTGCCCTCCCCGAAGGAGACCTCCCGCTCGCCCTCCAGGTCCACCTTGTTGCCCACCAGGATCATGGGCACCCTCTCGTACCTCTTCACCCGGATGATCTGGTCCCGCATGGGCTTGATATCCTGGAAGCTCTGCTGGTTCACCAGGCTGTAGACCAGGATGAAGCCCTGCCCGTTCTTGATGTAGAGGTCCCGCATGGAGGCGAACTGCTCGGTGCCCGCCGTGTCCAGGATCTCCAGCACCGACGGCGAGGAGTCCACCTCGATCTCCTTGCGGTAGAAGTCCTCGATGGTGGGGTCATACTTCTCGATGAACGAGCCCGTCACGAACTGGACGGTGAGGGCGGACTTGCCCACGCCACCCGAGCCCAGCACCACCACCTTGTACTCCCGCATGGCTCCCGGCGCGCCGCCTCCCTCGCCTCCCGCTCCGGGCTGCCGCTTCCCTCCCGCCCTCGCGGCGGGCGGAGAGAGGGAGGGAAGGAAGGAGGGGCTGGAGGGAGGGGCGCGCACGCCCCGCCGGGCGCTCACTGGCGCTGCGCGGGGTCCGCTGGGGCGGGGAAGGGGCGGCCGCGCCTCACGGACCCGCGCCGGGCCAGCCCCGTCACCGGGCAGCGCCGCGCCCTGGGGGCGGGCGCCGGGCCCTGCGCGGGGGCTTCGGCGGCTGCGCGGGGCGGTGGCCGGTGCCGAGGAGGGGGAAGATGAGGAGGGGGAAGAGTGGGAGGATGAGGGGGCCCGTGCTGCCGCTACCGGCGCCGCGGCGGGACGGCGCTGCCGCGGCCCATGGCGCCCCGCAACCCGCCCCGGCCCATTGGCTCCGGCCGGCCGCCGCCCGCCCCTATTGGCTTCCCGGCGGCGGGCAGCCGCGCGCGCAGCGCCCCGCCCCGCTCGTCAGGCCACGCCGCCGCCGCCCCCCCTCAGGAGCGGGGCGGGTTCGGGACGTTGCGGGGTTCCCCTCTCCCCGGAGGGAATGGCGGGTTCGGGGCGCTGCGGAGGTCCCCTCAGGATCGGGGTGGGCTCACCTAGCGCGGGCAGCGGAGGGGTCCCGACCCCAGTCACGGAGATCGGAGAAGGACGGCGGGACCAGTAGCCCCGGGTCCCTCTGCCCCTTCCGCAGCGCCAGGCGCGGCTCGGTGGTCTCAGCGCGGGCTCTGCCCTGGCATGGGGACAAGACCCTCCTCGCAGCCGGCGCCGAGGCCGTGCCCGGGCGGCTGCCAGCTCTGCCGTCCCCCAGCCTGCTCGATGCCCCATCAGCCCCAGGGGAGCCGCGTCCCCCCCGGTGCAGGGGCTGTCGGCGAGGGGCCGGCCGGGCGCTGGGCTCCCTCAGCAGCCCCCGGGGCTCCAGCCGCTCTCTCTGCCCGACTGGCTGGGGAGGCGGACGGTGCCCGCTGGGAAAGGCTCCCTCGCCCCCAGGCGAGGCGGCTGGAGCTGGCGGGCCCGTCCCCTCCCGCCCCGGCGGGGACAGCCCCCCAGCCGCGGGGCCATGGCAGCTCTGAGGAGCACCTCCCAGGACGCCCCGGCCCCTGACTGCTCCCCGTCCCTGGGAAGCCGGGACCGGCCGGTCTCAGGCTGGAGCTGTGGCCATTGCCAGGTGCTGTTTGCACTCTGTGGCCCATCAAACAGCAGTTCGGCCTGGTGGGGTTGGCTCCTGGGGACTGGCCATTTGCCACTGTTTGTAGAAGTCGTTCCTTGGACTTTCTATCAATCAGACATTCCTTTCAAGAAAATATCATTAGTTGTTTTGGCACCCTCCAGCCTTTGCTTTTATATCCTACCCAGTTCTGTACTGTTCTCGGTATTTATTCAAGTAGTTGTGGCATGTGGGTCCTTTCTACCCCACCTTCTCGTTTACAAACCTCATTTGAACACAGTGCTTGGGGGAAAAGGCTGTTGGAGACAAAGACAAAAGGATTTGAAATAAGTTTTGTAAGCAGCATTCTGTTGTTACTGGACAGTTTTCAGAGATTAAATTCTATTTAAATTATTTTTCCAGAAATCCCAGTGGGGATTCACTCTGCTGGATCCAGCTGTGCTGCATCCCCGTGGTCTGCATTTCCACTGATCCTCCGCTGAGTACCGCATCTCCAGTGATCCCCTGTCTTCAGGAGCTTAAACTAAACCCCTCGGCTATTGCTTGTGTGAGTCTTCACAAGTGGAGCCTCTCTGGAGGAACACAAAAGTTGTGTTCCCCCAACCCTGCTGTGGAGCGGGCAGCAGTGAAAACCCCTGCCTCCGTGTCTTGCTGTGACTGAATGAAGGATGGCACGTTGTCTTTGGATGGAATGGAAGCGACAGGCCACAGCTTCCTGAAATATATGGTGTATCTGAGCCCCAGCACTCTCCGTGCTCAGTCTGTAGGTGCAGTCGTGCCCTGTCCCTGCTAGCTGAGAGTCCCCAGGTGGGATGCTGCTCTGCCAGGCCTCCACCTGGTTTCTCCCAGGTGCACAGTCTTCTCGCTCACCTGTAAAATATGTCAGCGGCAGGCTGGTCCTGGGCTAGTTCAGCGTGCTGCACGGGTCAGTCTGGAGACTGGTCAGATATTTCATCTTATATTGAATCCCAAGGGCTGGGGTTTGGCCGTGTCTCTGGTCTAACTGCCTGCTAACCACGTTACCCTTCACTTGTGACAAACCTGGAGGCCACCTTTTCTCCAGAGCAGTACTAAAGTTCTCTGAAAAAGTGCAGATGACATCTTTGAGTACTTTTAACCTCATGTTCCACCAATGAGTTTCCTCTCAATGACTGCTCAACTCCTGCATAGACACGCATGGATGTTGGGCTTGGAAACTTTAAAATAGCTGAGCTCGCTGTGAGGCTTTTCAGTCCTTTCCCCACCTCTCCCTGTTCTCCTTCTGCTGTCCCTCTGATTCCCCTTTGGAAGCGCTCCAGAGGCAGAGCTAGCACGTCACCCTCTGACAGCACACTCCCACCTTTATGTAAGCCAGCCAAAACCCGTCACCAGCCAGCAAGCGTTTGCACAGTTATCTTTAAAAATAGCTGTAAAAATTGGCTGAAAGGCTACAGTATCACTGCAGAAATATTTTATTTTTCTTGCTCTGCTGATGCACTTTGCTTATGCTGCTCTGAGGTTTTGGGTACAAGGTGGACTTGCTTACCTTCATCACCTCTATAGCAAACACATGTAAATTACCTGTATCGTGCTTTTCCCTGACATGGCAGTAGCTGATTTTCTAAAGACCAGACAAATGGAGTGGTTTAAATCCAGTCTATTTAATCCCAGTTCACTGTTGAATGGTGATGTGGAGTTTTTTTCAGAGACAGAATAAAATTACTGTATATATTTTTTCATTCTACGCTATGCTTTTGATTGCTGCTATTTCTGAAGAAGGAAATGTATTGTGATCAAAGTAAGAAATAATCTTTATGCTGTTGATTGTAAATACAGAGTATTATTTCTCAAGTCCCAGTCCTCTACTACATCTATTAGTTTAATCTCTTGTTACCAGCCAGCTCTAGGTAATTAGCTGGTCTGCAGCACTGCTTTTAGAAATTGGGAGTCTGTGAAATAATAGCAAGGAGTCTGTGGGAAGCAACTCAAAGCAGCAAGTCTGGTTTTGTTAGAAGTCAATTTTCTGTGCATGGCTACGGGCTGCTAAGGGGATCCGAGAGAAGAAAAGGTTGAAAATCCCCTGCTAAGGGTTTAGACATTTGAGTTAAACAAATCACAGGAGTATTCAGTATGTAATTTTTTAATTATGAAGCACAGTTTATATCAGGTGGTAGTACTTCACGAATGGTACCATGGTTTAGACCATGTGAAAGTTGTCCTGAAACAAACCCCATTTTGGTAACATTAAAGTATTACAATGCAGCAGAATCTAGGCAGAATATAATTATCAGAAAGCTGGCTCTGTTAATTTTATTTTCAAAATGATCAAGTATATTTTTAAACCATTTTCAAGATTATTTGATACTATCTTAAAAATGTCAAAATAAAAATCAGCTGAAAAGCATAAGTTTGGTTCTAAGCAATTTATCATACAACATTTACATAAATAACTAGCTTTTACTGTGTTCAGTAGCTCTGCTCGTTCAGTAGAACTACTCAGGCAAGCTGAGATTATTTCTTTGCATAGTTTGGAAAGATCAAGTGGGTAGCTTCCTCTGTCACAGCTGCCTTTGTCTGTGCAAGTGTCAGCATTGCAGAACTAGAAAGTGCTGTGTTATTTTTGTTTTCCTTCAGAAATGTATTTCACTTATTATAGGCAAAGACTAAACTTTAGTAGTGTAGTTTAGATCAGTAACACATATGATATCCAGAATTTCAGTGCCATTAAAGTTTCAGTGCCTGTTAACAAGAAGATTTAGCATGATAACAATAGGTGAAGACATCCTGGTGATACCAGAGGAACCTGTCAGCAGCTCCTTTGGAACTCCTTTAGAGAGGCACAGCCGAAACGCTTACAGCTACGGGATTAACTCCCAGCCAAGGTCGGTGTCAGCAAGGGGATCTATGACCTCCTCACATCTGATTAGGTGCCACTGAGCTCACTTAAGACGAGTGTTTTATAGAAAAGCTGTGCTGTACCCGTGGAACATGGAAATGGTGTGAGCAGTGGGTCGAGCTGGCAGCTCTGTCCTGCACAGCTTTCTTATGCTGCTGCATTTTGGGAGGCCTGAGCTCTGCAAATGAAGCAGAGCCAGAGTCTGGTGGAAATGTGCAGCTTTGATTAAAACAGACACTTTGAAAATGCACTCAGAATTAGGGGAGTATGTGAATGTGGAAATTGTATTGGAAATCTGAAACTCTGTAATGCTCAAGTGGGGAGAGGCAACAGCTTTTGTTCAGACTTTCTCTGGCTTCTGTTAGGGACTACTCATTTAAATAACTTTTATTAATATGTGTGAAGCTGTTGTGACTGTGAAAGAGACTCCTCTGAGATCATAGTGCTCTGCCATATACTAGCTAGGCATAGTGATAACTGAATTTTAAGGCTACAAGTAATACTAAAGTATTTTAATGTTCAATTTTTATGAGATAAAAGTGATTTTAATAATAATTTCATAACATATATTTACGTAACACCTATCTTTTCAACATGAAGATGCAGTTCCAGGTACTTTTTTCCCTCCTCTCCTCTGTGGTGATGGTGACAATGGACTTGATAGCTTCTTTGCTCTCAGTTGTACAGCCACAGTCCTGAGGTCCATGGTGTAAGCAGGCCCACAAGAATCAGAGACTGGGTCCTGCTGTGGGTTCTGCTTCACTGCTCATGGGCCACTGGCACCAAGTGCAAAGAGCAGAACAGTGAATCGATCCCAAGGCCTAAGAATGTCCTAATTCATCAGAGCTGCTGAGAAAATCCCGAGGGAACTCATGGTCTAACCACGCTGCACCTCGTCATTTCACTTCCTAATTCCTGAGAGGTTCCCTGGGTGTAACAGAGAGATGTTACAATTTACCTAAATCTGATATAAAACAGTGAAAGTGAGAAGGTCCAGAATCACTTGGGGAGGGGATGCTGCTCTGTCACTCCCATGCTGTTAGTGTGTGACATTCATATCAGCAGTACAGCTTCAGGTAGAGGGAGAGTAATTACTGAGGGAAGCTAAGAAGTGAAATAACCTCCAAGAGTTCAAAGTACAGAATTACACAAAGTGTTTTCTGGCATTGAACAAACCTGGAGATGTTTTTCAATGTTTATTCACTTTCAATATATGAAATTGAGGAAGATTTCTGGGCCTGAGTTAGTTTTTAATTCAGTGGTAAGCAAAGAAGTCTTTATATTGGATTCACCAGCACGGTGCTTGTAGGTTGGCTTGGGGTTCTTTTGGTGGGGCTTGGGGAGGGAGAAGATGACCTGAGCATAAAAACTGAAGTATTTGCATGTTAAAGTATTTGCAAATTTTAATAACTACTGGATAAACCCTAGCATTTTTAAGATTTTATGTGGATATTTGATCAATAAAGCCTCTTCTCTCCCCTTTAATAGCAGCTAAGAGTGGGTTTGGTTACATTTGTCACAATAGTGTCTCATTGTGTCATATTGGCACTGACATTCAGTGTGTGTCTCTTGTTCTGAAACAATGGCTTTAGTTTTCCTTCTTTAATTTGGGTTGCTCCTATTGAATACTGGTTGTGCATTCATCACTGTGCAAGAGACTCAGTCCTCAGCCCTAAAAATCTGCTGGCAAGCTTTACCCAAAAACCAGCAAGAAAGATTTACATGGTGGGTATAAACTTGTTTTGAGAGTAACAGTGGAAGCAGCTGGCTGCTCTTGAAAATGTGCTCACATCCTGGCAATGGGGGGTTGAAGATCTCTGTCCTCCCATCTTTACTTCTCCTTCCTCATCCTTCCTCTTTCCCATACTGGTAGCCCTAAATACTGCTGAGAGGTAATTAAATGTATTGCTGTAATAATAAAGTACTCTGCTCTCGTGCTCTGCCCTGAAAGCTGTGCAAAGAGCTGGACATTTCTGTGTCCAGGTTATGTGGCTGTTTATAAAAGTGCGCTTGTTTTCCTACCTTCTATGTTATGGGAAATTTATATTTAAGAGCTAGAAGACCTTTCAAAATTCTTCAGCAAAAATAATCTGGCATTCCAACAGCATTTAAATAAAATAATTAACTTGTCTGCACCTTGAGTTATTCCTGATAGTTCTATATGTGAATACATATCTGAAGCAAGGCTGCCTAATGTCTGTTTATCTTAATCCCGTGGCGTTAGGTATGCTTATTCTAGAATCAGAATGTCTCCATATGGAGTTAAATGAGATAGTCAATTAGGGTAATTCCATGGCTAGGCTAGTTTTATTATAAGTGAAACTGTTCCATCTGCTCAGCACCGGGGTAATCAGAAAGAGACTGATAAGACAAATTGCTAAGTGACTCAGGCCAAAGGTAGTGCTTGCTGCTGTAACTGGAGATGTTTGTAGTGGGATGAGCTGGTTTCTCCCCTGACTCAACCCCTTTTGCCAGCGACTTCCTGAGCAGGAGCTGATTTATGCAGAGTCATCCTTTTCCTGCCTGTGCTGGCAGGCCTGGGGTGCGTGTCTTCAGGAAACGGAGCCCCACGGTGACTTTCCCCTGCAAAAAGGTTCTCAAATGCAGCGTACCCAAGTTTCGGTTTTCAAGAAATAATAGCAGCTGCTGGTGGGTGTAAAGAAAATATAAAAAACAAAGGAAAAAAAGTGACACATACACAGAAGAAAAAGTTCATTATTTCCATCAAAAGTCCTGCCAGAGATCTTATCACTGTTGAAAAAATAGCCTGTGCTGCCAGAACTTATTCCACATCATCTCACTTGAGCTGCTGTAATAATGCCACTTTATTTTTCTTTATAAGGAACGTGTTCGATGGCATGTTTATATGCCACTCATAGATGTGATGCTTATAGTCAAAATATGCATAATTGTCAAAGTTCAGGTCTATTTCCATGTCCTTTGTTAGTTATCAAGCCCCATCTATCTACCACAGCAGCAGTTTACGTAAGGGCTGATGAAGATCAGGATTTGAGGTGAGCACATGAAACGAAGAGAGAGCACTTATCTGTTACTGTGTGCAGCAGTCAGGGTGTGTGGAGGTGTCAGTGGAACAGCTTTTGGAACCCTGAGTGTAATCTTGACAGCACTTGCATGGAAACAGCACTATTGTATGTTAATGAAAATGGTATAATCAGCATGAAGTGAAACCGGTGACTAATTCAAAAAATAAACTTCCTGTCTGCGGCAAAAGCCCTTTTTGTAGAAAAATGCTTTTTCTTCATTAAGCCACGGCATCATATCACATGGCAGTACTGACTCTGCTGGCAGTAGCATTCAGATCCAGCAAAAAGTTATAATTTGGAGAGTGTTAACTCCTTCATTTGTTTAATTGCTCCATCTCCTGACCAGAAGCAAAGAGCTTTGCCTGACAGACTCTTCTGTCAAGTGGCAGCGAGGAATGAATATTTTCAGCTGTGATCTTATCAGATTCCGCAAGCGAGATGGGAGGTTTCCAGAAGTCCTAAAGCAGCAGAAAGCAGTGTCTGCAGGGCACCAGGTTGTGGTCTTTTCTTCCATGCGAGGAGCCACTGTAACAGTCTGCTTTGGTCTCGGATTGGGGGTGTGAAGTTGTGGTTGTAAATATTGGTAGTTACTAAGGTCTGGGGATTTTTCCCTAACTAATAATGAGAGAAACACATTCTCATTTTAAAAAATGAGAGTACATCTACAGCAGAGTTGTATTCGTTCCCCTTTCATTGCCTGTAATCCCCACAATCGTTATGGAGCAATAGGTGAATCCAACAAAGCAGTGAGTGGGTCCCTCGCCTTTCTGTGGATAATGTGGAAGGGGCCTGGAGGTGGGAGAAGCAAGTGAACCTATTTCACCTATGTACCAGAACAAGAGAAATAAAACTTATTTAATTTACTGACCAGGCAAAATGATTTAAACATCGTGAAAACATATGAAAGGTTTTAAATTTTGGGGGCTTTTGTAGTTTTCAACGGACAGCAGGGAATTTCCCCCTAGAATGTCATTTATTACAGATATCTATCTGTGGAACAGTGTTCTGTGGTTTACTTTTACTAACCCTAATAGCAAGTAGGAAGTTAATAGCTGCTAGTGCTTGCTTTCTCCTAGTTCAGATTATCGTGCTGCGTCTGTCAAGGTGAACTCTTTCCGCTTCCCGACATTATTTCTCTTACTAAACTTTAAAAACAGCATGGACAACATATCCCCCCTGGATTCCAACAGAGCACCTGATGACTTTGTCATCCCCAGCTGAAAACTGCTACAGGCAGAGTTTGCCCTGCGTCCCCAGCTGTGTGACAGCTCCCTGGGCCACTTCAGTGCAGAGCCAGCCAGGTGAGCCCCAGCACCCCGCGTCCCTCAAAGCTGAGAGCTGAACTGCCAGCAGGTTGTCCACAGCTTCTTTTTTTTTTGCCAGTCTTCTTGTAGCCTCTCATGTAGATTCAGTTAGAGCAATGTAGGACACTGAGCCTTCAATCACAGTGGGTGTTTGCAAAGTGAATATATTTAAACTCAAAGTCTCCTTTTTTTGCCACTCAGTGCTATGTGCTGTGAATGTGTACGTTGGCTACAAAGGGGAGATGCCAAGTTAGGAACTTTGACTGCAACAAACCAGCTTGAGTTATGGAAAAACTTCCCTTATTCAACCTCCAGGACATTTGTATAAATTCACATCTTGCCTGGCAGATCAATGTGGATTTGCTGACTGGTTCCTTGTCCTCTATTACCGTATTTTAGCTGTATTTAGGCTCCTGAACCAAATGGGTTAATACTGAAGGAGACTTAAAGCAGCATTTCTCTGATGGCTGTCACTGTAAAAGGCAAGCTGCAGGTTGTGTCAGCAGGTTTAAAAGGGATCACAGAGCCATCAATGAGCAGTCAAAGCTTTGAAACCAAATCAATGTACAGAGTCTCCGTCCAGGCCTTTCGCCTGCTTTTGGTTTTGTGTTCATGGCAGGAGCTGCACAAGAGAAAGTTGCCACACAAGCACGTTTTGCTTTCTCTCTGAATCTATGCCCACATGACTTTTTACTGGATTTGCAGAAGCTGCCCAAAAATGCACCTGTTTGTAGGCACTTGGTACAAACTTGTGAGATATTTCCAGTACGGCTCTCCAGGAAGCCGAGCATCTCTGCGTCTCATGTAGGCAGGCAAGCCACGGGCCCCTCAGCCTCACCCAGACCGAGTCCTTGGGACTGGGAGAGGAAAGAAATTGAAGTAGACAAGAGGAACTGCCTGCTCCATCGAGCTTGGTTTTGTAAGGCACAGGCAGACTGCAGGGTCAGCAGATCTCTGCAAGCTATGTGGCCATATGGGCAACGGCGGTTTAGGGAACAACTGTGCCAGATTTGGCAGCGCTGATGATGACCACATGGCAGGGCAGCGAAAAACCTTTCAGTGCCAGTTGTATAATTTCACTCTTCAGTCACCTGAGAAGAACATGTGAGACAAGGTTTTAGAAAGGATGGCAACGTTTCAGCTCTGGAACTTACACTGCTCTTTACATAGTGTGTCCTCTTCCCGTGTAACCAGCAGAGTTCTTTTGCTACATCGTGGGCAATTGAAAGCATCCAGGTTTAAATATCGATTGCTATTTTTTATACATGTGTAGACTCGTATTTGAGTATTTTGAAGTCATTTGGGGTAAACATATCAGCAAAGGAGATAGGGGTTTTTTGAGAGAATACTAAGACCCATGATAGGCTCAGGCTTGACATTGTTTGCAGCCTCAATGGCCTTCAAATCCCTTGAAGTCGTCTATTTCAACAAAACGCTGTGTTTTCTGATTGTTTTAAAAGGGCTGCTGCTTGCAGGTTAGTTGTTTCTGGCTGGTCAAGGTTGGAGGGATGATTGTGGCTGACCACTGATTGTGTCACCAGCCTAAACACTGTTTCATCTTCCAGGCCTTCAGCTGCTGGGGCAGATTAATGTGAATGAGGGAGCAAAGCGACTCTTGCAACACCTGGCCCCTGCAGATAACCCCACCCAGCTTGACTTGGGGCCAAGTCAGGCACAAACAACCTCTGCTGTGTTGACAGATGACCTCATGAGAACGAACAGATAAGACAAAATGATGTTGATACTGCTTGATCTGTAAGCCATGTTTGATATTGTCAGCTGGGGCAGTCAGGAATGCTGCTGTGACCACAAGCCCTTGGAGAATTTGTTTGAAGGCTGGCTATCACCACGCGCCATCAGGGCACTGGCTGCTCCCCGAGGGCTCCATCCCTGGCTGCCTGTCGGCTGGCAGACTCCGTGCCCCGCCGGGGAAACCCACTGCTCTGAGTTTTCTCTGGGCCTTTCTGCATACCAGACTCCATAATGCAACAGTAAATATAACATATCATCACCCCCTGGATGGAGATCTATTTCTGTTTACTTTATTTTGTTTTAAGGAGTTCCAGTAAGAAGATACCCCAGGAGCACTGAGGGCAGGGTAACTGCCTCCCTTGGTGGCACTGTACTGCTCCAAGAGCACCAGTATAACACACCCCAAAATACACCACACACCCCAAAATACACCCCTCGTGTGACAAAAATATACTGGAAAGACCAGACTAAAAATGGCTTCAAACATGAACGGATTCTGTTTGTCATCCATCACTTAACAAGGGCGAGGGACGTGCAGTAGGCTCATAGAGACAGATCTCACGGTTCTTCATCAGGTGGGTTGTGACTTACCTAGGAATCATGTCTGAATGAAGCCATGTGGTGTCAGGAGCCCACCAGGTTACTTTATTTACAGGGAGCATATTCCCCAGGACAGAATTGAATTCTACTTTTTTGCCCCCCTTGCAAACAGCAGACAAGTTACCTGCTTGTGGGATCTCTTCCAATTAATCCTTCTAATGCTTCTGTTCTTTTTGCCCAGTTCTTGACTGCTCAAGAAGAGGTGAACTTGGAGGATCTCTTGCTATCAATGAAGCAGATGTGGCATTTTAACACTGTAAGCAAAACAAACTGTCAGGATGGTCAGAGAGTTTCAGTTTTCAGCTCTGCTTCAGGGTTTTTCTCGCTTGGTTTCGCCCTACTAGTGAAGCCTGCAGGCTACTTCACCCTATGAGCAGATTGTCTGTGCACAATGGTAAACTAAAAGTTAAAACTTGATACACCATTAAGGATGGCATCCTGGGCACAGGTATTGGGCAGTTACCCCATTTATCAACATCAGTTAGAATTCCAATTGTCTTCTTCAGAGTGCTGACCACCAACGCGAAAGCATCGGCAGATTTTGTGTTTGGACTCCTGGTGTTCAAGGCACTGGTAGAAATACAAACTGTGTTGCAAATAAAAGCTTTTGGTATCTTCCAGTTTTATAGCAGCCTGTTAATAACTACTGGGAATACAATACAATAATATATCAACATTGTTTTCTTATTGGAAACGGAGGGCGTGGGAAAAGCTTTTCTACAATCAGAAATACATCAGATCCACTGGCTCCCATTTCTCATGTATGGCCACTTCTTTGGACAAAAGTGGGAACTCTGCACTGTGGTGTGGTTTGGTCATATTTAAATCTGGATTCATGTGAGATTCTTAGCAGGTCATTATCTTCTAGATGCTTTCACAGAGCGTTTAATGAAGCGTTGTAGTGTTCAGCTGGGTACGCTGACACTGAGGTGACTGACTAATGCAAATGTATATGTAAGAGTTGGGTTTAATTTCATCGTTAGCTGGTGCCTCGGTATCTGTCTTTGTACAGTAAACAACATATTTCCTAGTTTACATCAGATTGAATCCTTCTGCGAAAATAAACAAATACATTCACCAGAACAGGAAAGTAAACGCTGTGAGACGTGACAAATCAATTCAAAATAGTCTTTTTTTGTTGACTTTTTAAACAAAACCATCCAGCACTGCCGTGTGTAGCACCTAAAGCAAGAAAAGTTTGGGGTCTGCACAGCCTGGGGAAGGGTTTGGAGGAAGGGTCGGGATCTCGTGGTTGCTGGGATCTGGAAAGACTGTGCCAGTTCTCCGTGTTGTGAATTCATTCTGTGCTGTCATTGCTTGAAATGATGATTTTAAATCTCCTTTTAGCCCTCCTGATGAAAGGCTCTGATATGAAAGGGCTTCCCTCACCTCGGAAGGACTGCTGTGGCAGGCTGCCAGGGAAGGGGTAAGAACCCACATTTCCCATGTAGTTTCACTCTGGGTTAACTGGAAGCAGAAGTGTCTGTGGTCTTTATTCTGCATGTGGCTGGTTGATCCGGGCATTTCCCTGGGGCTCCAGCATTTGGGGAAGGGGCTGCCCAGTTCTGCACGGCTCAGCCGGCTGCCTGACCTGGCAGGGCTTGGCAGGGGACGGCCGGAGGCTTTAGGGGAGCGCGGTCCCTGGGGCTGAGCAAGCGTGAGTCGTGTTTGCTCCCTGCCAGTCACAGCTGGTGTGAGCACAGCGGTGTCAGCACCTGGTGTGAGCACAGCGGTGTCAGTGCCTGGTGTGAGCACAGCGGTGTCAGTACCTGGTGTGAGCACAGCGGTGTCAGCACCTGGTGTGAGCACAGCGGTGTCAGAACCTGGTGTGAGCACAGCGGTGTCAGTACCTGGTGTGAGCACAGCGGTGTCAGAACCTGGTGTGAGCACAGCGGTGTCAGTACCTGGTGTGAGCACAGCGGTGTCAGAACCTGGTGTGAGCACAGCGGTGTCAGTACCTGGTGTGAGCACAGCGGTGTCAGCACCTGGTGTGAGCACAGCAGTGTCAGTACCTGGTGTGAGCACAGCGGTGTCAGTACCTGGTGTGAGCACAGCGGTGTCAGAACCTGGTGTGAGCACAGCGGTGTCAGTACCTGGTGTGAGCACAGCGGTGTCAGAACCTGGGTGCTGCAATCAGTAGCCTAAAAATACCGCCCCGAAAGCGTGAGTCATCTCCCGTGTAGGGCTGGAAACCACCTCTGGGACTCCAGGGAGCGGAGGGAAGTGGAGAGCACGTAACACCCGGGACGTTTTGTAAGGTGCGGTGCTGACTCAGGTTAGCTACAGCCCAATCTTACGATTTTTCTGACCAATAAACAGAATTAACCTGTAACAACCACCACCAAACACCTTGACTTAAGCATCAGCAGCACAAAGTGTCTGCTGTACCATGTGAGATCAGAGACCCAAACCTGCCATCCCATCTCAGGAGAAGGGTGCAGCTTGGAGCTGTAGGGGTTGGGAAGCACCGCAGCAATGGATTTAGCTGCTTCTGCAGTAACCAGCGAGGTGAGAATGTCCCAGCACACCAACAAACACATTCCCCGTGGCTTTGGAGAGCCTCCCCTTCATCTGGAGATCTGCCTCGGTTCTCGGCACGTGGTTACCAAGCTCAGTCATGAGAAGATTGACATCTATTAATAAATCCATTGCATTTAAACTCAGTCTCCTGCCACGAGCACTGCTAACAGAGACTACTGGAAGCTATGACAAAATCAGATCATCCCATCCCACAAGAGGTTTTGTGCAGAGGGAAGGGGTAGCAGCTCCCTCTCCAGCCGGGCTGAGGAGGGGCTGGGTGCTTCCCCCGCGCTCTGTGGTTCGTGCCGCGGGCGCTGTTGCCTCCGCACACTCCGGTGCTCACTCTGTGCAAGGACCTGGCTTGGCTTTTAGCTGGATTTGTGGAGAATGGCAGAAGTTGGGGCAAGTTCCTTGCACCTTCTTTGCTGCTTGTGTGTCTGTACAGAGCAGGCAGCACCAGGGAAGACAAAAGTGGTCTCGCTGCTTTAGTGCCAAACATCCCCGCTCTGGATGATTAAAAAAGCGCTATCCAAATGACAAATTCATTAACAGCTAATTCTCTTCTTTTAGATGTAACACAACCATTTATTCCCATCATCAGTAAAAACCTGATAAAAGCTGTAATTACATTTAATTAACTTTTCTATCTTTTTCTTTTTTTAAAGCACATACCTAAAAAGCTGTGATCTCAGAAAAACAGGCGGTGTTAGAAGGGGAGAGCTGAACGTGGAGTCAAAGTCATTGTCTGTTCCCACTGGTGACTCTGCTCCACAGAAAATGCACCCTGGGGTTTGCTCCACTTGAAAAAGAGCAGAGGCTCCAACAGGAAATATCCAGGATATTTTCATATCATATTCATGCCATATTCACCATATATTGAATATGGCCTTATGGACCATTTCATAGTCGTAGTTATAGTAAGTGAAGCACCTGAGAAGTCAAGTGGTGAAGTTTTTGGGTCCTGTAAGACAGCAAAACCAGTGAGTCTGTGCTTTCCTGCTCCACACAAGAGAAGGACCGAGGCTCCAGTGCACAGGGACTTGTCTGAAGGGAAGGTTGACTTGTGCAAGACATTTTAAAACAGAAGTAGGATTATGACTGTAAAAATTAGGTAACACTCTCAAATTCACAATTTTCTGATCACTAAAGAGGTGTCATCAAATGTTGTGAGCTGGAAGGGACCCAGCAGGATGATGGAGTCCAACTCCTGTCCCTGCACAGGACAATCCCAACATTCACACCATGTCCCTCAGGGCCTTGGCCAAATGCTGCTGGAACCTTGTCAGGCTTGGGGCCATCAGCACCTCCCTGGGGAGCCTGTGCCAGTGCTCCACCACCCTCTGCCTCAAGAACCTTTTCCTCATGGCCAACAAGTAAAGTTTACTGTAGATGAAGAGCAAACCACCATTCCTACTCCTACTTACTGTATGTAAAGCTGCTGAACGTTGCAGCTGTGGCAATAACTGCGCTCACTGCACATGGAACCCTGTAAATGGTATTTCAGCGTGGACAGCAGGTCCTGCTCACCTCACACACTGAGCCTGCTGCAAGGGGGCTTTTTCAGCACTGGGAAATCTATTGCTTAATGAATGTTTTATGGCAGCTTGCCCATGCAAAGCACTATATAAATGCCGAGTATGATTCAGTTGTCAGTTTCTGAACATAAATTACGTTTCACACAGGGTTTGGGATAAGAAATTCCATAACATTTGGCAGAATGGCTTATACATTCCCAGTAATTTGACATAAAACCTATTCATAATGTCCATTGACTGGAAACAATATACGTGATTCTTTTAGCTGAACTACTTAATTCAGCAGATAACCAGCGCTGCTTCATAGTTCATGGATAAGAATTTAAGAGAGCAGCTGAGGCACACACTTGAATTTGACTCGTGACAAAGGAACCGTTTCAGAGGACAGAGGACACACTGTCCATTTAGCTCATAGTGCAAAACAGAAAGTCAAAGTGACCACTTCCAGTTGAATGGCCTCAAGTTGTGCCAGGGGAGCTTCAGATTGGGTACGGGGAAAAACTTCTTCCCTGAAAGGGTTCTCAGGCACTGGAACAGGCTGCCCAGGGAGGTGGTGGAGTCCCCATCCCTGGTGGGATATAAAAGATGGGCAGACAAGGTGCTGAGAGACATGGGTTAGAGGTGGAATTGGCAGTGTTGGGTTTATGGTTGGATTCAGTGATCTTAAAGGTCTTTCCCAACCACTACAATTCTGTGATTCTATGAATGGTAAGAGGAGAGCTGGCCCTGCCCTGCCCCGAGCACAGCCAGGCTTGTACAGAGTGGAAGGTGAGATCCACACATCAGAGCCTGATGGTCCCACCAAGTTCAGAGTGCTGACATTCAGCCAAAGCGAGACAGTGCTGCAGCCTCTGGGTTTGCTTTTCTTTCCCACTCTTGATGATACCAGAGTGGTTGGTGCTGAATGCTGCGCTCTGTGCACGCAAAATAAAAACAGGGAAATGGCTGAGATGGGCAAGGAGTGAGTTTGCACGGTGCTGGGCAACAGGCTGGGCTGTTTGGAGGGAACACTGTCCCTCAGGTGTATCTCTGGCCAGCTCTGCCCTGTGCTGCCCCAGCAGTGCGTAAAGAACTGCGGGAAACACGACTCTGCTGTCAGCACCAACAGCACAGGACAGGCAGTGGCCCGAGCCCTGCTGGGGCTTCAGCCCCCAACAGAAGCACCTGCAAAGTGCCTGAGAAGGGAAGAGGCAGGGGAACTGCCAGGGAGGCTGCTATGGAGTGTCACCTTAGCACAGGGATTGCCAATGCAAACAGGTGATTGTGGTCAAATAACTGCCCAATAGTGTCTAAACCCCATCCATCCAGAAATTTCTAACAGCAGAAAATGTCTTTCCACTCTTATTTTATGAAATAGAGTTAGTATCCACTCAAATAACAAAACACTTCTTTAAATTGCCTTTTTTTCCCTGTACTGAGCATCTTAAGAGACTCGGTGGCAATGCTCCGGGATGTCTGCTCATCAGAAGGTGACAGTTTGAGCTCAGGGAGGAGATGATTGCAATACACAGAGCAGCAGAATGAGCTCTCCTCATCCATCGTTTCGGACAAAATCCGTGAGGTTTTGCTCAGAGAGCTGTAGAACTAGACTCAAGAGCCCCTGGTACTAGTTATTTCCTGAATAATGTGTTTTCTCTTTTGCTTTCCTGCTTTAAGCTTCTTTGGGGCAGGTCCCCTGTAGACCTCTCAAAGCTCCGAGGAAGCTCAGGTACCACTGCTTGAGTGAAACCTATTTTTCTGGAGACAATTCAAAGGTAGGACCCAGTCTAGTGGATGACCAACAGCTTAAGCTGCTTATGCTTTTCTTACCTCTTCATCTGAGCAAGAGAGGTCTGAGACCTGTCAGACTTCTTTCCACTCTCAGTACATCTGCAGAGATAACCAGAGTGTATTACAAACACACTTTGCCTTTCCCGTGTGTTTTTATTAAATACAAAATTCTTTAATGCTGGAATGACTCAGGTTTGGCAATGGGATGGATCACTGGTTCAAGCCTAGTTCAGGACCCATATCCTGTAATCTGATAGAAGTGGCTGAGCCCTGTTTGTGCTGGGGGTGTTGGTGGGGAGATCCTGCTTTCCCCGGCAGATCTCGCGCAGGGGTAGAAGAACACAGGCTAAGGAGCTCTGGCATTTAACCACTGGGCTTGCTCATGTTCCCGTTTCTGTGCCCAGTTCATGTTCTCATTGCTGGGCCATATCATTAAATAAAAAGAACCTTTGAAGTTGCTGTACAGAGGAGAAAGAGTTTTTTTGCTCCTGCAGTGCCGCTGTCCTGGTAGGAGCCCCACAGGGATTGTGGCTGTGGCCGGCAGTGTCTGGAGCTGCCTCAGCCTGCTCGTTAGCCATGGACACATCTCTGCTGAACGGTGGGGTGTCAGACCATGCATCTGCCCTGCCTCACAGATCAGCCTGAGTCGTGCTGCTCTGTGATTAAAGACTTTCAGCTTTTATCCATCCACAGTCTGGATGTGAGACCGGTGTCGTGCTTGTCCTGTGGTGCTGCAGAGCTGGTCCATGCTATCCTTTAATTCCCACCTGGGAACATCTGCAACAGGTTCAGAGCTTTTCTCCTCTCCTGTCTCTGAGCGGTAGGTGTAGTCATTCTCTCTCATTTTCTAATAGGATTTTTATTACTTTTGATATGGAAGGATAGTGCCTTTTTCTCCTCATTTAGTGCAAGAAAGCCTTGCTATGGCCTGGAGGGAAAGCTTTCAAATTGCCCGAAGCTCAGAACTTTCAGAAGATAAAAGTTCATTTCCACATTGGCCAGGATAAAGATATTCTAGTTGTATTTTGGAAGAGCATTGGTGGTGTCACCAGTTCTTTCTTTTGAAGAGGTATGGAAGGAGAATGTAAAACATGGGCTGGCACAGTTTGTCACCACATTCATGTCATCTTTGGAAACAACAGGAGCCCTCACTTTATTTTCCTGCCAGCACGTGACTGCCAATACAGCCACATTCTTTCTGCTCTAGCACTATTTTTTCCCCATTGTGCGTATTTTAAGACACTCTAAGGATTTAAAAAGTATTCTAGCTTATTTGAATATTAGTGTCCAGGGCCCCCAGCAGTTCCAGCATGCCATCAGGAGCTCCAGCATGCCATGTCCCCAGGCGGGGAGGGGGACAGCCCTCCTGAAGTCCCTCTACACCCAGCCTTGGATGGGGGCAAAAACCCTGACCCACAAACTGCGTCCTCCTCCCGGGCCAGCTACAAGAGGGTTCTGGATTTTAAGGAGCTATGGAAGGAGCTGAACACTGGAGAATTAAATGGTGTTTATCTTCAGTTAGTTATGTCATGAGATTTCTGAAATCTAAACCTGCCTGCAAGGGGTCTTTGGGGTGGAAAGGAAGGAGGCAAAGAGGAATGAAGCATCATTACTTCTGCTGCCACAGGAACAATCCTAGGCAGAGTTGAGTCTAAGGAAGTTATATATATGTGCATATATATGTATATAAAAATATATACCAGAGAGTTATATATTTACATATACAAATATTATATATATATTTAAATATATAAATATATTCTAGATTATGTATTTCTATATGTAATACATATTATACATAATTCAATATTTAATTGAATATATGTATTTATTATTAAAACAACATATAAAATTCTGTATTCTCTCTAGATTTGCTATTCTGTTTCTGGGAATGCCAGGCCCCATCTCATCCCCTCACTCAGGACTGCTGTCACCTGAGCACACACCCCACCACCTTCTGCCCACAGCCCGCTCCATCGCTCCTCTCCCACAAGTCCTCTTTTTCTTTCTTTCTTTCTAAGATTTTCTGTTCCCAATAAAATTGTTATTCTAGTTCCCAACTCTTCCTAAATGACTTGCAGAAGGCAGTGACAGGTTGCAATTTTAAATCCACTTAGCTATTTTTTTTGGTGAATAATCCTGTTTGACAGGCTTTTCTCCCCTCCCTCCTTGTCATTAGCGCGGCTGCAGTTCAGGCTGAGCAAAGAGCAGGCTAATTGGTTTGGTTTGGACACTAATGAGAAAGAGAGAGAGAGAGAGAGTTCCAGCTACTGTAGCTGAAGCAGAAACAACCGAAATTGAGCTGAAAAGTAGTTTGATTTTTTACATACCATGGATATCTATTAATTCACCTTTGGACTGATGTTTGAATATTCTCTCAGTGGTGGTGAGCAGGATACAGATGCCTTGGAACTGTTTATGTTCGAGGCCCAGCAATTGGAACACATGCAGATAAAATCACTTGCTCTCTGCAAAGCTGTAATTTTATTCCTATAGTTCTCAACAATGACCTGTTAAAGGGTGGGGAGACCCTGCCCCAGGCTGCCCAGAGAAGCTGTGGCTGCTCCTCCCTGGAAGTGTTCTCGGCCAGGTTGGATGAGGCTTTGAGCAACCTGGTCTAGTGGAAGGTGTCCCTGCTGCTGGCAGGGGGGTTGGGACTGGATGAGCTTGAAGGTCCCTCCCAACCCAGACCAGCCTGGGGTTCATGGTTAAAGATTATGAACATATTTTTTGTTAATGCTGATGTTATTGCTTTCCAATAGCAGAAGTTATGCAAACTAATCAGCTGAAGTTTTATTCCTTCCTCAAGTGAATAAAAGGCAGAGCTAAGATGAGTGATTAGAAAATGAGCTCAGATCTCCACCTGACTGGCCCTACTGTAACCTGTGCTGTGCCGAGACCAAATCGCTCTCTGAGGGTGCCAGGAGTTAACAGAGATGAACCTGGGTGTTTGTATTTAATAACATCATAGGAGTAAACTATTTCAGCCTGGCAGGTTAATTACTGCTCCCCTGCCCCACAACAGCACACCTCTTCACTTGGGGGTTGGGTGATGGGGGTGGCTGGTCACAGCAGAGTCCCGCCGTGCTGTTTGCAGAGCAGGGTGCTGTTGGGCTGATTTCACTGAAGCCCATACGCAGTCAGGCGTGTCCCTACAGTGAGACTTATTTATTCTGTCTGGCCACACTCCAGTTCCAGTGATCTGGTACCAGCTGGTGGCTCCCAGTCTCCACCACCTTTACCCTGGGCACTCCTCACCTCCCGGCCCAGGCTGTGGATGCCCCGTGGGATGCTCCCGCCCCAGGATGCTCCGTGACGCTCTGAGGGTCAGGACTGCTCAGCACTGACACTCCTGCCCGTGTCCTGGGGCTCCACAGGGAGCTTCACTGTGGCAGGGTGGCCCTGGGAGCTGCAGGGCTGTGCCAACCCAAGAGCACGTGTCGGGCAGGATAAGACCGACGCGGCGCAGAGCTGTTATTTGGGCTGGGACCTTCTTCTTGCATTTTACTCCCTAGATTAAGCACGTATCCTTCAACAGGCACTGCCAGGTACTTGTTATCTTTACTGCAGACAACCTCCCCTGTGCCAATGTCCTTTACAAGCCAGATGATTTTAGTCTTTTCCGCTTGGTGTTTTTGACACAGGCCGGGGTTGATCCGATGGGCGCTGTGTGTGCACGAGTGTCAGCTTCAGCCCGGCTCAGTGGCCAGCTGTATGCTCTTGTGCTGTTGTATCCCTTCACCTTGAAGCAGTCTGGGGAAAATTAATTTATTTTACTTCTTATTGATTAATTTAAAAGCTCTTTGCTTACCCTGTGCTCCTGGAAAAGACACAAACCTAGTTATTTTGAACAGCTAATGGAATTTTTTAAATTGTAATGGACACATCTCTTGCCATCGTGTTTAATTTGCCTCACGTCCAATTGTCCAAGTAATGAACACACACAGCACATACACTCTGGTGTGTTCATTGCTCCAGAGGGGAGAGGGAAATAAAAAATAACCCCCTGCTGCCTTTTAATTGCTCATTTCCTGCTCAAGACAGCAAATGCCATTTTGCTGCTATAGGATAGATAGATAAATGGGTGGGATGGTTTTTGCACTCCATTAAGAAGACAGTGCTTTGATTAATTACAGAAGCAAACTGAAATAATAATTATTAGGAAAATAAGCTAGAGGTAGAATTATTTTCTTAAGCAAGTAATAAATGCAGATGATTTCCTCCAAAGGCATAAAGGTTCCAAAGCCATGTAACGTGGCACTGATCGGTTGGATCCTCACGTGCTGCCTGCTGAGCCGATGGGTTTCTACTTTGGAGGGTTGGTGACCCAGTGGATAAAGCTCTGGCCTTTCACCTCAGGTGCAGCTTGGGTTTAGCAGCCACGCAGGGCTCCTCTTTCTCAACAGTTCTGCTTCTTTATGTGTGGAAGTTCATTCCCAACTTGTTATTTACTTTTCATTTATACTGAATTCCCTTTAAAAATCTTGTTTCTCTACAGTTTTCACGGGCTTGTTAAATGCCTGAGATTTGATTAAGGGCAAAACATCAAATCTAGAGCCTTTGTAAGATTTCAGCTCCAGGAAAACTGGTAATGTGGCAGAGCTGGGTGAGCAGAATCCTCTCCCCGGGAAGGCAGGGGCTGGGAGCAGGGGAGCAGCACTGGGGACCCCCGTGGTATCTGGGTCCTGCTGCTGAAGATGCTGTGCTGGTGCTTGGACAATGGGCACTCTGGAGCACCCAGGAGCACCCAGCACTGTAAATTCATCTGCTGGGCAGGGACCTGAGTGTTTCACAGGCAGGTGAAGTGGACAGGGGTGTCTGTGGTGGGTGGGTGGTCCCCAGTGATGTAGGAAAGCAGGGGAGCCCAGCTGCTGCCCGGAGTGGGACAGGGATGTGACCCCTCTTTCCCAAGAGCAGACATCAGTGTCTGCATCAGTGAGAAAAAAGCTCTCTGGAAATTTCCCTATCAAAGGTGAAACTCACCTTTGACCAGCAAAGCCATCCCCTTCCAGGGGGGAAAGCGAGGAAACCCAGTTTTCACTGTCCTGCTCAGCAAAGGGATCTATGTGAGGGGATCTATGCGAGGGGATCTATGTGAGGGGATCTGTGTGAGGGGATCTATATGAGGGGATCTATGTGAAGCTGAGGCTGTGGAACTGCCGTGGGGCCAATGGGTCTCACAGAATGAGGGTCTGAGCCTCAGCTCAGCCCCTTCTCTGTGCCCAGGGGGTGGTTGGCAGGAGGAGGCGTTGCCAGGGCTGGCACAGCCGTTCCCACCAGCTTTCCTTACACCTCTTGCCATATTTCACCCGGAGAAATGAACATTTTCAGTTCTTCAGCAGAAGTTTGTGGATTAAGTCACACACAAAAAAATAAGCAAAGCTCTCAAAAGCAATTAACAGCTACATTTATAAGAGTTCTCTGGGTGTGATTAAAATCTGCTGCCCCACTGATCTCGGTGTGCAGCGTTTCACGTTCTCAAGGCAGAGAATGGAGCGAGTGGGAGTCAGGCGGGGGGAACCCATCAGTCACTGCGGGCTGAGCGCCGTCCTCGGCGCAGCGCTGGAGCTCACGCCTCATAAATAATTGTGGCAGGTGCTGAGGAATCTGAAAGCTCCTGTTTTAATGTGGTGCTAAATTCACGTGGACGTGTCTCCAGAATAAAAAACGAGAGTGTACTGCCTGAGCCAGACTCGAGGCACCCAAATGTCCTAATCAAGTGGCTGTTTAAGCACCTCTGAGTTATTGCTTTGGGGATGAGAAGTCAGAGACGAGTGTGTTTGGTGTTTGCACAGGCACTGGGACCTGGTGCAGTGTCACGGGGAGCTGGTGGGGTGATTGGGTGCCGAGCTGCTCTGAGCGGTGCAGTGTCGGTGTGCCGAGCTCTGTGCCTAAGCAGAGCTTACAGGTGATGGTACAGAGGAGAAGCCAGACCCATCAGCTGTTTCTGTGGCAGCTTTTCAGTTATTGCTCATCCCAGCAAAAAACTCAGACTGAAACGTCCCCTGTCCCTGCACACAGGTCCCTTCTGATGGCAGTGCTCGGGAGAGACGGGCAGGTTATTTCTGTCACCGTCCCCAAGCAGCCACGGTGGGTAACGAGGGACACTGTCCCTAGCCAGCATCCCTCATCTCCCATGGAGGAGATAATTAGAACAGCAATTATTTAAGTTGTTTGGAGACCTTCCAGATCAAATATGAAGGTGAAGGAATGTTTCCAGAAAACAAACTTACACACGTCACGTACCCACGGTTCCAAGAGGGGGTTTGACGGGGGCTGCTCTGGGGAAGGTGCATTCACAGGGGGCGAGGGGGTGACTTTAACCTCAGCCTGCAAAGGGCTGGGTGACAGTATATGTCACACTCTGATTTGACTGGGGGAATAAGCCCAAAATACAGGTAAGGCCACAGCCTGTGCTTCGTTTCCCACTTCCAGCGCTGGCTCTGCAGTCAGCACATTAGCAGTCCCCCCTTGAGAGGTGTTTGGCTTCGTGCTGTCTTGTCTTTGCATTTCTGCGATTGCTCAATCATGTGGAGCTAAACTTTATTTTACTGGAAAAAGACTCTCATTCACTTCAATGAATGGCTTACAAATCCAGCCCAGCTTTGCTTTGGTTTTCTTGCACTGGGGCAAATTCTGTGCTGATCAGCCCCTGTTCGGTCACAAGTACTTAAGCAAGCCCATACACAAGCGATTTGAGCCACAATCGAGTCAGTCTCTGGTGAGGGCAGCTGAGAGCCTGGGCAGAAGACAATTTAAAATTCCTTGCACCATCTTCATAAAAAAGTGCCAAAGTTCCTTGAAATCTTCACTAATCCTTTACCCTCATTGCACAATAATGGAATTTATGGTGGTTTTCCCTGTGTTTTCAGTGGTTTTCCTCTGGGCCCAGGCTGGCACAAAACTGGAAAGGGGGAGGATTTCCAAGGTGGGTGTCAGAGCTGCTGTTCCTTGCCGTGGGATGAGCCAGCCCACGGGATTTTGTGGGGTTCCTCCCTTTTGGCTTGCATCTTCACAGTGCCCTGGAGCCAAGGATGGCTCATGCGGGGTGTCAGTGGTGTGAGAACACTTACAACCTGATAAGCATTTTATTGAAATACATGGTTATTTCAGTGGTCCCTTGGTGCCAGGCTAAGCTCTGTACCTGTGCTGTGTTTGGAGGTCTATTGCAAAGCCCGTGTCACCAGGGACCCCTGAGGATCCCACCAGTGGTGGGGACAGAGTGAAGCCGTTGCCCCGAGCAGGGTTATCTGGGGAGGGAGCAGGAAGCCCAAACACAGGCTGAGCTTTCACATCTGCAAACAAAAGCCTCCCCCAGCCTGCAGGGATCCTGTCTGACACATGGAGCTGTAATTCCAGCCCCTGCTTCCTCGCAATGGGAACAATGGGAACACTGGGGCTCAACAACCCATCGGGAGGTTTCAGGCACCATTTGCTGCTCTTGTTTACAGTCTGCTCTGTTTTAAACTCGGTTCTCTCAGCCCAACGAGGTGACAAAAGGAGTCAGGTTAACAAACAGGATCAGTCTTCTGGGAGGGGTGTGGGAGCAGTTTGTCAAACAGAACCCAGATGTTGAACATGCAGGTCGGAAGGGGTGAGCTCACCTGTGTTCACCTTCAGAAGCACAGCGTTTATGGGTGCTACTGACACCTCCAGCCACACAAGCAAGGTCCTGGCTGAGAGTCACCAAAGCTGCGGGATGGACACAGCTGCAGATCCCGGAGCTGACGAGGGGTTTAGGATGGGCTCCGCTTTCTGGTCATGCCAGTGAGGGCTCCAGTAAGGACTGGACACAGACCCAGCTTTGCCTGTCACACCAGCACTGCTGCTGCTCTCCACGTGTGCCGTGGTCTGTGCTGGAGCACCAGTGGGTTTGACAGGAGTTGATCGCTTTGGCCCGGGTCCAACAATATCCCAACAACGAGGACAAAGCCAGGAGAGCTCAAGGACTTGGTGAGCAACTGGTGGAAACCATTGCAATCCCACTGGCTTCCACTGAGTCACCCCAAATCATCAATACTGAGCCCTGGGAGAGTTCTAAGCACTGGGGATTGTGGCCTGAGGGCACCTTGCTGACCTGTCTGCTGCTGGTTTGTTTTTAACCCAGTAACAGAGGAGCACTCGGTCCCAGCTGCAGTTTGGGAACAAAACTTTTTCTGAAGTAAGTGAGCAACCACCATTTTTAAAAGCAACTCTTCTTCTGTATGACCCCCACACCAGGCAAGCCTGTAACCCTGTCTCCAGACCCCTCCTGAACTGGAACCTGCTGGGAACCTCTCCTAACAGGTCTGGCTGTTGGTCACAACCGCCAGGTACATGAATACATGGTGTATGTTTCACCTGAGCTGTTATTTGGAGGATTTACATAAGTATAGGAGACAGGATTTGCAGCTGGTGTGAGGGCACCTTCCACTAGACCAGGTTGCTCAAAGCCTCATCCAACCTGGCCGAGAACACTTCCAGGGAGGAGCAGCCACAGCTTCTCTGGACAACATAAATCTCAGCTCTGAAGTTCAATGCTCCACCCCGCTGCCTGCAGCAGTGTTTGTATCGTGTTGGCTGGCCTGGGAGCACTGTGCCCTGCACCCAGCTAAGCCCTGTGAGCTGTTGGCAATGATTTTTCTCAAATCATATGTTTCCTACCCAAAAGCATCACAGAACTGCTGGAGAGGTGTTGGGCTAAAAATCACACACAGTGTGACCTGTTGTCCTGGTGTGAGCTGGGCCAGAGCTGGTTTCTTTCTAGCAGCCAGAACAGCACTAGGGTTTGGGTTCAGCTGGGATTTGTTAGGAGAAGAACATTGAGAACACACCGATGTTTTCAGTTTTCACTGGAAATTGAAGGACTTTGTGTTTTGCCAGTCTGCAAGCGCAAGAGCTCAGGGGTGAGGAATATTGACATGGATCAGCTCCATGGGCATTGGGCTCTGCCAAGGGGCTGTTCCATCTCCTGTCCCCCGTGGGCAGGAGATCCATGAGGGGCTCTTCCTCTCTGGCTCTCTCTGGCTCTCGCTCGGGCTCTGGCTCTCCCGGGATTGCGGTTTCGGGTCGGGATTGTCGCTGCTCCGGGATCGTTCTCTGGGAATGGGCCGGACTGGGTCGGCAGGTGGTGAGCAATGGCACTGGGGGTCACTCATTGGCATATTTTATTACTATTATAATTATTATTTTAATATCAGTATTGTTTTAAGTTTTATTTCCATGATCAAATTGTTCTTATCTCGCCCTACGAGTCTCCTTTCCCTTGCCCCCCAATTCTCTCCCCTATCCCCTGGGTGGGTGGAGTGAGCGAGTGGCTGGGTTTGAGTGTTAGCCCAGTGCTCTCCCAGCACAACCACCACACCTGTACCTTGTTTTCTCCCACCCTCCCTGCATC
The DNA here is from genome assembly GCA_907165065.1 of Caprimulgus europaeus. The sequence continues at coordinate 900,362 of OU015531.1, read as the reverse complement.
CCTTTCCTCCCACGCCCCTCTCTCCAGCTGCTGGCCCCCATGGAGTGGGACAGGCAGTGAAGTGCTGGTGGGATGGATGGATGGATGGATGGATGGATGGATGGATGGATGGATGGATGGATGGAGCACAGATACCCAGGACAGGCATCTTCAGGGGGCCAAAATGCTGCACATGGCAACACATAAAGGAAACCACAGGGCTTTGAACCACCAGCCTGGGCACAAAGGCAACCTCCTACCTGCTGCTGTGTGTGAGATGTCTCCAAGGCAACAGTGCCTGGCAGAAGCAGCTGCGTTATGCTCAGCGACGTCGTTGGACGGGCTCTTGCCGAGGTGGGTAACTGGCAGATGCTCTCTGGTGGGTCAGCACCAACAACCCCCATGTAGCTCGGTGAATATTTTCAGCACTGTGATGTTCTGAGTGTATTTGTGTTTATTTGACACGTCTCTGCCTGTCTCAAATTTCGGTTGGGTGTGGAATTGGTTTTTGATTCAGTTCTATTGAAAAGGGAAAGAGGCCAAAGCCCACAAAACCAGCTGCTGCTCTTCCTCAGAGCTGGGAGGTGGGGAGTCAAAAATTAAGGTCCAGTTTTAAACAATCTCCAACACCCTTTGTGCTCAAGAGCATAATCCCTTTAGTTTAACAGAAAGATAATTACAGTAATGAGATTCCAGCTTACAAACACCTGAAGGAGAACAGAAGTGCTCTGGGTTTGTGTCTCTCTTGCCCAGCAGACAGGTTTATTTTAAGATCCAGTGAGTGCAGGTTGAAGCTGGTTAGAGCTGGACAAATGTGAGGGCCACGAAAATCCCAGTTTGCAACAGTTACCTGAAAACTGGGAGCCTCCTGCTGGGTTCTTTAAAACAAGGTGTTTTTCTCCTACACGAGGTGCTGCAGGGGGCAGGGGCACGGCTGGGGAGGGCTGTGGGTTATGGGATGGAGAAGGTGGTGTTGGAAAATCAGTGATTCCCTCTGGGTCTGAGTCCCCATCCCTGGAGGGATTGAAGAGTCGTGTAGACACAGTGCTGAGGCACATGGGTCAGTGGGGACTGGTCAGTGTTGGGTTCATGGTTGGACTCGAGGAGCTTAAAGGGCTTTTCCAATCCAGGCCACTCTGGGATTCTGTGGGTGTGGAGGCTCCGGGTGTAGAACTGTGTCTGCAGCCGGTGAAATCGAACCAGAACACGCGGGATATCGCAGGAGAAATAAACCGAAGTGCGCGGTGGCGATGGTTTAACCGCAGCGATGAGCCACCGCCCTGCCCGCACCCGCACGGGGCAGGGGCCGTGTCCCTGCTGGGTGGGGTGGGGGTCGTTAATGAACGAGCCGTGTCCCGGCCCGGGAGGGGGTGTCACCGCGTGTTCGTGGGGCAGAAAGCCCGGTCACACGCGGACCCGCGGGGGTGGGACGGCTGCACCCCCCTCGGCCGGGCTCAGCGGGGCCGGACACGCAGAGGCCGCTGGCGCCACCTGGTGCCACCTGCGAGCAGTGACACCCGGGGGGGGTTGGAAGCGGGGACACGGTCCGGGCGGGGGGTGTCACTGCCGGGGCTGGGGATGGGTCCGGGGCTCGAGTTCCGGGAGGGGCTGTGGGGGCTGCGCTGGGGAGAGTCCAAACCCGCCTGGATGGAGCTGCTGGGCAGGGGGGTCGGGCTGGGTGGTCACCAGAGGTCCCTGCAGACCCCCCCACCCTGTGACACTGTGATTCTGTGTTTGTGAGGGAACTGGGGGTGTTGAGCCTGGAGAAAAGGAGGCTGAGGGGAGACCTTCTGGCTCTGTCCAAGTCCCTGTAAGGAGGGTGGAGAGAGGTGGGGGTGGATCTGTTCAACCAAGGACAGGACAAGAGGAAATGGGCTCCAGTTGTGGCCAGGGCAGTTGAGATGGGATGTGAGGAAGAATTTCTTTGCTGAAAGGGTTCTGAGGCATTGGAAGGGGTTGCCCAGGACAGTGGTGGAGTCCCCATCCCTGGAGGGATTGAAGAGTCGTGTAGACACAGTGCTGAGGGACATGGGTTAGTCGAGGACTGGTCAGTGTTGGGTTCATGGTTGGACTCGATGATCTTAAAGGGCTTTTCCAAACAAAAGGATTCTGTGATTCTTTGGGTGCTGGGGAGCCTGGGCCAGCACCCACAGCAGGCGAAGGCAGACCCTCGCCCTGGGAGCAGCAGGGTGGCTGGATACCACCCTGCAGTGGCCCAGTGTGGGCAGTGGGGCAATGACCCCCTCAGGAGAGCTTTTTGCTCCTCATGCCCTTTCCTCATTGGCAGGAGACATCTGTGGCGCTGTGGTCACCAGCCAGCCCTGGGGTGTCAGCTGTGGGGCTGGGAGGGAGCAGGATGAGGAAGCTGATGGTCACTGTCCCTCATGGGTACAAATGACTGTCTGGTGGCAGGGCACAGGTCAGCCTGTCACTAACCAAGGGCCACCCAACAGGTGATGACAGTTTTAGGAGTGGCACAGTGGCATATGCACAGCTCAGTCTTCTGCTTGTGGTTCTGTCAGTTGGGTATCACCAGGAGGGAGTTCAGGGTAAAGGCTCAGAAAGTGAAATGTCTTTCATGTGAAAGGAAAACAAAAACCCAAGCACAGCCCCTTTGCTTCCAGTCTGGTTTCTAATTAATTACAGCGGTGTAATTATGTCAGCTCATTTCTGTTCACTTGTTTCCAAGGGGGACTAACTCTGCCTTCATCTGTTTCCTAAAGTCTTTTAGAAAATATGTTCTTTAAGGCTTCTTAAATAACCCTGTGTGCACAGGGCCTGTAATGCACGGCGCCTGCCGGTATTTGCTGGAGAAACTTGGGGGCGATGACATTTCCAGGTCACAAGGACAGTCCCGGTCACTCAGCTCCTCCCAGCACAGCCTGGGCTTTCTGAAATGTTGAGGGGCTGGAGGAGTTGCTGTGCCCATGGGCAGGTACCCATCCCTGCCTGGGTCCCAGCCCCTGTGTGGGGCCACCGGGCACTCTCTGGGGAGGGTGCTGGGCAGTGGGCTTTGGCTTTGGGGGTGGGAGATGGAGGGCTCTGCATGAGTACTGCTGGGGGATGATGTGAGTTGTCTGGCAAATGCTCTCCACCCTCCTTGCAGGGACTTGGACAGAGCCAGAAGGTCTCCCCTCAGCCTCCTTTTCTCCAGGCCCAACACCCCCAGTTCCCTCAGCCGGGAACTCAGCACACTTGTGCTCCAGACCCTTCCCCAGCTCCGTTCCCTTCTCTGGACACGCTCCAGCACCTCCAGGTCCTTCTTGGAGTGAGGGGCCCAACACTGGACAAACCTCCTTGCAAATATGAAGGGTCTCACAGACCCCCCTGCACCCTTATCTCCTGGATTGTCCATGTGCTGCCCACGTGGGGACAGATGTCCCCCCAGACCAGGTCCTGCGTGGGGTGCTGAGCACATCTCTCTGTCACCTCTGTGCTGCGTTGCCAGCCTGCCTGTGAGCACTGCCCTTTCTGCCACGTGTCTTTCCAGGATGTGACAAGCAACAGTTTGGGTGTTGGCTGTTTCTAATCTCCTCTTCTTCTACCCCATCGCACCACGTTTGCAGCTTTCTCGGAGCCCGGCCACATGCTGCTTCGCCGTGGCTCTTTGCCAAGCGTTACTCACTGCTCAGAACACGACTTTTATATTTAGCCAGTGCAGAGACAATATCACCAACTTAAACAGAGGCACAAAAGAGCTGGCAGCTCTGGCCAACAGCACCTGAGCATGCCCAAGGGACCATGGCCATGGTGACCCACAGGGCAGGATGGCTTTGGGTGTGTTACCATCACCACAGACTGGTGCAACGCCAGCACCACAGTCATTTCTGCCCTCGCACATCTCAGCTGGTGCCGAGCCTGCCTGGGCACTGAGATCATGTCTCTGGTCAGTGCTGGCCCTGAAGGGGCTCTGCACAGCAGCCCACCACCACATCCAACCCTGTCTGTCTGTGTCCCCCCTCCCCGAGCTGCCGGTGGTGCTGAGCAGCGCGCAGGAGCCCGTGCCGAGCAGTAACCATGGAGATGCTGTGGCTCCGGTCCGTCCTCCCTGGTTCTGCAGAGGAAGAGAAAGGCTGCTCTGCAGAAAAGCAGATTAGTGTTTGCAATCATCACCCCCTTGTTCTTCATCCCTATTGCTGAACCTCCCTGCTGGTGCTCGGCTGACCCTGGGTCTGCTCTGCCCAGCACGCACCAACGGTGTCCGGCAGCCCAGCCGTGGAGCTGAGGCTCGATTCAGGATGGGGACTGCCACTGGTCCTGTGCCGGTGCCAAACTCTGCTGTAGCCTGTGCTTCAGCCCCCCAAGGCAGCTCTGCCCAGCCCCTGTCCCTGGCAGTGGTTCCCCAGACAGCAAGAGGACGTTGGCAGCTGGGGGGGACATGGAGCATCTCAGGGAGAGGAAACAGCCAAGTCCAGTGAGAACTTGTCCAGGCACTGCACGGGTTTGTGGTTTCCATTAAGGGGGTGAATTTCTTACAACAGGTTTCACAGCAGTTGCCTCTGTTTGGAAGCACTTTTGTCAGGGGGTTCTTGACACCCCTACCTGCCCCCTCCCTTGCGTAGGTGAGATGCTCGGGGACATGGTTTAGAGGTGGAATTGGCAGTGTTAGGTTCACAGTTGAACTTGATGATCTTAACGGTCTTTTCCAACTACTACAATTCTGTGATTCTGTTCAAAGGCACTTGAATGAGGTGGCTCCTCTCAGGGATTGTGTCTGGCTCACCAGTGCCACGGTACCTAAACCTGATATCTGACTGCAGAGGGTCTAGGGGGAGAATAAGAAATATCTGCTTTGCTAAACACAGCTACAGTCTGGGTCAGGATGAGACCAGCTCCATGTAACAGTGAAAGAAGTTGTTGTTCCCCATCCACCCCTCAGTGAAGAGGCTTCCTTCAAGTGCCTGGCACATTTCCTGACCTGCTCCTGACAGCTCTGTCAGGTACAAGTGGCGCTTGCACAATACGTGTTGTTCTCACAAAGCTCACCGTGCAAAGAGACAGACCTGCACGCTTGGCACGACCCTGTGAGAAGCACCAACCCCAACTGGTGCTGAGTAGCCTGTGTGAGGTGGGCAGAGCCACTTGAGCACCTAGGAAACTGGGATCCAGCTCATGCATCACGGCACTGAAGGGAGTGAGGAACCTTCAGCGCTGAACGATGCTTTCTAGGGTATTTCTAAATCGACCTGTGCTACATTATTTAGGAGCTCACATCACAAGACCATCGTTCTCTTGGTGGGATTAGGACACTGCTAGGCTCAGGAGGAGACATACATCATCTTTCCAAAAATAAAGCACTTAATGATTTTAATGTGGCTTCTCGTTACCGACACGTTTGAGCAGACGGCAATGTCAGAGCCCTCCTCTGAACTGCTGGGGTCAGCAGGAGACTGTTTCATTTACCCTGCCTCCATCCTGACACTTCCCTTTTCCATCCTGCCTTTTCCCCAGCGCGCTGCTAGAGCTCTGCTCTGCATCTCACCAAAACATCACGACTCCTTTCGCAGCCTCTCTCCACCCACCTTGTTTTGTTCCGGTCCCCAGCTGCGGTGCTCGGTGTGACGGCAGGGTTGCGCTCTCGCCGTGCGAGGAACGTGGAAGCGCTTTTAATTGTGCAAAACCTCTTTCCCACCCCTTCCCTTGCTGGATGGATCTCGTTGTCCCCAGCACACCCCAGGTTTTCTCCCCTCTGCTGCCCTGGGAGCCGGTGCCTCCAGCCCGTCCTCTTGGCAAACCCTTCTCTGGGTGCTGGGCTCTGCTGCCGTGCTGAGTGAGGGGAGCGTCTGGCGGAACAGGCACAGCGCTGCCAAGGTCTTGCCCCTGAGATGACAACGGGCAAATGACAGAACTGCCTTCTCCAGTGAGAGAGAACCTCACCCTGCTTCTGTAGGGCTGGCACAGAGCTCCCCGTTTGGGAACAGTGAAGAAAGCCCATGTCCCCAAGCTGGGAATGTTCACCTTGTGGTACACAGCCCCTGGGGAAGGTGACCTGGCCACAGGGTGGCGAGGGGCATCTAAGCTCAAGGACTGCACAAAGAGGGACACTGAGTTCATGAAACTCCCCTTTTTTGGACCCACCTTCACTATGAAGACTTAGGAATCCCAGTTCTGGAAGGAGGAAGGCTTTCATGGCCAGTGTCCTACCTGCACCTTCAGGGTACGGTCCCAGCTGGTCATGGGTGACTTTTCCCATGTGCAGTTTTATTATGGAAAATGAAAGCATCCCTTGGGAAACTGCAGGAGCCATGCCCAGGCACTGCTCCATCCAGCTTCCCACACAGCCCAGCGCCCTGTGGCCATCGCTCCTGGGGGTTCATGGAGCTGAGGACAGGACAGCGCGGCCAGAGGGGCTGGCACCCTCCCTGCCAGGGCTGGGGCGGGCAGGCAGGCACCCTTCCCTGGCCGTGCTGGAGCCCATTGGGTGCTGTCACCCACACCGCAGAGGGTCAGGGGCTCGGTCCCTGATCCAGGTCTGTGAGCAGCAGGGAGCACCGTGCTGTGGGGATGGTGGGATGCACTTGGACCTTCAGCACGTCTCCAACTCACAGCACGCTGAAATAAACAGCAAAAAAACTCGTGAGAAAAGTGGAATTGGCAGAAAACAGCCCCTTTCTGGCTCTAAGCACAAAACAACTTTCTAAATCAACAGCACTTTTTTCCCTCATTTACTCTGGAAGCCTGCTGACACTGGAACTGCTGCAGCCTGCTGTAAACAAGGTCTGAGATGAAAATGTGTCCCCTGCTCCAGCGCAGCCGGACGCCAGCGGCGCGCTGCGGCGGGCACAAACCAGGGCGGGCTCTGCTGGGTAGGGGCCGTTTTACTGCTTTTGTTGGTCACAGTGTGTGCAGCTTGGTTTTTTATTTTTTTATTTTTAAATGACAAGAAAGTCACTTTCTGCCACCTGTGCAGGGTCCCCTCTGGGTCTGCAGCTCGGGTCTGATCCTGCTCGGAGCTGTGGGCAGGTTGGCAGTGGTGTCACTGTCCCTGTGCTCAGCCCAGCGCCTGGCCAGGCTGCGGGAAGCGGAGCTGCCGTGGGATCAGCCATGGACAGACAAACCAGTGGCATGAGGATGGAGCCCAAGGCAGACGGGGCGGGCAGCGGAGTGTCACCGTGTCCCTGTGCCACAGGCCTGGCTATGGCCGTGTGGGCAGTGGGCAAACGGCAGATCCAGCCGTGCCATCGGCGAGGCTCCGGCTGGCAGCAGCCTGGCAGGAGGGGGCTGAGGCTGCCGCAGCGCAGGGGCTGAGTGGGAGCCAGAAACGCGGCGTTAGTGCAAGAAAAGCGGCCGTGGGAGCGCGGTATTCCTTGGATAACATTTTTTCCCTGTCTACTGTGCAATAATAAATGTGAGCTGAAGCGCAGCCAGGGCCCGAGGCGCGGCCGTGGGCGCTGCGCCCGGGGAGATGCCAACCCGGATGCGAAGGGAGAACGATAGGAGCACGGAAAAGCTGGTTTGGGAAGAAATGCTGGGAGAAGCGGAGCTGGGAAGAGAAGGGAAGGCTGGAGGGAGCAGGGACAACAGGCTGCTTCCGAGGGGTCGGGAGCAGTGGGAGCCCAAGCCGCAGGGCTGCTGCTGAGCTGCTGGGGTGGGCACCGGGCTCTGTGCCATGGCTGCTGGTGCCAGGGGCTGCCGCAGGGTCACTCGCCTGGCAGATGCTGTGGGGTCTGCTGTGGGGAGTCGTTCTGCTCCCCATGGCAGTGCTGCCGCTCCCAGTGCTCCCAGCTGTGCTCGGTGCTCCAACACGGGCTCAGTAATGGGTCTCTAATAGTTTATTTCTTTACTTATTTGTAGCTTTTGTAGCTCTTAGCCGGGTGCACACCTTGTGCCAGTGTGAAAATAGAACAAACAGTGTCCTGTAATGGGTTTTCTTTAATTTCCTGCTGAGTTTCGGTGTGCTGCAGTGGGCACAGCTCGCAGAGGTGCTGCCAGGCCACGTGCTGCTAAATGGTGTGTGACCGTCCCTCGAGGGCTCCCTGAGCCCCCGGAGGATGCAGTGCTGATTCAAGTGCTGTGGGTTCCAATCCAGCCTCTAGGAAACAACTTAAGCCTCTAATGAGCTCCGTGGTTGTGTCTCAGAGAGCTCTGCAATGGGAAGAGCTGGGAGCTGCCAGCACCGGTGCCCAGTCGGTCCCGGTTAGCGCCGGGGCTGCTCACGGCTGATGGAGTCCAGCACCCAGGAGAGGTTCAGCTCCAGTGCAGGAGGCTTCCTGGCAGAGATTCTCCTTCTCCCGGGGTCTGACTGGAGGTTGGCAAAAGCTGGGAGGTTTCTGAGCAGGAGAGAGTCAAAACCCATTGGTTACGCTGTGTGGGACTGGCCTGAACCAACAGTGGGGTTGTGTCTCGCGGAGGTGACGCAGAACTTGTTTGACATTTCCTTGCTTCAGCCTGTTACAGCTGTGACATGTTTCTCTGGAGTATTTAATAAATAAGAAGATAAATGAAGCCCAGGACACAGAGATGGCTGTAAGGAGCCAGGCAGAGGACGGGCTCCTGCAGCAAATCTCTCCTAACAGTTTGTCATCCTCTGAAAAGAGGCATTTTTCTCCTGAATGCATTTGGGAAAGAAGCTTTGCTAAGACAGGGAATTAAGCTACTTTTTTTTTTTTTCTTTTAAAATGGTGATAATCAGCTTAACACAATGAGAGGCTCAGTGGAGAAGCTGCTTTGTAATTTTCCCTGGATGAGGGTCCCTGGGGACGTGGAGCAGCCGGGGGGGATATGGGGAGCCCAGGTCAGCACCCAATGTCTGGTGATGCTGCTCCACACCAGCACCCTCCCCTGCGCCCAGGGCTTCATCAGAGCTGAGCTTGGTGCTCGGGGCCAAGAGGCAGTTTTGCTTTATGTGTTTTTGTTTTTTTTTAATTAACAGATTTTATGGTAAAGACACAAAATTAACAGATTTTGTGGTAAAGGTAAAGAGGAGAAGTTTCCTGGTTCTGTTTGATCCTGGTATAATCACATATTCTGTTTAATTTAAAAAACCCCTGTGATTGTCCCAGCCTGGAGTCTGGACACGAGCCTTCAAACTGACTGCACTGGAGCGCAGCATCGCTCCTGCCTCTTCAACAGCACCATCGCTCCTTTAGAGCCTGTGCACTGATTTGCTTTAGACACCCTTCAGAGAGGGCATTCAGCTCCTCGGGGGCCAGCAGGGTAAAAAAATCTGATATTTAAAAAAACCCCTGGATATATATATAATAATAGAATCACAGCAGTTGGAAAAGACCTTTAAGATAATTGAGTCCATAAACCCAGCACTGCCAATTCCACCTCTAACCCATGTCCCTCAGCACCTTGTCTACCCAACTTTTAAATCCCACCAGGGAAGGTGACTCTACCACCTCCCTGAAAATATATGTGCCTGCCACAGAATCATAGAATGGTTTGAGTTTGGAAGGGACCTCAAAGGTCACCCAGTCCCAACCCCGCTGCCAGCAGCAGGGACACCTTCCACTAGACCAGGTTGCTCAAAGCCTCATCCAACCTGGCCGAGAACACTTCCAGGGAGGAGCAGCCACAGCTTCTCTGCCCAACCTGGGCCAGGGTCTCACCACCCTCACACCAAAGAATTTCTCCCTCAGATCTCATCTCCATCTCCCCTCTGCCACTTTCAAGCCATCACCCCTTGTTCTGTCACTCCCTGCCCTTGGCCAAAGTCCCTCCCCAGCCTTCCTGGAGCCCCTTCAGGTACTGGGAGGCCACTGGAAGGTCGCCCTGGAGCCTTCTGTTCTCCAGGCTGAACAGCCCCAACTCTCTCAGCCTGTCCTCACAGCAGAGCTCCTCCAGCCCTTGCATCATCCTCATGGCCTCCTCTGGACTGGCTCCAGCAGGTCCATGTCCTTCTGTAGTTGGTGGCCCCAGAAGCACCCCCCGTACCGTACGTGCACGGCTGTCAGAGCATGAGTTTGGCCACTGGCCCTTGGCTGGGTGCAGGGTCTGGGGCCATGCTGAGGTGGCAGGGTGACATGGGTCTGGGGGCTGTCCCACCCCCTGGGCACCCAAGCCCAGGTGAGGAGAGGCGCCTGCCCGGGTTGGCATGTGTGGCTTCGGCCAAAACCCCACTGAGCACCTGCAGCCCCCTCGCTCCCAAAAGTGTAAAATCCCATTTCCAGAGAAAACCCAAATGCTCTGCAGGTGGCTGGGAAGCCTGAGTGGCAGGAGCTGGCCCTGGGCACCTATTTCAGTGTTTTCTTTTCAAAGCAGCGGCAGTGAGTGCCCCTGGCAGAGCCAGAGCTGCCAGCATTTCACAGCAACGCGTGGAACGAGAGAGAAAAAACCCTGGAAGAGTCCTGCTTCCTGGGGAGGTTTGTGAATGTGGTCTGGGGAGGAGCGAGGGTGCTCACTGCCTTGACCAGCAGACCCTGACATCAATTAAACGCTGCTGCTGAGGTGAGGTCAGGAGTCATTCTAACCCGCTCATGTCTTCACGCGCTGTGGATGTGTTTAAGCTCTTTGCTGAGATGCTGTGGTGTGACCATTCCCTCCAGTGCCCTGTTCCTAGTTCAGTAGTGGGAAATACAGCGGGTTGTGCTGAATCGGCTCTGCCTCAGTCAGGCCCTTGCGAAGGAAATCCCCTTAGTTCCAGTTTTGGTTTAGTTTTTTCACCGTAGCCTTTTGAGTGGCTTTGGCAACGGCCATCCCGCTGGTGTCACCCTTCCCAAGGGTGAGCCTTAGAGTGAGCCACCATGGGACAGCCACACCTCGAGTTCCCCAGGGAAACCCCTTTTTTGGGTGTTTCTGGCCTTGCCCGATGCTCACCTAGTGCTCATCATCTCGTGCTCGCCATCAAAGGGTGGCTGCTCATTATTGGCGTGGGGCCAGCTGGTGGCGGTGACCCCCGGCTGTGTCACTGGGTCCGCGTGGGACCCACTGCGGGGACAATGCCCCTTCCCAAGCGGCCGTGCCGGGGGCTGTGGGGGTCCTGCCACCAACACACCCCCAACTTACCTCGGGGTGACACGGGTGTCTCCGTGGCAGCTGGCATTGGGAGCGTGGCAGCCCAACGCCAGCGATGCCACAGTCATTGCCGAGCCATATTCCCAGGGCTAGGGAGCCAGGCTGGGCTTTGCCGGGGGGCACACGGATAGGGAGGGGGTGGCTGGGGACCAGGTGACAGGGTGGTGTAGGTCCCAGGGTGCCCAGCTCTGCAGGAGCATGGGGATGTGATGGGAAGGACAGATTGGGATGGAGGAAATGCCACGTCTCAGTGCTGCAGGGGGACCTGGCTTCCACCCCACAACCCCGCTCTGCCTCGACAGAGCTTCGTACAAAGTGGCTTTGACCGGGGACTGTCCTGGTCAGTTTGCAGCCACGTGGAGCTCTCCCACCCACTGCTGATGTGGAGGTCAGAGCTGGTGTGGAGATCAGAGCTGGTGTGGTGGTCAGAGCTGGTGTGGAGATCAGAGCTGGTGTGGAGATCAGAGCTGATGCAGAGGTCGGAGCTGGTGTGGAGATCAGAGCTGGTGTGGAGATCAGAGCTGATGCAGAGGTCGGAGCTGATGCAGAGGTCAGAGCTGGTGCAGAGGTCAGAGCTGGTGTGGAGATCAGAGCTGATACAGAGGTCAGAGCTTTTGACTCAGTGCTTTGCTGCTCCACAGACTTTCCACATGATTTGGGACACCTCCATCACTCCTTGTCCCCATCTCTCCTGCTGACAGCATTCCCCAGCCCAGGGAAGGGCTGGAGCGTGGAACAGATGGTCCAGGCTCTGAGGCCGAGATACAACAGGGAGCAGAGAGACTGGAGCACTCATGGTGGCTGGGAGCTCTGGGGAGGGCGGGAGGGACAGGATGACTGTGATGTTCAGCTGTGCACCACAAACCCCACATCCTTCCTCAACATGGAGCCAACATCTGTTCTCCTGCCCTGCTAGAGGAGGACGCTGGTCTCTGCTGTTCCTGCCTGATGGTGCTGGCGGTGGGGGATCTGTCTATCGAAATGGTTTGGAGTGTCTCTCCTCGGTCAGTACCTGGAGCTGCACATCTCCAGGTGTGCCTCCATCTTTCTACATTACATTCTGCAAATCACAGAGTGCAGCTGGTAGGGAGAGCAGCAGCCTTGGGACCAGCTGTAGTTTCAAGTGACACATTCCGAGCGGGGAAGCGGCTCCAGCCCGGACGCGTGATTCCTGTGTAAACCTGAACGCTCCTACAGGGACCTTCTCCTCTTTAAATCACAGCATCAGTGCCAGCAAGAGCACTGGCATCTGGGGAGTGATCTCCTCCATGCACAGAGGGTCTGTCAGGTTCCAGGTCTGACTGGATACAGCGCGTTAGCAGCTCTGCCGGCCTGGCGTCAGCGGGAGCGAGCAGCACACTCCAGTCGCTCTCACAGCAGAGATCTTGCAAGCCACCGGCAGCCTGACACACTTCTCCATATGTTATGTAAAGGAACTGTTTACAATATGAGCTGGCAAATATCATATAATAGAACTAATAATTAGATGACACTGAAATGTGACTCATTTTGAGTGATCTCATGTGCGTATTTATACCCTTCAAAGTACTGGTAGGAAAGAAGAGCAAAAGCTTCTCCAGGAGCATCACCCCGGCAAGCAAACCGCTGTGGCCCCCAGCCCAGGACTTCTGGGGTGCACAGCCCAGTTCAGCCCAGTGTCCCAGGGGATTTCTGGGGTGCACAGCCCAGTTTAGCCCAGTGTCCCAGGGGCAGTTCTGGGGTGCACAGCCCAGTTCAGCCCAGTGTCCCAGGGGCAGTTCTGGTGCTGAGAAGGTGCCCTTGGTGCAGCACATCCAGCTCAAGAGGCACTGACATGGGCAAGCTGAGGAGCTGCTGCTTTGGTAACACTGAGCAGGACGAGGACATCGCAGAAAACAGAGGAAAACTGTCAAAAATTAGCAATTTGCTGCCCTTTGCCATGGTAAAATCCATCTGCTGTCCTCATTTTGGCTAAAGCCATCTGACTTCTGCCTCCTAAATCCTTCTCCCTCCCAGCACCAGGCTGGCTCTCTTCCCTCCCATCAGCTGGGTGCAGAGCTGATGGGAGCCCCTTGGCCACCACATCCCATCCCGTCCCACCTGCGGAGCTGGCAGCTGCTGCTGGCAGTGTCCTGGCTCCAAAACCCGGCTGGGAACCACCGCGCCCAGCGAGGCTCCTGGGGCAGCTGGGTCACCCAGAGCCTGGGTACCTTCAAATGTTAACTCTGGCATTTAATTGCAGGTAGCAGTGGCAGCGAGGCTGGTCATGGTGCGGTAACGAAGCCCAAGGTGTGTGTTGAGCAGCTGCTGTTGGGGGTAGCAGAGCGGTGGGAAGGAGCGGTGACAGCACAGCCAGCGCCGTGTCCCCACCGCGGGGTCCCTCCAAGAGCTGCAGGAGCAGTTCACAAGGTGCAAATTAGTGCTGGGGTTTGCTGGGTTGGACCTTGTCACAACTTAATTTCAGTTTACCTTGGTCTGAGAGGCCAAGGTTCTCTTGTTTGATGTTTTAAAGCATTCAGTCTATGAGTCAAAGCGGAGCCCAGGACATGGCCCCTCGGCTTCTTGGTGTCGGGTGCTGATGTAAAGGATGACAGGGCTGCGTGGCTCCGGCTGCTCCATTCCCTCCTGGACATTTCCCACCAGTGTGAACGTACCAGTGCTTCTAGATCTGCTCCCAACTCCTGTGGGCACTGAGGGCTTCGTGTTGGGCAAATTACAAAAGCACCGTTTGTGCCTCGCCAGTGCAGCGCATTTTCTGCCTCCCCGCCCTTCACAGCAAAGTACTGGGAATTCCTGACTGTGAGATCCTACAATGCCCAGGGTGACGGGTACAAGGGCCACCCACAATGAAGCAGGTTGGTCACTGGGATACTGGACCCTCAGGGAAGGGGCCTGTTCTGCGGCTGGGACTGGGCTCTTGCTGCATTCCAGGAATGGGGAACTCAGGGACGTGCTGGAAGAGCCTGTTTCTTCAACCCCCTTCAAACGAGGGTGTTAGGAGCCATCCAAGGCAGGAGCTGTAAAACTGCTCTCCCTGCGAGGCTGGGTGTTGCAGTAAGAAATTTCAAATGTGTCATTCAAAGTGGAAAAATATAGCATAAGTTACAACTGGATCTTAGCATCTGAGGTACACGCGCGTGTTGTGTTTATACAGCCCCCCCGTACGTGAGTGTGTAGCTGATGGGGTATTTTTAGCTGCAGTGAAAATTGATCCTATTCATAAGCTCCCTGGTTGGTATAAATTGATTAGGAAAAGCAGCAACTGAAAGCTTTTGTTTCTATAAAAATGTAAAGAACATACACAATTCTAGAAAGGAAACTGAATTCAAAATGAATTTTGAAGGTTTTTAGGGCCTCTTGCTCCAAGAAGGACAGGGAGGTGCTGGAGCGTGTCCAGAGAAGGGCAGCGGAGCTGGGGAAGGGTCTGGAGCACAAGTGTGCTGAGTTCCCGGCTGAGGGAACTGGGGGTGTTGAGCCTGGAGAACAGGAGGCTGAGGGGAGACCTTCTGGCTCTGTCCAAGTCCCTGCAAGGAGGGTGCAGAGAGGTGGGGGTGGGTCTGTTCAACCAAGGAGCAAGGGACAGGACAAGAGGAAATGGGCTCCAGTTGTGCCCAGGGCAGTTGAGATTGGATGTGAGGAAGAATTTCTTTGCTGAAAGGGTTCTGAGGCATTGGAAGGGGTTGCCCAGGGCAGTGGTGGAGTCCCCATCCCTGGAGGGATTGAAGAGTCGTGTAGACACAGTCCTGAGGGACATGGGGTAGTGGGGGACTGGTCAGTGTTGGGTTCATGGTTGGACTTGATGAGCTTAAAGGGCTTTTCCAATCCAGGCCATCCTGGGATGCTGGGATTCTGTGCCATCCCTTCCAGGGCAGGTGGAGATGTTTCCTGAGCAGGTGGGGGTCCGGCACCGCTGCTGCCTGCAGCTCCTGCTCTGCCTCGCACCCTCAGCTCCCGCTGACCCCGGTGTGGATCGGGAGCTGCCAGGCACAGGCTGAGCCGGGCGAGCTGCAGGCAGGGCTGGGCTCTATTTTGGGCACAGATAACTATACTTAGGGCTGAGTCATCCCTTCCAGTATCAGTTGCAGCAGAGCTTCAACCAGCAGAGCCGGTGCCCAAACCCACTGGCCGAGAGCTGGGGCCACGGGGTCACCCTGGAGCCTCTCAGCTGGCCTTGACAGCCACGGATCCGGCCCAGGGTGACAGCGCCAGTACTGGATCTGGTCCCTTCTCACTGCCAGAGCCCATGTGGGGCCGTGGGCTGAATCACGACTGGTGACTGGGAGCAGGGAGGTGGGTGCTGTGTCTGCACTGGGCCCCATCCCTGGCTGCATCCCTCGTGGGGCACTGTGGCCTGGGATGGCAGTGCTGGGAGAGCTGTGAGCCAGAAACTCAGGTCTGCTTCCTTACCTCGTCCATTAAGGGCAACTGCTTATCCCACCACTTACTGGGGCACAGCATTCACTGGTAGGCACTGGTATGCAATGGTATACAGTGGGATTCACTGGTATTCACCGGTATTCACTGATATTCAATGTATTCAGTGTTATTCACTGGTATTCAGTGGTATTCACTGGTGTTCAATGGTATTCACTGGTATTCACTGATATTCACTGGTATTCAATGGTGTTCACTGGTATTCACTGGTATTCAGTGTATTCAGTCTTATTCACTGGTATTCAATGGTATTCACTGGTATTCAATGGTGTTCACTGGTGCTCACTGGTATTTAACCTCTTTTCATTCTAGGAGCCTGATGATGAGCCCAGAGCCAGCCAAAGCCGCTTTTCAGTCCACTCATGAAGACCCCCCTCGGAGGCGGCCGCAGCCATGGGAGGTAGCGCTGGTGTGGCACCAGCCCTGCCAGCAACCAGCAATGTTTTTCTGTGCAGATCTATTCCCCATGCAGAGAGGGAAGGCTGGGGAACATTTTCATTGAATCGCATCCAAGCAGGCAAGTCAGCCTCCTCCATCTGCTTGAGGGAGGGTGTAGCTGTTAATTTGCCTCCGTGGGTCTCGGTGCCGGTTTTCTGTGGTGCTCCATCAGACACCTGGGGGTCACTTCTCCTCTCCTTTGTGCTGCACACAGCTATCACTGGCAGGTGACATTTTGCCCAGTGTTTGAAGGAGAGGAAACAACTTAGAAACAAAAGATCATTTTGGTGAAAAGCTGTTCTGGTGGTAGTGAGAGCTTATAAAACCAGAGCTTCTGCTCTGAATCGAGTCCCTTAAGTAATATCTGAATATTGGCAGATTTTTTTAAAAGCATTTAGCATTGGAAACTTTATTTTTAGTGTGTAAATGTCAAGGCGAACGGCAGCAGCCTTTCAATCTTCCCCCAGCTCCTCCTGTGCGGTGCCCAAAGCTCCCGCTCCCCTCCAGCAGCCCTCCATGGGGCTGGGGACCCCTCAGGGGGGGAGGAGGAGGAGGATGCACCCACCTGGGCCAGGGGGTGATGGGGCTGGGGGGTGATGGGTTGGGGGGTGATGGGATGGGGGTGATGGGATAGAGGATGATGGGATGGGGGGTGATGGGATGGGGATGATGGGATGGGGGTGATGGGATGGGGGGTGATGGGTCCAGGGGATATCGGGGCCAGTGCAGGACTGGGGCGGGCAGGGAGAGGAAGCAACCCCTGTCCCAGCTCTGTCCCTTCCCCAAAGGACTTTGTTTTAAAACAAGTCGTCTTTTCAGAATCTAGGGCAAGTCAGCCTCTTGCCAAAATTAGTCTTTGTGCAAGAGCATGAGAAGGAATTTTAATGGGTGGCTGGTATGTGGGGATGGAGGGAAGGGACTGCTTTTCCTAGCTATGTGCTGTTTTAAATCAGGCTGAAACACCAAACAGCTTCGCACGCTTGCAGCGAGGTTTTACAGGAAGCATCACTGCCACCGCGCAGGAACACACAAGAATGTTAAACAACAACTTACTTTTTCATCTGTGCCAAACATGTCCCGGCGTGTTGCTGAGGCAGATGAGAGCTGCAGCTCCAGAGAAAGCTCCCTCAGAGCCTGGCTGCTGCTTTTATCTGCCCTGGGTGTTGTCACCGCGTCGGTAATTGCTACAAAACCCTGCAAGGTCGTTTTCCGTGTTGTATTTGCCTGATTGTAGCTGAGGGGAGTGGGGAGAGGCAAAACCCATCCTCTGCTGCACCAGCCAGGTCCTGGGGCCCTCTGTGGAGCCAGCAGCTGGGGTGGGGATGGGGATGGGGTGGGGATGGGGTGGGGATGGGGATGGGGTGGGGATGGGGATGGAGAAAGTGATGGGGATGGGGATGGGGTGAGGATAGGGATGAGGATGGGGTTGGGGATGGGGATGGGGTGAGGATAGGGATGGGGATGGGGATGGGGATGGGGTGAGGATAGGGATGGGGATGGGGTTGGGGATAGGCATGAGGATGGGGATGGGGATAGAGATGGGGATGGGGATGGGCTGGTTCAGCAGCTGGTCTCCAGCCGGTGGTCCCTGGCTGGCATTGCCGCCCTGAGCAGCTCCGGTGCAGGTACGCAGTAGAGGACCTGGCCAGTTGTGGAATGAATATAATAGAAAACAGGGAAATGGGAGTTGCCTGGGAAAAAAATAATTACATGTGTGCACGCCCAGCTCCGTCCTGACTCCTACCCCTTGTCAGCACAACCCAGACCTGCCCCGCTGCCTCCCCTGCCCGTGGGCTCTGCCGGCTCCTCCGGCTGCCGGCACCTGAACGGCACCTACAAAATCATCCAAAGGGGCTGATAATTTGTGATTTCTTTTTGTGAAAATTACATTTGACTTTGTAAACTAGAATTCATAGGTACAGTCCCCTCCCTAAAGCAAAGTGGTTTATCATTTTTAAGTGTAATTTTATAATCTCTGCCAGTGCTGGTCCCAACACTCCCAACGAAGCCGCGTGTGTCCGTCGGGACGTGCTGTGTGGCAGCAGCACTAATTCACTGCTCTCCTGGAGCAGGAACAGGACCCACGCAAGGTTCTGCTCTTACTGGTTACATGGGATGTACTGGTCTGTCTGACGGCTCAGACAGACCCTGTGTGACCTGATTTTGCATTAATCTGTGTTTCTGGAGGCACCTGCTGCTCCAGGAGGGGTTCCTCTCTGCTGCTGAAGCCTTCTGGGAGCAGAGGTTTCTCAGGGTGGTGGATGAGCCACAACACTGGTGTTTGTGGAGCAGAAGCAGCTCCTGGCTGTGCTGGGGATGCCTGACGCGGCTGTTCAGGGTGTTTCAGCCCAGGGCAGAGCCAGCCTGCAAGGGCTCCCTTCCCCACCTCAGTCAGTCCCTTCTGTCCTGGTATCAAGGGTAGAGCCTTGGGATGATGATCCAGATGCTGGATAATGATGTCCGATAGTCAGTGCCATCTGCTCTGCAGCTCAGGACTTGCTTCTGCCTCCTCCTGGGTGCTCACCCCTTGTGTTCTCCCTGCTCCACTTTCCTGGCTGCTGGCTGGGTCAACTGCCCTGGCCCCAGCAGCCTCCTTTCCGCTGAGTCAGCAGCTACCTCCATTGCTGAACCATTCCTCAGTCCCTGTCTTGGAGAAAAAGCAGCTTCCCACAAAAGGCTGTTCTTTGCAGTGGAAGGAAATGCATCTTTAAGCGTTTGCTCTTTTAACCAACCCCACTTTCACAGAGACATCTCTGTTAGCGAGCACGTGCTGCCAGGGGGTTGGCAGGGGCTGGCGTGCCCACGCACAGCACCAGGGCATGGAGCTCTGCCAGCCATGGGCAGGGGACAAACCCAGCGTGGCCATGTCCTGGGTGTCTGTCCCCAGCCCCTGCATGGCCGTGTCCTGGGTCTGTCCCCAGCCCCTGCGTGGCCGTGTCCTGGGTATCTGTCCCCAGCCCCTGCGTGGCCATGTGCTCGCAGCCATCATGGTGCTTCACACAGTGCACACGTGGAAGTGGTCCCATCAGTGGCCAGTGACATGTAGAGGGACCTGGAATTGGCTCTTAATGTCACTAAAACAAACTTTCCTCTGGGTAGGGTCCATGAGAGCCACAGGGCTCCTGCTGATGGGTCTCGGTCTGTCCCCACGTCGCTGCCATCTCCGGGAGGAGAGTGCAGGGTGGCTGCTGCTGCTGCTGCTGAGGAAGAGTCATCAGCAGAGTGGGAAAGACTTGGATGAATTATTTACACAAATAGCTCTGCTGCTCCCTGGCTACACGGGAATGCCAGGAAGGGTAAATGGTGTTCCGAGCACTTTAAGGAGCGGATGTTCTGGGGTCACCCTGGGATGGCAGGATGCTCCTGTCGGAGGGCAGAGCCCACGGTGCAGGCACAGGCCTGGGAACAGCCACTCCAGACCCTGGTGATGGAGTCCAACTCTTGCCCTAGCACAGGACAGTTGCAAGGTTCACACCATGTCCCTGAGGGCACACGTTGGCCAAATGCTGCTGGAATCTTGTCAGGCTTGGTGCCATGAGCACCTCCCTGGGGAGCCTGTGCCAGTGCTCCACCACCCTCTGCCTCAAGAACCTTTTCCTCATGGCCAACCTGGTTTCTGTCACCTTGCAGGACGGTGACACTGTTCCCAAATGAGCCCTGTGCTGGTGTGTGTGTCCCAGGGGCCATAAATACACCCTGAGCCTCCCTGTCCTCTCGGTGCCCCACATAGAGGCACTGCTCGTTTGTGTGACACTGCTCAGGTGTGTGACACTGCTCAGGTGTGTGACACCCATGCTCAGCTGCCATGGAGCTTGTGAAGTCCCCAGGGATTTACATTTCTGCCAGCAGACAGGGCTGGTTGGGTCCCAGCAGCCCCGAACAGCCCAGCAGCTCTGTCTCTAACCCTCGGCCAGGTTTACCCCACTGCCTGCCTCACTGCTGGTGATGATTTGGGGTAAATCCCATGGGAATGTGGCACTTCTCCCAGCAGCCTCCAAGCACTGACCTGCTCCCAGCCCACCAGAATTCAGCCCAAACCATACAGCGCTGTTCCCAGCATCTCCAGCTCGCATCGGAGCAGAAGCCTGGTGCTGGCAGCAGTGACCTGAGCTGCACGGATTGAAACCCCCATTATTTTGTTATTTCTCTCTCCAGCCCATTGCCATCACCACAGGCTTCTCTTCTATTTCCTAATGCTGTAAAATATTTATTTTTTAAAGTTTGTAAACAAATATTCCTTATTTCATGTGCTGCCTTACATCTGCCAGAGTAAGAGCAAACCACATTTGCACACTCAGGCCAAGGTTAGAGGAAGCCAGAAATAAATGCACAGTCAGTTCAGGTATCAGAGGAAGGCATTTGCATGCTGCAAGCTGCTGTTTATGCTGAACGTAATCAGCAAGAGCAGAGCTTCACAAACCCCATCTTTCTAGACCTGACTTGTGAGTGGTTCAGGGTTCCTGTGCTGAGGGTGGAGGAAGCCAAGGGGTCCTAGTGGGTGTCAGATGGGAAAGGGGACTTTGGAAAGGTGTGAATCAGCACTATTTGGTGCAGAGGGAATCCATTTACTGATAAGAAAATATTACAATTAAAGGGATATTACAGGAAAGCTAAAAAGTCTTTGTGAAGCGCAAAGATAAAGTAAGAATGGTAAAAAGAAATGAAAATATAATAGGTAATAAAATAAAGCAGGTGATGAATCACAAAATTGCCTAGATTGGAAAGGACCTTTAAGATGATTGAGTCCAACCATTAATGAAATAGAGATCTATCACATCCCATGGACAACTCCCCGCTGTGTGACCTTAGGGCAGCTGCAGGCAGAGAAACAAGTGAACAGCACGAAACCAGAGGTCACCATGAAATCTGAAACACCTGTACTGTCAGGCAAGGTATGGGTCAAAAAGGGAGTCAAATATTTAAATTGGTTTTAAATGTCAAGCCATTTAGGGAGGAACAGTCACTCTGCATCCTGCAACAACAGCAGCAAGGGTCAGCTCACTGCCACCGGACCCACACGTGTTTTACCTTCCTCTGTGCTGGGAGGGGGGTCCTTCCCCTTCCCCTTCCCCTTCCCCTTCCCCTTGCCCTTCCCCTTCCTCTTCCCCTTCCCCAAAGATCCTGGAAGGGAAAGCGTCCCGTCCCCCCTCAGTGTGATGCTCAGCTCATCACACTGGTCCTTCTCAAGGTCTAAATTGTACCTGCTCTGCAAACCTTTCATTCCCTGTTTGTCAGTCCGTGTGGCTGTCTGGAGAGTCACCTGGGAACAGGAATTACCTGCAGGAACACAGAGGCTGGAGGAGTGGTTGGTGACTTTATTGGTGTGGTGTCACAGGGGGTTGCTAGGTGCAGTGCCAGGAACGCTGGGGCTGCAGTTCTGCCGCCACTAAAAATAGTCACAACTTCAAAAGCCATGCCTAACACTGAGAGTGCATGCAAACACCTCGTGCTTGACTGAAAAACAAAATCTTTTAAATTAATTTAAATTATAGACAGATAAGGGGAATTTTTTTTAACTACAATTTAATTAAAGCAATTACACAGCCTGAGCCTAAATCCCACATAACACTGTCTCTGCAGATATTGCAGTGAAATTTCACTAGTATTTACAGAAAAATTGAACTTACTCAACAAGATTAAAGTCACAGTACAATAGAAAAATAAACATTTTCACGTCTATATTTTAAGCACACTGTCATTCACAGCCACAAAATAAGGAGTGGTTTTAATTCACAAGAAGCCATATGTCTTCAAACAATCTGAAATCATTGTGCCAGTACAGCAGTGCTGGGCTGGAGGAGACTGATGCAGTGCAAAGCACCTGAAGTTTGAAATATTACAGCAAATCCAAGTCCTACTCAAGCAGGTGGGCTTTTTCAAAGTGAAAGTCTTTTAGTGTCAGGCTAAACCAGCTGCCACCCCAGGGCCAGCATCCCCTGCAGAGCCCCAGGGCCAGCATCCCCTGCAGAGCCCCAGGGCCAGCATCCCCCGCAGAGCCCCAGGGCCAGCATCCCCCGCAGAGCCCCAGGGCCAGCATCCCCCGCAGCTCTGCTCGTGCCATCCCCTTCGTGACGGGCAGCTGTGGAACGCGGCTGCACAGGGGCTTGAAATACATTTTTCATACTCAAATTCAACTTCAGGCCTGTCACTTCCCTCAACAGCGTTACCGGGGCGGAGACAACCCTTGCAGGTAATAAACATCAACGGATAGGCTTGCAAAATAGAGACTTTATCCCAGAAATGAGTAATAAATACCTGTGTTAAGATATACTACTCTCTATTAGCGTTTTTTTCTGGTCCAATCTGAAGACAAAAACTAGTAACAAGAAGAAGAAAAAAAAAAAAAAGACTTGCAGAAAGGCAACGAGCAGGTTTTTGTCTCCTGTCACCCTGGAGCCAGTGTGATTAACTGCTCAGCCCTGCCTTTCCCATCAGGACTGTCTGTGGTGGCAGTGGGAAAGAAGAGCCCTGTCCATAAGGCTCAGGGGGACTCAGCCCTGTGACGGGAGCAGCCGAGGCTCAGGCTGGTGGGTGGGCACCCTGCACAGGGGCACCCAGAGCTTTGTGCCCCCACCTTGTCCTTCCTCATCAAGAAAGTGAAGAGGAGGCTGCTGGGCTGGGGAACACCTGACCCAAGGGTTTAGTCCATGGGCTCACACCGTGGACACAAACCCTCGGCAGAGGAAGGCAGTGGGATGCTCTGCAGTGTGCACGAGACATGTCCCCTCAGCGTCCCACAGTCACCTCACTGGGGAAGCTGGGCTGGGACCAGCTCATCAAGGCAACCTCCTGCTCAACGTGGGGTCAGGTGAGGCACACCTGGGACCCCGAGATCATTATCTCACTAAATCGGTGTCACATGAACTGGATTAAAGCAAAATACCCTCTCTGTGATGATATGAAAATGTACAAACTGACAGCAGCTCATGTGTAGGTTTCACACTGATTTCATCTTGTATGAAAGATTACCATATGTGGGAGTTAATGGGCATAGAGGAGGTAAAAAAAATAACCCTGTGAGCTGGGGGAAGCAAAATACAGATAACGAATAACAGGGTGTTTCGCTGGGTCACTGTAGAGTGCTTTGGCAAATCACTATTTACCTCAGACCTTCTGGCATCTTCAGTGAATGATTTGTATTTATTAAAACATTCCCCAATATATCCAGAGGAAAAAAAACAGGTTAAGAGCATGGCCATGAAAACATGAAGTGTTTAATCTCACTTGCTAGTTGAAGGCTAACACACCACCTGATACAGTGGAACTTTTAGGTGCTTTCCTGTAGCGAGGTGATGAGCTGGAGCTCATTCCTAGTGAACACAACCCATCGTCATCACTGCTTATTAATGATCAGCCCACAGGCTGCAGCTGAGATCACACTCCCCTTGCATGTTGGATAGGTCAGAGAGAAACTCCAGTCGAGCGGCTCAGGGAAAGGCTTCTTCAGCTGCACCCATCACACAGGTCTGTGTAGGAGCAGAGGGATCGCGGCGGGACGCTCGGGCTGCTGCACGGACTGTCTTCCACAAAGACACGGCAGTAACTGCCCAAAGGCAAACAGTTAATAACAGACTCGCCAAGTTCCCCAGGAGCCAATGGCTCTAGTCACCACACTGCCTGGAGAAGGTCTGCTCGGTTTTTGCCCCAGTGGTGCCCAATGCCCTGGTCTGACCAGCTTCCTCACTGATGGGATGGCCCAACAGGCGCGATTCCCTCACACTGCAGGTGAAAAATAATTGTGTGGGAGGCGAGCTGAATCTGGTGTGATTCTGCAGTGGTTCCAACCACCCCATGGCAAATACAGCAACACTTTAAAAACCAGCTGGAACTTTAAATGGGATTGCAGGCTCAGCTTCACGTTCCAGCTGGATTCAGAGGCAGCTGTGACACGTCCATGTCCAGCAGGGAGTCGCATCGGAGCAGGATGTGGTGTGAGGTGTCGGCTCTGCAGGTCAGAGGATCCAAAACAAGATGGACAAGAAACTGTGTAAAATGTGTTCAACAATCCTTGGCGTTCGGTGAGAGGCTCCTGTGCACTTCTGTGAGGGGAAGATGCTGAGTGCAGTCGCTGCCATGGCTGATGGTCAGAAGTGATCGTCATTAAGTAATCAAAACAGAGCTCAGTAATGAGCTGGGTGGATTATCCGGCCAGTGGCACAGCTCTCTTCAAGGCAAGATGAACAGAGCGAGCTTTCAGCGGTTCAGGAGGCAAGCAGAAGAACATTGCAGGTGTTCCAGACCCACAGGCCTGCAGGAAGACAACAGAACGGAGGTGGCTGTCCTGACAGAGGTGGCTCTCCCTGGCAGGGCGTCTGTCTGGGCCGTGGGTCTCTCCCCCAGCACACTCCTATGGCCAGGACCGTGGGATTCTGTTGCACTTGGGTTTCCTCCCCACGGGAATAACCACCCAGCTCTGCCATCTTTGAGAGACACACTGCAAATAGACTGTAAGCACCTACATGAGGCCCGACCTGGGCGTGCGGCTCTACGTTCTGCTGTGCCTGCTCAGGGTCTTTTTTCAGCCGTGGATTAGTGGAACATTTTATTTCCTAACTGAAAGAGAGAAATAGACCACAAAATGCTGGGAAAGGAACACGATTTTAAACCTAGAGAGAAGCAGATTCAGAGAACATCCTATTTTTATGCTTTCTCTCCGTTTAATTCATCTGCCGTTCCTAACAAGACATGCCTCAGCTGAATGAAGTCTCAAATAATCACATAATAGCAGAAGTCATTTCTTGGGAACCAGGCTCATTCTCTGGTGATATAAATAGGCTGTGCTGTTCCGCAGCCTTTTGTCAGTGGGGATTAATTAGCAATTGACCCTTGGTTGGGACTTCACTACCTCTAGGTTTTTCATCTTATAGGGCTAAATGAGATCTTAACATTGCTTCAAACAGCTGTGCTTCCTAAGCAGTAGTTTAATTTCTCTCTAGGCTATAAATCAGTGGTTTAATTTATCACTAGGTGACATATCAACACTGAATAGTCAGGGTGGAATTGAGTTTATTATAAAGATGTTCTGTTAGAAGACACAGTATTACAGTGATTGAAACATGCTGTTCAATTTTCCATTAATGCCCAATTCTGAATATGAACACAGAGAACCACACTTTACTTTACATTCAGCTTTCTAATAAATAAGTTCAATAAATAGGGATTTTGCAGATTAAGTAGCCGTACGTGTGAACAGAAGCTGCTTTACATGTTGTCAAAAAATAACTAGAGCTATTCTTGTTGGTTACCAATCACTGGAAATCAGTAAGTAAAATAGGAGTATTTTACTCTTACTATGAAGACTGGAGGAACAAGGATCTGTTAAAATCACCCTTAGGCTTACACAGAACTTAATTTTGTACACTAAATTTATAATTTAGAGCATGCTTCCATACCATTTTTAGCACACACTATTTTCAAATACATTTCTTAAAAATATGAGACATGAAGAAGAGTGCCCATGTAAGACACTGCCTGCGCTCCGATCACTAGCTCTTGTGTTACACAATACTGCAGTTGGACTAATTTTGGACGATGTATTCCACGTCTGGAGAAGATACATAATAAAGAGCCAGGTTTAGTCTGTAGTATATTGCAACAACCTGTTAATACAGTAATTTATTTGTCACAGTACAAAAAACCTAATTCCCCCAATTATTTATATTTATATATATATATAATATATAATCCATTTATATTATCCATTTCAATAACTACTTTCTTGGGAAACAACTCTTTTGTCACCTCTAAAGATTGCCAGGAACATTCTCGTACCAAATGGAAAGGCAGGTGACTCGGCAGCTGTAGTTTCACTTGCCTAGCAGCACAGTGATGTTCAGCACGCACACTGCCCACGTTCCACCCGTGCACCGCTCCAGCACGGCTCCCAACACCGGCAGTCAAAACCAGAGAGGTGCTGGGCAGGCTCGGGAAGGGCCTCAGTCCGTGCTCAGCCGTTCCTCCGGCTCCACCACGCCGGTTCTCCTCAGCAGGATGGGACCATCGCTGCTCAGAACCAAGCCGCCTCCGCGGGCGCTCGCACGCCGACAGCTGCTCACAGAGCGGCACGTGCGAAGCAGGCGGCTGCTGGCAGCGGCTCCTCGACAGACCTGCCCATCTGCCGTGGTGAGGTGGCAGCTCACCTGGAAACCCACCTGCCTTTAAGGGGCGAGGTGGTGGGGGGTGTCCAGATTTTTCATGAACAACCATCGTCATCTGGAAGCATAATCATGCACACACCAGTAAGCCTACTTCTTGTAAAACACCGGCACTCCAAGAAGACTGACTCGTAAATGCTACCAAACTATCCAGTAATTACCGACACTAAAAGTAGATGAAGAAATAATAAAACCGTAAAGGTGAGATAACCACATCATGACTTGGATTGAAATCCTTGTTTACAACGGCAAGTGAGCAAAAGGCTAGGTATGCGGACTGAGCCCTGGAAGAGAAGACACTGCCCGCTCTTATTGTTATTTCCTAAGTGTAAAGAGAGGCTAATTGAGAACATTTTTGAATGTGGGAGACTAAGTCATTAAAACAGAAGCACTTGGATCGCTTTCTTCCTTTGGGGGATTTACTTCATTTTACTTTATCTGACACAAGTCAGAAAGAAAAGAGAACATTCTAGGGAGAAGGAAAGCTGAATTTTGACATGTTACTTTCCATTAAAATTCTCCCACTGACTTTGTTAGGCTTTTTCTAAGATCAGAACGTGAGGCTTTACCTAAAACAAATCTGAGAGACTGGTAGGTTTTCCTCCCATACTTGCAGCGCTACAGTGTCCTACTGCCTCAAAGGAAAGGATTTTCTCAAACTGTTCCCAAACCTTTCGCATCTGTTCACAAACTCGTGTCTCCGTTCTGTTTATACTCAGATAAAATATTGAGAGTCATTTCCTCGCTTTTGGACTGCACGTTGTGTTCGCTTCTTCTGGACGATTTCCTGGTCGCCCTGGAAAGCCGCCTTCGGAAGGTGTCACCCGCCAGGAAGTAAAGGATGGGGTCGACGCAGCTGTTGAGGCTGGCCAGCCCCCTCGTCACCTGGTAGGTGGCATAGACCTTATCGTTGAAGGCACACATTTGTGGAGTCTGAAAATCCACCCTGGCTCTTAGATTTAAGGTCTTCATCACGTGGAAGGGAAGGTAAGACACAGCAAAGACCGTCAACACAATAATAACCAGGTAAATCGACTTTCTCCTGAGAGGAGAATTGTCCAAATCTTTGTAAATCAAAGCTTTCACAATGAGCCCATAGCAGCCAAGGATCAGTATGAAGGGGATGCAGAACATAAGCACGGTGGTGCACATGCTGTAAATGAAGTAACTTCTCAGGTAATCATCGGCCGTTGTGTCATAGCATGTCGTGGTTTTATTCTTCCTTATCCCTGTTCCCGAGTAGAAGAGTATGGGAGAAATCACAGCCACCACGATGACCCAGACCAGGGTGCTGATGTACACCGCGTTCTTCTTCTTCAGCCTCCCCAGAGACTTCAAGGGGTGCACCACTCCCGTGTACCTGTGCACGCTTATGCAAGTGAGAAACAAAATACTGCCGTACAGGTTCACGTGGAAGATGAACCTCTGCAGTTTGCACATGATATCTCCGAAGATCCAGTCAGTTTTATTGAAGTAGTAAAAGATGAGGGCAGGCAGAGTCAAGACATACAGGAAATCGGCCAGTGCCAAGTTGAACATGTAAACTGAGATGCCGCTCCAAGGCCTCATATGGAAGACAAACATCCAGATGGCCACGCTGTTGCCCAAAAACCCAGTGATGAAGACCAGAATGTAGACGGTGGGCAGGTAATAGAACTGGAAGCCAGTTTTGGTCAGGGAACACTTGGTGGTGGCGTTTCCCGCAGACCAGCCGCTGCTGGATAACAGGTTGGGTTCAGTTCCATTCAAAGCAGCAGAAAAGAGGACTTCGGTCATGATCCTTCCACCAGAGTCACATCAGTCCGAGGTGAAGCAACAGAGTCTCTACAGGAACGCATCTAGAAAAAGAAAAGAGCCAAACCCTCACTGGGAGGCAAACCCTGCCTTGTCTCCGGAGCGTTTCCCAGCGGCTGCGCTCGGCTGAGCCTCTGCCCCCCGCGCAGGTCGGTCTGGCGTGGGGCGCGGACCGTCCCCCTGCAGCCCGGGGACACCTCGGCCGTGGATGCGGCCGGACCCCTTCCAGCCTCGGCCAGAACCGGGACCGGACCGGGCAGGCGGGGCGGGGGCGAGAGCGGCAGCGGGGCCGGGAGCGTGGAACGGGAACAGGCGAGAGCGGCAGCGGGGCCGGGCGAGCGCCACCGCCCCGGCCGCCTCCGAGGCTGCCGGCCCCGTCCCACAGCCCGCCCGACCCCGCTCCCTCCGGCTCCCCCAGCTCACCTCAGCCCGTCCAACTCCCCCAACCCGCCCGGCACGGCTCCCCTCGCTCCCGCCCGGCTCTCTCCAGCTCCCACAGCCCGCCCGGCACGGTTCCCTCCAGCTCACACAGCCCCCCGGCACGGCTCCCCTCGCTCTCTCCCGCTCCCCTCGCTCCCGCCCGGCTCCGCCGGCTCCTACAACACGCCCAGCTCAGCTCCCCTCGCTCCCGCCCGCTCCACTCAGCCCGCCTGGCTCCCTCCGGCTCCCCTAGGTCACCTCAGCCCGCCTGGCCCCGCTCCCCGCCTCGCCCCCAACCACCGCCGCCGCGCCCCAGCCCGGCTCCGAGAAGCGCCGGGGCCGCCCCCACCTGCCTCCCGCGGTGCCCTTCGCAGCCCGCGCTCGCCTCTCCTCGCCGCCGGCAGCGTCCGCCCGGCGGGGGGCGGCGTCCCGCCCGCAGCTGCCCCGGCCGAGCCGGCTCCCATCGCCGGGCAGGGCAGGGCAGGGCCGGGCAGGGCGGCCGGGGGCAGCAGCTCTACGGCACCGCGGGGCGACCCTCCATCGTGGCACCGCCGCCGCGGGGAGAGCGGCCGCTGCCCCTCTGCTGCGGGAGGCAGCACGGCAGCCCCGGGCGGACTGGGGCGGGCGGGCGGGATGAGGAGTCGACTCGGCCCAGGGATGCACTGCCCGCCCCCCGCACCGCCCTCACAGCGGGCGGCGCTCGCCGCTCCCCGCCCGCAACACATGGCGGCCGGGCCGGGCCGGGCCGGTGCTGCGGAGCCGCCCCGCCGGGGCAGTGGGCTGTGACCCCCGCCCCGCACACACCGCGCCCCGGCGGGGCCGCAACGCCAGCCCAGGATCACCCGGCCCACCCCGACCCGGGGCTGCGGCTAGCTGAAGCGGTAGCGCAACACACGGTGGGCAGGCGGCATGGCAGGCGTGGTGCCGCCAGCGAGGCTAGGGCCCGCGGGCACGGCCACCCTGTTGGGCAGCGTCACCCCTTGCCCAGGGCTCCCGCTGCACGGTGCCACACAGCACGGCCTGCCCGGACCTCCCTGCCGCCGAGGAACCAGAGAATCACAGAGTGCTGTGAGCTGGGAGAGACCCACCAGGATGATGGAGTCCAACCCCTGTCCCTGCACAGGACAATCCCAACATTCACACCATGTCCCTGAGGGCCTTGGCCAAATGCTGCTGGAATCTTGTCAGGCTTGGGGCCAGGAGCACCTCCCTGGGGAGCCTGTCCCAGTGCTCCACCACCCTCTGCCTCAAGAACCTTTTCCTCATGGCCAACCTCCCCCTCCCCTGCCACATCTTCCTGCCATGGCCTCTGCTCCTGGCGTTGGTGGCCAGAGAGAAGAGCTCAGCGCCTGCCCCTCCTCTTCCCCTGGGGAGGAAGTTCTAGACCACGATGAGATCTCCTCTCAGTCCCCTCCAGTCCTCCCAGCGATGGATTAGGGGGACACCACACCTGGGCTAAGTCCCTGCTGTCCATCCCTCGCTGTCCCCAGGGGCTGCCAGCACCGTCACGCAGCGAGGGGCTGCCAGGTGTGCCGCTCCCCTTCCCGGATTTAGCCTCCACTCAACCCTTTGAGATCTGCTCTGCAGCCTGGTTTAAGCAACACGAACATGTTAATTGCTGTAAATGGAACAGCTGAGCAGAAATATGCTCTACTGACCTCTAATTAAGCACTATACATTTGGCACTTGAGTCAGAATACGATTATTATTTATTGTCTTAGCAAAACACAAGCTGCTGGTTTCAGCCATTTCTTCCTCGCTCACATTTGAGTTAGGATGTGTGGTGAGTGATACATGAGCTAGTCATATCTGCTCTCAGCTAAAAGCTGTGTTCTAGACAGAGGATTATTAGTACTTCATGAATATGTATTCATTTTTCAAACTTTTGAGTCTGTCAAAATTATAAAACTACTTTGTTGGGAAAGCTTAATTGGGAAATCAGCTGTGTATTGTACCCTGGGAGGAATACACAAGTGGATGCAGATGGAGCTGCAGCTCTTTTGGGGCAAGTTACACAGACTACAACTTTGAAGCAACAGCTTAAATTTTGTAAATATAAGACCTTTTCTTTTTGTGTATTAGTTGTTTTATTATTTTTGTACTTATCCACTAACTGCATATTTACTAATTTGAAGATTCTTTTTAATTTTAATACAAACTGAATGTGAAGAGGAAGGAAAGCAAAAAATGAGACAAGAGCAGCAACACCTGTAAAGTCGGTGTTGTAGAGCAAACCTGGTTCACAAACTGTTCAGTGGTGCCCTCTAGGATTTTACAGCGCTAGCAAGAATGAAACCTTAGCCTCAGCATTCCCACGAGAGAAAACACCCAACCCACAAACCAGACGTGCGGTGAAGAGAGGATAAAAATGTCAAGCCCATCTTGCTCCTCAGAGCATCGGCTGCATGGCTAAAACCAGAATTTATTTTATAAGAGACTTGGATTATTGTGTTAAAAAAATGCACCCTCCTCCCCCCCTCCCCAAAGCGATGCTATTAGCATATGAGAAGCCTTTTCGTGTATCTTTCCCTTTTAAATTGTTATTTCGTTGCTGATTTTCTCAGCCCCATTGCTAACATGGAGCTGCTCTTGGCAGCTTCCTTGAATTCCCCGTCTTGAGCAAATTTTGAGTCATACCGAAGCAGCGTTAGATAGCATCAGTAAACATGCACTCTGAACCACTGCCTGTTTTCCTGTTACCTAAGCAGCGCCATAAATCCAAACCGTGGAGACGAAAGGTCGGAGCAGCAGCCCAGGGAGCCCGCAGCTGCCCGGGGAAGGAGCATTCCTCGGGATTAGCGCTGGTGCCGAGGCCGGTCGCAGGGCTGAGCCGCGGGGACCGTGCTGTGCCGTGCGCGGGTGCCGGCAGTGCCAGCGTCAGCAGGAGGAGGTGGCTGTGTGTGCCGCCTTTGCCCGGGCACCCCTGGCAGCACTCCCACTCCCGACCTCAGCCTTAACGCTGACATGATGCTGGTGGGGACAGGAGAGGCAACACCCGATCCAGCGTGGAGCCGTGGCTGTGTGGAGCGGTGACACCGCATCTGGCGTAGCCTTCCTGCAGGACCAAGGTGCGTGTTCATGGTTGAATACAAGCACAGAAATATCCCAAGGCAGAACTGACTCTGTACCAGACCCATGCTTCACATCCATCAGCTGCGGGACTGTTGATCCCTTCCTAACCACTCCAGATTTATCATCCAGGCTGAGAGACTTCAATTGATTTAGTCTGCTGTGCCAGGGCAGGATTTTCCAAGATACCTGACTCATCCCTGTAACTTTTTTTCTGAGTGTCATCTCATTTTTCAATGGCTTTTTGGAAGAAGGGTGGGCTCCCAAGCAGACACCTCAGTGCCAGTGTTGTGGACGTTGAGGACAAGCAGCAGTTTCTGAGGGTACCCTCGAGTGTGTAACTTCCCACTCCCAAGTCCTCTCCCGCCTTCTCCCGGGGAAGAACCTCCACCACCATCAGATTAGGTGCTAGCCCATACTGCAAACAGCAGCATCTTTCCAGAGCCCCGCTCCCCTTGCCTCACAAGAGCGGGAAAGAGCCATTTCCCTTTTCAATGCACATTTTTGACATCACTGGCACTCTTGCCGCCTTCTTTCTCCTGCCTCACTCACACACCTCACTTCATCCAGGCTTCCCTTTTCCTTTTTGATTCCTCAGTTACTGTCACTGCTTGGTATTTCATCCTTTGCCTAGCCCAGCAAACATCACCAGTTGTCTCTGCCTACACTCTATTTCCCCTCTTGCTCCAGTGAGGGGTTGGCCGGGCGCTGCTGAGGGAGGGCAGAGGTGTGCGAAGACAGGGACCCTCGCTGGCACCTTGGACTGGCCAGGGAAAGCCCCCTCCCCTGCGTCCAGCCCGT
This sequence comes from Caprimulgus europaeus, assembly GCA_907165065.1. The sequence goes on along the minus strand of OU015531.1, from coordinate 868,335 downwards.
GCTGCAGAAGCAGCTCCATCCCTGCTGCTCCATCGGCACCGCCCTCCTGAGCCTGCCAGTACTGGAAATGGAAATCTCACATACTGGTTTGAACAGTTTGCACATTCTGACTGCAATGCTTCAGCTGCAAAAGGGCCAAGCACTCACACTTGAAGAACGAGGCATGTTTTCCAGCAGCCCTACTGTTACCCGCCCTCATACACAGCCAGCAGATCCACGTCTCCCCGCTCGTGCCTCGGATCTGCTCTGATTTTGGACCACAGCGACAAACCACTCTGCCTTAGCACCCTTCCCCCCGAGCTCCAGCATATGCCTGCTAGCTGAACAGGGCTCTGCCTGGTAGAGCTGAAACTGAACTCATTCCAGCTTTGCCTCCTAACGCACTTTCTACAAAATCTGGGACTTGATCTCACCAATTTCCACCAAACTGAATGTTTTGTTCTGTTAACAGCTGATTTAACTCAAACGGATGATATATCCCTAACGAGGAAGGAAAGCTTGCTCCAGAGCAAATGGAAATTCCCCGTCAGCCCAATTAGCGCTGAACTATCGTGGTGTGTGGGTGTGCAAAGGGAACGAGCTGGACATAAATCCAGCTGTTTCTACCTGTTGGGTTTGGCTGTCGGGAAGGCTTAGGTGCAGATTTCAGTATTTCAGGGTGTGTTGGTATGAATGCTGGGGCAAAACCGGCTGCAGGCTGAGAGGCTGCTGGAAAGAACCTCCATAATAAATTGTCGCAACACGTGCTTGCAGTGAGGGTCAATGTATACATGTATGTGTGTGTGTGTGTGTGTGTGTGTGTATACACATGTGTGTGTAAGGCACCCCGTGTCACCCCAGGAGCCCTGCTGAAGGATGGGTGCGCAGAGAACTCAGATAGTGAGCTGCTCCTGGCTCCCTGCTCCAGGACCTCTTATCTGCTGCAAAAAATACCTATTTCACATTTTCCCTGGACTAGCTTGTGACCTCCCTGTTGGCTTCTGAGGAGCTTCATTCCCCTTCTCATTAGGAAACTCTTTAGGTCGAATAACGCTTTCTTACACAGTGTTTCTTTTCTCTAGTCTCTGCAGTTTCCTGTCTTCCTTTTTCATCTGTCACAGAAGACAGCATCTCTTCCCTGCACCCTCTACAGAGCGTGCAGACTTTCCACAGTGAGCCTGAAATCCTAATTTATTTTATTTTAAAATACTACTGCCTGCAGTATATAAAATACTTCACCTCCAAAGCTGGAGGAGGTCCCTCAGCTGGACTTCCAATGGCCACCTGCACATAGGTGAGAACTGAGGAAATTCTGCTTTAAAGGATTTGAGCCATTTATACAAAAAAAGGAAAGCTCGTCCTTGTCTGTCTAAAAATACTTGAAAATACACAGCAGACAGGCTGGTAGCAATGGCTGCTTACCCCAGGTTTGGTTTCCTTCCAACCTTAGCTTCACATACTGAAAATGCCCAGGTTTGGCCTGGGCTGGTGAGGAAATCTATTTGGGAAAGGTGAGGGGGAGCAGACAGGTGTGTGGAAAGTTGCTTTTGTGCAATAAGCCACTTCTGTCACCTTCCTGTCAGAACCTGTGGCCCTTGGCATCTGGGGTGGGAGGCTGAACGCTGGCAAGGAGATGGTGTGCAGGACAAAAATGCCCATCACAGTCAAGCAGACCAGGAAGGTGTGTGGAATACCCCACTAGAGATGCCCCATTGTCCCTTTTCCCACTTGTGACAGGCTGGGGAAGGGGGTTCCTGCACCAGCCCAGGGATCCTACGGAACAGGCTTGGCCAGGGAAGAGGAGTGCGTGTGTCCCTTGGGGGGGCACGAGGGGAGCAGGGGACCCCGGCTCCAGGATCACAGCCCTGGCACATCGTCCCACCGCGAGCCCAGCATGGCACAGGACCTGCTCAGAGCCGCGAGCCTCGGCTGCCTCTGTTCACCTCGCCTCGGAAAGCACACCTGGGCAATGGCAGCTCCAGGGCTGGCAGGAACTATTAGCCGTGCCCGTGGCAGATACGACGTGCGCGGCTGCTTGCGAGCAAGTCTGAACCGAGTCCCCAGCCTGCTCACACAAACTGCCAGCAGAATCCCTGCCCAAAGCTCAGCTGGGGCCTCTGCCAGCAAAGTCTCTGCTTTGCCCTCCTGTGCTGGCTGTCCCTGCAGAGTGGCAGCTGCTGTCCTTGTCACCACTGGAGAAAAGGAGGCTGAGGGGAGACCTTCCGGCTCTGTCCAGCTCCCTGCAAGGAGGGTGCAGAGAGGTGGGGACGGGTCTGTTCAACCAAGGAACAAGGGACAGGACAAGAGGAAATGGGCTCCAGTTGTGGCCAGGGCAGTTGAGATGGGATGTGAGGAAGAATTTCTTTGCTGAAAGGGTTCTGAGGCATTGGAAGGGGTTGCCCAGGGCAGTGGTGGAGTCCCCATCCCTGGAGGGATTGAAGAGTCGTGTAGACACAGTGCTGAGGGACAGGGGTCAGTGGGAACTGGTCAGTGCTGGGTTCATGGTTGGACCCAATGAGCTTAAAGGGCTTTTCCAGTCCAGGCAATCCTGGGATTCTTTTCTCTTGGAGACTGTCAGCTGGCTGCACAGGGGGTGACAAAATCCTGCTGTGCTCTGGTCCTCAGGAGATGGCCCTGATCCCGCTGCTCTCCCCACCCCGGTGTGAGGAGCGGGCGGCTGTGTGCATTTTTAATGTCTGAGCTGACATTTTGCTGTCTTGACAACAAAAGCTGTTCACGGGCTAATTAAGTAGATCTGCACACAGCGTAACGCAATCCCCACGGAGTGACAGAGTCCCAACAGGGTGTGAACTTTGGAGGACAGGGTGACACAGTATTGTGCATGCAACAGATTATAGTTTGATAACAGTCATGGGTAATGTGGTGAGCGGCTCGCACGGGAATTCAGAGTGCTTGGTCTGTAAGGCCCTGGCAAGTCTCTGACACCACTGTCACACAGTCCCATTGGGATGAACACTGTAAGTCTTCTCTTCTACCTCCTTGCCTTAATTAATATCATAAACCAACGAGACTAAGGAAACTGCTGGCTCAGAGTGCCTCCTGTATTTCAGAATATGCAAACAGTTTCTGATCAGCGCTGCCCCTCTGATACAACACAGCAATAAATAGAGTTAACAGAGGTGACTTATTAATCCTCATAGAGCAACTGTCCTTCCAGAGTCTAAAGATGATGCAGAATACTGGAAAACTTGTTCTAATTACAGCAGGGAGCATTTTGCCTTCTTCCTATAGTGCCATTTTAATTTGAAATTACTATTCTCCGTAGAAAAGATCTTTTGTTCAGCTAACAGCCAAGAAAGACAATTCTACTGAGGTTTAATAGTGTGATAATGCTCACATTACACGGTTTCCTCCAACGGCCAAGAAGACAAACAGGCAGGATACAGCGAGGATCTCATACCAAGGGCGACACAATTAAGTATTTCAATTAAGTACTTGCTACCTACTGCCCCGAGGGAACTGCAGGCAGTGCTCCCCCTGAGGAGCTATAGCCCGACAACCTGCCAGCATCTCGGTGGGGGACAGGGACAGGCTTTCCTGTCACAGGGACACATCCCCACGGGGCCACCCAGAAGCCCTGCCCTGCTCCTCCTGCTCCCCCAAAGCCTTTCCTACCCCCAGATCCGTGCTACCACTGCAGCAAAGCTGATTTCCCCCAGAGCCCAGCCCCGGGGCGGCAGCACCGCATCTCACCCTGCTGCTGTTTGGAGACCACTCCGATGTTCACTGGAGCTGGCTGGCAAGGAGATGTCCAGTCATGTACATCTGCATCATGGGTTGGCATCGGGGAAGAATGGGTGTGTGAGAGCCACCTTTCCTGAGAAGAGCTCTTCAGAAGCAGAGCTTTGCATGTGTCTTCACTGCTCACCTCCGGGCAGGCTTTGGCTCTGTCTTGCCTCTTGTAGGCACCTGTGGCTTACGGGTGTGGTGAGGCACCCGTGCCGACAGCAAGAGCTGGGTGATCAGCGCAGCAGGGACATTCCTCAGGCTGCAGAGACTGGAGCAAAGCCCCAGCTTTTCTCTGATTTGGCTGCAGCAAACCCACGCTCCCTGGGCGTCAGCGATGGCTCTTCAAGGACATCTCTGCCTGTGGCGGGGCAAGCGCTGGGCTGGCTGGGAAATGCACCGGCACTGCGGACAGCACTGGTGTGCCACGTGTAAGGAGATGTCCTGGCAATGACCCCGAGCTCTAACAACACACAGGGACCCTGTGATCGGGTCATCTGCTTGGTTTTTCTAATAGATCCTAAGGATCTACTTTGGCGCTGGTTTGACAGCAAGGGTGAAGTGCAACCCTTGCCCAAGTCTCACTGGCGGTGATGAAACCCAAGTGGCCCTGGGTGATGGTGGTGTCCCTTGTCCTGCCTGCCCATGACACCAGCCCTACCTGTCCCTTCCTCTCATCAGTTTGCCTTTTTGCAAAATGTTCTCCCTCACGTTCCTGCCCAAAGGGTTTAATTTGGGGAAGGAAGGGCCTTGAAAATACCAGTAATGGAAATGGAAACTAACTGATTCCATTCAGTGCTGCTGCATAATGAATCCTGGATTTTTAGCTGTCCTGCCAATAGTCTATTTTATTTTATTTTGGGAATATCTGAAAATATGGTGATGACAAAGAAGTGACAGGAGTTCAGCCTAAGTGTTAGAAGTCCCTTTTTTTTGGACTCTCATCCGAGGGGTTTGAAGCTGGCAGGGGTCAGAGCACCCTTCAGTACCTCTGCACCGATGCCTCGGTGCCCAGAGCCTTTCATTCCTCCTCCAGCTATTGTTCTCTTCCTCATTATCCTGCAGCTCTTTCTCCCTCCCAGCCGCTCTGCCCTCCCTCTCCCCAGAGCTCTTCCTCCCTGGGAGCTGCTGCGGGGGCCGCAGTCGCTCTCATCCCAGGATGCTCTCCCGGGGTCTGTCCCACCACAGGCTGGGACCCAGCGAGGTGAACCCTTCCCTGGCCGCCTCTCTGAGCCCCTGCACCCCTCAGCTCTGTAACTCTGTGAGACTTTAGGATGCATGTGACAACTTACCATTAAATTCCACAGCTCCCGTTGACAATTAGGAAGGAGGTGATGGTAAGGAATAAACAAAGAGACACGTCAGTACCTGAAACACAAAAGCTTAATGAAAAGCTAATCATGTCGTACAACGAGACGCCAGCTCAGCTCTTACTGGAAACAAATACCCTGGCAATCATTACGAAGGCCATTTCGGATTTAATGTGCAGTTGCTGAAGCAACAGCTTCAGTTTGAGCTGCAGCTCAAGGCTGAAGCACTGAGTCCTGGTCAGAAGCATCACTGCTGCAGGAACTCTTCTGTCCCCAAGTCCCTTATTTAAATTCCAAATACAGATACACCTGGTTTGGATCCGAGTCATTATAAAACAGATATGATAGGCATGAGGACTGCAGAAAAAAACCATAAACCCATAAATTTAAAGCTATTCTGGGAGATTATAAGGCAAAGTTAGCAGGTGCCTCAGGTGAGGTGTGCATGGCCACAAGAAGAAAGGCTCTCGAGGGGCAGACGCAGCACAGGGCTGGTGGGAAGTCCTGGCTCAACCCCACAAGTTCCCACCTTCCCTCAGGAAACCGGGTGCCGTTCCAGACCAGCTGATGAATGTTCCCACGGCTCTGTACGGCGCCGTTACAGGCTGCACTGGTCCTGCAGCTGTGGCTGCTGGTCCTACAGCTGTGGCTGCTGTCCCTGCAAATGGCCCGTCCCCATCAGAACCCCCCTGTTTCAGGGAGTCGCACTGGGATCAGCTCTCTCACTGTGTCTGATCTATTGGAGCTTCCATACTTTACACCCCTGATTTTGTCTCCTGTTTCTCACCAAATGAGTCACTTTTCTGATTTTCTACCACCCACTGTGTGCAACCATTTTGCACACTAATCCCTCCCAGATGCCCACTGGGTTGGGTACCGAGCGATGCTTCCACTGCCCAGCTGCTGCCAACACTTCCCCAGACAAACCCCACCCAGAACAAGCTAAACTCATCCCTGGAGCATATCCAGTGCCACCATCATTACTTCAAGGGTAAATTTAGCCAAAATCAGCCCAGCATCCACCTTCCCCTGAGCTTCACAGGTCCATTCCCACATGGCATTGCATCCCACTACGGCAGCGGGACTCTCTGCACCCCACTGTGGTGACAGGACCCTCTGCTCCACACCCAGGCAAGGCCCGTGGCTGCTGCCCACCATGGCACGTCTTTCCCTCCTGCCTTTCAGCCTGCTCACACTGCGCTAATGCTTTCCATCCCCTTAATGCTTATTTATCAAGCTCTTAAGGGATTAACCTTTGGCTTTTAAAATTGGAGCTGCAGGAGCTTATTTCAGGAGCCTAGACTAAAAATGCACTGGAAAAAAAATAATCATTGGCATATATAATCTTTTTTATAATCTCTAGAATTTATCTAAAAGAACCCACTGTTAAGGAAAAATACCTCCGTTAATGTTCAAACACCAGTGAGTATGCTTGTTGTTGTATGAACCTTTTAAAGCTATTAATGATTGATTTTAATGCCTTCTACTTAATGGAGGGGCAAGGTCAGCACTGACTTAAAACCATAACAAACCTATGTGTAGAAAGGGAAAAAAATCCTCTGTGAGTTTTTACTTGCCACTTTGATTTTTAATATAAGTAAAACCAAGAGCCGTTATAAATGAGGGCAGGTGGAACAGCTGCTCTCCCAGAACTGCCGAGATCGATACCAAACCACACTGCTCTTTCATATGGGGCTTCTTGAGAGAAACAGGACCAGCATCATCGTGCAGAGCTTGCTGGGAAGCACTGGTGTTGCAGCTGTGGTGGATCCCATGTGGTGGATCCCATGTGATGGATCCCACGTAATCCCATGGCATCAACCGGCACTTTGCCAAAATCGTCCCTTACAAGTTCCTCTAAGAGTTCCTTAGGGATAATGTCTGTGAAGTACTGAGATAGGCAGTGTGATATTCAGCCAAGCACCCCAAATCTACACCCAAATCACCAATTCATGCATGCAGGAACAGCACACCAGGAAACTGGCGCTGTCACAGAGCCCTGACCCGGCTCTGACCAGAGCCGCCTTCGGTGCAGGCTCTGCTCATCTCCAGCAGCCCATTGTCCCATCCTCCACTAATGAACATAACTCTGCTTTAGGGTCTATCTCATTAAGTGCTTTTCAATTGTTCTTATGACACCTGTCATCTGTGCTCTGGTGTTTTGTTCACACTGAGAGTTATTTTACTGTCAGCTGCTTTAGCTTCTTTCAGCCCTGGCTGTGAGAATGGAGGGGGAAATAAAGGCAACCGTGGCTCTGTGGGACCTGGGATCGCCCTGGCACCCTCCCAGCACCCCATCCCGCACCCTCTCCCTGCCCAGGCCAGCTCTGCCCCTGGGGACCCTCCAGCTGCCCCTGTCCTCGCTGGGGAAGGGCAGGGTGGGCTCTACCTGCACCCACAGCTGCCAGCTGACCCGGCTTAGACCCCCAAACTGCCCCGCGCTGCCCGCCTCGCCTTTCTGTACCCCTGGCCTTTAAGAAATGGCATCTCCACACGTAATAACAAACATTTAAAATCTTGATTTGACAGAGGTGAATCGTTCAGAGAAGGGAAGGTTCCCTGTGACTGCGTGGCCTTATGGATACAGCCGAGATGTGCTGGTGAGCTGGGGACACAAATTGCTCCAGCCTTGGAGAGCCCTTTGACAGGCTGTGCTGCTGCTGCTGACAACCACAGACAGAGGGATGGATTTACTGCAATCCCAGGGTCTGGAGGTGAGATACCTCTGGTGATCCCTCCCTTGCTATGGGCATTGCTGGTGGCCCAGTTTCCCCTTATCTCTACTGAGAAGGGACAAGAGGACAAAGAGGGAAAAAATTCCTTCAGCCTGAGTCACTGAGGAAGAAAAAAAATGTCAGTAGGAGACAGAGAGTTCCACTGATTGAAATTGTGACATTTGCAGTAGATTTGTGTAGTCCTGGTGCAAAAACTTGCAATCAAGTAGTGGCTTATCCTACAAAACGTGCCTCTGTCCCCGAGCCCCCTCCAGGCACAGCTCTGCCCGGCCACCACCCTGCACTCGGGTTTTTTCTCAGCAGATTGCTTCCTCAGTTACAAACTAGAGACTGACATTTTTCCCACTGTGCTGGCTCGAAAACCAATGGGCAGGTTGTACAGGAATTAAGGTCTAATTTAGCAAAAGAGATGGGCACGGGCAGGAGGAGCTGAGAGGGACACCTCTGCAGCAGCAACCCCAGGAACGGCTTCCTAAGGAGCCAGAAGCTGTAAATTCACTGCTGTGAGCCCTGGCAGGAAGGCAGCGTGCCCGTACCCCTGCCCATACCCCTGCCCGTACCCCTGGTCCCAGCCCCATCACAGGGACCACAGGCACTGCAGGGATGGCCAAGGTGCCAGCACTGCCTGCCAAGGGGGACAGACAGCCACGTTTGTGGCTCAGTCTGGTTTTGGCAGATGGACACAAAGTGATGAGGGAGCTCTGGAGGATTTCCCTCCTGCTGTGTTTGCTCTGTGCCCTGCAGGAAGGCATCTCCTCGCTGTCTTAATGGAAATAAATGCCTCCTTGGTGCAGGTGCTAATGAGGCTTCATCTGGGTGGCCAAGGCAGCTGCTGCAGGATCCCTGCCAAACCCGCTCCGTCCCGGCTGCAGCGGAGAAAATAGCAGCCAGGGCAAAGGCTTAGTGCTGGTGTGAAGTAATGAGAGAAGAGGGATCATCCTGCCAGGCTCCCCAGCCAAATAATGAGATTGAATCGCTGAAGTCGTAATTTGGTGGTTAACTGAACAGGACTAATTCTGTGTAAACTGACAGGTCTAATTATTGGGCCCATCTCTAGAAGCCCTCGGGGAGCAGGTGGCCACAGCCTGCTCCCCAGCCACGGGGTTCACAGCGGCTCCAACCATCGCACTATGGCTACACCGTGAGCACTCTGTCTACACAACTCTTCAATCCCTCCAGGGATGGGGACTCCACCACTGCCCTGGGCAACCCCTTCCAATGCCCGAGATCCCATGGGATTTGGCTCAGAAGGGTTTCTTGCCATAAACCCAACTGATGGCCATAGGACACCCCATGGTCCCGCTGTTTCAGCAAAGACAGGAGGGAGCCAGGGCAGGAGGGATGTGGGGGGGATGCCTGCATCCCCGCCCTGCCCAGCCCCACACGCTGCTCCTGGCCCCCGCACTCGTGCACAGCAGCCCAGCAAAACCAGGGCACGTTGGCACTGGGAGGAGACAACCCATCACCCTGCTCACGGTGGTGGCACGCACTGGCACAGGGCGTTTGCTCAGCACAGCAGCAGCTCCTGCCTGGGCTCCACAGCCCTTCCCAAAACTCTCCAAACTAGGGGAAAAAAAATTAAAATCCAGGATGTCAATGATTCTCTGACCCTGTGTCAGAACTCAGCTGTCATCAATTCACTGGGCAGAAGGAGGTCGCTCTGTATAGGGAGCAGCCCGACTGCTCCCAGTGTGCTCCCCAAAATATTCCCTTTCGGGGCTGCTGACCCCCGGAGCCAGCCCAGGCAGGGTGGGCTGAACCCATCTCCTGAAAGCAGAGATGCCGGGTCCCTGCCAGCCGTGCTGCCCTTGGCTGGTAGCCGGGTCAGGCGTCTTACAGCCCCAACAGGAGCTTCTCTTTCACAAGAAAATCGCGTGTCTGGTAGATGTTGATGAGCAGATAAGTGGCGGGGGGGGGGGGGGAGGGGGGGGGGGAGGGGGGGGGGGAAAGGAGGTATGGCGGGGGTGGGGAGAGAGAAGGCCAGATACAAACACTTCCTTCACGTCTCCCGGGAGATGCACAGAAAGCAGGAAAATGCCTTTTTACAACTCTCAGGTGGGCAGTTTCCCCCTGCCCAGCCCACCGAGCCCTAGGCCGTGCGGGAGGGCAGGGGCAGCCCTGGGTCAGGGCACTCACACCACGCAGAGCCGGGAAACCCTCCGGCACCGCCTTGTCCTGCTGGGATTCACCAGCTGCTTTACCCAAACCGCTGCTCGAGGGGAGCTGCCACCCCCCCGTACTCCCCCATGCACCCCCCTGTACCCCCCCATGCACACGGGTCTGTCACCAGCTCTGTTTAATATTAAAGCCCATCTCTTTAGGGGTTGTTTAAAAAAAGGGCTGAGCCTTTGAAATGGGGGGGGGAACACTGAACTGCACCAAACCACATAATTTAATTTATATTAGCTTGTTTAAATTAATTCCGGGTTCTAAAAGGCTGTTTAAAGTCAGGACAAAGAAATCACTGGCAATGTTAACTGTGCCACTTAGAGTAAATAGGCTTTTGCAGAGAAATGTTAAAATAAATATGCTGTTCTCCTAGAGGCCCCACTGATCATTTCATAATGAAAGCAGGCAGGCAGATGAATTTCCTTTCAGTGAAAACACAGAGAAAAAATGACAGGCTCATGGTTATTTACTTTAGGTTTTGAAATGAAATTATGGCAATTATTTTGCTCTTCAGAACACGAAACGCAGAATTAATAGAATTCACAGACGATGAATATTCAATTACCCCGGTTTAGGGTTTTTTCGTGGCTGGTGCTGAAGCATTAACCGACCGTTCCCTCAGAGCTGTGCCTGGCAGTGCTGTCTGCCGGCACGGCCCTGCCAGGGCACTGTGGCCCGGGGCAAGGGGCGATGCTCCGTCGTGGGCCAGGGCACTGTTCCCCGTTCCCGGAGCGGCGGGTGGCGGCAGGGGACAGGGCTGGCAGGTTTGGCGGGGGGCAACAGTGGCCTGGGGGGTGTCACCAGCTGCAACGGGAGCAGAGCCTTCCCCGCCGCGCTGCCTGCTGGTTTCCATAAGGTAATGGACAAACAATGGAGAAGTTTGTAATCAAAGCCCACTCCTGTTCGGGGAGAGGTTTTCCCAGGAACGCCAGAGCAGGGAGTCCGTGCCGGGCGTTACGTGCTGCCCGCAAACCACCGGCCTTGTTTAGATGACAAGTTTAGCCGGTGGGGCCAGCGCGGGGGTCTGTGCGCTCCGGGTGGGCTCAAACACGGGGGTATTTTGGTGGTTCAGCGCTGGCAGGAGCCATCCTTGTCATTAAAGTCACCGGGTGAAGAAAGCTGCCAGCCAGATCCCTGCCCTGCAGCCGTCCCTTCTCTCAGCAGGAGGGAGCAGGACCGTGGCTGGTGGGTAGATACCTGCACACACCTCGTTCACGCATCGCAAACCCGCTCCGACCAAACGCCGTGTTTGTGTGCCACAGACCGAGGCTCCAGAAACCAGGGAACCACGGCCTGAAGAAAGCAGAACTGGTTACGATTTAAAAGCCCCTCTCCAGCCAGGGCACCACGGTGGCTGTGCCTCCTGGGCTGCCCACACTGGCCGTGCCAGGGGTGACAGCTCTGGTCTCTGGGGGCAAGGACCAGGGCAGCATCCCCAGTGCTGATGCTGTGAAAGCTGCCCAGCCCCGCTCCTGGCTCTGGCCAGGATCTAACGCCTGCCCCACGCAGCACCTCCACGTAAGGAGCACTAAGTGCAAGATTCATTTGTCCAGCTCACAACCCTACATTAGGAAACACACAGGTGAAGATATTTCACAGAATCCCAGACTGGTCTGGGTTGGAAGGGACCTTAAAGCTCATCCAGTCCCAACCCCCTGCCAGCAGCAGGGACACCTTCCACTAGACCAGGTTGCTCAAAGCCTCATCCAACCTGGCCTTCAACACTTCCAGAGAGGAGCAGCCACAGCTTCTCTGGGCAACCTGGGCCAGGGTCTCACCACCCTCACACCAAAGAATTTCTTCCTCACATCTCATCTCCATCTCCCCTTTGCCAGTTTCAAGCCATCACCCCTTGTTCTGTCACTCCCTGCCCTTGGCCAAAGTCCCTCCCCACCCTTCCTGGAGCCCCTTCAGGTACTGAAGGTATAACAAGAAATACTTTTTGAAAGCATTTTTCTTCTCACAATGGCAAGGTCATTTTTGTTTTCTTTTTGAAATCAACAAACTACCATTGGCAGTTATTGAAAGAAACAGATGAGAAAAATTGAAACAGTGAAATGCAGGGAAACTGGCTTATTCCAGTCTTCTAACACACCTCCCAGAGGAGATGAGGCCAATCCATAATGCCACCACCACCAAGTTCCACACAGCCCCACTGACGAGGACACCCTGGAGCCAGCACTGAGCTCCACGGGGATGTGCTCTGGGATGGTTCTGCCGGTGCCACAGTTCAAAGGGTTACAGACAATTTCCTCCTATTTCCCTTCCATGGGGTGTCCCGTTAAGGTTGGCGCAGCCGCATGGAAGGAGGGGTTAGAGCAGCCCAAGCAAACGTGTTTACAGCTTCCCATTGGGGTTTGAAAATGTGTTTTCTAAACTGACAGCTGTATATTTTCAGACCTTTCCAAAGCACTTGTTTTCCTTTGTATAGCTTCTGCTTCATTATTCTAATTTAATAAAACCACAGCTAAGGCAGAGACCCGACTCTTTCTGGCTAATGACAGACTTTGATTTGTTTGTACTTCTTGTTATACATTTTTCCTAATTACAAGCATTTTTCAGAGGCAGTTGAAAAAAAAATAAACGAGCAGCTGGTTTGAATGTGCAACCTATTATTGTATTTCTTGGAGCTGGGGAAAAAAGTGTGACATGCACAGGAGGACGGTTTTCAACAGAGGGGGGCACAGAAGGCATTTTCCAGCTGGGAGTCCATCTCACCTCCCTCCATCCCCCAGTGTCATTGCCAAAAAAAAGGGAATTTTTCAGCCTTTCTGGTACCCGGGGGCTTTCCCACAGGGCAGGGAGGAAGAGGATCAGCATCCCCAGGGCCTGAGGGTGATGATGCTCAGAAAGGGAGAAGGAGGGTCTCAAGGGCCCAGGGGAGGACGGACAGGACTGCAAACACAGCAGCAGCTTCACTTGAAAGATGCTTTCCATACAAGTCCCAGAGTTGGGTGCAGTGTGACCCAGTTCAGACCCATCCGTACAACTCCCATTAAATACCGGTGGGAATACCTCCCGAGGCACAGGCAGGCTTGTTTGCCCAAACAGATGATGTTATTTGCAGCACAAACTCACATAGTTTTCAGTCACATATAAGCTTATGCAATAAGAGGACCACGCCAGACACTGGAGCAGAGCTTCCTTGCCAAACCCCGTCCTGCTGTTGCCAGTTGCAGTTTTGGCCACTTCTTGCCATGCAGTTCATTAGAAATCAAGCACATGTTATAAAACTATTGCTAAATGCCTGGGTAACGCGTCCAAGGCAAAGTCCCTGCATGTTTGATTCCTTCCCTGAACAAAGACTGATTTTCCTATGAAAACAAACCACTATGCACTTCTCTTCAGCCCTCAGGCAAGAGGGTTTCTGAAGGTGGTTTTGTTGTTTTTTGTTTTTCCCTTGAAGATAACACATTTTACTGCAGAAACCATTTTAAGACGCGAATCAAAAGAAAAACTGATTAGGAGCCTGTGTTCTTTACTAGGGCAAATTTGGACAGAGCTGTATTTACATCAAACAGTCCACATTTTCCCTTGGCAACGTGCTGTAGAAGGGCTCCAGCCCCAGAAACGCCAGCCAACGCTTCCTGCCTGCCTTTTCGCTGCCCTAGTTTTTGCAAAGCAGTGAAGAAATGCAAGAACATGGTCAGTGGGATGCTGCTGCTGCCAGAACTCCTCTGCCAGCTGCCCACCGTCACCGCTCGCTGTGGCAAGGTGCACAAGGTGCAGAGACCTCACTGAGCGTGGCATCAAGGAAGGAGCTGGGCTGCTCTCTGTGTGTTGCAGTTGAGAATCACCTCTAGATTCAGAGCCTGATGCCCACCCATCCATCCTGTAACGCCTGGAGCCACTCCCCACTTCCCTGCTGAAGCATCTCAGCGGTGCTGTCAGCCACACTCCCCTTCACCCCCTGGCTGGAGGAGGATGAAGGTACGAAGCCAACAAACCCGAGCACGGGGGTACTCCTGCTGCAACGCACATTGCTCAGCCCGGGGCTGGCTGCCCCGCCAGGGGTGAAGCCCCCACTGCAGGGAGTGCAGAACCAGCTTTGGGGTTCTGCACCCTTTGGTATTCACATTGCATCACAAATCCGTGTTTTCTGGTTGAAATGAAACTCAAGGGCTTTTAAATGGATGCTCCTGCGTGTGCAGTGCTGTTTTGGTGGGAGGGAAACACACCCAAGCAGCTCTGTGCAGGTGGCTTTGCGGTGACATGGATCCTGCAGATGTGATGCTGGGTGTGTGGGTCACACCAGCATCCCCCTCTCCCTGGTGCCACAAGCTCGCTGGCCACCCAGCACAGTGGCCCTTGTGCAGATGGGCTGGTCCTGCTGGAAGGGAGGTTTGTGCCTGCCAAGCAGCCGCTCTCCAGGAGCAGTTTCATGGTGGGAAGCAGCAGGACGGGCAGGGATGGGGGCAGCTGGGGCTGGTGGGCAGGTGAACCTTCCTTTGGGGCCCACTTTTACACTGATGGGCAAAAAATAAAGGTAAGTTTTGCTGAGCTGACCCTTCCCTTTGGGGTCACATGAATGTTGAAGCGAGGCCACGCTCCCCCCGAGCAGTTTCTGGTTATCATTTGGTTATTTATGGCGTGACTCCATTCTGTGATTCCACGGGTTCTGCTCACTGCAGGGAGCTGGGAGGATCCCTGGCTCCTTCAGGCCAGGCTGCTTCTGAAAAATAATCCTTCCGCTCCCGCGTCATGCATTTTTAAGCATGATTCATTTAAAAGAAGAATTAATCCCAGTGTGCTTGGCTGGGCAGGGCTTTCATCACGGCAAAGTGGGAGCAGGATCATTAGTGGGAGGCGGGAGGATGCCCACAGGGACCCTGGCATTTTCCTCTAGCTGGGACCTGCTGTGACAGGGAACAAGTCCCTTTGCTTGCCCCAGCCTCAGTTTCCCAGTAATAAATGAGGACAATCAGAATTAACTGCCCTCGCAAAACACCTGGAAATCCAGAAATGCAACAGGCTGTAAAAAAGCTAAATCTATCCAAGAGAGAGAACAGACCTTCACCAGCCAGGAGTTATTAGCTATGACCCAAGAGTTCAGTGCCGCACACACAGACTGGGGTTCAGTGGTGGGTTTGCACCTCCCGCCTGTGCAGTGTGGGGACGGGGGGCTCCAGCCACAGGGCACGGGCAGAGGGGGATGCGCATTGCTCCTTGGATGGGAGCAAGAAGGAAGAGTCAAGAAGAAGCAGAGAAGAGAAAAAAACCCCTCAGCAGTTCCAGTTTGAAAACAAGGAAATGGTGTTATCAGCTCGTTCAAACCATCCCTGCCTGCCCTCAGAGCGCGTGCAGCCAAATTCTCCCGTTTTCTCCCTGCAGAGCACACTCGGGTGCCAGTGCCCTTGGCGCTGGCTCCGGCAGGAGTGAGCAGCAGGAGGAAGAGGATCACAGTGTCCAACTGACTGCAGGTGCTGTCCAGACCCAGAGAAACCCAAACCCCCTCTGCTCCTTCAGCCACAGGAGCATCCGCCGCTGGCTGGGCTGCCACGCGCCGCACCGGGCAGGAAACAGATTGGGCTTTATCTGGTGTCTGCTGCTGCTGCAGCCAGATCCCAGCTGCTTTAGGGTTATCTGCTCCTCTTTGTGATGGACGAGCACGATGGGAAGGCGGGCAAGTGTCCCCCGGGGAGCCCTCTCTCTGCAGCGTCTCCGGCTGCTGGTCCAGCCAGCACCAGACAAACACCCCTGGGGAAAAACTCCCCGAAATAGCAGAGGCTTTCACCACAGGATCAAACCAACCCCCAGCAGCACATCCCACCACGAAGCAGCACGGACTCACCTGTACAGTTGTTTAATTGTGTGTGTGACAGCCGGAGCCCCCGCAGCCAATTCACCCCTCGCTGCGGCGGCGCAGAACCAGAGCTGGGCACAGCAGCACCCAGCGCGCTGCAGACGGCTTCCCACGAGCCTGGCTGTGGTTACACCCCAACCTCCCCTTCACTCAAAACACAGCCACCAAAGACCAACGCTTCCAGCCCAGCTTGTGCCCAGGAAGAGGAGCAGAGTGGCCCAGCACCAGTCTGGGGGCTACCAGCCTCAGTGAATGGCACATGCCCAAGAGACCCATGCCAGGGTCTGTGCTCAGCTGGGCTGGAACAGCAGCACCAGGGTGCTCAGACCTGGTGAACCAGCTAATTTTCAGGTACAAATCATAGAATCACAGACTGGTGGGGGTTGGAAGTGACCTCAGGAGATCATCCAGTCCAACCTCCCTGCCAAAACAGCTCCATCTTGGGCAAGTTGCACAGCAAAGTGCCCAGGTGGGTTTTGAACATCTCCAGCTGGTGCAAGGGCATGGGGATGGCTGGGATGAGGTGGGATGGGACCAGCCACCCCACACCCAGGCAGCCTCTGGCCCCGGCTGTGGGGTGCAGTGCCCCACAGGAGGGCTGAGATCCCCAGCAGGTCAAACAATATTTAGAGTTGAAAAAGCCTGGTTGGTTTTCCAGGGCTGAGAAGAGCGGCTGGCAAAGGCTCCTGCGTCACTTGAACTTTCGGCTGCTCATACCAGAGCTTTTGTTGATATTTTATAACTTTGTTATTTATAAATTTCCTTCCCTCCACAATAGGCTGCTCTGCAGAAACAGATGTTCCACGCAAACAGCTTTGCAAACACTCCTATCGCTTCGGCTGAGTTATCGCCCTGACCCCAGATACCCGCCTGCTTAATAATTAATGACTTTTTTTAATTACTGGAATACTGTGCAGATTCCTCTGGCTCACTGAAGGAGGAAGCCAGACCCATGCTCAGTGTTTTGATGGGAGTGGACAGAGCTGTGTCACAGTGTGGGGCTCGCTGCTCCCCGACAGTTCTGTGCAAACGCCCATCACAGACTATTGGCAAGAGCAGAGCTGGTCCAATAAATAAATAAATAAAGATCAGTATTTCTGTTCCCTGGGAAATTCTGACACATTTTTCAAATGAGCTGTGAATTCTTAAACTTTCGTATTTGCTACTCAGTATTTTGAGTCAAAATATTAATTTTTTCACATTGAATAATGTTAAAAATGCTCGAGCATGGCAGCGTTCCAAGCTGTTCACAACATTTTACTCGGAATAGGACAGACGAGCTAAGTTACAGCGTACGACCTCATAAAACTAACGAACTCGAGAACAAATCTACCAAGAAGTGAGAGGTCTCCTCACCAAAGCTTAATTCTACACTGTCACTGTGATCTCCAAAGTTTTCCTTGTTTAACCCTGGTTTTAAAAGACCTTTGATATTTTCTTTCCTTTTTTTTCTTAAAAAACCCCATACCATTTTGCAGAGTGAGTGACAAGGAGTTTCCCATGTGTTTGCCCCCTGCTAGCCACAATCCCTGGCAAGTGATGCCAAACCTGGGCTCCAGCCCGGGAGGGGACAGACCCGGGGACGTGCATCAGCTATGGATGAGAGCTCGGCTCGCAGCCTCTGCCCCCAGCCCGTGACTGACGAGGGAACACTTCAGTAAAACAAATCCCTGCGTGATTTGCAATCAGTTTGGTTTTTAATGACAGTGCACTGCCCACCAGAATGACATTTTTAGTGACCTGGGTGATGGTGCAGCTGGCGAGGCTCAGAGCGAATGCTCATTTCCTTATCTCTGTTCTTTTACCTGCACAAACGCTCAAAGACCAAAACCCGCCTGGAGACTCAAGCCCCAGCGCGCCCGGCGATGCCCGCGGAGGGACTCGGCCTCACGCGCCTGGCGATGCCCGTGGGACCCGGCCCAGCACCACGCGTCCCCGCTGCGGCTGGGGGACCGGGGGGACAGCACCACGGCTGAGTCCATGTCCCTGTTACTGCAGCAGACGTGGGGATGGTAAAAGCCAGCGGCTTCCCCGCGGCCACGGGTCCCAGAGCAGAGCTGGAGGCTGGCGGTGGCTCTGCGGCGCGGCTGCACTGGGTCAGGTTTGGCAGGAGGACACGGTCCCCTTACCAAAACCACCCTGCTCCAACCCTTGGAGCACATCTGGGGAGAAGAGAGGTGTGTGAGGCAACACGCCTCAACTGTGACAAATACACAGGACCAACACAAGCTCCAGCAGGTTTCAGTGCTCGTTCCCTCCTTTTCTGGAGAGGAGGTGTGAACACAGCCACCATTCACAGAGTCCCAGAATTGCCTCGATTGGGAAAGATCTGCAAGATCATCAAGTGCCATCGTTAACCTCACACTGACAAGTCCCCCAAACCAGGACTGAAACATGTCCCTAACTTCACAGAATTATAGAATCATGGAATCATTTGGTTGGAAAAGATTTTTGAGATTGACTCCAACCATACCTGTCCCCTGTAAAACCAGATCTCTGGGCACCTCATCTGCCCAGCTTTTAAATCCCTCCAGGGATGGGGACTCCACCACTGCCCTGGGCAACCCCTTCCAATGCCTCAGAACCCTTTCAGCAAATAAATTCTTCCTCACATCCCATCTCAACTGCCCTGGCCACAACTGGAGCCCATTTCCTCTTGTCCTGTCCCTTGGTCCTTGGTTGAACAGACCCACCCCCACCTCTCTCCACCCTCCTTGCAGGGACTTGGACAGAGCCAGAAGGTTTCCCCTCAGCCTCCTTTTCTCCAGGCTCAACACCCCCAGTTCCCTCAGCCGGGAACTCAGCACACTTGTGCTCCAGACCCTTCCCCAGCTCCGTTCCCTTCTCTGGACACGCTCCAGCACCTCCAGGTCCTTCCTGCAGTGAGGGGCCCAACACTGGACCCACTATTCAAGGTGCAGCCTCACCAAAGCTGAGTACAGGGGAAAATTTACCCCCAATTAAGCCGATGCCAACACGTGCAGCGCCCGGTGAGGTGGGGTGGCACAGGCTGTTCTCCGGGCACAGTGACATTCAGGATGACGTGGGAAGCCACCATGCGCGCAGGGAGGCTGGAGCCGCTCGGCACAGCCGCTCGGTGCCCGGCGGGGAGACAGCTGGGCCTCCCCCGGACTATTAAAAACCTGGGGATGACTCAGCCTCCCCGGGAGCCGCGGCGGGTGGGGGCGAACCCCGCGGCTGCTGCCAGCCGGCGATGGGCGAGCGGGACGTCCCCGTCACACCGCGGCTCCCCGGCCACGGGCCCCGCGGGGCTGCGGGCAGTGTCCCCGGTGCCCGTGTCCCCCCGGCACCGAGCCGCGCTGGGCAGGCACCGCGCCTCGCCGAAGGCATCGCCGCCTTGGCGCGGGCCGCTGCTCCCAGACAAGAAGAGACACGACGGGGCTGACACGTTTCTTCCCGTTCCCGTTCGAAAGCACACGGGCAGCGCTGCGCAGAGTCCCGCCCCCGGTTCAGCAGAGCTCCCCCCAGAACGAGTCCTCGGCTCGGGGCGCGGGGGTGGACACGGGGGATTAAAAAATTAACACCAAGTGGTGTTTGCCCGGGAGGGGTGGCACAGCACGCTCGGAGCAGGGTGCCAACCCGTGCGTCACCCATTTCTGCCCTGGAGCAGCCTGAACCGTTGCCACTTGGACAGTAAAACCCTTAAGCAGCAGTTTGGTTTGTATCGTTATTAATATCCACTCTATTGGGAAATAATTTACAAATAAAGTCCATGCAAGTGTTTCCCGCCCATCCATCGCAAGAGGAGCATTAAAACTGCGGCACTGCAAACCACTGCCTAGGAGTAGAGGGCAAGGGGAAGGAGAAAAATTAATTTAACAAAGGAAAAATAAAGAAAAAATTTTAAAAAAAGGAAAAAAGAAAAAAAGTATAAACAAAAAAGGGAAAAAATATAAGAAAAAAAAATAGCAGCTCCTCCAGGAGCAGGGCTGTGAAGCGCTGTGGAAAGGGAGCGCCACAAGTTACTGAAACAGGGCGAAATGCAAAATGCCAGAAAATAAATTGGGAAGCGGCGAGGCCTACATTTTAGCTCTGAATATGAAATGACAGAGGAGAGGCCTGTGAAAAACAGAGCTGGGTTCTGGCAGTTTCTGAGGCTGGGTGCTGTGGTGGAGCATCGCCCTGTGCCTGTGCATTGGGGTGTCTCAGGGCATGGAGCCATCCCATCCCGTCCTGCTCCATCCTGTCCTGTTTCATCCCATGCCGTGCCATCCCATTCTGCACCATCCTGTCCCATCCCGTGCTGTCCTGTTCCATCCCATCATGCTTCATCCTGTCCTGCTGCATTATGCCTTGTCTCATCCTGTCCCATCCCATCTCATTCCATGCTGCTCCATCCTGTCCCATCCCATCCTGCCCTGTCCCACGGGATCAGGCAGCACTCAGCCCTGCAGCAGCCCCAGCTCATAGCGGGCTCTCAGTCCCCAGCTGCAGCATTCACCCTGGGAATGATTTGGGGTCGGCCAGACCCCAGGACACAGCTGAGGTGTCAGGAAGGGACCTGAGGGGAGCAGGTCAGAGCCCTGCGAGGTTTGGCTGGTGGGCACAGCCCCATCTTCCTTCCCATGAAGGATGAGAGCTTGTGTCTGCTGGATGTGTGTGTGAATGAGCAGCTGGATGGGGTTTTGCTGCCTGGAAAGCAAAGCGAAGGCTGAATTCCTGAGAAGGAAAACAGATTGGGAAAGAGAGGATTGCCCAATCCACCTCCCTGCGAGTCAGAAAGCAGCAAACCCGGCCCCTCTGCTCTGCCACAGAGAGGGTCTGTCCGACTGGGACACCCAAAGGCAGCTCCTGACACCTGGGACCATGATGGATGGCTGTGGTTATGGGGGTTAACAAGAAGTGGGACACCCAACATCTTCCTGATGAGTTCCAGCAAGGATGGTAAACAACCACCTTAAGCTTACAGTGGTCACATCACAGAATCCCAGACTGGTTTGGGTTGGGAGGGACCTGAAAGCTCATCCAGTCCCAACCCCCCTGCCAGCAGCAGGGACACCTTCCACTAGACCAGGTTGCTCAAAGCCTCATCCAACCTGGCCTTCAACACTTCCAGGGAGGAGCAGCCACAGCTTCTCTGGGCAGCCTGGGCCAGGGTCTCACGGGTTGTTTCATTCCTGTCACCAACACGTCTGTTACCGAGTGTGTGTGTGCAGAAAACTGCCTCCAACTACAGGTCAACGTCCGTGTTTGCCAGCGCTGCGTTATACGAGGTTCCTCCAAAGGACAATCATCTGAGTAAATTTGAACACACAGCCTATTAAGTTCAATTACTGAGACAGCATCGGACACAAACTCATTGAACTCGAGATATGAGTACGAGCCCAGGTGGCTTGTGAGGAGCAAGAGGCACGATCCCACATGAGCAGCACCCCTCAGCTCCACCATGCACCCGGAGATGCTGCTTTCCTGCCCAGCAGGATGTCCATGTCCTGCCCAGTGACATGCCCATGTCCTCCAAACACCCTGGTCCCCACAGCTCGGGGACACCCTGCCCCATACTGGCATCACTCATGGAACAAGAGGACAAGATAAAGCTCTATGTCATGGACAATATGGACAATATGGAATTGAAGAACCCCAGATCCACCCACACGGTGCTGGGTTTCCCTCTGTTCCATATGAAGCGTGGTGGGGAAGTTCTCAGCCCTGGGCTGGAGGAGCATAGCTTGGGGAAACCTTTACCAGAGCAACATTCCAGCCCCCCTGGAGAACCAGCAGCATCCCAGCCACAGCAGAGGGGAAACCCTCCCTGGTGCCTCCACAGCCCACCCACCACACCCAGGAGGACAGGGCTCTGGCAGCCCCTCACCCAGTGCTCCCTGGCTCCCCTTGGCCATGGCCACAGCCCTGGCAGAGCCCAGTGAACCGAGTGCAAAGGGTTTATGAGCTGAAGGGGATTTTGCAGACAAATGGCAGCTCACCAGGGCTGCAGCGTGACAGCGATGGGAAGTGGTGGAGCTCCCTTCCCTGAGCAGCTTTCCCTGCCAGGTGGTTTGTGCCCAAGGTGCTGCTGGAGTCAGAGCACGCGGGGACCTCCCGGCCAACTGACCTCGTGTCAGAGATAAAACACAAACAAGGGCACCACAGACCTAACGCCTGCACCGCGCTTCAGAGACACACGTCCTCCACACAGCACGGGGGTGCTCAGAGGATGGACACAGCGACCACAGTACCTGGCACTGGGAGCAATTAACACAGCAGTGCAGCCGCGGATGAGGTCAGGGAGGGGTGCTGGTGGGTGCCCAGGGACCCCAGAGCAATCTTACAGGGTAAGTTCGATGGTTGTTAACTCCCCCAAACTCCTCCATAAGCCGCTGCTTTTCCCTCTGTGTCTATTTCAGGACGAGGTTTTCAGCTCAGCACAGATGTTCGGAGCTGGGCTCTGTGCAGTGCCAATCTTCTCACATCATTTTCCTTTTTGCACCATAAGTTCTGAGCAGCGGAAGGAGCCGGAGCCAGCAGCTGTCACAGGCTGGTGAAGTGACACATTGGGTGCATTTTCCCCCTTTTCTTGCAGTGGCCAATGCCACAGGTCCTGTGACCACAGTCACAGACCCTCCACCATCAGGGGTTGCCATTTCCTGTGTCCTTCCCAGCCCAAACCCCTTGTTCAGGCAGCACACAGCAAGGTGGGCTGCGATGGCCAACGCTGCAAGGAACACGCCGGACTTAGGGACCTGCTGAGGGACATGGGTCAGTCAGGGACTTGTCAGTGTTGGGTTCATGATGGGACTCGATGAGCTTAAAGGGCTTTTCCAAACCAGGTGATTGTGTGTGATCCTGACACTGCACTGGCTGTTGGGCACCGGCTGCTCCTCCAGCCCAATCCCTTCCCCAGCAGCACACCCCCCCTTCTCCCCAGGAACCAGAGAGAGGTTGATCCACAGAGCACGTGCACAGGCACTAATTACAGAGGTGGCATTTTAAACACAGGTGTGATTTCACCATCAGATCAGTTTTGCTCCAGGACGTGTGGAACGGTCACGACAGCCCCGTGAGAAGCAGTGACCAGAGCTGGCACCAGCCCAGACCCCAGACTCACCCAGCGCCGAATGTGTCCCTGCAGCCAGCGGGCACTAGAGCGGCTCTGCTGGGGACAGCGAGCGCTGGCATTGCTGCTGCCGCTGCTCAGCAAGAGGTGGGTGTGGGAGGAGGTGGAGAGGGACAAGCCAAGCCCCTCCAGAGCCATCTGGGGTCTGTGACACCCTGCGGAGGCACAAACCATGGGCCGGGCCCACCTGGATTTGCCAAGCACACACAGACAGACACTGAGACGGGCTCCACGTCCAGACGAGCCCTCGGAGGAGCTTTTCCCCTGCAGCCGAGGGCGAGATGCGTGCCTGACCCGCGCGCTATCGCCCGGACACAGGCCTCTATTTTTAGCCTTACCAAGACAAACAGCTCGGCCGGGACGCGCCGCTCCGCTTGTGGCCAGTTTTCCCCATGACACTGCACCCCACTAGCGCCGAGGGTCAGATACACAGCTGGCCTTGTGTAAAGTGTGGTTCAGGGCTCTTAAAAACCCACAGAGCTTGAGGGGAAGGTAGAAAGCAACAACTTCCACTCCTGACCTTTTCCCAGAGCAGACCCACGCATTTAGAAAAGCCAAGCAAGCCATGGGTGGACGAGGCAATTAGCAGCACTGCTTTACAGGAGGATTTGGTTTGTTTGCCCTAAGCAGGGGTGTGCAGTGCCCTGCATAGTGCCATGGCCAGGGGCAGCCCTGGCTGTGCCAGCCCGGCTCTGGGGCCCAGGACACTGCCCACCCCCCGGTGACCACAGCCCTAAATACCAAGGGCTCCTTATGCAGCTGGGGCTGGGGAACCAGCACAGCCAGGCAAGTGTGGCTTGGGATCAGTAACAGCACCAAAAAAGAACAGAGAAAAGCATTTCCCTTATAACTGGGAGATATCTCTGGTGCAGACACTGCTCTTCAGCACGAGCATCCCACCTCTCTCCTGGCCAAGCCCATCTGGGCATCTCCCCAAGCCATGCCCACCTCAGCCCAGCCCAGCCCAGCCCAGCCATGCCCATGCCCAGCCACCAGCAGCACCAGCTCCTACCTGCACACCTTGAAGCCCCAGGTCCCTCCTGCAGCCCCAGCTCCCTCCAGCCCTGCTGCCTCCACCCTTTTATCCCCAGCTGATCCCCATCATGGCCACCACCCCCCACCCCGCCCTGCTCAGCACCAGCAGCAGCACCAGCACCAGCAGCAGCACCAGCACCAGCACCAGCAGCAGCACCTCTGCCTTTCTCCAAACCTGCTCTCCCAGCATCTCAGGGGTTGCTGGAGCTGATGCTGTGATGGATAGCTATGTCCCACGGCACAGCACAGTGGCACAGTGGATGTGCAGGCTGCCAGGTCACCCTCCTCAGCCTCATGTCCCACCGTGTGTCCCTGGGCGCTGCCAGAGGGCAGAGCCACGCCCAGCCCAGCGCCGAGGCATGGGGCACCAAGGTACCATGTGCTGCCACTGCTGGGATCACAGACAGTGACGTGATCAGCTCTGCTAGGGCATGATACAGGCTCCTTTAATCACAACCAACATCTAGACCCTCAGAATTATTCTGTTTCCTTCCTCCTGACGCCATTCCCTGTTCTCATCACAAATCAAAGGCCATTAAAACTCCTTTTCAGGCTTCTGCTCCCCCTTCCCCACCGGCTGAGGATCCTTCCCTCATTTTGGAAAGCATCTCAGCAGCAGACACACGTGGATCCCTTGGAACTAAATCCTTGTATTTAGTTTTAACAACTGTCACAGTTGTCACTGCTCCTGCCTTTGTCACCATCCCAGACCTGGCTGGTGAGGTCCCACAGCCACAGGCTTCCCAGTGCTGCTTTGCCAGGAGCTCCTTCTGGCTCCTCAGCATCCGAGTGGTTTCATTTTCTCCCATCTCTCCTCGGCATCCGAGTGGTTTTCCTTTCTCCCGGCTCTCTGGCGAGCCCGGCTGCGGGCAGAGCTGCTGCTCGGTACCACTCACGGGCGGGCAAGATCCTCAGCACTGCCCGGGTGTGACAGGACAGACCCAACGCGGCTGTGGTGGAGTCTCGTGTGACACCGACCTCCCGTGGGGCCGGTGACCAGGGGCAGTGCCGCCAGCAGCCCCCTGCCCGACTGCAGTCGCGGGGCCACGAACTGCCAGCGGCTGCTGGAGCTGCCCGATGACCCCCGGGAGCCCCGTGGCCGCCTTCCCCGGCGAGAGAGGAGACACCATCGTTATTTCTGCTAATTCAGGGCGCTGGTGCTGCTCGACTCATTATAGTTTCACTTGGCAGCTAAATGCAACGGCCAATTACAACACCGGTGTCACGACGAGCATCGGTGCAAACGCCGCGCCAACGAGCCGGGCGTGCAGCCGACGGGAGCGAGGCGTCCCCGTGAGCCGAGCGAGAGATGAGTCAATGGGACCAGGCTTGGACAACAGCTCTGCCGCGGCCACCCAGGCTGGGCCAGCCAGGCAGGAGACACCTGAACCCTCCCGGGAAACAAGTGTGCTCCGGCGTTTCCTTTTCTGAATGAAGCCCGGGATTTCGTGGTCAATAACGCCGATTACCCGAGCGATTTGCCGGGGACGGATGAAGGAAGAGCAACGCGTGGAAACGGGGCTCCCTCTAACGTCAGCTGCCGCCTGGCTCAGCCGCGGCGCCTGCGCCGGGCACGAAAACCGGGGACAGACGCGGAGGGTCCCTTCCCGCCACCCGCATCTCGGATGTATTGTCCCTGCCCATGGCAGGGCGGGTGGAACTGGATGAGCTTTACGGTCCCTTCCAACCCAAACCAGACCGGAATTCCCTCTGTGAGAGGGGAAGCACAGCTCTGCCTGGATCTGTGGGTCCCGGCGCTGTGCACTCATCCTCCGGCTGTAACTCCAGCACCAGGGCTCCTGGCACACCCCCTCCCCCCGTAACACCCCGCGCTGCTGGAGCAAACACCCCAACACCAGCACAGCAGCTTTTCTCCACGATTCAATCACATCCCTTCAGTCAAACACGTGCAGACAACACTTACACGGTGTACAAAGGAAAGCTGTGTGGTTCTTAACCCGTCTAGAAAAGCACAATTACCAAAGAGAACTTTTATTAGGGCAATTTCACTTTATTTTTTTTTTTTCCATACAGCAAGGTCAACTATAGCATTAATAATAAAATAAGCATAAAAACAAATTGCAGCCCAGGACAGAGTACATAATTTGGAGCAACTACAAGCAAAAAGTAAGTCTGTGATTACATAATAGTAAAACCAAGCACATCTGTCCTTTCAGCAGATGAAAGTCGCGGGGTTGCAAGTAAGTGCAACGTCATTAATTATTCAGTGTGAGCACTGGAGAGATGGGAGAAAGCACCGGCCTCAGCGCCCTCTCCTCCCAGCTTTGGCATACACAAAGGTTTCTCAAACTCCATTAAAACGGCAGAATTGGATTTCCCAGGGTTTGTTTGATTTTTCACCTGCTAAAAGAACAGGACCACTACAGCAATAAAAAATAATCACATAACAACTACAGCTACGGTGTGCTGTTTGGTTTGCCTGTTCATGATTTAACTCTTTTGTGAAAGTCAGTATTTGTTTTGAAGAATCTTTTTTTTGTGAACAATAAACCACTGAAATTGTCAGAAACTGGTTTGAATAGCATATATCTTTAATATACTTTTTGATACTTTAAACATGCAGTAGTTTTTGAATAATGTACGGAATATTTGATCCATGATTTCACCTTGATGGTTTGAAGTACCTGCTTTTTTTTTTTCTTGCTTTTTTTAATTTTTTTTTTTCTTTCTTAATGATTTTCAGGCAGATTTGAACCAGTGGAGCTTTTGTCAGTCATGAGATCTTGGAAGGATGGCGTTATCTTTCCAGCTGAAAAAATCCTGGCAAACTACAAGCTGTCCACATAAAGCAAAGCAACTTTTTTGAAGGGGTATGGAGTGCTAACTCTGTGCCACTTTTGCAAGCAATTTTGTTCAGCCTGTCATTTTATTAGCCTTAACAAAACTCCTTGTAATTATAGACATTTTTATTCAAAATAAGATCTTACTATTATACAGGTTTCTCTCTTTTTTGACTATATACAGAAGTGCAAAAAGTCAACCTTCTCTCTATACGTTCCCACATGCTAAACTGCAGCATAATCAACCCTCAAGAGTTTGCACACACACACTATAATTCTTGTTACGTAAACTTTGAGTATTTGGATTATCAACAAAAAGTCCCTTGATCTATTGATTATGCAGCTTATTTATAACAAGGCCTGATATTCAGGGATTTCAAAAAATATTTAAACAATATTTTAACATTTGAAATGGATACAGTAGAAAATAAATTTTATTCTAATATCTAGGAACTAGATTTTTCTCATAATAACTAATTACAAACAAAATAAATCATCAAAATATTACTCAATTGTCTGCCAGGATTGTTGCGATAGCAACAACTTAACTTCTTACTTAGCAATGATTATATAATTATAAGATATCCATATAAAAGATCTTTGTTCTTTTAATGAAAACTAGACAAGAACTAACAATGACTGACATTCTTACATTGTAATATTAAATCAGTAAAATATAAATCATTTAGTTAACAATAATACGAATACTCATATGACACTACATGTAAATTCAAAACTGAGTATGTTATGAAGAAAACTACCTTTTTTTTGTGTATTTTGAAAAAGTCATCAGTAAACTCTAATAAAACAAAATTCTATAGACTGAAATGGTATTCAACTGGTAATAGAAAATGAAAACAATCTAATAAATGTAAGAAATAAAAACTACACTTTTAACAAGAAAAAAATAAGTAATATTCTATAATGTTAAGTCACTACAATAACATGTGAAGTCACCTATACTTTCTTAACACGATTGAAATTACATTGGTATGGGTTTTAACCCGTAATGTAATAATCTAAGGCTTTAATAGATGTACAGTACAATCAGTAAAATCAACACATCATTCTTATACTATAAAGCATCTCTCTCAAGCATAAAAACTTGCAGTAAACTCGGAAGTATGGAGAGTTCGACAACCGAACCCGCGCTTCTTCCACTCCCCGCGACGCTACCAGTGACCTGGCCCCCACTTCAGCACTTTGCTGAACAGAGCAAAAATATCCTTTACTAGCTGCAACATCCAAACCACGAAAAGGAATTCCTTTGGATGAACCCATTCTTAAAACTTGAATGCACATCTATCTTTTTTTTGTTTGTTTTTATTTTGTAAAGGCTTTCTAAGGCTATAAGCAGTTAATCTGAACAGAAAAAATCACATATAAAACTCACCCGAGTATTGAACCCACCCAATTTCTACGCTAATTTAACATCTCTGTTGTGTCATATTTTGGTTTGTCATGCATCTGATGTCAGTGCTTCTCTCGTCTTTGTTTAGAGTCACCATGTAAAGCGTGACTTTGATGAAGTAAAAGCGAAACCCATCTCTGCAAAACATTTATAGTCCTTTCGACTTTCGACAGAGGCTATAAATAGAAGCAAAAGAAGTTCCTCAAACATTTCTTCCTGTGTCTCAGAAATGGCTTTTCCCTTTCGTAGGTCACGTCAGACAGTAAAATATGCATAAATATTACACTACAATGCCTTAAAATCGTTTATCTGTGTGTCCAGTACGGGTTGTACGGCTAGAGCATCGTTCCTGTGCTGTCACTGTCACTGTCAGGAATAGCTGGCCATTTCTGAGACAGCTTTGGTTTGAAACAGAATGGTGCCCTTTGACTGATTAGTACTAATAAAGGAAGTGACAACGTGGTTCTGAAAATAACACTGCAGAAATAATACTCTGATCGGATGTACAGTCCATGGCACTTCATGAGAATCCTTAACAACATGGTACTTAAAGCCATTGATGTGCTTTAAAATATACACAGTTGTGGTTTTGCTTGGCACATTCATCTCTGTCAGATACCTCTCTTACCACTTCTTACAATCTATTACATTAAAAATATTACTCTTAAACAAAAAAATTACTGTGCATGCACGCTCTCATCTATAATGGCAATTTTAAATACAAGGTGCACCTTTGTTATTTGTAAACCTTGAAAGAAATAAACTTACTTTAAAAAATTATATCTTGGTCTACAGACGTACCAATACATAATAGATTTATGGTTACATCATCGTCTGTCTTTTCAAGGTGACACACATGATTATGTAGGGAACCGACCACATATGCATATTCAAAGCCATATGCATACCTCTGTGCCAGAAAAGATAGACAATGTTGTAGTTTTAGACAATAAGATCACCTCAGCACAAATATCAATTAAATGTACAAAGTATATAGGCAACAGTGTGCAGTGATTTCCAAGGTCTGGTTTCATCCCGTTAACATGCAATGTGTGGATGTCTTACTGCTGAGGGCGTTTCGAGTGTTGCTTGAGGGTATTTACATTATGGCTAATGAGCTCCTCCTCGTCCCATCCCAAACACACTGTCCTTTTCGCTTTAGCTATGATCTGGAACGGGAAAAAGACAAAGGATTGTCAGCACTTGTTGTTAGCACCCTGTCAGCCCAAGCCTTGCATTCACAACAGGGCAACCTGCCAGGAGCAGCGGGGAAGCTCGGCCCCGAACCCTGTGGGACACCCCTGTTGCCTGGGACACCTCTAGAGAGGGAGCTCCTCCACCTCCGGACGGGCCCTGCAACGGGACACCCAGTGCCGCCTGAGGCAGAGGGAAGCCTGGCAGCGAGCTCAGGCGCCAGGCAGGAGCCATCCCCCTTGAGCTGCTTCAGCTCTGTGAAAACGTTGGTGCTCAGCTGAAAGGAATCACCATTATTATAAACCCACTGTGGCACAGCAGTTCATCCTCACCCTAGGTAACAATCCCACCATGGCTGAGCCATTCAATAAAACCCAGCAGAAACAGGGCGCCAGGGCGAGCAGGGCAGCACAAATGGCGAGCTGTCCCAGGGAGGTGACGTGCCGCGGGTGGTCTCAATGACAACGGGCTGTTTGGTGGCAGACTGCAAACTACTACTCACTCACAGTGATACAGGGAGAAAAAAACCCTCTCAGGCTTAGGCACACAAACCCAGATTTCAGTATCTGCAGGATAAAGGTCACAGCACAAAGAGCTGACACAGGCCCTCTGCAATCGCCCACACCAACGCAGCGCGGGTACCGGCTTGCGCCTGCGCGGGGACCTCTCTGTGCCACAGCACCCCTGCCAGGAGAACACTGCACCTAACACAGGTCTGACAACCTGTCTTCAAGGGAACCCAGGCTTTGGCCAGGCAGATGACTAAACCTGGGTGTCCAGAGGTGCTGGCTCTTCAGACCTGGAGATCTAAAATTAGTTCTTTCTACAGACAGCTTAATGTAACCACCTGCCCCTAGACCTGTCTCACCTCAGTGGTGGAGCCATCACCCTTTATGAACAAAATAGACAGAACATGGGGCAATGGTTATAAACTGGACAAGAGGAGATTGAGGTGAGATGTGAGGAAGAAATTCTTTGCTGTGAGGGTGGTGAGACCCTGGCCCAGGTTGGCCAGAGAAGCTGTGGCTGCTCCCCCCTGGAAGTGTTCTCGGCCAGGTTGGATGAGGCTTTGAGCAATCTGGTCTAGTGGAAGGTGTCCCTGCTGCTGGCAGGGGGGTTGGCACTGGATGAGGTTTAAGGTCCCTTCCAAACCCAATCAGTCCTTGATTCTATGAAAATGTACAACTCTAATTCTAGACTCTGATTTTGCTATTTGGAAAGTCATCCATCCGTGTAACGTCTTCCTTCTGCATCTACAAACTGACACTGACATCTGGACCAACACGCTAGCTAAGGTGGTCACTGCTCACTATGGGATCTCCACTCCGAGGAGAACAGCAGGTCAGTGGGGCTCAGAGCCTCTTCCCCACTAATCCTGTTGGTTTTCTTAGAAAGAAAATAAAAACATTCTGTCCTTGAAAAAGACAAATTATGCACACACAAAGGTAAGAAAACTGCAAGCAACAACACATCGGGAACTTACTGTTTGATGACAAAATGTCTACATCTGTGTAACATACTTGTGGCTAGTCAGATGTTCGGCAGATATTATGGGTATCTATAGGTAAAAAACATAAATAATGAGTAACACGTGCAGTGAGCCAACCCAGAGACACAGCATTTGCTACAGAACGTAAGTTTGGAAAAGTGAGGATCAGCTGTGAGTTGGTGGATTTTATATTGTAACTATAAGTTAAAGTCAACTGAAGTGCTACAACAGCAACTTAAAACTGGAAAACATTCTGTTAAGTACTACTCAACAAATATCAATAAGTATTACTGGTTGTTTAGGAAATAAGAGAAGTTAAAATCTACAAAAGTCATGCAGTGCAGTAATTGAAAATAGCCCTTTTTGTTGGCCTACACAAAATTCTGTGCTTTCATTTCTGAAAATGGTAAGTTCTACAGTGGCCTCGTTTCAGTCTGACTTTGTGACGTGTTCACTGCTTTCACTGCCCTGGGTTTTGAATGCCAAACCTAGAGATGCCCTGAGCTGGATTTTCACGGCTGGTGAGAATCCACTGTGGAGAAGAGCTGCCTGCTCTTCCCACGGCCGCCGCGGGCACCAGGGTGGGTCGGCCGGAGAGCCGAGACTGCCCAAAGCAGTGGGACAATCCTCCAAACGCCTGTGTGAGAACAACGCAGCACAGGGCTCTCTCGAAGGGCCCCATCAACTCAGCTTCCAGTTCCATAAAAACAGTAACAATCTGGAGCAGATTAGCAGCAGTACAAATAACAAACTTCCATGGTCCAGCCCAGCCGCGGCGCCGCCGCTGCGCACAGAGCACGGGCTGAGTCCCGAGGCAGCTCGCGGGCTGGGACCGTGCGCGGGGGGACGGCACGGGGGCACGGCACGGGGGCACGGCACAGGGTCAGGGCGAGGGACCCTGCCCCGCAGACAGGACCAGGGCTGTGGCTGCAGGGAGCACAGGTGTGCCCACTACAGGGGACCGTGCTGGGGTGGCCGACACAGCGCTGCTCTGTAGCACCACCAGCGGCTGCTGCTCTCGGAAAGCCCTTTCCTAGCGGGCGCTGAGGCTGCGCTGTCGATCCGCACAAGAAGGGGCACGGGGAGGTTTCCTCCTAACTCGACCATCTACAGGTCTGGGCGCCGGTTTTGCCTTGTGTCCTCTCCTCCACACAACTCTACAGCACTGCCAACTCGTACACAAACGTGCTTCAAGCACAAGGAAGCTTCTCGTACCATTTCTTTCTACTGCTGCAGGACAGGCTGCTGCACCCGGCTGCGGAGAGGCGTCAGGGCTAGGGCTGGCGGAACGTACCAGGGACCTTCAACACCAGTCAGTGAGGATGAAGGGCCAGACCTTCAGACTTTTGGCATGCAGGCACATTGCATCGTGTGGCATTAAATAATCTCAGCATTGCTCACAGAGTATATACATATATTTGCTATATATGTATATATTGAGGTTTGGCTGCAGTACTTCACTAAGTGTGTTATGAGGCTCCAGGGAGGATATGCATGAAATGTTCTGATTCTACAACAGAAAGTTTCCCTGTAATCGGGCTGGGAAAGTTCATGGTGGTCGGGAAAGTGTGTGGGCATTCAGACAGAGGTGATTTTAAAAAATAATGACCTTTTTCTGTGGCTTGGCTTGTTCTCACAACTCTCTGGACTTACAAAGAAACTTAAATTAACGGTGTGGTGCAAGAAATTAGAATATTAAGAAACTTTGGGCATAGAGGTGGTTGCTTGCTGAGGTGACATGTATGCAGAGGTAGTCATACCTGTAAACTAGCTTTTCAAAGTAATTCTTATGCTGGTCTAAATCTGTGAGTGACATGGTCACTCAGCAAACACTTCTCAAGAGCAGAAAGTGCTACTTGCTAAGCAGACCAACCTGGGCATTTCTGTGAATCCTAAAGTATCCAGGTCCCTTTAGAGACTCGGGGTGTGCACGCCTGAACGTCACTGCCAGGGGGTCATTATTGGAATGGCATTTTTGAGAGCTCAGTAAGCAAACAGGCTAACAGAGAATGTACAGCTGGGCACACTACAAGATGGTGCTCAACAGGAAAAAGAATTCCAAGGCTCGATGCCAAGGACGAGCCAGCAGCACCGGGTCCCAGCTGGGAGCCAGCCCAAGCACCGGGCTGCGGGTCACGGGCACGGGCGTTGCTGCCCAACGTCCAGCCGCAACCCCCACGGCTCTGTGGTGGGGCTTTGGAACTGTTTCAGGAGTTGGCTCTAACAGCCTAGGGAGCTGAGTACACTGGGTGAGCCTGCCTTAAAAGCTGATGTTTATCCTCAGAATTAATTTCACATCCAGAATCACACCTGCAAAACGCTAAAGAAAACGTTTGGTTCCTTTTCTAAAGGCACATGTGTGACTCCCAGCGAGCCCAGAGTCACACCTGCCCATCGGACCGGAGCTGATGGTCTCATGACACAAGGCAACTCTAACTCCTTAGCAAACCTCAAAAAATCCTCTGTTTTTGAAGGAGAAAGAAGAGGGTCTTCTAGAAGGTTTTACTGTGGCACCCTCAGCCAGGTGTACTACAGAAATCTGCATTTTTGACAACCCAGCCAGACCAAAGCAACAGGCTGAGTCCTGTTCTCGGGTGCAGCTCCGCTGGCCCCTGGCACATCTTTGGAGCGTGGTTTCTGGCTTTTTGGGGAGGACCTTTAATCACTTATTTAGTATAGCATCATTCTTTTATTCCTGAAATACATCCAAACATGGCAACAACCGGGGTAGCTATTTAGAAATCAAACCACTCTAATGGACATTTCCTTAACTGATGTCTACCCCTGCAACAAGGAATCGCCCCTTTTCTAGCAGAGTTACAAGCTGAAACAAAGGTTTAAAAGAAGTTTCTGCATGGCCCATGCTGAAAGGTTTTTGTTTTGCTCTTGAAAGAGGAGAGTCAGAACATGTTCAGACTGCTCAGTTCAGACTGTTAAAATTCTGATCCTGCAACCCCTCTGCACAAAGGTTTTTCCTGGCTTTCGCTAGAGTTCTGCACTAAAGGAACTGTCTGCTTCACAGAAATAGAAATAAATAATGGGTTCCATGTATTATCCCTTTCTCCTCACATCTCTGAGAGCAGCAAGAAGCAGCACGGCCCATAAATGTTAAGACTGAGTCAGAAACTCTATTATAATCAATTATTTTTAGCATCAGAAATGGAACTGCAGCACCTTTGGAGCACGGATAAAGGCTTATTAAGCTGTGCTGCAGGTCTTAGAGAGAATGTGTAGGCCAACAAGAGGTAAAATCAAAACCCCCATGCTCATTAAAAGCACCGATTTCGAGTTGTCTGTAAGGAACAAAGCTGTAAATTAGCAAACCTGGTTGGCTGTGGCTGTTGCAGCGAAGGGAACACTTGTGGCAGATGTTGTTGCTGCAGACACAGTGGCTGGCGTAGCACCGTGCACCATGGGAACTTTCGGAAGGAAAATCATATAAGCAAACATACAAAGAGTGTAGCAGAATGGGAACCAGAGCGACACGTGGGAGGGTAATTGAGCATGGTATTTATCACAGCAAAAAGCCCGAGACGTCATTGCCAGCGCGTGACATGCAACCACAGGGCAAAGCAGGACAACATTCCAGGGAGGAAGAGGGGAGGGAGATGAAAGAGAGAAAAAAAGGGGAAAATGCTTGTTACCATCAAATCAAGAAAACTGACACAAACAAGCTTAACCATTTCATTACAAAAATCAACAGAAGACTTTTTAAATGCCCGTATATTTACAAAATTTTTGTCTTTTAAGAACTCAACCCAACTATTTACTGCAAACAAAAATTAATCTTGTAGAAGGACAGTACAGTCTATGTGGCTACAGTAAGGTACAGTCTTTACTTAACATGAGATAGTTTCTAAACACTGGAACTCATAGTCCAATCAAAATCCACCAAGGAACAATGTGCAATTCAAACAACTGCTGTACAAAATTAACGACGTCCGGGTGTCCGTGTCAATTAAATAAAACAATCGCATTTAATTGACAGGTGTTAGTGCAGGAGGCTGGGGAGATGGATTGGCACGAGAGCTACGAGTTAAAATCTAGCAGTGGATTTTGAGGGTCCATGAGCTGCACCACAGGTTTAAGATAATCAAGAAACAAAGCTGGCACCTACCAACACTTGTAGCGGGTGTCATGCACAATATTGAGCCTGCCCATCATGCATTGCAACAGGAAGGTGGATTTGGAGAGGGAAAAGAATTAAAACAACCCATCACACGTGTAATTAGCAAATTTCATTTGAACAAAGAAGAAAAATTGTTATTATGGGAACAGTGGCATGTAACTGTCAGCACAATCAAACCATACAATAGCACAGTGATCCATCAGAGGCAGTCAGTGAAGGGGACAGAGCGGTGGAGCTGTGTGCTGGTACGTCGCCTTTGCTGCCCGGGCTGGGAAAAGTCTCTGCAACCTCCTCTGAAAACTCTTTCAGACTGAAATCTTTTTGTCTTTCGACAGAAGCTTTGTAAGGGTCATCACCCTGGCTTGCTCAGATTAAAACACTTTGAAGCTGCACCTGCCTGTGGGTACCTGAGGCCCACCCCTGCTAGGACGCCGGGACATGGAGCAGCCGGAGCGTGGGGCGCTGGCTGGGACACGCAGCACAAGGCTTGTTCTGTCCCGGGAGAGCTGCCTGCCAGCCGGGCCCTTCTCGGGTGGGCTGGAGCCACGACTCCTGGCAGGGCCACGACTTGGTCTAGACTGTTTCACTAGCCACAGTCTGACTGCCCCATTTATTGGCCATTTTTAGGTATGACAAAGGCAAAACCCAGGTGACCTCGGCCCGCAGCACCTCTGTCTGGATGACCCGTGAGCTGCCGGCGAAGTGGAGCGATCCTGACTGTCCCCTGCTCTCTGCTCAATACACAGGTCAGAGGAGTGACTGAACAGCCCAAATCTCCTCTGCAGCTCATGGCAGCACCTAAAAACACTTGTTCAGCATTTTTTTCTACATTATTGGAAGTATTTTAAGCTGCTGGTGTTTGGGCTTGCAACCTGCAACTCCCTTTAGGCTCCACAAAAATACCTGAAGTGACAGCAGCTGCTGAATTCTGCCCTGCAACTGGAGAGCCTACAGCAGTGCCGTGTTTTCAGGAACATTATGGTGTCGTTTCTGAACCATCACTCAGGGGGCAATTCTGTTTACACAGCAAAATGCCTTCCACCAGACTGACCTCTGAATCTTCTGGTTTTGCTTCCCATATGATAGGTAAAGATACACTGGCATTACAGAATATCAATTTTGATAAACAATTTACTTTTTTATTTAACAAATAACATTTAGTAATGCCAGTAATTACACCTGACACAGCAGAAACTGAGATAAACCCTGAAATCTGGGCACAGAGACTGGAGTGGGAATGGAAACATACTGTAGGAGACTGCCAGCGGGAGCCACGGCAGTGCTGCTTCCGTGACACTACGTGACCGTCACAAGGGGACAGGAAATTGCTTTAGCTGGTGCCAAGCATTGTGGTGGCTTGCACAATCTCAAGAGCATTTAACTAAGCAGGTAAAAAGTCACTCAGTGTAATTACTGCTGGGGACAAGGTTATTCTCTGTCATCACTGTATCTGCAAGGCTACAAAGAAAAGGGCAAACTGAGTTTCCTAATTACTCTTCTATTTCTGTGTCATGGAAAAGACTGAAAATATTCACAAAGAAAGGTTAAATAAAAGAAGGGAAGCTTTTCTGACTTCCCTATGCACGAATCAGGGGTGAAGTCAATGGGACCACTTGAAAGATTAAAAACATGGAGCAAAATTTGGCTATAAAGTGCAAACAGTAAGTAAAACTGCTTCCTCAGTCCCTCTTATGACATCGCTGTGGTGTTAATGAGGTTACAGAGAAGAACCTTTGAATTCTGTCCCTGCAGAACTGCCCTATTTATAAGGCTGTACAGACTCTATTAGATCTGGAGTATGACGTCATTCCATGCATAATTAGGTGTCCATGTTAAAAGACGAGTTAGATTTGCATAATGACTCTGAAATATCACTGTAAAGCTTTCCAGCTCGGGATTTCAGTCTGAGCTATCATCATTAACATTAGAACCAGCACACACAGTTTGGAAAGGGAATCGAAGCAAATGAACATAAGGCAGAAATGAAAGTACTAGCTAGGGTGCAATAACTTGCAAGTATGAAGACATAATGCTGTATGACCCTCTTACCAGCAGCAAGAATCATTTTTGCTATGACCTTAATATTCAGCTTGACTTCAGAAGCTTTGACTGACTAATGAGAATGCATGAATAATAAATGTGCAGTTTCAAATGTTCCCTAGCTTTTCAGCACAGGGCACAATTTTAATTCAAGGATGTGCTCAGTTACCGGTCGTAACTTCACAACCAGATTATTTCTGCAGTAGAATAAAGCTGGTTTTATAAATATTGTAGGTTTACTGGTGTTTCAAGTATTTTTTCCTCTTCTCTCCCTCGAATTATTCCCCTTAGTCTATTTATTCTGTCTAGTCTACTAAATCCTAATTAGAAATATCACCACAGACTGCATAAGCACTCCTGTCGAGGAGAACAGATGTGCCTGGCTCCCCTCCCTAACACGCTGGAGGAGAGCAGTGTTTTCACAGACCCAGAAGCCCCATGGAGGAAGGTGCTCACACTGCTATTGCTTTGGGAAAGCACTGTGCCCTGACCAAGTCCCAGTGATGAACAATAAGTTCTCTGGAGCTGAAGCTGCAGTAACTACAACAATATTCAACGTGCTGATGGCAGAGGTGGCAGAAGCCTCGCCCCGGCTGCACGGATCCGCTGTGGTTCAGCACCTTGTGGGTGCATCGGGATAACAGCTCCTGGGAGTGTCCTGCAAACCTGACCCCACCTCCTGGAGGTAATTCTTCTCAAAGACCCTCTGGCCACCAGGTTTACAGGCACAGGAACAGTGATATCGGCACAACTGAGGTGACAGTGAGCTGAGGCACGGGATGGTAACAAGCACCAGGCACCTCGCTGCGCACAGGAGCTCTCCATCTGCATGTGCAAACACAGCCCCAGCCAGCTCACAGCTCCTGCAGGACAAAGAGCCCGTGCAGAAGTCCTGAACACCACGGAACTGCTGCTCTGCAAGTTCACAGCCCCACAGCGAAACGTTCGCCCGTGTGTCGGTCAAGGCGTCAAGCGTCGGCAGCCAGGACCACAGCACCCAAAGAAGCTGTGGCCACCTGTGAAGTTGTTCCCAGTTCTTCCCTGCAACGCCTTTGAGACTCCCCTCTCAGTCTGGGGACAGCTTCCAGCAGCCAAGGTTTCTGGAAGACCTCCACAGGGAGCCGTGCAGAGGGGGAGCTTTACTTGAGAGCAGCGAGATGAGTATCTAAGGGCACTTAACCATTTGAAGTGTGCTGGTGTGCCAGGGTCCATCCCTTGGCATGGACACTCCCTTCATTTGCTTCCACGTGCCCTTGCACACAGGCAGCCAGAATTACTCCTTACAATTCCAAAGAGGTATCTGGGTTTGTCTGGAACATGGGTGCACAACTCTCAAGGGTGAAGCATCAAGAGTGAAGTGCCCTGAAGAGAGGAGGGTCCTGCCAAGCTCCTCCACAGGGGTACACACCCACACTGTGGAGGTTCTGCCAGTGTCCTGCCCTCCAGACCTGCTTCACTTTCACACTTTGCAGCTGAAGCAACTAAGAACATGTGTGAGTGTTACACTTTGGGTGTCTGAACCTGAAAACTGCCAGTTTAACTGCGACCCCACTGAATTCACCTGCCTCTGCTCTGCGGCAGGGGGGCTCAGGGCACCCATGCTCTGTGCTCTGCCCCTGGTTCTGAGGGGCTGATGGAGAAACTCCATTTCCAGCTGACTATGCACAAACTGGACTGATGCTAGCTAATTTTAAGTGGGGAAAATTAAGAAGGGCAAGGTGGCAAACAACATTTTCAAACTTTTGGAGAAGTACTGGATTACTGGAAAGCTCAAACTGCTGCTATCTGAAAAATATAAGAAGAGAATTTAGAGTAGCACACGCTGAAAAGTCCTTTTCTCTACTAACACACACTGAACTCCAGTGGTCAAGAGAAGTCAAATGAAGCATCAGACTCCTGGAGGTGTCGGTACAGATCTGCCCGAGGAGCAGCTGAGGCAGCTGTGTGTAAGGGGTGTGAAAGCTCCCGTCAGTGATGTCGTGCAAAGGAGGTCTGAGGCACACGAACCACAGCCCCGGCTTCTCAGTCCGAAGGGCGCGACTCAACGCAGCTCGAGCGCTTCCAAAAGCACCCAGCCCTCGCTGACTTAACGGGGGCTGGAAAATTGCATGTACTAACGACATCAGCTATGCTTTGCCAAAACAGATCCGTGACATTGTTTATATCTACAGGAAGGCCTGGGATTGCACAAGGGTTTTATATGAATTTCAGTGTGTGGGCTACAGACCTGACCTAGAGCTTACTCAACCAGAGTCTTTCTATTGACTCCAACAAGCTTTTGTGTCTGTAATGCATTTTTGGAACCCAAATAAGTTACTACCATGTACTACATCAAGCAACAGGTTTTTGTGCCATTTAAATTATATGTGTTGATTGTATGCCAGATCGTACCATCAAGAAAGAATGGTGAAAGGCCTTATACCAAATTGCTGGGAACATGCCTGCCAAAGCTGTGTATAACAAAATCCTTAAATTTTTTTGGTCAAGATTAAACAGTTGTATTTTCTTTTCTTCTCTCCCCGTAACTAGTCTGCATTACGAAGGGCCGTCCTTACAGACTCTTCCCAATATTTTGAGTACAGATCTATCAGATGTCCTCTCTGTTTCATCACTTACCTCCTAGCATGACAGTGCTGTTTCAGTGCAAGTTCACGTGTACAAACACTAACTCAGCTGTCTTAACACAGGCACAAATTCACATGACATACTAGATAGAGAGTTTCTCATGAAGCACTGTTTGCAGAACCAAAACAGAGTCCAACTTTAAGCCCCATTTACTTCAGAGCGATTTCTGCTGGTCCAAGTCGTACAGGCATCAATTCTTCAGCAATTACACTAGGACAAGTGTAGGTTTGATCACTCTTGAATAAAAGCAAGAGCACCTGGGTTCTGCTTAGACCAAAATCAGCCCTGAGGCTTCAGTGGTAGAGGCCTGAACCTCGATTTCATGATTAGCCTATCTGTGAGACTGCCTGCCTGTGCCTTTTCTGATCACTGCACCATAATTAAAATCAAAACCTTCAAGTGTGTGACTCGGAACAAGTGTCACTGAGCACACGAAGGCAAAGGGGTCTTACAGCAAAGAGAAACAAATACAGCAGCTTGAGAGATGTGTAACGAAGAGACGTTAATCGAGGGAAAGAGGAACGAGAGAGGAGATTTCAAATTCTGATTTGGGATGACAGAGCATGATGCTGATATTTGTATTAGACTGGAAAACACCCACCCAGCTTCCGAGAGAAGCAGAGAGAAGCCAGCCTTCCTGCATCCAGCACCGCCTCTGCCCGCGGCTCACCAGGCACCGCAGCACCGCAGGCTGAGAGGCTGCCGGCACCCGGCCCCGGCCGCCGCCGCGCACACACCCCCGGGGCTTTGCGCCGGGAGCACGCCGCTATTTACCAGTGTGGGTTTTTCCAGAACTCCCCCTTCTCCCTCCCCAGAAAGAGGCAAACGAGAAGCACTTACCTGGTGGGAGAAAGGCTGTATGCTGCTGTAACTGCATGTTGGCAAGAGCTTGCTGGTATTGGAAAATACCAGTGTTAAAGACTGCGGTGGCACCATTGGTTTTTTCAAGCGCAGGCCTCTTTGGTAATGGGGGAAGTACAGCTTGAGGAATTCCCTGAATGGTGGATGGGTATAAAAATAAAGTCCAGTAAAAAAAAGAAAAAAAAAAGGGGGAGGGGAGGGAGTGGGGCGTGGAGGAGGACGGGAGGGAGGGAGAAGAAAAGGAAAGAGAGAAAGGAAAAAAGAAAAATCAGTAGAAGGCAAAAAAAACAGGCAGCACCATGTTTATCCATGAGCAAGCAAGCAGCGTAGCAGACTTAACTACCAAATAAAAGGCGAGGTCAAAGCTTTCCAGGGGAGCACTACTTGAGCCTACCATTCCAGCGGCACAGGGGACGCGCGGGGGCCGGACGCTACGGGAACCGGCACCAACACTGCGCTACTGTCAAGCTTCAGGGTGTCGGTCAGGAGCCAGGGGCAGGGGCAGGGGAAGCAGCACTGCCAGCTCCATGAGGATCAACACGTAGAAGCAATGTTAATAGTCACCCTCCGGAGCGGACGGCGGGGCCGCTGGCGCCAACCCACTCCCCGGGCCCCAGCGCCTGCCCGGGCATGCAGAGCGCACGCGCCGCATGCCGGCACCCCCGGGCCGCCTCCGCGCCACGAAGCCATGCCAACGCACCCTGCGCCGCGGCCGCCCGCGCGGCTCCCTCGGGGCGGGGACGGGACGGGATGGGACAGGGGGACGGGAGGGGAGGGGACGGGAGCGGGGCGCGGGGGCGGCGGGGTCCCGCAATGCAGCCCTGCTCTGCGGCACGGCCCAGCCCGGCCCGGCCGCCCCCGCGCCCCTCACCACGGACAGGGACACCAGGATATTCCATTTCTACACGTTAACCCCAAACTCGACTCTACGATACAGCTACATGCCAAGCTAAAAGGTGAAAGGTCATAGTACCAGGTCAAAGGTTGCCTCGAGGGGTCGCTTCAGTGATTTGACAGCCGACTGAGTCTTAATTAGCAGGCAGCGAGCACATGATGGCAATGGCCAGTGGGGTCAAGCGCATTAACATAAACAGCAAGCAGAGGTGCGTCATGGGGGCAGCAGTGCATTTGGGGAGGTGAGAAAAAACAAATAAAAACAAATCACCGGATGCCGTGTACAACGGTAACAAGACTAGGCATGCACGGGGGCGGGCACAGGGTGCTCGGGGGAGCGGAAACGGGGCTCCCCGCAACCGGCCACCGGCTCAGCGCCCGCGCCGGAGCGCTGCCGGGAGCCCGCGACCACCGCCTGGCACCACCGGCACTGCCGCTCCCGCTCCTCCTGGCCGCTGCACCCCAGCACGCCCGCTGCGCTCCGCTCCGCTCCCCACACCCCACGGGGCTCAGCACAGGCAGGGCGGGTGCCACCCCGCGGGGTGCCGTCCCCTCCTCGCCAGGAAACCCGTTCCTGGCCGCTTCCAGATCTGGCTGCTACAACTGGGAGGTTTGCTCTAGTGCCCTGCGAGAGCTGCCCATGGCCCTCGGGTGGGGGACGGGGAGGTGGCTACGAACAGCATCGACACAGTGAGATCGACTTCAAACTAAGGCTCTGCACACAGGGACTGGAGTACGGGTTGATCTATCTGTGCCACTAGATAGATACACACCTACCCACACACAAACACACAGCAAACTCTGCAGGCACACACGCGCACACGTAGCACACAGATGTACGTCTCCACACTCTGTACATCAGCAGGCAAAATTAGTGAAACACCTGAACGGGCTGAAACTACTTAAGAGCAGATCTGGCACCACATGCTGAGACAGCTCATTGCACCGTGTAGTGACCGGGACCCCGAGCACACGCACCCCCCAGCAAGACCAGCTAACACAGCAATTACCACCTCTCATTAGCACCCTCCTATTCCAGAGGTGTTTTCCAAACTCACCATGGCAGCTGCAGTCGCTGCTGCCTGGGCAGCTGCAGCTTGGTTAACCTGGTACTGGGCAGCCTTTATCTTGGCTTGCAGGTGTGCAGGAGGGTGAAAATATTTGCACTTTTCCCGTGAGCATCTCCCTTTGATGTAATCCATGCAGACGGTGACCGTGTTGTCGTTGGTGTCGATCATGGCGCTGTCGGCCGGGTGAGCGAACCGGCAGTCGTTCTCTCCCCTGTTGCAGTTGCCACGCTGGTACTCTCGACATACCTGTGACACCGGGAAGAGAAAGCCACTTAGTGCAGGTGACAGGTGCTGCGGGCACGGCTCAGAGCACAGTCTGGACCCAGCCCTGGGGGGAGCACAGCGGTGGTGGTGGGACGGTGGGCTCGGCTCCCTGGCAGCAGGGACCTGGCTTCTCTAAAAAGCCACTTCTGATGTCAAAAGCCATCAAAACCCACCAGGATCCAGAGCCAAGCGCACAGCGGGTTTTATTTTGCTCCTGCTTAGCTGCAGGGCTTTTCCTGGTTTCTGAAGAAACGTGCTGTGGCTGGCTCTCAGAGACCGCCCCAACCCCACGGTGCTCGGGCTGTGACCCGGCTGTGCCCGAGTCAGCAACGCTCGTTAATTACGGTGACTGGCCAGAGGTGCTGGGAGGACAACCGGGAGTCCACCCGCGGCCGGGGAGCGAGCTGTGCCTGTCGGGCTGTGCCCGTTGGGCCGCGCGGTGCCGCACCGGTGCCCGCGATCCAGGCGTCTGCCACGAGAGGGCAATCCAGACCCCGCAGCGGAGCGGCAGCCGCCTCTCCGGGCTGCCCGGCATCGCCCTGCGGATCGGCAGAAGAAGGGAAAAGCGGAGGCTGCAGCCAGAGCGGTCCCTGGTGCCACTGTCACATCCCGAGCGACGCTGAAGGAATCAGACCCGCAGGAAGAAGCCTTCGTGGCTGAGGACACCCCCCAGCAGCACCCCCACGGCCGGTACGCAGGCTCCAGCCCAGCCCCGAGCTGGCACAGACCCCCGTGGGACCCCCAGCCACCGCCGGCGGTGCCGACACCAACTTCATCACCAGTGTGACGGGCACCGGCCGCCCCTGGGCACACCTCGCAAGCCCTGTGTTTAAAACCATGACGTGTTCTTTTCACTGCCAGCTCCTCACCCACCGCAAACAAAAATACCTTTGTCATTTTAGTTTTCTAAAGGTTAAAGGAAACAGAAAGGGACAAAAGCAACTGAGTTTGTATAAAAATAAAACCACTTTAGTAGATGGAATTTCCTTTTAAAGGTGGGTGCCCATGAGCTTGGATCATCAGTATTCCTCAAGGACCTTGGCTCTGGTCCCTGCAACAAACCAAATTTGGTTGTTATTTGGTTTCCATCCACGCTAGTGCTCGAGCTGCTTTTTAACCCCTGTGCTGCTCCAAGTACCAGCTGCCCATCACCTGAGACTTACAGAATGACAGCCGGGAAGGACACAAGAGCAATGCCACTTGTGAACCTGTTCACAGGGAACACCCCCCCGTTTGTCCAGGGTCATTCCAGCAGGACCCTATTTACAGCCTCTCCCAGGCAGTGACCAAGGCTCTGGATGTATATTGGCAGCGGAACCAAAGGAGCCAGTTCAGGCACCTCCGCTGCTCTCCTTCATCCCTGTGGCCCTGCTGCTCACAATGCAGGGAGTGACTGGGGAAGGAGGTGGTGCCCCTTTAAGCCATCAAAACCCACAGGTTTCCCACTTCTCCTGGTACCTGCTGCGTGCCAGCACCATCCCTGCTCCCATGGACTCCCCTCCTCACTCT
Organism: Caprimulgus europaeus; assembly: GCA_907165065.1. Next base: position 824,195 of record OU015531.1, on the reverse strand, counting down.
GAAGGTGGCACATCACTGCTGGGCGGGCCAGCCCCACCGCCTGCCTTACGCCTTGCTCTCTTCCATCACCTAGAAATACTTCCTGGGGCGTGAACCAGTGTCTCCTACCCAAACACAGGCCTCCCAAACAGACAGAAATGGGTAATTCCCTTTGATTATTTGTTTGCAGTCTACAGGCAAACTGAAGCCTTTTCCTCTGAAGATAAAGGCTGTAAGTAATGTTGCTTGACTGTCTTTGCTCCCTGTCTTGTACTGGTCAACCACAAAACTGAGGTCTCAAAAACACCCCACTTGTAATTAAGAACTACTCCATTAATAACACAAATACATACAAATTCATATATAAGTATGTATATACAGATATAAAAGTATCTATACACACATGGAGAGAAAGAAAGAGCATCCACAGATAAGCTCATTTTCTCATAGTTACAAACCAAAGAAGAATGACCAGAAAACTGACACCGTGAGGCAGACAGAGATAATCTCTGGCACGTCCAGAGCAAACTTCCCCAGAGCTGTCACGCCGTAGCTGAGATAAGGCAATGAATGGCCCTCTCAGTGCTGCTTAGCACATCTCTGAACCCTGGCTCACAGCAGGCAGACACAAACCATAACACTGCCGGTCCTCTGGACCAGTGTGACCAGCAATGGCTTTCCAACCACTGTGGTGGTAGCCAAGAACGTTTCCAATTCTTGTTTACTCAAAAGCAAGCATTGAAACTGGTGTTATTTTTTGCCACAGGCAGGCAGTAATGTATCATCCAGCTGCTTGAGTAAAGAGAGGCACGGAAGCATGATACGTTGTCTGGTCTTTCAGGTTTGCAGAACTTTTGTTTAGTTATTTATTAATAAGTAGCCCTGTAATTAGTAACCTAATTTTCAACTCAGTACGTTAAGGAACATAAACAAAAGAGGCACCTGTACATCTCCAGCCTGTCTGCAAACATGCTGAGTTAATGCTGCGATGTTCCTGATTCACGGTAATCCACTTGTCCTGACTTCGGGCTGAGTTTATTTTGATCGCCCTGCTGGGATTCCAGTTGCCCACCCTGGTGAGGAGACAATCTCTGTGTCACCTCAGCTAGGGCAGAGGTCCCACGCTGCTCACCCAAAAGTGGGCAGAGGTTTGGCTGGAAGGACATGGACGGCAAAGCTGAGATCCCTGCCCTTCCCCCAGCAAGTCCCACCTCCTGTCTCCTTCTCTGCATCGAGAATTTATCTAAACAGGCACCTTCTTACCCAGCACGTTTTGAACATTTAAACAAACAGGTCAGATTTCCTGCTCACCCAAGATCTGACAATCTCCAAGAACTCTGAAGCTGCTTCTTTCTGGCAAAGAACAGTATCTATGACACCAGCAGGAAGCAGCAGCTTGGCCGTGGTCATTCCTGATTCCTGAGTACTCGGAATAGAAAACGACGGCATTCAAACGGAAACACGTGCTCTTAAACAGAATGGTGAGGCAACGCCTTTCCCTCTCACTTCCCTGTCCTCCCTTCTCTTCTAGCTCACTCCAAGAGCCACACTTCTCTACAGGATACTTCTGGCAGGAGAGGAGTGTGAGGAGAGCTCTCGGAAAAGTCTCAGCTCATGGCATTTCCACTCCGAGATCCAGATTCCTATGGGAGCAGCTGAGTGCGCTGAAACCCAAACGCCTGTGTGCTACCTGTACAGGTGACATGGTCCACACACGTATGGAATCAATTCTGCTGCTAGGAACAGTCACCTTATCTTACAGCAGGCCTTATCTTACAAACATTCACACTAATTCAGGACACGAGGACCCTGCCTGACAGGTCTGCGTTGGCTGCCCGCTCCCCTCAAGATCCCAGGTAGGTGCAGTGAGAGCGTGTAGCTGTGGAACAGTCCGACTCAGCACCCCAGCACGCCTGTGCTAACTCAGTTCATGCCAGAGCACATCATTCTTGAAAATAAGTATTTAAGATTCTAAGCAGGACAAATCATATTCCAAGATTAGATGCTAACATCATGGCAGTTATTTTTCTCAAGGACAGTTCATTCCAAGGGAGAGCCAGCTAAGCCTTATAAAGCTCTCTAATCGTGTCATAACAAATGACAATGCTGCCAGCAATAAGCCCGCTTAAGGAGCAGGTAGACACATGCTGGCTCCTCTGAGAGGTAACAGCCAGACCATGCAACATCTTTCAAATCAGTTCCACATTTCTAGAATCTATAAAGTACATTAAAATGTTTTGCTGTTCATAAAAATGATGTGCTTATTTAGTATTTGTACACAAAATTTGGATACTCCAGATGAAATGACCAATACACTGGAAAGCACTAGCAAATTATCTTCTCACCTACATATTTCACTATTTAAACTGAAGGAAAAAAGGAGAAGGAAAAGACCCTCCCTCCAATAGACACTACTTTTGTAAGAGAGCAGCGCAGTGTGGAGCTGCAGAGCTCGTGGGTACATCACAGAATCACAGCCAGGTTTGGGTTGGAAGGGACTTTTCAGGCCATCTGGTGAAACCCCCTGCAGTGAGCAGGGACATCTTCAACCAGACCAGGTTGCTCAGAGCCCCATCCAACCTGACCTTGAATGTTTCCAAGGATGGGTCTTCTACCACCTCTGTGGGCACCCTGGGCCAGGGTCTCACCACCCTAATTGTAAAAAAATTTCTTCCTTACATCTCATCTCCATCTCCCCTCACTCCTTAGGATCTGCATGGTGCAATGGCTAGAGCAGAGCCAAGGGAAGGCCCTGTAAGGAAGGCAGGGCTGGGACAGCCCTCCTCCAAGGACAAGGACATCTTCCAAGAGTGGAGCCCACTGGGACAAAAGCAAGGACAGCAGAGAAGGCTGCTGGGTGCTGAGGAGCTGGGATGAACAAAGCCCATCAGATGAACAGTGCCATCTCACCAGGAAAGGTGACAGAAGAGGCACTCCTCCCTCTAAGTCTCAGCACTTATCCAACTTGGCCATCATCTTCCTTTCCATACAAGTTCAAAGCAAAACCACTTGCCTTTTTTTTAATTTTACTGATTTCAGATGTTTTTGCCGGCTTTTCCTAATTGATCAAAATGTTTTTTTACTGCAGACTATGCCCCTGGGTGTTTTGTGAGGGTAACACTCTCACAACTCCACCTGGTGCAGAGGAGTTGGGCTCAGCAGTGTCTCACTTTAACCAGCTATATAAAGAGAATGCAAGCGGCCAGAGGACCCAATTCTGCACACTCAAGTCCCAAATTTCATTAGCTCTGCTCTCAGCCTGCTGGCCAGGACAAGCTCTGCCCCAGAGGCACCACGTGAAGCAGTGCCCCCACACAGGCTCCCACAGACATACCTGCTTCCCTGGCCATGGGCAGAGCTGGTGCTCGGGGACTTTGGGTACACCCTGCTCCTGCTTACACAGAGAAAGCTGTTGAGCCCACATGTCCCCAGCACCACTGACCAGCACCGTGGCCGCTATACGGGTGGAAACACAATCAAACACAGCAGCCGACCTCGGTGCTGCGACCCAAAGAGCTCCCCACCATCGGCACCCTCCTCTTGGCACTCATTTCCAAATCTAGTGTGATTTATTTGTGAATTTGTCTAATTGCATTGTGGCTTTAATCCACCTCTGGCAGGTATCCATCCTGAAACGGAGTCCTCGAAGGAAAAACATCCCCTGGTGATCCCAACTGCCACCTGTGCACCAGCCCTCAGCTTGGAGCGGCTGCCTCTCCTGTAACCTGACCGTGCTTTGGGGAACGCTCTGCTCGGAGAAAACATCTCTAAAAAGGGAAATGATGCGATCCTGCAGAAGGGGAACCTGTGGTGACGTTAGCCCTGAGAATAGTGACAGTGGCAGCAGGAAACACTCGCTGCCAGATGACCCTTCACACTCCTCCCAGCTCAGCCTTCCGAGCGGCAGCTTGTCACTCAGAGACGTCACTACGGAAAAGGAAGGAATCTTCCTTGTAAGGAGAATTAATCTGTTAATGCAGATGGATGTGAGTGTGCAAGGTGTGTGTGCTGTGCTCACAGGTTGTGTGTGCAGGGTGTGTGTGCTGTGCTCACAGGCTGTGTGTGCAGGGTGTGTGTGCTGTGTGTGCAGACTGTGTGTGCTGTGCTCGCAGGCTGTGTGTGCTGTGCTCACAGGCTGTGTGTGTGCAGGGTGTGTGTGCTGTGCTCACAGGCTGTGTGTGCTGTGTGTGCAGGGTGTGTGTGCTGTGTGTGCAGGGTGAGTGTGCAGGGTGTGTGTGCTGTGCTCACAGGCTGTGTGTGCAGGCTGTGTGTGCTGTGCTCACAGGCTGTGTGTGCTGTGCTCACAGGCTGTGTGTGCTGTGTGTGCAGGGTGTGTGTGCTGTGCTCACAGGCTGTGTGTGCAGGGTGTGTGTGCTGTGTGTGTGCTGTGCTCACAGGCTGTGTGTGCAGGGTGTGTGTGCTGTGTGTGTGCTGTGCTCACAGGCTGTGTGTGCTGTGCTCACAGGCTGTGTGTGCTGTGCTCACAGGCTGTGTGTGCTGTGTGTGTGCTGTGCTCACAGGCTGTGTGTGCAGGCTGTGTGTGCTGTGCTCACAGGCGTGCAGCAGCTGGCAGCACATCTCTGGCTCACCGCCCACATTGCCGCAGCACCGATAAGGTGCCGAAAACACTGTCAGGCCTTTCAGATAAGAACGATTCAGGGCAAGGGAGAGGACCAGCTAGAGAGCACCAGCACTTGTCAGGGTTGTAGCAAGGATGATAAGCCGGGCGCGGGAGGCTGGCGGGGGAGCGCTGGCACCATCTGGCCAGAGCAGGAGTAAGAGGGAGGCTGAAAGGCACCCTTCACCCCGGCAGCTGAAGCTCTGTCCTGACACCCACCCCTGGTGCTGGGTACCTGTGCCCCTGCACCCACACGTTCACACCTTCTGGGCACTCACTAACGCAGTTCTGAGGTGCTTTTGCTGCTGCCACAGCCATTCCTAAAAGATCTCAATACTTCAATTCTTTCACAAGGGAGGGTCAGAAGCAGAACCACAAGCACAAGCATTATCCCACTGTGTGATCACTCACTCCCGTCCTTACCCAAGACACGACATTATCAGCTGAAGTGACATCTGCATCACTTTCTTCCACAAGAAAAATATTTTATATCTAAGGAGACATAGTAAATGACACAACTCCTGAGAGTACGTTACACATATCAGCTCCTACCTCCAGCCTGTCTGTCCTCATTAGCTTTTGGGCAGCGGCGGCGGCGGCAGCAGGAACCGGGACCCCGGGGTTCCCCGTCACCAGCATCGGGGCGGTGGGCAGGATCTCGGCTGGGACCAGGCCGGGGGAGACGGGCCCCAGGTAGGGGTTGAAGGCAGCCGACGCGTTGGTGGCTAAGCTCGGTGCAACGGAAAACATCGGCTGCAAGGAGAGAAAAGAAGACAGACAGCTTCAATATTAGTGCTGTTAGCATAACAACTTTCTGGCTGTCATCTTGAGGACCACGGCAGTGAGTTTCTGTTTCTGATGGGAAAGAAGCATTTATCGTGCTTGTGGGACATGAAGAACACGCGTGCAAACATCACACACGAGTGAGTCCATGGGGACAGACATCCCCCGCCAGCCCCCGCTGCTTCTCCTGCTCAGCTTCCCCTGCACGCCTGCAGCACATGGCAGCTCCTGGAGCAAACTCAGCGAGCAACTGAGCCATCACACACGAGTGCTCCTCACGGCCACGGAGAAAGCCTGAGGGTCTCGGGGGGACACGTCCAAAATGTGTACAAACATCCACTCTGCGGGAGCCCCGACACCACCGAACCACCCTCAGCTTCAGACACAGACAAACAACATTTCAGCCCCTGATGACAGCCAGCACTGCTTCAGGAATGACAGAGCCCTAACACAGGAACAAGATCAGACGACCATAATAATTTATTTTTACAAAATTAAACAGGCTGTCCATGCAGATATGCAGAAGCAAATACACCACATCAAGGATATGCTTTATTTAGACTAAAACATTAAGCCAGAGAAAGAGAGAGAGCATGCAAATACTGGGGCTTTTTGCCTGTTTGCTTGCTTTAGAAGAAGAAGGAGGCAGATGCCCTTGCAGCTATCACATGTTGTGCAGATAATTGGATGGAGAAGACCAAATAATGCTGTAAGCCTGAACGTGGGGCTGCTACACTACAGCAAAGATTAAAAAACACTCCTGCCCCACCGAATGCAAAGGCACTGGGCTACTGCTGTAACTGCCAAATCAAATCCAGTCTGGAGTGTTTATCTTTAGTATCTAAATAAAGTTGTTACTCAAGGCATTTAGATTTTCTTCCAAACTAATTTTTAGAGGGAAAAACAGCTACAGAGCTAAGGCAACTCCTTTTCTCTGTTTCCTATCTGCTGAAGCCAGGCAGCGTTTAACACCACATGTTTTTGTATTCCTGAGGAAATGACTGCACCGTTTGGAAGCAAGGAACAAGCTCGTTTGAAACACTGGACAAAAACACACGCAGAGGTGACTGAAGAAAAAACACCCAAAGTTGGGTAAACTTCTGTAACGTCTCCAGCTCTTCACCCATGTGAACGAAAACCAAACAGGCAAACTTTACAGGAAATAAAACGCTACTCTTAAATACACTATTAATTAACCACGCTTTTCATTACTGTGTTATCACCTATGTAATAATGAACCTTGAAAATAAAACTACAAACGAGTCTGTTAGTGTGTAACTTCAGCCATATCCATGTCTGATTTCAGCCCAATATGCTCACGGTGCAGAAGATGTTCTTTAAAGAAAAGCCAGCCCAAAGAGAGAAAACAGAAGGTGGCATCTTCTCAGGCTGTGCTAACAGGTACTAAAATCAAGTTACTGTGAGACCTGCCCACAACATTTTCTGCTTTCCCCCCCCACATACACTTTTCCTTGAAACAGCCAAGGCACAGAGCTCTGAGGGACCACAACACTTCTATTAACTGAATCAAATACGCTAAAAAATACTTACTGCTATTCTGTAGAGCCACAAAATGTGGGGACAAGTAAGCATTTGAGGGTCCTTTCTGCTAAGAGGATTTTTCCTAAGGACTGAGCTATATTTTGAGGAGTATTAATTCTCACTATGTTTTTTTTTTAAATAACAGTTGAAGAAATCATCTGACAGAGTGAATGTAGGTTTCCTAACAGAAGGTATCTAGAGGTAAATTCAGCTCCCTAAATTCTACTTTTGCCAGCAAGAAAGGAATAAAAGAGCTGTCAGAGAAGCACTAATGCAGATACATTTATTTCATATGTTTTTTTCAACTTATTTTTTCCTTTGCTGCCATTTAACCCCTTTAAAGAGGGCAGGGCAGCGCTGTTTGCCTTTTTCTGTAGAATAGACTGGCCTTGCTCATACATTAATCAGTGCCAGTCGAGCTCATACATTAATCAGTACCCTCTAATGTCTGAGCTAGAAACTTATATCAGAATGCTCCAGGCCAAATTTATCCATAGGTTAGCTCAAATGACCTCTCTGGACTGCATGAGGGAGGGATCTGGCACAGTGTTCGGCTCCCGCAGGCGCAGGTGCACGGCGGGCTGACGCCAGTCCCCTCTGCAGCGGCGGCAGCCAGGGCTGGCTGCGGGGCAGGACACCCAGCCCCAGCGCTCGACCCTGTGCAGCGCGGCTCTGCGCTGCCCTACTGAGGGGCAGGACAAGCAGATGGGATGGGATACAGATCACACTTTACTGGGAGAGGTTTCTGACAGAGCCTCCTTCCCCCACCCCTCGGCCTTCTGTAGAAAGTGCAATGATCAGCACTTCCCCTCCTCCCTGCCAAGCCCGGGCTGTGGATCCTGCAGGTCAGACGGACGTGCACCGTGCCTGGCTCGGGGCGAGCTCTCTGCTCTGCCTGACAACGTGCTGTAAAAGTGCAATTCCAGCAAGTAACTCCCTGAGAACGTTCCCCTGAGTGAACAGAAAACCTCCAGTGGGGATTTCCTCAAACCCAGGAATTTCCCAGAGCACGTGAAATTGCAAAGGAAACGTTTATTTACGAAACTCTCACGCAGATTGTTCACTCTCTTAATCTTAAGTGGCAAAAACTGAATTAAATTAACAAAAGATTAATAAAATCAATTAAATTAATGATATATTACTTCAGGCAAGGGAGAATGAAGCAGCACACAGACCTGCCTTTCATTGTATCTGATTTCTCCACTGGCTACTGATGTTTGTGGGATTTTACATCCTGCTAGCTAACTTCAGCTGCACCTCACTGTACTCCCTGCTGGAAGGAAAAAGCACACGTACCACGGGCTGCAGCGGGGCACCAGGCATCATGGCGTTGGCAATCTGCATCTGCTGGGCCAGCATGGCCATGTTCTTCTGCTGAATCAGGTTATTGCGGCCATTGATCTCCAGCTGCGTTTTTAAGTGTGGTGGTGGGTGAAGATATTTGCAGTTTTCCCTTGAACATCGACCCTGAAGAAGAGAATCGACACAACTGGCTTAGAAGTTGTAGGTTTATCTTCGTTCCTCGTGTCATCTGCTAGAACAAACACACCACACAGTACAGAGCTAGGAGGAAAGCCCCCCGCTGCCCCCCTGGGATGTCACATACTGACCAGAGCAACGTGACAATTCTATCAGCGGCTTGCTTTGCCTTTCTGAACTATGTATTTCTGCAGGACAGCCACTAAATCCTGTTCCTTTTCCAAGCTGCTGAAGGTGAGCAAGCATCAGCTGTTCTGAGGGCAGAGCTTGCCCACCCTCTGCACGCACATGTTCCTGCTCAGTGATGCCTGGGGATGCTGTTGGGCAAAACCACCCTCAGCTCTCTCCTCCAACACCCTCCTGCCAGCTCAGTTCAGTATTCGAGCTGTTTTGCACTAACAAACAGCCCTCATTTCAGCACCCCTCTGTCCCCACAGCATCTCACAGTGACATGAAATGGTTGGTGAAAGGCCAGTGCTTTGGAAGAGCTTCATTTCTGCCAGGGGAACGGCTGCCCCTGCCCACAGAGCTGCCTCGGGGACACAGGCAGAAGCCCAGCAGAAGCAGTGTGGTGCGGCTGCGGCAGCGAGCCCGCAGGAGCTCTGGGGTGCTCTGAAAGCGTCTGAGGATCGCTTCTCCCTCTGCCCAGGGGCACGGGAATCACAGCACACGGCCTGGCCTGTGGGCAAACCAGCATCACCTGCAGGAGAACAGCACCAGCTCTGCGCCCTCGCCCGACCTGTCGCACAGCATCTCAGGAGAAACCTCCCGCAGACAGTGTGGTTTTGTAGCAATTGTGCAAAGCAAACAAGAAAATCAGAATTGACTTGTTTCTAAATTTGTCATTAAATTCAGATGTGGTAAACAACGAATTTTGTGCATTAATTTTATTTGGATGAAAGGACATTCATCAATTTGACAACCATTCACATCAAGAAGTAATAAAAAATAATTCCACATACAGTATCTGTGCAAACCCCACTGCACCTCCCTGGTACCAAGAAAAGCAGCTCCACACGTCAGACAACTGCTCGGTGCGCTCAGCGTGGGCTCTCGCCCTGGGTGCCCCCGCCCGCGGGGTCCCGGGGGGGAGCTGGGCACGAAGGTGACTTCTGAAAACCCCCTGTCCTGGGGAGGAGAACCCCCTGTCCTGGGGAGGAGAACCCTCCCTTGCAGGCACAGGAGCTGTGATCTCACAGGCCAGGAGACTTCAGAAAATGCACCTTCATTAATACACACTAATTGTTCTTTAAAACTGTAACACTGGAGCCAATACTTTCACTAAAGGGATGATGACAGTAAAAAAAAAAAACAAGCCAACACCTAACAGGGAGAACTGAATAATTTTCTGGAAAAAAACAGATTCCTTAAATTACTTTTTTTTTCCTTTACTCATTCATCTTTGAAATAAATCCAAACAGGAACAATGACAAGGCAAAAGGCAGCCTTAATTTAAGCAAGGAACCATTTTTATCAGGAAACAAATTAATTCAATACAGTTTGACCTTATACTGCGATTTGCTCAGGAAGTTGCAATGCATTCTTGTGACAAGACCTGCCAGAAATCTGATCTGTACGATGATTTTTGTCTCCCCTGAAGGCTGGGATAAGGGGTTTGCTGCTGCCCCCCTCCCAGTCTGTCTCTGCTGCTGGCAGTGCAAAGTTCTTCAAACTCATTTCCATAATTATCCACCTGAGCCATCCTTACACAGGAAGATGTCACTGATAGAAAGAAAAATAGGTGCAGTGTTGTGGCTATCCTCAGGACACACCCCAAGCTCACAGAGCGCCCTGTGGCCAGGCAGAGCACAGCTGTGACCCACGGCAAAGGCAGCTGATCCTCCAGAGCACCCAGCCCTCAGCCCTGGGCACATTCCCTTGAAGGAAACGCATTTTCCACCACAGGACCCCGGCCACCTCCAGAGCCAACGCGGCCGAGCTGAGCCACTGCTGCCCGTGGCAGCGGGAAGGGGCAGAGCAACAGGACCCCGGCCCAGCAGTTACAAACCACAGGCTGAGAACCACTGCCAAAAACCTCCATCAGGAACACAGACTGCACTCATCTCCTTTACACTGCTCATTACCTTTTCACCAGACTCTGGGAGCTTCACTCAGCAAAGGTCACGGCAGATTTTCATCTCTCTGAAGCCTTTGCTCTTTTTTGAATCATAAAATAATGGGCAATATAAGTGAATAAATCCAGAGAAGGAGAAGTTGAGTGTGCTGGCACATTTGGGACAGTGTCCTGTAATGCTGGGAGGGTTTGACCACAATCCTGCTGGGCTAAAACTGCCCAAAGGCACTCCTGAGGCTCCTCAGGCACACCCTTCAGCAGAGGCTGTCCCCAGACTCCCAGTCCCCTGAGACAAGTGGGACAGAGCCTCCCCACGGACAGGGACCCTTGGGGTGACACTAATGGGGGAAGAACCCACGTGGCACTGGGACATTCGGGCAAAACCCAGTTGTCCAGGATCTGGTGTCTCCCTCTGCGCTCAGGACTCTGCAGGAAGGAGCCTGGCTCTCGCCCGCCCCATCCCTGCTCGGTGACACACCAGCGCTGCTGGCACTGCCATCACCGGGTGCCAGGTGCCACGCTGCCGACAGCCCCGTGCTGTGACAAGACCTGGAGCACACCCCGCTCCCAAACACACCCCTGGAGCACACCCCTGGAGCACACCCCGCTCACAAACACACCCCTGGAGCACACCCCGCTCACAAGCACGCCCCTGGAGCACACCCCTGGAGCACACCCCGCTCCCAAACACACCCCTGGAGCACACCCCGCTCACAAACACACCCCTGGAGCACACCCCTGGAGCACACCCCGCTCACAAACACGCCCCTGGAGCACACCCCTGGAGCACACCCCTGGAGCACACCCCTGGAGCACACCCCGCTCACAAACACGCCCTGGAGCACACCCCGCTCACAAGCACGCCCCTGGAGCACACCCCGCTCACAAACACGCCCCTGGAGCACACCCCGCTCACAAGCACGCCCCTGGAGCACACCCCGCTCACAAACACACCCTGGAGCACATCCCTGGAGCACACCCCGCTCACAAACACGCCCTGGAGCACACCCCGCTCACAAACACACCCTGGAGCACATCCCTGGAGCACACCCCGCTCACAAACACGCCCCTGGAGCACACCCCTGGAGCACACCCCGCTCCCAAACACGCCCTGGAGCACACCCCGCTCACAAACACGCCCCTGGAGCACACCCCTGGAGCACACCCCGCTCCCAAACACGCCCCTGGAGCACACCCCGCTCACAAACACACCCCTGGAGCACACCCCTGGAGCACACCCCTGGAGCACACCCCGCTCACAAACACGCCCCTGGAGCACACCCCTGGAGCACACCCCGCTCACAAACACGCCCCTGGAGCACACCCTGCTCACAAACACACCCCTGGAGCACACCCCTGGAGCACACCCCTGGAGCACACCCCTGGAGCACACCCCGCTCACAAACACGCCCCTGGAGCACACCCTGCTCACAAACACACCCCTGGAGCACACCCCTGGAGCACACCCCTGGAGCACACCCCTGGAGCACACCCCGCTCACAAACACGCCCCTGGAGCACACCCCGCTCACAAACACACCCCTGGAGCACACCCCTGGAGCACACCCCTGGAGCACACCCCTGGAGCACACCCCGCTCACAAACACACCCCTGGAGCACACCCCTGGAGCACACCCCGCTCACAAACACACCCCTGGAGCACACCCCTGGAGCACACCCCGCTCACAAACACGCCCCTGGAGCACACCCCGCTCACAAACACACCCCTGGAGCACACCCCTGGAGCACACCCCTGGAGCACACCCCTGGAGCACACCCCGCTCACAAACACGCCCCTGGAGCACACCCCGCTCACAAACACACCCTGGAGCACACCCCGCTCACAAACACGCCCCTGGAGCACACCCCGCTCACAAGCACGCCCCTGGAGCACACCCCTGGAGCACACCCCGCTCACAAACACGCCCCTGGAGCACACCCCGCTCACAAACACGCCCCTGGAGCACACCCCGCTCACAAACACGCCCCGCGGAGCGAGGAAGAGGAGGTGGCTCAGCCGCCAGGCGGGTGGCTCGCTGTCCTCCCGGCCCTCACATGATGTTTTTCTCCTGCTATCGTATCAACAGCGCTCGGGCAGAGAGCCCAGGCTGAGCCGAGCAGCCAGCCTGACCGCCAGTAAATCAGGGCAGCGTGATGCCTGCAGGATTTTCAGCTGTCTAGCCTTGGCAAAAAGCAGGTGACAGGGATGGGGACAGGGAGGAGCAAGTGGCACTCACCCGTCACCGCCCGCAGTGGCAGACACTGGTGTGGTGGCATTAGCCACCCCGGCAGGGCTGGGAAGTGAAGGTGCCATTCTTTGCTGGCAATGCCCACCACTCGCTCTCCACCCCCTCCTGCACCCATGATAAATATTGACAGGTCACTGACCTGGCCCCGGCCGTGGGGACACGCTGCGCTGCCACCCAGAAACACTCAGAGGTCCTCGTCTGCCACGGCCACCACCAGCCCGGTCCCAGGCTCCGAGGATGCTGGCAGCCTGGCCACTGGCTTCACCGGCGCTGGGCACACACCGCTGGCTGTGCCAGCTGCTCCGGGGACACCGGGTTTGCATCGCGGGCAAAGCCATGGCAAGTGCAAAAAGCCAAACCGGGAGCAGCTGCAGGGACGGGAACTGCAGAGGAGCGGGAGCTGCCAGCGCGGGGGGAGCCACCCGGGGGGCCAGGGACACCGGGGTGCTACACAGGAGCCACCTAACACGGCTCCTTCGCCTTGCACAGCTGCCTAAGAAATAAAAAATATACCCCAGAGCGTACAAAGAGCTGAATGCCTTCACAAAGTGGCTGTAAATATATATAAATAACAAATTCACCATTGCTAATCTCATTTTCTTTAATGAGCTACGCACCAAGCCCTGGGATCCAGATGTTTTCCTAAAGATTGCCGTGCTTTGGTAAAAACTGCGAGTCAGATTATTGTGCTGAGGAGCTTTTCGTTGGAAAGAGGAATTAATAAAAACGTCTCTGTAGGAAAATATTTACTGTTAATGCATTTGTTGACAGAAAATGCCTGTTTCCTTTGAGTTTTCTGTTTATTTCCCCAGACAGGTGGATGAGCCTGCTCCGAGTGCCAGGCAGCAGCACTGCCTCTGCATGGGAGAAACCACCGCGGCGTGGGAGGGACAGCGGGAAGGGGCTGAACCCTCCTGGTTCCTTTCTGGGGGGATCCACAGGGAAATGTGGTTTTCTTGCTGTACTTTTCAAATTCTCTTACAGAAAAAATCATTACTTATTGGGGCAGATACATCTGAGATGTGCAGATTTCTGTTTAAATTATCAGCAAAATTCCAGGAAGAAGTATAATCTTTTTAGCTTATTCATTTTAGCAGAGACGAACTTTTAAGTCTAATTTGAAATACGGGCACAAGAACACATTTGCTGCTGCTCTCGACCCAGAAGCAAATCTTTTAAACTCACGCTGGGTCTCAATTTTTGTCTCAGTTTTTAATACACAGATTTATTTCCTATTCTGTACATTTCACTTTCACTGCTCAAAATCGCTGTGAAGAACACTTCGGCCATGGGCTCAGGATGCCGTGGCCAGGCTGAGCCCAGCAGTGTTCATCTCCTGTGACGCCTCATCGAGGTGCAGCACGGGGTTAATTGAGGCCTGGAGATCAGGAGTCAGGTCTCCAGTTTTCCTCCCTGCCTTCCCAATTCCCTCCAGGGGACCCAGGACACAGCCTGTCCCCGCTGCCCTCTCGCAGATGGCCAGAAGCATCTCCCAGCTACACAGTTTGGGTTTGTTCCCCACACAGCAGAGGCATTTCCCCATGTGGGTACGTGCAGAATGGTGGACGAGACACATGCAAAACTCAGACAAAAAAGAAACCACAGTCAATCCTGTCTCGGAAAAATCACCCCCCAAATTCTGCATTCTGAAAATACAGTGCAAGTACTTCTATGAGACTTGGATCATCTGGCAAACATGTTGGGTTTGGATGTTACAATGAGATATCGTGAGCAAGAGATGAGCCCATTTCTGTCAGGTCACGACCCTGTTCTTCTCTACAACACATTTTTTCTGTGAAGCGCAGCACGTCCTGTTTTTCAGATCCCACACTAAATGTTAGAAAGCCAACAGCAATTCTTGCTCCCTGAAAACAATTTCCTTCCAGAAAATACCCTGATTGCACGTTTAATAATGAAAAAGTATTCTTGGGGTTCACTTCCGAGACGGCAAGCTCCTCCAGCCGCTGCAGCTTCAGCGTAGGTAACAGGGGTACTAACAAGTTCGACTTTTTCCTTGAGGGAATAGTTAATGGAAACATCTGCAGAAGTCAATAACTAATTAACAAGGAGATAATTTGAGCTCAGTGCGCTGCGAGCCCTCTGCCCAGCAGAGAAGCGTGACCCAGGGCAGCCCCACAGCACGCGGCGCGGTGCTGCCACGGCCCCGACGCTCCCGCACAGCCCTGGTGCAGCCCACGGCTCCGGGCAAAACCCTCCGTGCCCCGAAACGCTCTTCCAAAGGCTGGAGGTGACCCCTCCTCTCGCCCACTGCAGCAGCAGAGACCTCAGCACCAACCTCACGCTGGCACCAGCTGGGTTTGCAAACGAACAGCACCCAGGGTGCCTTCGGCCGACCACGCAATCTGCAGAGAAGATCTCGGGGTGGCATCGGGCCCAGCCTCGCAGCCCTGACCCCGGTGTCCCCAGCACACCCCTGACCCTGGTGTCTCCAGCACACCCCTGGTGGTTTGTCTCCGGCACACCCCTGGTGGTTTGTCTCCAGCACACCCCTGACCCCGGTGTCTCCAGCACACCCCTGGTGGTTTCCCCCTCCGCTCCAGTACGGTGGGTGCAAACCCCTTGCTCTCACGCACGCTCAGGCTGAAGCGCATACGCTTTGTGCAAGGATCTGCTCAAGGTCTGAAAAGCAGGTCCCTGACTTTGAGTGGTTGCTATTAGGCCTTCAAAGCTGTTTTGAGACCTTGTAAACATCCATGGATTTCAGTGCCCACATAACCCCCAAACCAACGCAAATTCAAAGCAATGACTTCCCAATACCCCGCGGAAACACCATCTCATCTGCCACGCAAAGGAGGAACAGCAAACTCATCACCCTGGCGGGCTTGGCTCCACTCTGAAACCTTCTTGGAAGGCACAGCCTGTTGATGCAATAAGCAAGGCTTAATTAGCAAACTGCTCTCCAGGGTAATTACTTGTCTGGGTGCAACCCCACACCTGCACAGGGACCTGTGGGAGCCCAGAGCAGCCCCCGGGCAGGGGCACTGCCACAGCCGGGACACCCTGTCCCCAGAAGCTCTGCGAGCAGGAGAGGGGAGGTTTCCCACACTGGGTCCTTGCGGGGTGCGGGGAGGACCCAGAGCACCCCACTGTGCTGTCACCCAGTGCCATGTCCAGCACGAACCCTCCTCTCCCAGAAGGAGCCCCGAGGCTCCCACCACATCCACCTCCAGCAGCCCTGAACCTCAGGCTGGGGTTCCCAAAGTGTGTCCCGTTATTCCCAGGGGGACGCTGCCTGCAGTGACGTGTAGCTGCTGCCAGGATGCCTCCAGCATCCAGAGGGATTCCGGCCTGTGCGGGGTGTGCACGGCCATGGGGGACTTCTCTCTGCTGCTGGAGTCAGGACATGGAGCACCCCCCGCCTGGCTGAAGGAAACACATCTGCACGGAGGGGCCTGAGGAGCACTGGCTCTGGGAAAGCCTCCGAGCCAAGCTGCGCCAGCGCCCGCCTCTGTTTATTTGGGCTATTTTTACACCACTGCGGTAGCACAGCCCGAGCTACCAAGCGCTCGCTACGCCGCTCTGCGCGTGTTTATACAAGAGCTACTGCTCCCAAAGGCAAAGGGAACAGCCTCTTGTTTTCCATCAATCCACCAACGCTGCACCAGTGAAATATCACCATAGAAGTCCAGGGGCAGAGGAGAACCGGGAGCACCAACGTGCTACTCGCTGCGTGTGGAGACGTTACTGGAATAAACCCTGGCTCTTCCGCCGAGTCCCTGGAATAAAGCCCTTGCTCTCCCGAGGTCCCAGTGCCAGCCCTGTCACTGCAGGGAGAGGCCCAATGTCCTGCTGGCATGGTGCGAGGAGGAGCGTGGAGCCCGGCACGGCATGGCGAGGACGGCACGGCGAGGATGGCATGGCGAGGACGGCACGGTGAGGATGGCACGGCGAGGACAGCACAGTGAGGATGGCACGGCGAGGATGGCACGGCGAGGACAGCACAGTGAGGACGGCACGGCGAGGACGGCACGGCGAGGATGGCACGGTGAGGATGGCACGGTGAGGACGGCACGGCGAGGATGGCACGGCGAGGACAGCACAGTGAGGACGGCACGGCGAGGATGGCACGGCGAGGATGGCACGGCGAGGACGGCACGGCGAGGACGGCACGGCGAGGATGGCACGGCGAGGACAGCACAGTGAGGACGGCACGGCGAGGATGGCACGGCGAGGATGGCACGGCGAGGACGGCACGGCGAGGACGGCACGGCGAGGATGGCACGGCGAGGATGGCACGGCGAGGACGGCACGGCGAGGATGGCACGGTGAGGACGGCACGGCGAGGATGGCACGGTGAGGACGGCACGGCGAGGATGGCACGGCGAGGACAGCACAGTGAGGACGGCACGGCGAGGACGGCACGGCGAGGATGGCACGGTGAGGACGGCACGGCGAGGATGGCACGGCGAGGACAGCACAGTGAGGACGGCACGGCGAGGACGGCACGGCGAGGACGGCACGGCGAGGACGGCACGGCGAGGATGGCACGGCGAGGATGGCACGGCGAGGACAACACCGGCTGTGGATGCTGGGGCCGCTTGCTCACCCCAACCAGGAGCTGGTCACTCGCTTCAGAGCTGAGACGCTCAGCCACAGCCGCCTGCGCTCACCCCCAGAGCCAACAGCAGGTAAAAACGGGACTGTCCACCATAACACAGCGAGGACAGGACGGGTGCAACAACCTCACACCTGAAATTTCCACTGTCCACTGCTGCTCAGGACGTCCTGGAGCCAACTGATTCTCCAACTCAAATCTGTGGCTTAGCAGCGGGGTTTGAGATGCTGGAGAGGAAAGCGGGTGCTGGTGAGGGCTGGCCGTGGGCAGGCAGGACTGGTGCCAGGAGTGGCCCCTGCCCCAGGACACACAGCCCACAGAGATGCCAACCCGCCTCGACCGAGGTGTCCATGAGGCAACTTGTGTGCAACGGGCAAAAGCAACCCTCCCGTGCCAGGGAAACGTGGCCCACGGGCCAGCCTCTGCTCCAGGCTCTGCTCTCGCTTACTCCAAACCAGACCCAAACTGAAAGGAACAGCAGCCCCGGGGAGGTGTTCCAGGTGTTGAGCAAACCCCGTTCCCTCAGGTGCTTTTGTGGAACTACAGTTAAATGTACAGTCCTGCATGCAGCATTGCTCTTGTTGCCACCAGTGACACAAGCTCTGTGCCACAGGACACAAAGAACTTGGCTTTTAAACACGAAAGTACCAAGCAGAAACAGGCTCTGACCTCTGCTGATGGCCTTCAGCCGCTACCACGGCATTTAACCACCTGCACTCACCAAAGCACTTCTGTGCCATTGGCTTTACCAAGGCCGGCTTTTCAAAGTCAGACTTATAACCCACTAATGTTCAACCATCTCTCTCCTAAGAACAGAAGAAAGAGCTTCTTGTGGGCAGCAGACACTCCTGTGAGCGCTGCACACCCCGTCTGCACTGCAGGGACAGTTACCACCCCACCACTAATTAACGATTATCAATGACTGACGTAACTAAACCCATGGCTTCTGGGTTCTCTGAGCACTCCACGATGCAGAACAGCCAGAGCCAAAGCTGGGGCTGCTCTGATGTTCCCCTTGCCGGGGCTCTGCCCGTCGCTGGCACCTCCACACCAGCACTGCCGGTCCCTGGCCCCGCTCGCATGGAGCCAGAGCTCCCAAGCCAGCAGCCACGCTCAACAGCGCAGCCGAGCACAGATTAAAGCCTCTCTGATCCAAAACAAACGTGCAAACACCTCCCTCTTTCAGGGAGCACAAATTCCTGCCGATAGCAGACAGCTCGGCGCGTCAGGCCCCGAGCAGGAAGATAGCTGTTACGTAAAATCCAAATACTGCCTGTAAATGGTAAAACTATTTATACCAATCCCATGTGTTTGACAGGAAAACATTTAACTACACGTAAGCTCTGGTTTGCTTTTTAGAAATAAGCTGTTTGCCCTGGCTCTGGTGCAGCAGCTGCCTCCCAAACACACACACAGAGATAGTTTTTTGTATTGAGCCCCCGTATTTTTGTATTTGGCCCTCCCAAATCACTCTTGTGTGACCAGAGTGGCTGCTGGTGGCCAACACACGACTTCAGAGGAAGCAGGGGAGGACACTGGCCCCCTGAAGACCCCTCAGCCCCCTCCATGCCTGGGCTGTGTCCCAGGGACACTGATGGCAGCACAGGAGCTGGTGCTCGCACCCTCTCACCATGTTTTTTCTACTTCAGGTGAAAATTAATTCATTTTTTCCAGGGGAACAGCTGTGATTGTTCTCTTTTGTCCAGAACTGCACACTCCAGATGTGCGGGGAGCTCCTCACTTGCTCCCCAAGAGTCACAAAAGACTGTATGGGCACCCTCCACCCTGAAGCGCCCCTGAGGCTCCTCCGGAGGCTGAGCTGGACAAACCCACCGCTCACGGGATGGTAACGAGCTGCGCTTCGTCACCAGCCGCTCACACGAGCCGCGTGACACAGGGGGACCAGGACACCCCATCCCAGGGAGCACACCGCCTCTTCAACAAGAACCACGCACCTGCCCATCCCCACGGAGACACCTGCACAGCCCATCCCGAGGATCTGCCCTTAAATCAATCCCTCTCTATTTCTTACATTTGTTTGCTCCACAAGCTGTTAAAATCCAGGCAGTCGGCCCCATGCCCAGTGCCCCTGCTCCCCGTGCAGGCCCCAGCAGGGCTGGCCCTTGGCACACACCAGTCAAACCAGTGACCTTCCCGACAGCAGAGGGACAGGGGAACCTGGGCTCCAGCCCAAAGTGCGATGCAGCAGCAGCAGGACCTGCCTGCAGCCTGGCTGGCTCACACCCCCTGCACCGCTGTGCTGTCACCCCAAGGGGACCTGCAGGGATGCTGCTGGCTTGGCTGGCCCTGGAGCCACCTGAGCAGCACACTCCTTTGCAGGTTCCTCCACAGCCCTGGCACACTCAAGGAAAGCCCCCCAGCTCCAGGGCACCGGCAGAAGGGCAAACGCTGGGCTGAGACAATCAATGCTCTGTGCCCAAGGAAGAAGGATGAAAAGCATCTGCACGGTTCTGCTTCTGTGTGTGGCTT
Organism: Caprimulgus europaeus; assembly: GCA_907165065.1. The sequence goes on along the minus strand of OU015531.1, from coordinate 804,406 downwards.
CAGTGCCTCAAACGAAAATACCCCGCAGCACAGCAAAACCCAGCAGGCTCTGGTCTCCCTGTACAACAACCACACTCCTGGCACCATCGTGGGCAAGCTGCCCCGTGAGCAAGTGTGCCGGTGCAGCTGCTCACCACGAACACTGGAGAACCGGGAGAGACAAGAGTCCCCCGAAACGCACATCTCCCCCGCGTGCAGCCAGCGGCCGGGCGCTGTGGGGAGCGTGGGATGATGGATGCCACAGTTCATGTCACTGCCCTCGTTACCAGCTCCAGCTGCCTCCAGCCCTCAGCTGTTTCCCCAGTTATCACCGCCACGCTGTGATCTGCCCAAGCACACTTCTCTGGTGAGGAAAATCACCCCTAAACCCTAAACATCCCACTGAGCAAGAGCCCAATTCCACCTCCCCAACAGTCCCGCCTCCAGCGGCTGCCAAGGCGAGCGGGCTGGCTCCTGCTTTACAGTAGTAGCCTCAAAATAATTAAAGAAACTTGGAAGTAAGGTAGAATCCAACCTACAAACCAAGCACAGAGCTGCAGTGGTCGAGGCAAACCCCTGGTGCAGTTGTGGGGTGCGAGTGCTCCGGTCCGACAGCAGCCTGGGGACGGCACGGTGCTGAGCTGGGACCGGCATGCAGAGCCCGGCACCACGGCAGAGTCCTGCTCGCAGAGGGAAAGCAGCAGAACACCTGATAAGGGCTTGATTAAACAGCAGTGGATGAGAATAAATATTGACAACAACTGCTGAATGTCTATTCAACAAAGGACCTCGCAGAAACACGCCCTGGCCAGCCACAGCTGAACGGCCTCGTTATAGAACACTGAAGCTGAGGAGCACAGCACCGAGTGACACCAGGAGAGGGGTCACATCCACGCCACACGCGCCGAGACAAGCTTGGGGTGCCCAGTCACCAGCATCCCCAGCACAAGGGCAGAGAGACGACGTCTGATCACCTCCACCTCATCCCAGCAGCTCACCACCCAAAATAACTGATCTTAGTACATGAGGAATCTTATTTTGCTGAAGTTAATCACAAATGGGAAACAAAGGAGTAACTCCAGGAGCCACTGGAAGATGCCACTGACACACCCACTCCCCTTCCTAATTAACTGCACATCTTTGGTTCGTTAATATTCCTACAAACCTCCATTTGCTTTGCACCTGCCTCGTGTATCTGGTCAGATTACATTTCACCATTTAATAATAATAATAAACTAGTTAATGAACAACAACTTAATGACTTCCTTAGCACTCGGATAAATCAACTCTGCTAAATCCTGACGTGCCCTAGGCCACACGTTTCGAGCTCAGGTCACTGCCCCACACGGGCACTCTGGGAGGTGCCACGGGCCCCAGTGGGAGCGAGGACGGTGGCACTGCTGGAATTCTGGCTGGCAGAAGCAGGAAAACCGGGAATAGCAATCAGCTTTCGGTACCTCGGCGCTCCCTCGCCCCTGCACAGCACTCGTACAGGGCAGTGCCTGACCCACTGCCTGCTGCTCTTTGGGAAGAGCCCCAGGGATGTGCCAGGGGGCACACGCGTCTGACAGCCCGCAGGGTGCAAATCAGTCACGAGCAGCACCCAGCAGCACGGCTCTGCACTCATGGAAAACACGTTTTTAATGAACAGCAACAATCAAATAAAAGGGTAAAGCTCCTCAGGATAACTCTGCAGAGCCTCCAGTTCAGCCTGGATTTGTCTCCCTTAAAGGCTTTCTGCCAGACTGCAGTAGCTGCCAAGTGCTAGCAAAGAAAAGCAGAAAGTATTTTTAACAACAACAAAAAACCGCCCTGGGTTTTATTAGGTAGCTGAAATACGCGTTTATTCAGCCCTCAAACACAGGTCTCGGGGCGTGGATCTGTAGTGGGGAGTGTGACATCACAAGAGCAGAGGGACCCTGCAGCTGGCAGTGACACCAGCGCAGGGACAGCACACGCATCGCACCATCGGCACCAACACAAGCTTCTCCTTGCTTGTGTTTCAACCAATCTCCTCAGCAAAGCCTCACACCAGCCAGTGCACAGACCCCACAAGACTCCACATCGTTTTTCTGCCACTGGTCCTCCCCTTCCTCCATCTCACAGCAGGCTTCAGTGCTGGAGTCCTCGCAGAGCCGAGCTGTCCTGGCAGCCCCAGGCAGGGTCCTGAGCACCCCAGGGACCACCCTGGCACCATCCCATCCTGCCCGGCTTTGGGCAGGGCCTCAGCAAACCTGGTGCAAGCAAACACAGCTATTTCGTTTCTGACTATAAACTTATTTATTAAGCTCATTAAAGCTCCTGCAGTAGAAAGCAAGGGAGTAATTTCTGCTTCTAAAGCACTGTGAGCCTGTGGCAGATACACTGAGTATACTGGGTAAGTCCTGTTTCCATGAACACCCAAAGCTTGGCCACGCTCTGGAGAAGAGTTTGACTTTGGTTGGAGCTCTCTCAAGCTTGGTGGAAGCTGCCATTTCTCCAAGACCTTAACCCCAGGTTGTGCTGCCTCCCCCTGCATCCTCTCCATCCTTCTGGGGTTCACCCGCCGGTGTGGGCACCCGGCTCTGCAGAAGCTTCTGCAGCTGCCAGGAGCCCCTCTTGGCACAGGCTGCCTTCCTCAGGCTGAGGAGGAGGAGGAGGGAGCCGGGGAGCGGCCACCACCACCTCCTCACACCCCCAGCTCACAAAGCCGGTGACACTGCCCGTGAGCGTGTCCCTTCCAGCTCCACGCTTCATCCCGGCCGCAGCACCAGGGGCCGGCTTCACCCGGCTCTGAGGAGCCCCACGCTGACGTGCACGCTGTGCTGCAGCCCTGAAAAACCTTGTTTTGATTTATTCAGCTACATCAAGTCATCAGTGGCTAAGCAGAACTATTTCCAAAGACCCTTCAGTGAGCTATTTATTTATCATCCATTTCTTTCTATAATTTTATGGCTATTGCTGCAGAAAGGAGGGGAAAAAAAGAACAGGCCTTTTCAGTTCTTCCTGGTCACTTTGGGAGCTCTTTGCCAAAATCTTTGCTGCCAGAACAGGTACAAGACAAATATTTCCCAACTCAGCCCCACAGACAGAGACAGGACAGCAGAGGAGCGGGTGGTCACAGCCGCAGTGGTGGCAGTGCTGCCAGGGGCCGGGGACGCCCCGGTGGCACTGGCAATCCCTCCTGCAGGCACCCGCTTGGCCTTTACCCACGAGAAATCTGACTCATTGGAATGTGCTAAGGCTGGGTGTCTCACTTTTCTGGCATGATGTGATCTTGGTTGTGATAATTAAATTGATTCAGCTACAAGTTTTATATTTTTTCATTATCTTTGTGCATCTTTCCATACCCAGGGTAGCCATAAAACACACCGAAGTGACCACTTAATGACGTCTTTGTATGTGCACCTTGTAGATAAAAGTCTCAGACCCTCTAATTGATCACTTTGGCTCACACTGCTAATGGCATTTGTATGGGAGGAAACGCAGAGGAGCCGGCGTACGGCCATGAAATCCAACAGGCTTGAACCAAAGGAAGGAGAGAGAAAACAGAGTGAGCGGACTCACAGCACGAACTCAGAAGGGAAGAAAAGAGCAGAGTGGCGTGGGATGGGGATGGGATGGGATGGGGATGGGGATGGGGATGGGGATGGGGATGGGGATGGGGATGAACACCAGATCCCCCCCAAGAGTCAGTTATCTCCCGGGGGCTGCAGGGGGGTAACGACAGCATAAGAACCTACAGGACATTTCTAGCCAGGGCTTCAGAGCCCACTCTCTCTAAAGCCAGACAATCCTTTTAGAGCAATCTCCAGTAATCCGTGTGATCCTTACTCAAGCACACAATAACTACCATTCTAAGAGTAAAATGAATGACTTTACGGCAAGATCAAGTGAAACACGCAAGATTTAATCTGTTTATCATTACAGCTGCACACAGTGCCAGTCACCAGTGGCTGTGAACAGGGCAGCGCTGCACAAAGCCTCGCAGCTGCAGGTACCCAGGATTGCTTCTGTCAACGTTTCTGTTCAGTCTCCAATCTCCCTCTCAATGACTCGCTCTGAAAACCAGCCCCTTTGCCATCCCGCCTCTGCTCTCAGGACCTCAGTACTGCCAAGGAAATGATTACAATGAGCAGTAAGCCAAGAGACATGGGGTTCCACTGCAACTGGTTAATGGATGCACTGCAGCATAATTAATATTTAATAATATTTTCAGGCTTCCAATTTGTTCTGGTGTGGTATGACAGAGATCAGGCAAGGGGGCAAAGGCTGCATCCAAACCGTGGGGACAAACAAAAGCACACGGCTCCTGGTGAGCAGAGCTGCTGAAACACCTCAATGTTATTTACAGCAAATTTAAACAGGGAGCACCACGAGAGGGATGACAGTGGGTATTTCATCCTACACTTTTTACACAGAGGATGTATTTTATGATTGCTTAGAGATCTGCCCTGGCTGTCTGCAGGGGTGTTCCCCGTCCCAGCTCCCTCACTGTCGCCCGGGGTGTTTGCTCTGCGCAGCCTCCAGCACCCACCCACACGCTCTGTACGAGCCCGCCGACTCACACACAGGCTTCTTAACTTTTAAGGTAGATATCTGAGTATGTAAAATAAAAAACCCAACAGATGTAACCATTTTCATTCATTTTTGCAGCGCACCTGCATTTTAAGTCTCTTCTGCCTGGTGGGACAGGGGAGGTGGTTGGCATTTGGATCATCAGTGTCCTCACTCGAGTGTAAACTCGCGGAGAATCCTCCACTATAGGTGCTGTATTTGAAACTGAATTGCTATCCTTTAAAAATAAAATCCTGCTTTTGAGATTTCAAGAGAGAGAAACTGCCATCACCTGTTGCACCTACCAACAGAGAGTAAGCTGAGACCAAATACAGATTCACAGAGCTACAGAACTGCTCGAGCTCGCAGCAAGTGGGACCGGTGCTGGGGGTCCCGGCCATGCCTCTGCGGCAGGAGCGATTCTGCTCTGCCCATTATAAAGCTCTTCTCCCGATGGCACAGGCACAGCATGGAGCACTACCACAGCTTCCTCACCATCACCATGTCCTGGATCACACAGGACAGGCACAGCACAGGGGCAGCACGAGAGAGGCCCAGGCCCCATCCCTGCGGGTCGCTCTGCGCAGAGCCTGGACGGAGTGTGGCGGGGGGCACCCGCTGCAGAAGGGATCCCCGGTGCTCCCGACACAGCGTGGTCCTCCCTCCCCGAGCCCTGAGGAGGCTTCATGGCAGTGACACACCCCTGCATTGCAATTAGTGTCTGAGACCTGAGCAACGTTAACTGAGCACAGCTGCACACTGCCATGCTGCTTCCCGAGCGGGAGTGATTCGATAACCAATTCACCACATACTCACTGCAAAACCAAAAATACCCTCTAAAACAGATATAAAATATTTTCAGAAAGTTTCCCTGTAATTACACATGTGGTTAATTTCCCTCTGTAAGCTCTACATCTCATTTCCAGCTGGCTGCTCCAACAGCTTTCCACAAGGCTGGAGCTGCACTCACAGCTGTGCCTGCCCGCGCTCCCACCGCTCCTGCAAGTGCCTGGTGTTTTAATAACAGTGATGTAAGAGCAGTCCTTTACACAACGGGGGAAGCAGCAGACAGCAGTGAATCCTCAGCAACACAGCAGTATCTGGAGCTCCACACCACACCTCCCCGCCACTGCTGAACTGGATCCCTGTTTTTCACGGCACACACCCGGCAGGGCGCTGCAGACCTGTGGGACTCATGTAAAACCAAAGCTAAAGCCAAGAGCAGGTACCAGGCTGCTGCGACACTCCGACAAGACACGGTGTGGAGGTGCACTCAGCAAAGGAAAGCCTCAATGCAGGTGTCCAGGGTAGAACCATTCAGCAAAGGAAAGCCTCAATGCAGGTGTCCAGGGTAGAACCACGAACATGCTGCGAAGGGGAACGGGACTGAGACAGAGTGACACGGAGAAGGACATTCCCCAGCCTCACTCTCCTGAACTGCCATAATCTCACCCGTTTTCTTTGGATGTCCGAAATCTTCACTGCTACAAACTCCTTCTCCAACACCCTACAAGCATCAGGCTCATTCCCAACACTCATTCTGTATTTAGTCCATTAAGAGCAGCGATCCTGACAAACTTCACGCAGTGTTACCCGTCACAATGCACACCACTTTGCTAATACCTTTTTGCCATGGTGCTGGTTAATCTCCCCTGAAATCTACCCGTGCTGGGTCCCTGGTCAGTTTAGCTTCCCAACAAATCAGCATATTGCATTATGCAGGTAGTGAAGCTGGGGAGGTCTCTCATCTGCCTCCATCCTCATTAATAACCTGGCTGCCGAGGGTGAAGTGAGGACACAGACTGCAGCGCTGTGCTGCGCCGGGTGAGCCAGCGCCGGGCAGCCTCTCCGCGCCTTTATCGCTAAGGTCACTGCTCAATAACAAAAAAATCAACGTCACATCAATAAATTGCTCTCCCCTTTCCAACAGCACACCACCAGCCCTCCCCTAGCAATCTGAAGGTCAATTGCTGTCGCTATTTTTTGTCTGGATTTGTATTGAAGCGGGGATGATTTAAATGCACTGGCGAAAACCGCAGCCCCCCCTCACCGACACTGGAAATCACTGCTGGAATCTTAACCTGAAACTGCCAACACATTGGCATGTCTGAGGGTTTTACTGACGTGGATTACATCACAGTTATACATCTCTCTATTTTCTTGCCTTGCAGATGGAGTTTTTAGGCCTTGTTATCCCTTTTGTAGTGTTCTTCCTTGTTCTTGGCAAATACAGTATCTCGACACGTTATTTTAAGTACAATTAGAATGGATTTGTCAGGGAAATAGTTTATTGATTGAAAAATAATGACTTTGGATTGACTGAACTATTCCTAAATTTTACTAAAAATTACAAAATCTGTGGGAAAAATAATGGGTAAAGTACTATTTAAATCAAGTAAAGTTAAATGGCAAATTCAGATTGAAATATGGAAAATTACTAAGCTTAAGTTTCAAAACAGCATTTGACTTTGCAATTTAACTAAGCACAAGTGAAACGAAGCTTTCCCAGCCTGTACTCTGTGCAGCCACTCCATCCGAGCAGAGAACCCCCGTTTGCTATCCGATGGTGAATCCTCCTGGCAGTGTCTCCAGCGCCCTGGGCTGCCCAGCCATGGGTGCTGCGCCTGCGCTGGGCACCTTGGAACAGCGGCGGCCACCATCAGCCACGCTCCAGGCACCCGGCCCTGTTCGGGTGTCTGTGCCATGCCACCCTTCCAAGGTTTTTTATTTCTCCTCCTGGCAAAGCCTGTCTCTCAACCAGATTCCTTCCCCGAGCACATCCAACCCTGCGAGGTGCCCGCTGAGGTCCCTCCTGCAGCAGAGCCGCCCTGCCGCAGCCCACGCTGCCCCGCCGCGGTGCCAAGTCAGAGGTGCTGCCACAACGAAACCTCTGCTCAGCAACTTCTCTCTGCAGCTCTGTGAGAGCTCGCTGGCGTTCTCAGTCAAACCAGACAGACAAATCCAGCACTCTGCTTGCTGGGAAAGCCCACTAACAGCAGGGCACGGCCGTCCCCTGCGCGCAGAAGTGACCTGATTTTCAGGAACGCAAACAGCTCTCCAGTCCCCAGCCCCGGCACGCCTCAGACGTTTTACAACCCACTCAACTTTCTTAGATGGAAACACACTGCTTCAGCAGCATCCAAACCTTTCTACTTAATTACTGCCCGTAGCCAGCACTGCTAAAATAAACTAGAGCAGCAGCTATGGAGGGATGGGGGAGATGTCAGGGGACCGCGACACAGACTCTCTGGGGCGTTTCAGCCAAGGCCAGCCTTGTTCTCACGGCTGCGGGGACACGTGTGCGGGGGCAGCTCGGACAGAGGTGTGCAACAGCACAGGACAGGCTGCCTTTGGCACCTGGCACCGAGTTCTGCCTTTGGCAACTGAAAACTTAACACTTCTGGCCCTTCTTGTACAGTTTGCTTATACACTGATCAAATTAAGGTCATCCAGTCTACACAGTAATTAACAAAAAAGGAGAGAGTGCCCGAACACCCGCAGCCACAGAACAAAGCTCTGTGCAGGAGGCACGGTTCACATTTACCCCTAACTGCCCTGCATTTCAAAACTGGCTTAGTCCAACATCCCTACACCCCAAAACATGGAGCCTGGAGATGTAATTTCCACAGGGGCTTCAGCTCTGAGGTACATGAGGCTGCTGGACCACTAACACCCATCGCAGCGGGCACAAACCGGGCATTGGGACCCTCAGGGTAACGGCGCGAGGTCCCGCACACAAACCCGAGCTCCCCAGAGTGGGGTGGCTCACAGGTTTAACAGTGAAGGTTTGCTTTTGGCTCATGGTTGCCACCACCACGGTTCCACCATGGGAGGCACGTGGAGAACCAACTGAGTGCCGCCCAGCCTTGCAAACACCAGTGCTGCCAGCCCGGCTCACCGCTCCCCGGGGCCGGGCAGTGCTGGGGCACTGCTGCTGCCATCCCGTGTTATTTTCCATGCCCAGTTTCTGCTGGGCACTGTTCTTTTTCTCCAAGCTTCATCCCTATTAACTTTCAGAAAATGTCTCTCTGGAGGACAGCAAGATTTTAAACTTGCCTGAAGAGAAGGTGTCACCGCAGTGTCCCACAGCGGAGCAGCGGCCGGGGAGGTCACACTCAGCTGCACCAAGTTCTCTTCCTTCCGTTTAACTGCGCCAGCAGCATTTCAAACCTTACTACTTAAAGAATTTAGGCATAAATTTCAGATTTTTCTATAAATCAGCTGGTTTTCAGAAAGGCCAAGCGCTTTGTATCTCTCAGAGTCTGCTGAAACGCCAGTGTAATTAATGTGCCATTAATGTGCCATTAATGTGCCTGGGCACAACCACCACCAGACCTGGCGGGATGAGCCTGTCCTGCTGCAGGACCTCCAGACCTGGCACTGGGATGCTCGCCCCTCTGAGATGCAGCAGGGTCCCCTGGCAGCCAGCAGCCCCACCTGGGGCACCAACACCCCCCACCCCGTGGCCCACTGGCCCCCATCCTGCCTTCAAAAAACAGGGGAAACGCCTCAAATTGTTCCGAAATACTGAGGATGGCTGAGTAAGCCCTGGGTGGCAGAGCAAGGCAGGCCCTGAGTCAGTCACGCATGGCCAGCCCTAATACACAAAAATAACTTGTTTATTCCTCCGAGGTGTTATTTTTACACCAGCAGCTCTGGGTAGCCCTGGCCATTTGCTCCTGCTGGTCCCAGGAAGGCCCATGGCCGGGGCCCGGTCACCCCACTCAGTGCACAGAGCTGCCCTGCGGGGCTGGGAGACGTCCTGTTACCCTGGGGGTCTGGGAGAAGCCTTGAGCCACTGCCCACCCTGCCAGCTGTGGCAGGCACCTGGGCAGAGCCATCCTCCACCTCCAGCCAGCACTGGCCAGTGGCACTGTGCTGCCCTTGGAGCTCCAGGAGGGAAGCCTTTGCCTGCTGCTGCTGGAGAAGAACCATTTGATTTCCAATCCTCTGGAGGAAAGCCCTGCGAAATCAAAACGTGCCCGTGGCTCCCAACAAAGCAGAAACAATTCCTTCACACACATGAGCAGCATTTATCAGCTCAGGACAGCCGAGGACAACGTCATGAGGCCCACCTTGGCTGCACCCCTACCACTGCTTAAAGGAAGAACCAAAGTGCACCTCTCCCCTCTGCAGACTGCACGTCAATTCACCATGAACTCTTGGAGCTACAGCTCCTCAGGGGCTGACTTCTCCTGATAAATACTGGGTTTGGTGGATGCAACTCCAACTGAGTGAGCGTGAACATCCATAAGGGCTGCTAGTAACAGAGCGTGGCTGGTGAAAGTTACGTGGGAACACAACAGAGCGGGAGCAGGACGGGGCAGAGGAAGCTGCTGGCAAGTAAATATTGCTCAACATGACACCAGTACTGGGGAAAAACTGACAGAGTGGAATAACAGGAAGCTTAGTCACTTCTGGACAAAAAAAGCAAAGCGCATGAGAGAGGGGCAGGGGGGGAGCTGGGCGGCAGGCTGGAGCGGCTTCGCTGGCGGGCCTGGGGAGCAGACCGCCTGGAGGAGGAGGAGGAGGAGGAGGGTGGTCCTGCCCAGGTGTCCCACAGGGTGCCAGGTAGCCCAGCCACAGCAAACCCTTGGCACCTACAGCAGGATCTGCAGCACAGGCTGCTCTCCTCCCCAGGCGACCCCAGCTAATGACTTGTGCTAATGACTGAAGTTGAAGGGTGACCCAGTTAAACCACAGCCCCAGCTCCTCCTGCGCCCTCCTCAGCACGGAGAGCAGCACAACTGCTCAGCTTGGGGACAGGTAAGAAAACACTAGGGGAGGCCAAAGAGGGGCTGAAATACAGCAGTCAGAATTTAAGGATATATTTCATTGTGCACAATTACCCTTTTCACTCAAGCCTGTCACGGAGCAGCTTCAGGAGGAGAGCCAAGTCCGAGCGAGGTGGCACAGGACACCCGTCACCTCTTGCAGACCCGACCACTTGCTCCCACTGGGAACTGCCACAGAAACGGCCCTGGAGGTGACAGCGGCTGCGTGGGAGCGTGTGAACCACAGGGGAGGAGAGGACCCAGGCAGGCAGACCAGGGACCATCACACCAACCTCTAACCCTGGAGAGCATCTGGCTGGTGTACAGAATTAGCGCATCTCTGGCAGCTCTCAAGCAACAGGCATTCAGACCACAAGGGCACTGTGCAGAAGCCTCAGAAGGGGGGAGAAAAGTTGAAAAGAAGATCAGATTTTTCAATGATGAAGATCACCATCAGGGAAAGTACTCATTACCCTTCAAACACTGTCTCACTGCTCACTGATGAAGGGATAGCGCCACGGGATGTTAGTAAAGGGACTACATTAGCAAATCACAGAATCACAGAGTGTCAGGGATTGGAAGGGACCTCAAAAGATCATCCAGTCCCATCCCCCCAAAAACACAAACCCCAAATTTTACTACATCATCTGAAGGAGCATGCACAGCAAGAGACAAAGACAAATTTAAAATAATTAGAGGCTAGATAAAGAAAGCAACCAAACCATGCCAAAATGAAGACAAGCTTGATGAATAAAGTTTTTTACTGCTTAGGCAAACGAGAGAAGGAAAGGATGTAACAAACAAATAGTTCAACAGCAGAGAAACTAAAAAAAAAAACCCAAATTTATGGTTTAAAAATTACTACAATGAAGATCTGTCTATAAGTAATTCAGTGGCAAAAAAGGGAAGCAGTAGATATATTTGATATCAGGAAGAAAAGGGAGAGTTAAAAGCCTTTAGCAAAGAACAAGTTTACACAAGCAAGAGTAGCAAAGGAAAAGTGTGGTGGGCAAATAAAGGCTGATACACCAGGTTTGTTTTACCTAGCAAGTGTGTGCAAAGGAACAATAAAAGCTTCCTAACCAAATAAACAACCTTCCAGTCCCCAGAGGCGAACCACAGCTGTGGCAAAACCCAGCGACCGGGTGTACGGCTGGAGGCCGGGCCAGGGGTCCCAGCAGCGCAGCGACACGCGGGACTCGCACAGCGCGCTGCTCCGCCGGACGGTTTGGGACAATCTTGTCATGTTTATTTAAAAAAATAAATTAAAAATCAAACCCAAACACAACCCTGAAGTGGTATAACAGCTACATGGGAAAACAGAAAGAACGAGAGGACACCAGTCTCAGGTGGTGGTAAGGGAAGCTTGCCTTGCCTCGTCAGAAACGGGCACGTTAGGGACGCAGCACGCGTGTGGTGCAGCGGGGAAGACGGGGAGGGGGAGCACCATGGAGCCGAACCACCAGCCCAGCCCCTTGCTGCCCGGCTCTGGAGGGGTCACCCAATGCCACAAGGAAAGTGTTGTTTAATTTCTAATTAGTGGTGGGCAGCTACAGCTTGCCTTCACCATGCAACAATGAACCAACACCCAAGGCAGGGGCTCAGTCCAGTGTCCAGCCACCGCACGCTCAGGTCGGTGTCCAGCTCCTCCACCAACTGCCCGTGACATGCTCCAATAACCATTAACACTGGGACATGGAAACGCTAACAAACATGGCACGTTCCAGCCCACACCATGAAGAATTTCCTGCTCAGAGCTCAGTACTGCACGGCCCGAAGCAGCGGGGAACGGCAGGACGCTGCTGGCCCGGCAGCAGAGCTGGCCCGGCAGCAGAGCCGGACTCGCCAGGCCCTCTATCAGTCACAGATTATTTTTTTCCACACAGCTTGGGAATCATTTCCTGCACTAAGTGCTTTCCAGGCCTCCTAACACTGATACTGTAGATCAATATTTCACAAAGACAAAGCTGCATGACGGAGGTAAGCACTAATTAAAGCATATCTACCAAGCAGCGCTGCTGTAATCGCACTCTGTACCCCTTTCAGATTTACACCAGAGGTTTGGCGTTGCTCACTTTCTACATAAAACAGCAGAACAAAAGATCCACTGTAAGTCACAGCGTGCACATAAAGACAGCATCTGCATTGTCGGCATCGGCGCAGTGTAAACACAATTAAGGCCACGAGAACACACCAGTTGCTCTCAGGAGCTCTCGATCTCCGGTTCCAGCCCCTGTACAGGCTTTACCTCTAAAAACGCAGAGCAAACACGTCCACATCGCTCAGATCCGCGCTGCCAGAACGAGCCTGGTACTTCCCACGCCTGGGGAGCTGGGACACAGCACAGGGACCACAGGGACCACGCACCGCAGCACGGTCACAGAGCTCTCGGCACAGCCGGGGACGGTGCCGGAACATCCCCGCATCCCCGTCCCCTCGCTGGCCTTGGCACCAGCCGGCAGCCCCAGTGAGATGTGGAGACACACACCCTGCTCTCCTTGGAAAGGACCAAAGTGAAAGCCCACGTGTGCTCAGAAACGTGGCTGCAGGATGAACAGTCAGTAGCAGAGCCTTGAAAAGCTGAATGAACTAAGTCACATATTGGGGAAAAAAAGGCAGTGGTAGCTCAGAAAGGCTTATGAAATTTGTGCCAATGACCTTAAGGAGCAGAAAGTATATATAAACAGCAGAAACTTTTTCAGCATCTGCAAGGTCTTAAGGAGCATCTGGGCTCTGAAGGAATAAAGAGGTGAAGATGAAGCTGCCCTGGCTATTTTGATGGAGTTGTTGAATAGAGGAAGTCCATGGACATGAATTAGTAAGGAACACAGATGGTAGGATTTATTTTTCTAAAGTTAAATAATCACAAAATATGCCAAAGTACTGCTCTGTGGTCACAATTCCCTTTAGTTGTTTATTTTAACATGGGCACTGACAATTGAAATGTCCTGTCACAAAAACAAACTGTGGAGACAGCAGCAGCAGCTTTCCCCTGGCCGGGAGCTCCGTTCCCAGGTCCCTCCAGTGCCCGGGGGGTCCCACCCGCCCGGGGGAAGCACGGAAACCCAAACGGGGTGCTGAAAAGGGGAGGGGGCAGTGTTTGCTTTACAGAAGCAGCCTTTCTGTAGGAAGTGGCATTTGTACTAATGGCAGTTGGAGTTCGTTAGAAGACATTTCAGCAGTTCCACTACCTTTCCCGTACACACGGTGAAAGCACAACCTGCGCAGATGTTATCTGCAGCGCGCGCGAGCTCACAAACACGCCTGGGACCCGAAGCCTTGAGCTCTCTCTCGCTGAAGTGCTCAGCCACAGAGCTGGTGGGAAATGAAAAATTTTCCATGCGTGGGAGCCAGCTGGGCTGGTGAAACACAAAGTAACATTCAGAAGGAAGAGCAGCGCATCATGATCTCATTTCAGAAGCACTTTTTCCCCAAGTTCAGCATGTGTGAGGCAGAGGCAAAGTCACAGAGATGAGCGCAACGGCCGCGGGGCTGGGCTGGGCTGGAGAGCTGAGTTATAGGTGTCTGCTCTTCAAGAACCTAAATCCTCCTTTAATATATTTCGCACAGATCTCTGAGTGAGGAAACAACTCCTGTCTGAGTATTACAAAGAAATAAAACCATCATTAAATTCCTGCTCCCAACAGCCAGTGCTGTCTCATGCACTGCCCCAGCGCTCACAGCCCGCTCCACCACGGCACCTCCAAGAACAAGACATGGCTTCACTGGCATCTTCCTCCTCTTCTTCCACACAGATGGACTTTAACCTCAGGCTTCTCAGCAGTGCAAAATCCCTTCTCCCATTCCAAAAACAAGGGCTGGAGCCTGTCTGCTCCTGTCACAGACACAGGAGGAAGATGGAGAAGAGGAGGGAGAGGAGAGATGGGACCAAAAGCCAAAATGAAAAGAAAGGAGGAAGAAGGCTGGAGGGAGAACTGGCATTGCTGCCCATGGTTGCTCCCACCGCTGCTCCAGGCAGTGCCACACTGTGCACCATCCTCCTCCTCCTCCTCTTCCTCAGGCTTCACAGGTCAGAGAGCGAGGAGGACCCGAACTGCCGGTGCCCTCAAGCACTCCTGGACTTGCTGGTGCTATGTGAACTTGCATTAGGCCAGAACTCACACAGAGCTCCTCGTCCTCCACCCAGTGCCCAGCTCAGAGTGTTTCCACCTGGGAATCCAGGTCCCAGCTTCCAGCAGGCAAAGCACCTCCCAACCATCCCAGCACCACCCAGCAGTACCAGGGCCGCTCACTCCCCGCCCTTCTCGGCTCCCCAGGGCCAAGGCAGTTTTTTAAACAAAGTTAAGGAGCAGAAGCTGAACTGAGCAATTTGTCAGATGATCAAAATAGAACTTAAGTAGTCACTTAACATTTAACAACTTGTTGTTTAAATAGAACACAGAGAAAAGAATGAAGGCACTATGGATGGTGCTGGAAAAGTGACCTTTTGCTGTGTTCCAGACAACAATACAACCAGCAATGCTTTCCAAATTTTAAAAATTAAATATGGATGTATTTTTAGCAACTGCTATTTTCAATTTGTTTAAGCACAAAGCAGAGTTTCTTAATTCACAGAAGGCCTTTCCAGCTGCTGAAGGCTCCTTTTTACATACAAAATCAAAGTCAACTGACAAAACAGCAGCCTGAAAAAACTTGGGAGGAACCACCTGGCACAGCTGCTCCATCGAAAGGCCAAGGATTCAAGAGACATGGGACAAAACTGCTGGTGTCTAAGGATGCCGCCCCAGTGATCCACGGGCACCTTATCTCCCTGCTGCAGGCAGGGTCACGGGGTGTGTGGTGGTGATAACAACTCCCTGTCCTCCCAAACCGCCCAGCCCCGGGGAAATCCCCATCTACATCCTCAGGGACAGTGCCAGCCAGGACCAAGGCCACACCGAGCAGTGATATGTCACCTGTCTATTAAAACCAAAGCATCAATGTACTGCAAATACACAGGCAGCAGTAACACCTGTGCACGTGTACAAAGCAGGGACACCCACCACACCAACCCTAACGGCACCAGAACACACACAGACAGAACACAGGCAGAGAGGAAAGGGGCGTTTCAGCTCCAGAGCCCTTCTGGAACAAGCAGCAGGTAAAGTCTAAAGCCAAGAAAGTGATTTTGACAGTGTGATCTACACCATAAAGTTTAATTTCTAAAACCTGTCATATGAAATAAAATAGATTAATGCCATGTCAGCTATTTTTCAAACCAGTGCAGTTAATACGGGAGAAGAACATAAACAGAAATCAAAATCAAATCACTTTCAGAGTGTTTTCCCCCTTTTGAGTAACAGCAGGTCCTTGAGCCAGACACCAAGGCGAGACTGGCCTTACACCGGGAGGTCACCCCGCTGTCCCCGGAGCGCGGGGGGCTCACTGGGCCTGCGCTGTGCACCCACGGGCACCGCGCCCCGTCCCCGCTGCGGGGGACACCGCTCTGCCCAGGCCCACCCGAAGGACAGGGGGGTGTCTGGCACTGGGCTGTGAAAGGAAAACACTGAGCGAGCCCCAGCTCTCGTGAATGGTTTCCTGGAACGCTTTGTTACATTTCAAATACTTCACTGTAAACGTTTTATTTACAGATTTTGCCAATCTAAAGATAGGTGTTTTAAAAAAATAATTAAACAGTTCATCTATTGCATTTCCTTTACTTTACTAAGTCTTTAAGCTTTACCACTGGGGGGAGAAAAGTAGCAGGTGTCTAATCCTACTCAAGTCACTTGGTGTTTCCCTCGTGTCCTTGGAGGGAACAAAACTCCATCCCTACCCTAAAGCCCTGCTTCTGATAAACCCAACGAGAGCAAAACTCCATCCTTACCCCAAAGCCCTGCTTCTGATAAACCCGAGAGCAAAACTCCATCCTTACCCCAAAGCCCTGCTTCTGATAAACCCAGTGAGAGCAAAACTCCATCCTTACCCCAAAGCCCTGCTTCTGATAAACCCAGTGAGAGCAAAACTCCATCCTTACCCTAAAGCCCTGCTTCTGATAAACCCAACGAGAGCAAACCTCCATCCTTACCCCAAAGCCCTGCTTCTGATAAACCCGAGAGCAAAACTCCATCCTTACCCCAAAGCCCTGCTTCTGATAAACCCAGTGAGAGCAAAACTCCATCCTTACCCCAAAGCCCTGCTTCTGATAAACCCAGTGAGAGCAAAACTCCATCCTTACCCTAAAGCCCTGCTTCTGATAAACCCAACGAGAGCAAAACTCCATCCTCACCCCAAAGCCCTGCTTCTGATAAACCCGAGAGCAAAACTCCATCCTTACCCCAAAGCCCTGCTTCTGATAAACCCGAGAGCAAAACTCCATCCCTACCCTAAAGCCCTGCTTCTGACAAACCCAACGAGAGCAAAACTCCATCCTTACCCCAAAGCCCTGCTTCTGATAAACCCAAGAGCACTTCCTCTGCCTTTCACCCACGTGTTTTCAGGGGAGCTCTCTCCTGGTTTCCTGCACACTAATCAACTGATGCCAAAAAGAATGCAAGTACAAAAGAGATTTTAAAACCAGCCTGACTTAAAAACCTGTATATGATATAGCTAGATAGAAAGGCAGAGAAAGCAAGGCACTCTCATTAGTAAATCACACAACAGTTGGAGTGCCTCTTACTATCCACATTATGCAAACACACAACACAGACATTGCCAGTGACTATTGCTGACGTGCACACACGCACACACACGTGCCCACTCCCAAGCACCACCAGCCTGTCTGCTCACCTGACTCCAGGGAACCTTGCTTTATCTTCTGTCCCAAACCTGTGATGTTCACATACACACATATATCTATATATTGGATAGAGCACATACTGACCATATACATACAAATAACATAGTGTGTACATACACACACATGTATAGCACAGAGCAAAACGCTTAGCTGAAAGCTTTTTAACAAGTCACTTTAAACTTCCACTGTAGCCACTTTTTCGGTGTCTAACCACTTAGGTATTTACACATCTAAAATCACCAGAAACATCTAAACAATAAACATGTGACAAACGCCATGCAAAAACATTTTGCATTCTTAGACATTAAAAATATCTTCGGCTAATGGCCTGAAACATTTAGAGGTGGCCTCTGCCTCCCTTCGTATTTTCATTGCCCTACTTAATTAAGCCAAACGACGAAAGTTGTCAACAAAGCAAAATCAGGTGCACTTTCCACCATATCAAAAAAAAAAATCCAACAACAAGTTTTAGTTTTCCCTTTGGATATATTTGAAGTCACACCAGTAACCATGCTTGGAACTAGGTACAAAAAACTGTCTTGCAAAGAGCTGGCAGAAACTGAGAACAAATGCATTTTCTCAAGGAATTCAAGAGCCTTTTTGTGTGCTACATCCAACCGATGCTCTGCCCCGAACAGTTCAGTTCTCAGTGTCCCTTCCCCTCTGTCTGCTCACACTTTTAACAGAGTCCTTTCTCCTCTGGGATCTTTCAGGTGGTGCAACAGCTCCTGACCTCCTGCAGCCTCAGGCCCTTGCTGTGCTTCCTGTCTCGCCTTTGAATTTCTTTCTTTCTTCTGCTTTGTCTTCTTCTCCAGCCAGAGGTTTAACCACCTCCTTACACGTTTGATTTCTGTGAGCTGGAGAACGCCCGTGGCCATCACCAGCTCTTCCCCTTCGACTGCTTTCTCCTTTCAGTTCCTCTGAAGGCCCCCATGGCTGCGCACGCCGAACGCCCTCTCACCGACGGCCTGTGCCATCTCGAGCTCCTTGCCCGGGGCTGGGCTCAGCCTGGCCACCACCACCACGGTCCTCAGGGCCCCAACCGCGGTGCGGGGGCCAAGAGGAGCCCAGTGGCCTGGGGGCCACCTTCCAGGGCAGGCCATGGCCCCGCGCAGCCCCCCGTGCCGCGCCTGTAGGCCGGGGCACAGCTGGGAGCCAGCAGCGCCATGATTCACCTCGGCACGGCGCCGAGCGACGCTGCCCGGCCGTGCCGGTGCCTGCGGTTTCGGGGAGGCAGCCGGCGCGGCAGAGGTGACCGTGCTTCCTGCCGCTCCTGCTCGCCGCTGCACCCGGGTCCTGTGCTGGGGCCCACCGTCACAGCAGCCATGGCTGGCGCCCGGCTCTCTGTGGGACCCCGGCAATGGCGGGGCCGCGCCCGGAGCTCTGGGCAGGCCCAGGAGGTGACCCACACGCTCCTGCCCTCGCCAAGGCAAAACCCTGAGGCGAAGGCGCCTTCAGGGCAGGGGGACCCGTCCCAGCGTTACCAGGGGCTGCCCAGCACCCTGCCTGGTGAGAACATCAAACCCACCCACTGCTCCCAGCCAGAGCCAGCCGCCATCTGCAGAGCCACCGCCCTCCATCTCAAGGGGGTTTTCCCCCCAAGACGTGAAGGGAAATAAACGACAGGCACGAAGAAGGGGCGAGGGACCCGCGTGCCACCCGCTCTGCTGACCCCGTCAGCGGCTCCTCTGCCTGTCCCCAGCTCTGCTCCAAGCCCCGCACACGTGCGCGCTGTCGGTGCTCACTCACAGCTACGTGTACGGCACCAAACGAGGCCAAACGCCGTTAACAATGTCCCAGTTCCTCAGCTGGCTCCAAGGCCATTTACATAAAAGTTTTAGCACCTAAACGTCTTTGTTCTTCCAGCTCTGAATTAAAACAAACCAACCAACCCCCTCCTTGCACAACTTCCTGCAAAATAGGTCTTTAATCTACTAAAGCAAATGAAAGTAGAACTAAGAAAATTGGTTTAATTTCTTAGATACCAAAGAGAATGAGATTTTAAAAACTCCTTCTGTTTTCAAGAAACACCCCCACAAACCCGAGTGATGAGGGCAAAGGAGCCACCAACACTTCTGACCAGTCCTAAGCGGGGTCACTAACATGAGGACAGTGAAATTAATGTTAATTACGATTAACCATGCATGATATGTCTGTTCAGATCACTTGGGTATGAGATATTTGAGTTTATACTCAATAAGTTTAATTCTATTTCTCCCTTCTTTTTTTTTTCCTAAGTATAACATCAAGTCATCCATAGTTCAAATAGGAGATGTGATATAAAAAAACCCATCAGAAATTCTGGAGCTTAACCAGTCCAACTGGCACCTCTGCTTAGGAGGAGCTGTTTACTTTGACATAAAGAAGCCATACCAACTTACACATGCAGTGGGTAATTTAAAAAGAAACTAAAGAAACAACAACAACAAAAACCCCAGCACTTCAAGGTTTTAAAACTGAAAGAGAAATAATTCCCAAGTCAGCTTTTTCTGCATTTTTTAAATCAGCACTTGACTTAATTATCTGCATGATTCAAAACTTTTAGAAGTTGAATGAGCGGCACAGCATAGAACCTGCACTTTGGAGCACTCATCTCTATTCAAAGGGACCAGGCACATAACAGACCTTAATCATTTACAGCTACTTTAATTAATGCCTTTTAACATACCGACTGCAGGAACGGCAGCTGCCAGCTCTGACAAGGAACCAGTGGATCTCTCTCCAGTCACCGCTGCTCGGAGCATCTCCAGCAGCCCCAGCTCCCCTGGCCCCACCAAGCAGAGGGCTTTGACTCTGAGTGCAATTTAAGCTTATTTCAGTCAATTTCCAGGCTTTAGGAAAGTAATCTTCCAGGAAAGCTTTCAACACGCTAATCTGTGATCTAATAAACTGAATATGGTTGCCAAGAAGCTGGTGCTTCTGCCTGCTCACGATGCCATTCCTACCTTTGCCAGTTCATTTCTTTTCATGACACAAGCAGCTGTACCACAGACAAAAGCCCGCTGCACCGCGCTGGGCAGGCCTTTACATTTGGTTTGATAAATCAGCACTGTGCCCTTCCCTCACGTACATATCCAGGTATTTCTGATAAATTACACAGGCTCTTTATATGGCTGCTCTCATGTTCCAATGTACGTGATAGCACCCATTCCTCTCTCACTGGAGTCACTAGGAAAACTGCTGATTTAAAAAAAAAATAAAAAATTATTACATGTGTTTCTACTTGTCTCCCTTCAGTTTTACTCACAATGCCCAGACTGGGTCCTCTCCCTGTGGCAGGGAACAGTCAGTTCGGTGTGCAGCACCTTCTCAGGTTGCCATTTAAGTATTTTTAAATGCACGTACCTGGGCTGACTGAGGTCTGTCCTGACGGCTCCCGAGAGCCAGGCAATCCCTGGCTGCCTCTGGAATCACGGTCTGAGCCGGCAGCCAGGCCAGGGCCACGGCCAAGGGCAGGGGCTGTAACACTGAGGGTTCATTTCGCCCCACGCCAGCTGACAGGACCCCCAGCCCAGCTGCCTGGGCTCCTGCCTTGCTCCCCCCTTCCCACTTCATTTCCATCCTCGAGTAATAGCGCCTTCTGCATGGTGAACGTGGTCCTTGCTTAGCGCATCAATTTCCTTCTATTTAACACATACTCCAGCTGACTTGCTGCCATTAGGCTTATTTAACAATTGCATGCAGAAAAGTTAATTTCTCACTAACATTATCACATTTTTCTATGCCTTTAGGTCTATTCTTCCTGAAGAGTTCACTGAGCTTCCCTGCAGATCCGCCTCCCCTCAGCACAAACACTGAACAGGTGAGAGTGCAGAAACAGCACGGAGTGCTCACTGCTCTGTCTGCACATTAATGAAATTCACACCAGGAATGTCTTCTGAACACAAAGCACAACTTGCAAATGAGCTGTTGCGAGTAAGTTACTGGGGGAAACAATCGGTTAAATACTTCTAAGCTCTTTTTCCAGCAACATTTTAACCATTGTCCAATTCTCTGTTGACAGTACCTTTGCTAGCACCCGTAGGAAGGTGCAGATTGTTTTACTGTCAGTGCAATGCAAAAGCTGAGTTAACTTCACAGTCTGGAGACTCTTTAAACTTGTGCTCTCGACAAGTCATTTCCAAAAATGCCAGTTTTAACTGAGCTCATGGTACTGCTGTTCTAAAATTCCCTTTTTTTTCCTCCTGTTCAGTCCAGCCACAAAAAAACATGTAAAAACTGAGTTCTGGTTACAGCGTGCTTCCCCTTCTGCTGCAGGTATATTTTGCCAGCTTGCAGCTCCACGCACATTCACTTCTGTGCAACAAATGTTTGGCCAAGTGGGAAATTCCTGACCGACAAACCCCACCCCAAGCCCCCCCAGCATCAATTGGAAGTGTTTAAATCACAAATTACTTTTTCTTCTATGAAGCAATCCCTTGCAATCCACTATCCAAAAGAACTTTGCATTTTAAAGTACTTTACTTCAAAATAAAGCTGCCACACATATCAATGGGTATCTATCCATCCATCCATCCATCCACCACCTGCATGCCTTGTGCAAGGGAAGCATCTTACTCTGCTCCATAGAACACAGTGTTCAGTGAACAACAGCAATAAATAACCATGTAATAAACACAATGACCTGACTCTCCTGAGGAGTGTAGAGTTTGGGGTGAAGTCTCTAATCATTCAGTGTGCCCAATCAGGGTTTTTCCTGGCCCGTATCACTGCACAAATTCGAGCTCAGCTCATTGCAGGGGGCTTTTACTGGCCAAGCAAGGGTATGTTAATGCCAATGATCTTATGAACATGCCTGAGCACCAGAAACTGAACTACAGACACGATTTACCCATCAGAAGCTGGCTCTGAACCCTGATTCCACTGTAGAAAATGGAAGTGACAAGAGAGCCACGCAGCCTGTCCAGCTTCAGCCCACCCCGTCTCCAGCTGGACAATGCGCTCCGAGCCCAGAGCTGCTGCACGCCAGCTGAATTCTCCTGCAAGAGCAGGGCCAAGTCTATAACTCTTTTTTCCTCCAACTATTTGCTTCACCAGTGTCAGTTTATAGCGAGTCCCGAGGTCCCAGAAAACATTTCATCCTGTCAGTTGTTTTCAAAAGCTTCAGTTAAACGTGCGCACTCCGTTCCCGTGTTAACAAACGGGTAACAAACGTGCGCTGCTCCTGACACCGCTGTGCTGGCTACCACACACAGCCACAAACCTGCCAGGCTCCCGAAGTGAACAACCTCCCCAGGGGCCAGCCAAGGCTGGAACGAGTCCCCTCAAGAGAAATGAGCCACCTCTCCCTCACCCAGTATAGACCAGCACCAAAACCACACAGGATTTTAGACTGAATCTGATCAAGAAATTCACTTCAGCATGGGCTCATCAGCCTGTGCCCGTAGAGCAGAGCCACTGCCACAGCCTCCCCGTGGAACTGCTCGCTCACCTGCCTGCTCTGACACACAGGTATCCTCAGATTTCTCTCCAGCACGTCTGAAGCACAGACCAGCCCAATTCGTTAAAATTCACTCCTGTGCCTTTCTGCAATCTTGACCTAGGAATGTTTATATCAGCTTGTATTTATGCTTTCGAGACTGAGGATGTTTTTAAAAGGACACACTTGTAGAGAAAGGAGAGGGAAAGGGAAAACAGCACCGGGAAAGCTGGATATTGAAGCAGCATTAATATTGCTAGGGGCTAAAATGCCATAGGGCTGCTGATGTCCTTGAAGTTCTGCAGGTGGGTACCTCCCTTGGACAGCACCTCAATCCATCACCAGGAGTCAGGAAAGACTGAAGAAGAACAGAAAGCAATGCCTTTACTCCTGCAAAGTGGTGGTTGCCTGCTGCACCTGCAGCTACCCTGGGTTTGTGTGCCTGCTCCTGGATTGTGGTTTTTTTCAGCGTGTCCACAAACAACCCCGCTCCCCAGAGCAGAGCCCCTTGCACCCGAGCCGACTCTCGCCCATGACCTGTCCCAGCCACAAACTGCCATCGTCCCTCTCGGGTTCACCAGCGTGTTTGCTCCAGCCAGTCCCACAGGCATCGCCCTCAAGAGAGGTGGCCTCAGAGCCACCCACTGCCCGCGTCCCCACAGCACCCTCCCTGCGCCAGCCGCTTCCCAGCCCCACGGGCACCCACGTACACTCGCCCTCCCCTGCAGCCAGGGCGGCAGGATGGACAGTGTGCACATACACAAAATTCCATACTTTGCCATTCCTCTTTTTCAACTTTAAATCTCACTCTCACAACTTTTTACACCCAGATTTAAGCCCAGAAACAATCCCATTCAAATTCAGTGAAACCATGCTGACAAAGTCAACGGCTTTGCTTCCTAAAAAATCTGTTCCTTTCTTCAAATAGTGCTCCCTTCCTTTTTTGCTAACTCTCAGTACTATTTGGCCAAGTTAGGAACAGTCCAGAGGAATCTGGAGCCGAAGAGAGTCTTTCCAGGAACTTGTCAGGACTTGAAGTGCTCTGGAGGTGCAAGCTCGATCCAAACCCGCTACCCCGGCCGGCCCCTGCGAGCCCTCCTGCGAAAGCACCGCCGCTCCTCAGCTGCCTTTCGGCACACTTCTGAAGGATCAGCACGTCCCACTGGAGCAGCACGAGTGCTCCCAGTGTCCTGTTTCTGGAGAGAACCTTTCAGGATCTCCAGAGCTGAGAGCTGGCAGTCCAAGTGTGCTGGGGTACAAAGGGCTGCTGAGTTTAGCGCTTTCATCAGCTGGGAAGTTTACACCGTGACTGGGATATAAAGAAATGCAATCTGGGGAAACAAACCCCCTTTATCACACCAACAGTTCTGCTATGTCCCTGTATCCCCAAATGCCTCTACTCACCCTGAAGCAGGGACAGCACCTCTCGAGGCAGCACCCGTGAAACCAGCTCTGTTTCTCTCTAACAGAGCGGATCTCGGCTGTGGACACGGACACGCGGGGGGCAATGCCCCACTCGTCAGTTCCCTGCCCGGCTGGGCAGGAGGCACTTGCCAGAGCTCACCAAGCTGCTGTGTCCCACAGCTTGCCATCGCTGGTGGGAAGCACTCCAGCCCCGCTACACCCTGCAGATGAGGGAGCTGCATTTATTACTCCTCTTCACAAAATCTGCTTTATCAGATGCTAGTATTTTCCTCTCTTTGATCAAAATCTTGGAGTGGCTTCCAACTACCTCAAGGGGTATTCTGTATCAGTTAAATTATCAGATATTCCCTAACAAAGAGGCTATGTCATAAGAATTTCAATAAATACAAACATGAACCCACAAAAGGTTTTCTTATTCCCATAATCCTGGGTTTCAGTGTATTACAACTCCGCATTTGCCTAAATCTTATTTCAGTAGCAGTAGCCCTTCAAGTGGCACTGTGCAAATCACGGAAAAAGACAGAACTCTGGATCAGAATGGAAGCACCTCTTTTGTTATTTCGTACAGGAGCTAATTTAAGTGCTGCTGTGCAGCCCTGGATGAAGAAACAAGAACCCCAGATCCCTCAGCCTTGCACAGCCAGGCCAGCAGGGACCAGCTGCCGCCGCGCTGCTCGCGGGCAGCTTCACCTGCACCAGTCCAGTCCCTCGCAATTAAAGCTGCCAGCAAGGGCGCCAATTAGCACAGCCGACAAGACAGGGACTCAGCGAGGTGGCTTCAGATCCTTGAAAGATTAGAAAGATCTGTCTCTGATTTCCCCCAAGCATTGTAACACAAGCCCAGTGGGAGGAAACACACAGCGAGGCAATCGGTGGACAAAACCAAGCAATTAGTGTCACTGGAAGCGTGCCTTGCCTGGGATCCTGGTCCCCAGCACGGCCACGCTCCCCCCTCGCAGCTGCTCCAGCCAGCACCGGACTCTGCTCTCTCCTTCGGTCCCTCTGACCGTGACACGAAGCAGAGGAGGGACACAGGACACACAGGAACGCATCTGAACTGCTCTTCACCAAAGCCTCCTCTACCCCAAGCCTGTGCTTGAGCACAGGGCACTGCTGGCCCACTCACCTCCCACATCTGGACCCCAACCAGTGGCAGGATGGTGCTGGGACGGTGCTGGGAGCTGGTTTCCAGGGTGAGAACGGCTGCTGTGAAACAGGGTGAGCAGGTTCTCAGCTCTGCACCCTGCCCGGCCCCACGGGTCCGTCACCGGCCCATGGGGAAAAACAACCCGGCGCAGAACGAAGCCCAAGAGAGCAGAGAGAGGATTAATGGGGTGTCCGTTACTGATCACCCCCAAAACAACACTGGTTTGTCTCTTAACAGGGTTTTCAGGACCTGACCAGCAGCAGACCTGCCTTGGCTTTGAGAGCCCTTCCCCAGCAGACTCGGACACCAGCCAGGCTCTGGCACAGCGTGGAGCGCAGGACCCCTCGCAGCACCCAGGCCAGCACTTCCCAAAGCACGTCCCGCTGGGCTAACGAGGCTACGCAGTGCCCACAAGGAACACCAGTGCTTCTCCAAAGTCAAAAACCAGATGTGATCATTTGGTCTTGGATGTGATTTGTTGCTTCCAAACAAATTATGGAGCGAGCCTTGGCAACGAGGCGTCTGTATTCAGGACAACAGAGCAACAGCCTCGGGCTCATCCCGGGACGGCCAGAGGCCTCGCGGGCTGCGTGCCACCGCTCCCTGGAAGACCCGGGACGACGACTGAATGCTCTTGACGTGAGGTTTTCTTTGTGCCTCTTTCCCTGCAAATTATTTCAGAACTTTACTGATTTTGCCTGTACACAGCAGAGCTCCTGACCATACAGAACAGCAACCCACGCTGGTTTCTGTTATGTACAGCCTCCAAAAAACGACAGTGCAATGCTGCAACGCAGTGTGTTCATTTTTGTTTAATTTTTCCTGGAGGTGCAGAGCTGAAACTGTAATATGAACTCTGAACACAGTAGCCAGCCATAACTCTTTTGTCTGAGTATCTGATAATATTCAATCAAAAGGCCATTTATATTCCCACAGAGGAACGTGCATGGTTGTGATTGTTTGTTTTTTTAATGGACTATTTGCCACCCAGCCTAACAATTGCACCATTTTCCCAGTGTATTTGCCACTTTCCCTTTGCTTCCTCTCCTGGAGCTCAGCCTACTGGCAGGCGCGCAGCCCGAAGAGGAGAAAAATGGCAAATCAGATCTAAGGAATTTGAACACTGTTTATATTTTCATTTTTTTCCAAGGGTTACTGCTTTACGAGTTCCCTTGGAATCAGATGTGTGTCCATCTGCCTCCCAGCCCCGAGCAGAACCTCACCTCTGCGCCCTGAGCGCTGCTACTGCCTCGCTCTCCAGTGCCGCCGAACACCCCGGGGTTACAGTCACTGGTCACCTGCTGAAGTGTCCTGTAAGGATGTTTCTGGATTTTTCCTCTGCCTTAATTCAAGGAGAGACACAGCCAATGATCTGTCATTCTCACATTCTTAGTGAAATCTGCTTAGCATTATTTTCTTTTCTTTGTATTAAAATCAACAGAGTCCTTATTCTATACCCTTAGGGTAAGTGTTAACACAAAGGGGAACAACAAGTCAAAGAAATCATTATTTTTGAAGCAGTGATGAAGGACAGAGATTTGAACAATTAACAATTACATCTCTGAGGTGGCAGAAGTAAGGTGCTCATTGAGTTCATCTATAGTAATAATAATAATGGTAATAATAATAATAATATATATTTTTAAGGCTTCTCAGTAAAAAGTGGCATGGCATTTTTAGAGTCCAGGAGTTTCATTTTTAAACAACAAGTACTTCTACAACAGAAAATAAAATACAAGCATACCATGTATTGCTGGATCTCAGACTCAAAACACCAGAACTTCAAACTCAGACATCAGCAGCAAAAAAAGACTTGAACTTCTCATCTCTAGCTTTTCCTTTGAATTTCAAAAAAGCAGAGAAATGTGAAAGTTCAAGAATTTTCAGCTGTTGAAGGAAGAACAGGAAAAAGCTTTTACACTTCCCTGGGACATCTAACTCGAGCACGAGCAGCTGCCGTATCAGGGGCATAACTCAGGAGAGCCAAAACCCACTGGGAAGCTGCAGTGCCCGTAGCAAACCCCAGCTCCAGAGGGGTGAGCTGTGACCCAGCCCAGCCCTGGCACCGTTCCCCCAGTCCAGCCCCGGCACCGTTCCCCCAGCCCAGCCCCGGCACCGTTCCCCCAGCCCGTGAACCCACGGGAAGCTCAGATCACTCGGAGCCGGCACGCCTTGGACCCGAGCAGCTCCCAGCCGCAGAGCAGCCACCAGCCGAGCGCACGGAGGAGCGGCGGTACCGGCAGCGCCGGCCACCACCGGGGCAGCGCTGCGGGAAACAGCCCGAGCCCACCCAGCCCTTCTGCAGCCTCCCACGAGATCTGCATTTGACATGCACTCCCCACTGCTCAGACATCTTTATCTCAGTCTGCAGGAAGCCTCAGATGACTCATCTGTCAGAACATCCGATGAAGTTCATGCATTTCTGAAATGAACCCTCCCTAGGCCTATTTTTCCAAGCAAAAAAATGAAGAAAAATGTTTTAAAATTATCCTAAAAATCTAATTTCTGTTGCAAACCGGTTTGCTGATTTAGGAACTCAGAAGCTTATTTTTGCTGTAGACAGTTCAACAGGCGTTTCAGGCATCCAAATTTAGGAAAAAAATGCTAGTGCATGTAAAGAACGCAGAGCCAGAGCTGGAGCTGACTCAGCCGCTCAAGTGCACAATTTGAATATACTACATAATCATTCTTGGTTTAAAATTATCCTCCTCGTATCTAAGGGCTAGATTATCCCACATGCATTTATCTTGATTAACGCACTACCCTAAGGACAGCCTCGCAGATTTCATTAGCACTAATTATAAAGGAGGGTATTCAAGAGCAGGATGATAAAATCTTGCTCTGATTGACACGGCCCTGACCTCTTCCTGGCAGCACCTCGCCGAGGTCACAGAACACACGTGTCTTCCCTGCTCTCCCCATTCTCCTAAGGACACGGAACAACTGCCTGTGCCCAGCTCAGAATTCAGCAAGAACCCACGAGGTGCACGCACACGTTCCCCAACAAGCTCAGTGCTCCAGGGGTGGCCACACAACGTGGAGGGATCGGCAGAGGATGCTCCTCTCTTCCTGCTCTCGACCTACACACACGGGGTTTGCTTTCATTTTGCAGAGGGGGGAAAAAAAGAAAAGTTATTTCATCCAAACTGAAAGTTCCACTTCTGAAATCTCTTTTTCCACTTCTGAAATCTCTTTTTCCACTCCTGAAATCTTTTTTTCCACTCCTGGAATCCCATTTCCATGCTGACGAGCAGAGGGGCTGGGTGGCGCTCGCTGGCGGCTGGCCGCGAGCTCGGTCCCCGCGCAGCACCCGCGGGTGACACCGGGGACAGGGCCAGAGCTGGCGGGCAGAGCGGAGGGAGCTGCATGTCACCGGGTCCCCTCGGAACAGGCTTGCTTTGCCTGTTTATGTTCTAATTATAGCAGCGCACACCGGCTGCCTCCAGCGCAGGGGCCAGGAGCGCTCCCAGGGGTGCAGCTCTCTGCAGCACTGACACACCTGCCTGCTCTCCCCTCATACAAAGCTTTTTTCCTAGGACACACCAGTTCATGGGAGTTCTATGAGCAAAAGATGCATTAACAGTTTGTAACAAAAAATTCAGTGACTAAATATCTGTCTTCTGGCCAAGAGACAATGCAAGGTTAGCTGTTCAGTTAATACTCATATTCCACACATCTATCAGAAATCAAGTATCTTAACATTAAGGTCAATTTTCAGGTGTACTGCTATTTCAGTACAGAGAGAGGACATTACATCCACACTGAATTACTGAAATATTAAAAATTACTTTTGAATGTCCTGATCAAAAATTTTATTTTTTTAAGCTATTAACTGACCTTTCCAGGGTCTAGACAGATCTGGTACATCATTTCCCTAAATTGTTTGCATAACATTTAAAGTTCGTGATATTGCTGAAAAAGTCACAAAGTAACTAGTGGTTGTTTAGCTAAGCACACACAAAAACTGGCAAAAGGTGTGAAACAAAACCAAAACTGAGCAACTGCTTTTCTGCCATGTGGATTGGACAGGGAATTCCATAAACAGGTAGTCCATTTTTTGGCAACCAAAGGTATTTTCACACATCATAGAAGCTATTTAGCATTAAAGTAAAAAAAGGAAAAAAAACAAAACCAACCAAACAAAAAATGGGAGAAAATTTAAGAAGCATCAACCGACCAACCAACCACACACAAGCAGCGCTCAGGAGCAAGCCCCTCTCCTGGCTCTGCTCTGCAGCGAGAGGATCCACCGGATCCCCCGGGAGCCTCTCCAGCACCAGCACTGCAGCCACAAGGAAACCTTTCAGCAGCACCACCAGTAAACATGTCTGGTAAGCAGTGTATTTTTAAACAGCAGATTCCTTCCTGGCTTACGGCTCGGCCACTGCCTTGACTTTACATGGGCAGTGGGACGCTGGGCGACAGGGGAGCCTGAAGCAAGGTAATGACCTGCAGTCACTGCCCACGGGCCTGGCAGCTCTGCACAAAGGTGATAATTACCTCCTTCATTAAAAAAGGAAACAGCAGAGCCAGCCACACTGCCAGGACAGGGAAGCCAGCCAGTCCCCAGTTTGTCTCTCATCCAGACATGAGACCCCGCTGCTGCTCCAGCTCCAACTCCAGCTCCAGCGCCGCCGGAATCCTCCCCCAGCACCGAGATTTTGAGGCACTTCCAGTGACCGCGGAGCTGACGCACGGCCAACGCGGGTGAGGCCTCCCATGGCCAAGGAGATTCACCTCCAGTTCACTCTGCTGCCTTGTTTCAACCCTTTTGGGGGGACCCTCTCTCTGAAGAGCACAAGGCCAGCGGGACAGAGCCCCCGTGTCCACAGCGTGACCGAACCGCAGGCCAGGGGACGCCGACCCGGGGATACCGCGGCTGCTCCCTGAGGCCGACACACCGCGGCTGAGCTCTGAGGCCGACACACCGCGGCTGCGCTCTGAGGCCGACACACCGCGGCTGCTCTCTGAGGCCAACACACCGCGGCTGCTCCCTGAGGCCGACACACCGCGGCTGAGCTCTGAGGCCGACACACCGCGGCTGTGTGGCACAGCACCCTCACGGCGCTGGAAGGCCCGTGCCTCGCCTCGCCACGCCTCACCGTGAAGAGGAAGCGCCAGGCGGGCTCGCTGCTGCCCGGGGCGGTGGCCACAGTGGCCATGGTGGGCAGAGGTGCTGGGCTGCTCCTCCACCCTCCGACACCTCGGGGCTGGGACTCCCCATCGGCGCTGGTGGCCCCTGGCCAAGATTTTGCTCATGCACAGAAACATTTTATTTCCACATTGTAAAATGAATTTTTCTCCCCCCGGACATGTATTATAATGACTGTAACTTTAAAATAAACTTGAACAATGCACACAAAACTTTTCAATATCCGTAAGTTAAAACACGGCTGAGGGTGGTGGGTATTTCAGGCCTGAGAGCATTCTAAAGGCTCACCCTCGACCCTGATCTGCAACAAGACACATTTTTAAACTCAGAAGCATTGCAGGATTTATATAAAACCTCCACAAACCCACTTCCTGCCCAGCTGCCGCTGCGCTGGGGCCTGGCTGCACCAGCGACCTGCAGTAGCTGGTTACAGCTGCAGCTCCCTCCCCAGAGCACGCCTCTGCCAACTCCACACACTCGGGCTCTGCTCCGCTCCCCGGGATATGGTCCCAAGAAGAGAAAATTATACTGGAAAAAAACCTGACAGGCATATTTCTGCTTCACAACTTTGGATTTTTTATGACTGTACTGAGTACTGTTTGTGGGAGGAGTATTTTAAATGCTATTTAGTTCATAAAAAATGAAGGGAAGAGGCTGGGATTCACACATTTAACACCTACGACTGAAACTACAGCTACCGTAAAGCAGCAGCCACACATTTACAGCACCTAGCTCAGAGGTGCCTCCTAACACTCACCATGAGGCTGTACCTGCCCTGCTACAGCCCTGCTTGCACGTCTAGAGGCGCCCTGCCTGCTGCTAAGCATCGTCCTTCCCTCGAGCAAGTGCGTTTGTGACAAAGGCAGGATAACCACAGCAGTTCCAACACTGAAATGCAAGCAGCTTGCTCAAAGACACTCAAATAACCTAGGAAGGAAAACACTCTTCTAAGATTCATCATCAGCTGTCTGGAGACACCAACAACCCGCTGGTAGTTGCGAGACGGAAACAAATCCTCATATTGCTTACGTGGTGTGTGCTATTAAAAACAGAGAATCCTTACAGTGACTTTGCTGTTTCTACGTGAAGTGCCCTTTCTTCCAGCTAAAGGCAGAGAATAATTTGGAGGCAAAGAACCAGCCGCTGTAGCCATACCGGAGGATTTGAGCCCTGCCAGGCACGTTTTCCCTTCATCCCCCCTACTCCTCCCCTGAGGAAAACAGCAAAACAAATCAACAAGCATCAATAAAATACCAGCAGCAAAACAGCCCACTGCTGGCAGCCAGCACTTGCTCCCTTCCAGGCTGCAGGGTTTCCTGGGACTACAACCGCTCCTTTCATTAACCGTATATCCTTGAAAATAATATAATATTTACTCACTTTCAATGAATCAAAGCAGGCGATTACGCGTCCGTTTTCAACTTGGCAGCTTTTCGATGGGTGTGCAAATTTACATTCCGTGTCTGGTCGCGAGCAAGTCCCCCTCTGGAACTCCCTACACACCTCCAGCGTTAGCCACTTTGTGTCCCGGATCGGCGGGACGCTAACAGCCATCTTTAGATTTTACAGGTAGTGAAAACTTCCAGCGAAATGGACAAGCGAATCGCTGAACTGATAAACTGGAAATGATGAAAGTGCCACCTCCAGAACACTTTTCTTTCTTTCTTTCTTTCTTTTTCCCCCCCACTCCCTATTTTAAAAGTACGTGTAAAACTGGGTGGCCGTAACCTCAAGGAACAGACGTGCCCCCAGGAGTTCACGGCGTGACACTGTCCATCGACCCAGGCGTGGTGCTTAGGGCCAGCGGGGCGAGCGTGGCCGGGGAGCAGCCTGGTGCGCTCAGCAGCCCATCCTGAGCGCCGGCCGCAGCCCGCAGCGCACGCACCACAGCCGGGCAGACCCTCTGGCACCGGGCTTCCAGGAAAAGTTGTCTGTGCAGGTAAATCTCCGGGCAGCTGGCCGTGCGGCGGGGCTGCGTGGTGCGGTCGGGATCGATTAGTTTGGCACAGACAGATGCAGCAGTTTAGAGCAACAATCGAGAATGGATTTTTTTTTTTAATATATTTTTCTCCTTCTCCTTGGTTTTCGGGCAGATCTCTGACCTCCCAGCACACCTTTATTGGGACAGTAAAGCGGGCAGGGCAGGCCGGGCAGCGGCGGGTGTCGGGCTAGAGGCGGCGGGCGATGCGCTGTCCTCCCGTCTAGCCGGCAGCAAGCAAGGCAAAGCAGCGGCTGCTCTAGCAGCGGTCCCAAGCAGCAGCGACGTCAGGAAAGGCACTTCTAGTACCAACCTGCGGAGAGAAGAGACACGTTACGAGTCGGCGGGCTGTCCGGTGCCGGTGCCGCTGCCGGAGCCGGAGCCGCTGCCGGTGCCGTCCCGCCCGCGCAGGGCGCTCACGCCAGCGGCCGCCGGGCTGCGGGGAGCGGGGCCGCGGCCCCGAGCCCAGCCAGGCATCACCGGGAGCGAGCCAATGGCAAAGAGCGTTACAGCGATACTCCGGGCAGGGAGCCAATAGCGGGGGCCGTCTTATGAAAGGTCGCGCCTGTCAGACGCTGCCTCCGCGCTGCCCCGAGCGCGCGCGCCCGGCGGGGCTGGCCCGGCCCGGCTCGGCTCGGCCGCCGCAGGACGCGTGTGGGCCCGGGCTGTGCCCGCGGGCAGCGACGGGACGGGCCACGGCGGCCGCGCAGAGAACGGGACCGTCCGCCCGCCCTCCCGCGCGCCGCCGCCGCCCCGCCCCGTCACTCCCCGCCATCCCCGGGCCCGGCCGGCCGCGGCTCGCAGGTACCGGCTCCTCGCACGGAACCAGAAAGCCCCGCCGGGAGCCCGGTACACCGCTGCGTCCCGGCGCGGGTCTGACCGCCCGGGGCCGGGCAGCGGCGCGGCCCCTCCGCTCCTGGACAGACCCCACACGCCGCGTCCCCGTCCCCGCGCGCTCCTGTACAGCCCGGTCACTGCCGGGGCCGCCGGGAACGAGCCCGGGTCTGTGCCCATCTCCGACCCCGCTCCTGAGGAGAACCAGCCCGCAGCGCTTTGCTTCCTGCCGTTAACGTACCGCGGGTGAACTACAGGCTTCCCGATCAACACCGTTCACTTAAAAACAAACACCCGGCACCGAACACCGGGAAGGGAGGGCAAACCCTTCCCCTCCCGCCAAGGTGGAACGTGTTCCTTTCAGACGAGTTCCACATTCCCGCCTCACCACAGAAGCCTGATGCCCGGTGTAAACGTAACTCCAGGATAGGCTACGACTCGTGTCCCAGCCCCGAGGAGCCGCCTGGGGAACCGGGCAGCGCACGCTGCGGGACGGCACACAGCCCGCGGGGCACACTGCGTTAGGGGAAGGTTGTTCGCGTCCCTGCCTTTCTAAAGACACAGCTCCAACATTTGTACGTTCCCCCTCCACTCCCCACAGCAGCAGCACTGACCCTCTCATCAGAAACACATCTTGGGAGGTGCTCAGGTCAGCGCGGACACAAACCAACCGACGAGGAAAATCCACAAGGAGTCTTTTCCCAGGGACTAAGTGATTAGAACAACAAACTACTGGAGAAGTAAAGCACACCTAATACAGCTAAATAAGATTACAACAGGCAGCAGTTTCCTTGCCAGGACACCTCTAATCATGCCCCCGTGGCTAATCCCTCCCAGCAGGAGAGTAACAACTGTGCGTAATTACTTGCAAGCACAAGTTAACAGCTAAGTGTCTTCTCAGTAAACACAGCTATCCATTTGCTTCCACCGCCTGAAATCCCCCAGCCACAGTCACCCCGTGCCAGCAGTGACTACTGATCAGCAGACTGCTTCAGGGTACAGCAGAGACTCAGGCCTTGCAACCTCCTTCTCTAACAAGTGCTGAGGCAAACCGGTTTGTTCTCCCACCCGAGCGACGCTACCCAGCCGCGATGGGTGAGCACCAAGAGATCTGAAAGTGCCGAACAACACGCTGGGACCTCCCGCTGCTGCCTGCCCCGGGCTGCAGGCACCGCCACCTGCCCCATGTGGGACCCCCCTTCACAGCAGGGAGCTTTCGGAAGCCAAAGACACATCACACCAAGGTGTTCCACAACTCACCCTGTCCTCCACAGACACAGGTAACAGAGGCATCCGCTCCCTCCCACCATCGCTCTTGCACAGCACAAAATGACAACTCTAGACTGTTCCTCGTTACAAACGTCTGTTCCCTGTGAGACCCTCGGCAGAGGGTGATGTGGCAGCAAGAGCTGTACAGCAGAGCTGTGAGGCAGCTCTAAGCAGGGGTTTTCTCCTGTTCATCACTTTGGTATACAATCCATACCAAGCATTGATTTTTCCAAACATCAAGAAGAGTCAGAGCAGCAATTGATATATTTTACATGCTAAGGCCACAGCAAGTTAAAGGCCACATTTTCAAAACAAGATATTTAATTTCACTGTCTTGTTTACAACAGTAGTCACCTCTAATGAGGAAAGAAAGATAGCGTGAAGGCAAGATACAAAATGAAAACAAAATTAAAACTGTCTTTTGTGCTCACAGGTAGTGAAAGGAGTAATCTTGGTAAAAGCACCAAACTCTGTTTTATTCCTAGCTTTGCAGTAAGTTTTCTATTTGGAGTCGGACCAGCCACCTACCCACAGCAAAATCCTGCTCCTCTCGAGGTCAGGGACAGACCCACGTTAGCGGCGGCTGAATTTCACCCTTCACTCCTCAGGCTGCCAGCTACAAAAAGAAAAGTATTACTCCGAGGAGCTGTGATGCTGCAGAGGTGAGCAAATCTTCTGAATGCAAAGAAACACTGGATGGATATTTTGTCTGCACAGTTACTTGAAGAAAAATTGTTTTGCCAGAATTTGTTATCTACCTGAAAACACAGCCAGAAATGTCAGCTTTAAAAATAGCCTTCTAGCAAAAATAGCCTGACTTCAGACCTGAGGTATCTTCAGTATCTCCACTACAGAAAGGAAGATGTTAGCATAGAATTATATGGGGTTTTATCTGCATAAACTATTTCCCTCTCACTTTGAAATTCTCCTGTGATATTCTAAGTCAATAAGGAGTCCTCCCTCAGTAAGCCTAAAGGATATCCCTGGCTGCAAAAAAACCCCAGCAGATGTGTGTGATGTCTCTCTTTGGGCTGTCTCTGATACACCAGGAAAGACTGCAACAAATCCAGAGGGAGGAACCACACTGAGAGGACAGGAGAGGGCTCGAGTTGGTTTGTTTTGGTTTTTTTAATTTTAATTTAAAATTCATTTGGTGCCCGAGTTTCCAGACTCCACCTAGTAGGCCATTCAGTACTAAAGGCTGTTCTTACCCACAGCTGGTTTTTGAAGTTCACCTTTTTAAATCTTCATGAAAGTGTTTGCTACTCCTCTTGGGACTGTTTCACCATTGCTTTGGACAGAGCATAACTCTGCCTCCACTGATTATTTGGAATACAAGGAAAGTGAAGCGAAAAATACCGAAGGCAAATTAAAAAGAGATTCTCAGAAAAGACAAGAGAGGAATGACACTGAGAATTCATTCCATAAGGGGGGAAGAGAGACGACTTAGTCATCTGCTGAGCTGGGTCACTGGAAACGATTAAGAAACAGCTCCACAAATCAATGGCAAGGTTATCTGAAATGCCCGAGAAAGTGAAACTAACACAGAAAGGACCATGTGACTATGGTCGCTTCAGTTCTGATTATTTTTTTTCCATTTTTATTACTTCCCATTATTGCTATAAAGAACTGTTGTACAGCCAGGCTAATGATACATTTTTTCCTCCTCTACTGGTTAGTCTTTGACACAAAAATAAGGAGTCTGCCCAGGAGTGTCTCACGGCACTGGGAGCTGCCCCAGACAGCCATTGTTTGCACTCTGCCTGTAACTGGGTTTGCTGGACGTTCCCGTTTTCTCCATCCCAGTTCACACACATCTCTCTGAAATAAAGCTGGCCAGGCAAAAGGCACCGTGCTACAGAAGAACCCGGCAGTGAGGAACGCTATTTCTGTGCTCAGAGAAAGTGGAAGCTGAAAACACCAGTCTCAATGACACGAGAAGAAAACACGTCAGCAAGAACAGATAATTACACAACGTGAATTCATCCTCATGACAATGACTCTAACGAGATAGGAAATTGAATAAAATCAATATTCTATTTACATTGACAGCACAGTCTCAAAGCTTCAAATTGCCAAATGGCTGTCTCTTAAATGAAGACATACCAAAATTTTGACTGCCTTACAGTATTTTCGAAACACCTCTGCCAAATTCAAAGTTTACCAATAATATATCTCAATATAAAACTTAGAAAAAACACAGCAACCACTTCACGGCACAACTGAGGGGTATAATTACAGCACTGTCACAAAATTAAGCAGAAACAATGAACTAATTAACAACTTGGCCACAAAACAGTGAAGGATTGGTTAAAGAAAAACATTCTTTAGTAAACTACTGCTGAACAAACCAAACTGGTCTGGTGCTCTGGCTCTGTAGGACCTGTACCCAGCACACCCACACGACAGCACCTAATAAAAGCAAGAAGACCCCTCTCTCAGTTCTGTGCCTTCCCCTAGATCAGTGACAAAGCAGAGTGCGAAGGCAGCAGGACAGACCAGCCAGCCCTGAAGGGGGATGCCCGAGTACGGCGCCGTTTCAGACGTACCTCACAGCCCCCCACAGCCACTTCTGACTTCAGCACAGCTTGGGGAAACTACAGGCACCTATCAGCACCCAGCTACGAGGGAAGTCCCACACTGGATTTGTAAAAAAACTGCCAGCACGACTCCTGTGACCCAGATATTTTGCATAATAGACATACTTTAGCAGTAGTAGTACTAGTAGTAGCGTTTTAAAGGTTATTTCTGTCCTGTTTTAGCTCTGACAGAGTCGTTTGGGAAGGCAGTGCAACCTCCCACTGGCTGCAGTGGGCTTCTCAGGCAGATCCTCATCAGATGTGTTTTTATCTTGAGTATAAGTTTCACATATAATATTTCACAGTTTCTGAAACTGTTTTAGCAGAAACACCTAGCTGTGACATTAGATCTGAATTTAACACATCCAAGTGTACCCAGTTCATGAAAACTGGAAAAATGATGAAAAAGAGGCAACGTGCCTTAAAGTGCATGCCCCCAACTGCACATGTTACTGCAGTGTGCAGAAATCAGAGATTCCCTTGAAATCAGTTCTCCAAGATTTACATCCTTGAGCAAACCACCTGCTCACAACAGTGAAATGGCACTGATGCACAGAGCCCACAGCACAGTCCTTTCTTACTTTAGACTAATTAGAGTAATGCTATTTTCAAGTTAGACAGTTACACTGCAAATTCCATAAACCCTCTTTCCTTTAAGGAGTTGATGGTTATGAACTAACCACTAATTCTGTCATTTAAAAAACCTTGAAAGCCAAGAAATACACCTGTTGAAATGTTTGTTTTTTATAACCTACTGTATAGATCAATCTCCCCTACAAACCTGTGGCTTCAGAGACAGGCAGAGCTCACATGTGTATTTATAAACTGAAACAGGGAAAGGTCAGTGGCTGTCGCTGCAGGAAACGCGGACACGAGCTGCTCCTCTGCTCCTGCACTGCTCAGCCAGGGACACACAGCAGCAGGAAGGACTATGGGCATTGGATCCATTTTGCTGTTGATTTAGGTATTGCAAAGCATTCACACATCCATCCACTCCACTGAGGGTGCAAATACTGTTTCTTGCAGTAAAAACATATCCATATATAATTCCTTTACCATAACATTGACCTAACAGAGTTCAGAAATAGGAAGCTCTGTATGATCCTGGCATAGGGGAATCTCAGCCATAAAAGAAGTGACATTTCCCATGCAAATCTAAAAAGATGTTTGTCTTTAAAAATAACAGTTATCTAGTGATTGAACTTAAAACTCTGTGAAATATTTTTTTTTAAGGCAAACAAACAATAAAAATAACCAAAAGCTCTTTTATTAAAATCAGTCTTATGTCCTTGTTCTAATTAATATTAAAAGATTGTGTTTCCATACAAAGACATTTGAGAGGCCATAACAAAATAATTAAGGCCTCTTCCAAAAACTGGAGCGCTGCCACCCTGCACACAGCAGCTTTGGGGTGTCCTCCTCAAGAACACAGCCACATGGCAAACCTGGGGACAGGTCCCACCGCTGAGACTCAGACCTGGGAGGTGCCTGTAGCAGTGGCAGAAAGGATAGCTGTACATCAGTGCAAAGCACTCCCACGGTGACAGGCGATTGCTAACCGTACCCGTCTGTGTATACACAGAAAATGGGTTTTTATATAGATATATACAAAAAATATGATTATTAGCATCAGCCATGATAACAACTACTACAGAAAAAAGCAATGCCCATGACTCAGCAAGGGAAGCAACTGCCTCCCTCTAACATCAAATTCAGCTGATGCCGACGGTTTCAGGGAAGAAAAGTGACCTGGAGGAGCTCTCACTGCCGTGAGACACAGCAGACACCCAGCCCAGCTCAGATGCCTCAACAGCTACTTTATAGCAAGGGAAAATACCCTGGCACTTTGTTCCTGTTAAGGTCCCCTCTTTTTACAGTCAGATATACCGTTTTTCACTTCCCTTCCTAAAGCAGCTGCCCTGGTTGCAAAGGGTGGCTTTCTCCTTCCCCAGGAACGGCTGGATAAAGCAGTGGGTGAGAGGAGTCTTGAGAGACCACTCTGGTGGGCACCTGCGGGGTTACAGCATACCCATGCTCCATACTAACATTACTGATTCACTACTAACAGCATCTGCTCAGCCAACAAGCTCCTCTGCTGAGCTCCACTATCCTGCCCCAGTCCGGGCACCCCCTCCCGCGTCTGCCCCATCACCAAACTCTGGAACCCAAAGCTCTCGCCCGTCCACACGATGATGGCTTCGTTATGTGAATCCTTACGAACTAGGAGCCTAGATGCAGCCAGCAGATCCTTGCACACGTCACATTAATTGGCAAGGTTAAATCTGAACTTAATTGCTAGAAACACAGCAGGCCATTCGAGTCGTCTGCTCCCAGCCCGCGCGTTGTCCCGCTCCGGTCACACCCACCCCGGAGCCGCCGCACACCCTGCTCGCCCTGCGGAGAGCGGGACCTGCCGGGGAGGGGGGGCACCCTCACAAAACTCACTGTCAGGCACCTTCCCACTCCCTGCGGCACAACCCGGCGTGCTCCCAGCAAGTGACAATGACTGGGATTGCTTCATCTCGCATCTGACTCAGGGCAAACAAAAAGGGACACGAACACAGCTAATGAGGAACACGTTACACCGAGTTCCGCTTTCCACAGCGAGTTACAGCGCTGGTTTCCATGGCCTGGTCACTGCAGCTCAGTAACGGTGAGCTGTGGCAATGCTGTGACAGTCACATGCTTCCCTCCAAGGATCTCTGTCACCATCCAATGTATCTGAGACAACCATTATACACTCACACAAGAGCAAAATGGTTCTTCAGTACACAGCCAAACTCATCACGTTTGGGGCACACCTTCCTTGACTTCACCGAGATCACTGCACATGCGGTGCTCAGCACCACAGAAACACTCACTGATGTGACTGATTTGGCACCATGAACAATCTCACCCAAGCTAAATAAGTACATGTGTCTTCAGACATCAAGGAAAAGCTCCAAATTAGTCACCAGTATTAAAAAGAAGTAGCAAAATCTCACTGACTAGGCTTTATTTTAGGAAAGAAGTGAAAAATGTCTTTGAGACATTTTTTTAATCAGTGCTTGCTATGATTTATTGTTCTGCTGCTTCATCTTGAGTCACGATATTTACAGAGCTAACAATAATCATGAAAAACAACCCATCAGCAGCCTCTGGAACAGCTTCTTCTGGCCAAAACCTCAGCCAGAAGAACCACCACAACCGACAGAGGTGAATTCCAAAGGGATTTCAGGGCAAGGCTGTTCCCAGGGCGCGAGACAGCAGCGACGCAGTTAATGGGGACGCCCTCCCCACGCAGTGTGTTGCACACAGGGTTTAAGGCTCCTCGTCCTGCCCAGCTCTGTCAGGAGCTGGCTTTGGCCATGAATTTTGCTAACACTCGTTTTTGTTCATGGATTCCCCGCTGTCTGAATGACCCAGCTGGTACCATGCTGCTTCAGGACCTGCTTGCCTACAACTTCTCTTTGGTTTTAGCCTTTTGCTGTGGGTAATAAACTCAGGGGAGGATGACAAGGAGATTTCTGGTTACTTCAGCACCCAGAAGAAGGCCCTTCCAGAAGGTCTGTGCTCGTACAAGAGGGAGCTGCAAGGCCATCACGCCTGCAGACAGTGCTGCAGCAGGAACCCCAGCCACCGCCGGCACAAGGCCCTGGGGTGTTCCTGGGGCCACCCAGCAAAAATGGCTTCAGGGACACAGAGGCACACGAGATCATCCACTGGCTGCTGTCATCTGAGCTTAATAAACATATTTTTTTTAAAAAAAGGAAAAGAGCAAGCAGCAGCCTGGCGTGGAAGGTGCAGCAAGTGTGGTGGCACCTTCTTCTGCATTGCCACAAGTGGCAGCTACAGGGGGTTTCCAGCTCAGCCAAGCAGATGTTCAATAATTATTGTTTCTGGGTGGTGGGTCGGGCCATAGCCCACTACCTTCCCAAGATGTTATTTAAGGCTGTTGCATGGCTGAGTGATCTGAACTATTTCTCAGTTCCCACCTTCCAAAGAACAATCGAGGAGCTTCTCTGAGGCAGAACGAACGTGGACCCTTCGTTACCCTCTTGCATCCCTGTGTTCCTCGAGGTCTCACACTGCAATAGCTGCTGGATCTCTCTTATTCCAACAGCTTGTGCCTGTAACTCGCTCTCTCAGCCCGTCCTGCTCCGGTCAGGCCGAGGGAGCGGCATTTCCCAGCGCTCTGGCAGAGCCCTCACAGCCTCGTGCTCCGGTCTGCAACACGCTCCCGCCCGAGCACAGGGAACTGAGCTGTGTCCTTCCTGCTCGCTCTGTAGGCCATCTCTTTATGCTCAACTGGTGCCAAATCACAGAACACATAACCTTCAAATTCACATTAATTCTTCTTGCAGGAGAAACGGCCTCTACATATTCATGCAACGGAAAAATGGATCACTTTCCCCAAAAAGCCTGCTACAACAGGATAAGAATACCAATGTTAAACATGTCCAAGGACCAAAAATTCTAGACAAGAAGTGCCTGAAAGACTCAAGTTATACCCCTGTTATTAGCATTAAACATCCATCATTTTTAGACTTGCAAAACAGCAAAGTTTAAAATTCTAGTCTTATCCAAAAAACATGGGAGTATTTGGAAAATAGCTTCTGGAAAGATCTAAGAAAAAGCAATCTTTATAAAAATGGTGATTAAAGACTGAATGCTTAGAAGGTATAGAAAAGAAAACAAAACAAACGAACCCAAAGCAATCATTTTGTCAGTTATGCTGAAAAATGAGTGAAAGAAGTTGACACCATTAGCTGTATTTAATTGGGAGAACTGACCAGAGCTGTGTCTACTTCTCTCAAAAAGTCACATCCTTAAAGATTTATTTATGGATTATATTTGCACATAAATACAGGAGCTCAATAAAATGCTGATAAGCAGCAAGCATGACATTTTCCCAGGGACTTTCTTCTAAGCAGTCACAGCAGCAAGGGCCTGTGCTCTCAGAAGAACAATTTTAACTGTTACACATCAAAAAGCTCAAATGCACATAAATACGTGGATAGTACCACGGATTCACTCACTACCTTTGATTTTTCCGCTGCTTTTGAAAAAATCTCAGTCTGAAGTTTGCCTACGCATGGAGCGCTGGAGGACTCCCGGATACAATCACATATGGAAAGGATTTCACTGAAAACCAAAAGCGAGCGCACAAAGTCAAGAATGCTGCCCAGGCGCTCATAAAGTCTTCCAAACACTGGAAGAAACATTTTTTTGCTTGGATTTTTTTTTTCCCCCTAGCCTCAGACAGTCACAGAAAAAAACCCCAAATCCTAGAGTTTGTTTCTCACACGTAAATCATGCTGTGTTTATCCGTATGTGCAGCTGACAGGACCTTTCTCCCATGGAAACCAGATGGCACAGGCAA
This sequence comes from Caprimulgus europaeus, assembly GCA_907165065.1. Next base: position 762,213 of record OU015531.1, on the reverse strand, counting down.
CAGCGAAATAGCCGGCGTCAGTTGGGACGGCGAGCCCCGGCCCCGGGGACCGGCGGGGAGGAGGAAGGGCGGCTCAGCCCAGAGCGGCCGCCACCCCGCCCGCACCTCCGCCAGCGCACCCGGCCGATGCTGGAGCACCGGCTCCCCGGCGCCTGCGCACACGGAAACGTGCATTTTCTGTGGTGAATCCAGAGCTAATTACCGCTGCCTTCAGCTTGGCAACCTGCTCGGAAAACCTGACACGTCTGCCTGGTTCAGCGAGCCCGGGAGCCTGCGCGCTCCTCCGCCGTGCCCCTGGGCAGCGCGGGGTCTGAAGGCTCCAGACCTCGGTGTATCAGACCCAATTAACGCAGCAAACTTCATTTTCTCCTAAATTTAAAAGCAAAGCTTTTCTCTCCTTACACATCACGTAGGTGTCAGTGAGAGGGGCAGCGGTCTGAGGAGCACGTTCCCGTCGAGCACGTTCCCGTCGAGCACGTTCCCGTCCCACGTGTCCCGCTGAGGCTGGCCACGGTGGGCTGCGGCCACACGCCCGGGGACCATCCCCTGCCCAGGCAAAGGGGGAGCCTGGGGTTACAGGGCTGCGAGACAGGAGCGCCGAGGGCCTTGTGGGACGGCGCTGAGGAGCTCTGACCACTCTCCCTTTTTTAGAAGGAAAAATTCCCATTAACTTCTCTGGAAGCAGGATTGGGCCCGGAGCCCAAACATGCTCTGGGTTCCCAAGTCCTTACTCACCGCTCGCAGCCGGACGCGCTGGCGCAGGAGCCAGGAACGCGCCGAGCCGCTCCAGGCAGTGTGGGCTGTGAGAGCCCGGGGTCCGGCACCGCGCTGCTCCCCGCTCCTCCATCGCACCCCAGCCCGGCCAGGGAACAGCCCCGCGCCCCGCCAAACTCCAACCTACAGCCACCCCAGTCAGGGCGCGGTTTTTATGCTGCTTTCAACACCTTATTTTCCTCTCTCCAAATAATACCTGCTCCAAGTGCCAGCCCAAGGCATATTTTGCCTTCCCAGATGATCTGTGACCGTCTCATGACTTATTACATTGTTATCATCACTAAGCTTAGCAAACAGGGCTGCTAAGTCTATTAATCTTTGGAAACACGAAGTCTGGAACCGTAGAAACAAAACTTCTCGCTACAAGATATATAAAATGTGGTACAGGGAGATAAGGGGAAAATTCGGAGCGCGCTCTGGTAATTTTTTCTGTGCCACTGCAAGCGAGACTGACGCCCTTTTTTAAGAGCCAGCTCTGAATGTAACATTAATGACAAGTATGTAAGTGAAAAAGGTTCCCTGGACAACAGCAGCCTCTCCCAGGGGCAGACACTCAGGTGTGCTTCCAACGGGAAACGCTGGGTGATGTGCAACAGTTGAAACTGCCACCTGGAAATTCAAACCAAGAACCGATAAAACCAGGCAAACCCAGCTGGGCTAGCGACGGAGGGCGGCGTGGCAGCTCCCTTCTCAAAATGCCAAGTGACTGGACGAGTTTTAACCCGTCCAGGGCTGCTACTTATTGTGCTGAAATTCATCCCGACCCAGCCACCGATACACAGCTTGCATATTTAGATCCCCAAATATTTTTCTGTTAAAACAAATATTTGGCATATTTGCCAGAAGCACAAGGTCCTAAGAGCAACCCGGGCAGCTGCACACCTCTGACAGTGCTCAAATAAGGGCTGGAAGCTGTTTCTCTCCCAGATCTCTTGCCAGCAGCGCCCAGCAGCTGCGGGAGGTAGCGGGGGCGGCAGCAGGACAGACGGAGGCGGGGGCTGAGCTGGCAGGGGGGCAGCAGGGGGGCAGCACTGCCCGTGCCCCACGCTGGGTTAACGCTGGTTATTTGGGACTGATCACCCGGCTGCACCACTCAGTCCTGGCCTCCCCGGTTTTCCTGTGCAATCTGTAGATTCAAACAAGAATGATCTCTGAGGACGCTGTTGAGCATCCTAGTGACAGAAGTACACTTCCACCTTATAAACTGCTGCTGATATTTCTCATTAATACCAAATAGCAGTCACCCCATTAAAAAATCCAGCTGGATTTAGCAAGAACTTAAGTTAGACTTTAGTGAGGACTAACAGATTGTATCTACTGCAAACTTTGACTTTTTTTTTGTTGTAGCACATTAAAAGAGAGTTCTCCCAGCTACCTCAAATAAAGACATTTTGGCTAAAAATATTATTTTATAACAATGCACAAAATTTGAAACATGGGACTATATCACAGGGTAGTGGCTGACAGCAAGCAGATATTTTTTAACAATTATTGATCCCAGAGGAAAAGCAATTCTTGTGACAGCTGGATTTCATCCTGAGGTCAGCACGCACCAAACCCTCACGCAGGCACCAGGCAGCCTGGTCTGCATGGACCTTACAGCTCAGCGCCACTGCTGCCGCTCTCCCGTTGCTTCACGGCAGCTATGGCAGAAATCTCAGCTCAGCCTCAGAGCAGGGAAATTTCCTGCTGGTTCTGAAGGCACAGAACAGCGTAAAACAACATTGGTCACTGGCTTTATTCTCCAAACGAAGCAGTGACTGAGACACTCGCCCTGCACAAACTGCTGAAGGTAGGGCAGGCAGGGGTGACACCAACTGCTCGCTCGAGCATCCTTGAACCACGCTCGTCATAAAATGCCACATGCAAAACCTTCACCCCTCAGCTTTTGACATTAAATGTGTATTTTCTTATCTTGGGATCTATTTTTTTATCTTGGGATGTATTGAAGTTTCATCACAACTGTGTCACAGTTTTAATGGTCCCCTCTCTTTCCTCTCATTGACACTAACGGGAATTACCATCGCACATATTCACAGCAGAACAGACTCCAAATGCCACCAAGAACAGCAATAAAACAACCCTCATGTTTATCCTTTCAGAAATAATTATGGGGTCGTAGGAAGGAAATGGTGTTTACTTTGCTGCGTTACTTGGGAAACTAAGTTTACAATATATAATTGTTAATAAAATAAAATAAATAAAATAATAATCATAGGCAGCTGCTCTAACCCCTAAGGAACAGCAACAGTGGCGACCACCCTGCAGGCAGGCAAAGGAGCCCCTGCCTGCCCCAGACCCTCCTGCATCCCTCTGCCCGGCGTGGGGCTGAACACAGCGGGACAGGTTTGAGCATGGGAAGCAATCAAACCCAGGCAGACTCCACACCTTGCTGCTGTCAGGTGTATAAAGCACATTAACCAAAACCCTGGATCTATGCACCCGAGCTTTGCTCACCCTCTGGCAGATCTCCGAGCCCTGGCAGCCCCTGCACGTTTGTGTGCAGGGTTATTCTGCCACCCCTTCCAAACCACCAACAGCACAAACCCCGATTATTTCAGGCAACACCTGATCACTGACTTTAGTGCCCCTCCTTGTTCATACAGGAAAACCATCACAAAAATACAACCACAGTAAAATTCCCTCTGGACAGGAGTAGCTGCAGGAATTTTTCCATAAATATTCATAGTTACAGAAGTCATCCTTGGCACGGACAAAAATCAGAAAAATATGACAACAAAAGGCAACAGAACTGGTTTTGCAGTTCTCTCTCGAGGAGCTGCTCTTTGGTCACAGCAAAAGCACCTCTTCACAGCATTTGCATTTAAAATGTGCATAAGGCAAAGGAAAACACACTAAGCCTTTGAAAGTAACGAATAGTTACTGCAACTATAGATAATGTTTATAATCCAACACCTGTGGCTTCCCTGGTGTCAGTGCTGTTAGAAAAGGGATGCTCACAGGTCACACATGCGGTTCTAACCAGCAATCATCCTCTGTTCTGCACATCAAGAGGTGCTCAGGATCATCCTCCTAAATACAGGTGTTCCACACTAAATCTGAAGCAGCAGAATAAAACAAGTACTTAAAGGAAATAAAATCACAGAGGAAAGTCTATGTTCTAACCTGAACTGGCCACAAGATCATGATCTACACCACATGTAGAGGAACCTTTCCTGTGGCCACGTAACCTGTCCTGGCCAGCACAGTGAAACCCAGGCGGCTTTAACGGTCTGACTCCTCTGGGCAACCAAAAAACAGCTCTGAGGAGCAACAGCCTTTGACTGTTTAATGTTTGTTTCAGCTGGTCAGTGTGATGCATCCCAATTCCTGCACTTCAAATTTCTTTTCCAGGTTTCCAACATACCTGGGCTCCAAGTTGAGGGAAGTCAGGTTTGCACCCGACACAGGGATGCAAAGCGATGAGCCCGGACATTGCACAAAGGCCACGGAACAGAACAGCTACAGACCCCGAAAACCCTTGGGGACAGGCTGTGGCCAAGGACACTACAGATTTTGTCAACACTATCTTCCCTGCTCCTGCAAATGTGAACTGGACAAGCACCAGAAACCTCCATGCAAAACAGGTTTTAAAAGAAAGCAACAGCAGCACCTGCTACTTTCAAACGCTTGCCAGCGCTGGTATTTGTCACGGAGGCATCTAAAAATACTCGTTTATTCAATCCTTGGCCTCGCTATAGGAAGCAGAATATAGATAAACTCAGTAATTATTACCTAGTAACACTAGGAAATTATGAACAGCACCTGAGACTTAGTGAAGCAACAGAGTACTAGAATTCAAGAGGTAGAGTAATGCAAAATAAAATTAACCTTTCTCCACAACTGAAAATGAGTATCTACGCTTAAGGCTTGAAGCAGCTTGATTCACACTTAGGTATTTCTGAGTACATTGTGGAATTCCCAAAGCAGAATGAACTAACAGCCTTGCCAGTCTACAGTAAAATCAGCAAAAGCCCCTGAGATGTTTCAGTGCCCCCGTCACGCCGCAGCTGGCAGCAGCAGAGGGAGGGCTGCGTGCCCGTCCCTCGCACAGCCCAGCGCGGAGCCCGGCCACCACCAGCCCTCCCCAGGCACCCGCAGCAACCGTGGGGTCCTCCCGGAACCGGTACGGCACCCACCAAACCCCATCCAACACCCAGCGTGGGACTGTGCTTCCCCCACCTCCCAAACCTCCCCAGGATGGACTGGGCTGAAAGCCCCCACCTTGCTGTACACTGACCGGGACCAGTGACAGAACAACCTCCTGGCCATGACAGCCTACGGAAAAACCTCTGAGGAAAGGCAACTCTGAGTTATTATTATTATTTGGCAATTATATAATAATATACCAGAGAAATTTTAAACTAAAATTCTCTGCTTCCTCTAATCAGACTGTTTTGTTGATACTCCTGACAACAGACACTATCCACCACTGTGTGCATCCACCAGATCCAAACCTCTGGCGTCTCCTGCCAGGAGGGTGCAGAACGTGGGTCAGACCCCTGCCCAGGAGGGTCCATCCGAGCCGGCCATCGCCTGTGTCTGCAGTGCAGCTTGCAGCCCAGACAGACACGGAGCTCATGCCGGTGTGGCCCGTGGCACAGATGTGCTTCACAGCCCTCCCAGACAGCGAGCAGGAAGGAGGACACTGGGGTAAATCCCAGAGCACGGCCGCTCACGCTGCAAGGACAGCCCGCACAGTGCAGGGGATGTATGGAAGCCATACCCTCCCCTGCAGCTCAGGGGAGCCTCCCAGCACAGCTCTGACACTGCTTCCCCACTCCAGACAGTTACTAATTCCTTACATAATGCCCCAACCTTGCCCATTGACTCAACACCTCAGAGTACCACAAAGCACCCTCGGACCCAGACCCCTGCCTGTCATTCAAAATAAATTTAATGCAATGTTGGTTTGAAGGAAATGCAACAATAAATACGCCCTGTCACTTTCTCATGTATCAGACTAAGAAATCTGTTGCCTGTGTTATCTTTCCTCAGTCTCCTGAGTAAATAAGAACCGCACCATCCAGTTTTAGGTGTCACATAACTCAGGCAGGCTCCACAATTACCGTTAATTCACACGTACAACGCACAGGGTAAGACGTTTTCAAAATTTTCTCAAGTCTGGGCACTAACTGGTTATGAAACTTTGAATGTTCAGTCATCACCATCACTTTTCTATTTAAACATCTTTTGTTTCAACTAAGCCTAAAGCAGTTTTGTAGCTCAGAGCCCAGCCCTTAAATCCAGGGAAATTCCAATTCCATTTTACAGTGTTCTAGTCAACACCTGATCCAAGAGGAGCTGAGGAAACCAGAGTGACACAGGCCTCACAAAATTTAAACTGCAAAAGCAGATGCTTCCCCCTCAGAGCTGAGCTCAGCGTGCACCCAGCGTCCCCATCCCCTGCAGACGGGGTGTCGGGGTACCCTGCTCCCCAGCAAACCCAGGGACAGCGCTGACCGGCTCAGCCCCACCGCCCGCGAGCAGAGGGGCTCCCAGCACCTGGGGTTTACGCACTGGTACATCCCAACCTTCCACACACAGCAACTCTGTCACCCATTTCAGTGGAGCTGGGGATGCCAAGCCTCTAATTTCTTTCTCTTCTATCTCCTGTGAATTGCCACAGTGCTGCTGTACGCCAGCAGGCCTGGTGCAGGTGCGGGTCGGTACCAGACACAAGCCCTCAGAGCACGGGAGCCTGCCATCCATCGCAGCTCCCAAGTGCCCGGCCTCAGGCACTCCTCTCACCTTCCCCTGCAGTAATAAGCACCATCAGTTAATTATTCCTTATGCAAATTATTTCCTTGTCACTGTGGAACGCACTGTTGTTTCATTAGAACCTTTTTTCTACAGCGCTAAAGACGATACAGCCCAGTTATTTATTCACTATCATTATTTCCATACCTCTCTCCTGTCCATTCCATCTCTGTTAAACCTGCTCTCATACAGTTCCTCTACCTCCACTTCTTTGTCACAGTGTCCTCCTGCCACTGCTGTGAGGCTTGTGCTTTACCTGTTTAACTGTCTTTATCTCAACCCACAAGTTTCCTCACTTTGAGCCTTCCAGTTCTCTCCCCCATCCCGTCAGGAGGAAACGAGCGAGCAGCTGTGTGGTGCCTAGTTCCCAGCTGGGGTTAAACCATGACAGCAGCATATACCCCCCAGAACCTCATAAAAAAAAAAAATTACCAAAATAAAGAATTAATTTTAAAATACATTAATCATCTATTTTTCTAAAATAACCATTTTATACAGACGACCTCCTGCATTTCTCTCTTCCGCTATACCAACATCTTAACAAACCGATTCGTCTGCAGGAACTAGCTGCAAAACAAAGTTCTCAATTCAAGAACTTTCTCTAAAAAGCAAAGCAAAGCGAAGCTCCATTTCCACCCAGCTGGGCTCCAGCCTCCTGACGGGACGGCAGCGCAGCCAGTCCGTATCCAGCCGGGCCCCTGCCCTGCACCGCGGAGTGCGCCCGGACCGGTGACGTCTCCCTGAAGTTACCGTTCGCTTTCAAAACTGACCGCTTTCATTAAAAACCCACCTCAGCGCTGGGGTTCCCTCGAGCGCCCGCCGCTCCAGCACCAAGCCCGCCGCCTCGCACCGCCGCGTCCCCCGGCCACCGCCAGCCCGGCCCTCGGGGCCTTCCCTCCCCCGGGCACCCCGGGACGCGCCGCTCGGCCCCGCACCTGCCCCGCGCAGGGCTCCGTGCTGCCGGGACAGGTCACGCGTCACGGGTTGCGGCAGCCCCGGCTCCGCCAGCGCCGGGAAGGAGACGCGGGCCGCGCCCCAGGCACCGCTCCCGGCACCTCCGGCGGACGACGGCGGCTGCCCCCGCCCCGGCCCCCGGGCCCGGCCGACGAAGCCCTGCGGAGCGGAGCTCCCCCCCAACCCTTCCCCGCGCCGCCGCCCCTGGCAGGGCCGCCGCCCGCCGCAGCCGCCGCGCCGGGGGAGGCCGCTGGGCCGGGCCGGGCCGAGGGCAGCGACGTCCCCGGGCACCTGCAGCCGCCGCGGCCGGCACTCGCCTCACTCACCTCGGGCATGCTCGCGGGGCGCGGCCCAGGCCTGGGCTCGGCGCTGGCGGCCCGGCCCAGTCAGGGGCACATGCTGACAGCGCCGCCGGCGCGGCGGGCGGGCGGGAGGCGGCGGCAGCGGCCCGGGCTCCCCGCGCCGGCCCCGGCTTCCGCCGCCGCCCCCGCCCCGCCCGGAAGCGCGCCTGGGCCGCGGCCCCGCGGGCAGACCCGGCCCCAACCCTGTCCCAGTCCCCACGGGCTTCCCCAGCCCCGGCCCAGGCCGCGCAGGGAGCCCCGGGCCCAGCCCCGGCCCGGCCGCGCTCACCTAAGCCAGACGCGGCCTCCGCGGTCCGGGCGACACAAGCCCGAGCTGAAGGTGAGGAGCGGAGGCGTCGCGGGCTGCCCTCCCCCGGGGCCTCGCCTCCCTCATCCTCCCCGCGGCCGAGCGGCCCGGCGCCTCATGAGTCACGGTGCCCGAGCCCCAGCACACGTGCCCGGCCCCGCCGCCGCCGCCTCCGGTTTCGGAGGAAAGAGAAAAAAATAAAAAAATAAAATAAAAAAAAAAAATCAGCGGAGCGGGGGGAGGGAAGCGAGTGGAAAATGTCTCCGGCAAACAGCGCAGCCGGCACAGCCGCTCGCAGCCGCACGGGTGTCCCCGGGCTGCCTCAGCCGGGATCGCGGTGTTCTTTCCAGGCTCCCCAAAACCCTTTTCCTGCGGTGAGGCACCAGCCCTGGTCTGGCCGGAGCAGGCAGAGAGCCCGTCCCTCCGTCCCGTCTCCCGCAGTTCCATCCTCGTGGCACATAGAGCACGTTGCAAACTGGCCATTTTGGCCGGCGTGGTCCCAGCGAGGCGAGGCTGAAGGCAGCCGGTGTCCCCAGGAGCCACACCATGCACCACGGGCCCCGGGACACCCCACACGCACCCCGGCCAGAGCAGGCAGCCAGCACCCACCGCAACGGTGGGCACCCCGGCTCCCAAGAGACCCTGTCCCTTCCGAGGGAGGGGGCCTCAGCGAGGGGCACCCATCGCCAAGGTGCCAGTTCTGCTCTGCCGAGTGCCACACGGACAGGCATCAGTACTGCCACGCCAGTGCCACTGACAGGAGCAGTGTAGAGAAAGGAGCTACAGTAACACCTCAGTCAGACACGACATCCAGGTGTCCGCTGCAGGACACGGCCATCCAGGGCCACACGCAAAGGCATCTCAACAAACCGTGGCACTGCCCTGAGGGACAGAAAAGGGACGTACAGCTGCACACGCAGCGAGGCCGGGATGCTGCCAGCCGGGGTGTGCCAGGGGACATGTCAGGTCCGGTCCCACCAGTGCCAGCCTGCAAGGACACGAAAAGTGGGACAGGAGCTTCAGAGATAGTGGTGGGGAAGAACTGGAAACAGCCTGCCAACACCAAGGGTGGAGGAAGCACAGCAGTGATCTTCCGGGATTTAAGGACACTGTCAAGAGCAGGGAACAATCTTGCCGCTGTATTTATGGTGGTGAGGACAAGAAGATGGGCTTAAACTGCAGGGAGAGACACTCAGGCTGGACTTAGAGGGAGAAAAAGGACTATCAGGGGTTCTAAATCAAGGTGAGACGCTCCTCTGGAGGAGTGATTTAAGTAGCTCCATCCTGCCTGGGGCGAGGAATGGATTAAGTGACCTTTTGTGGTCCCTCTTCTAGCTCATTCTTCCTCTGACCCCGCTGAGGTTTTCTCTTTTTGATCTGTACTTCTCCTTTGTAGTGTGCAGTCTGTTCCACCCCGAGGCTCACAATATACCTCTTACACTGGTAATTCTTTTTTTTTTTTTTTCTCTTTCCATTTGCTGTAAAAGAGTCCCTGAAAACTATGTTTTTCAGTTGTCTATATTTTACCATTTTAATAAAATCGGTGGCAGGATTGTCTGAGTTTGGCTTCTGCTATCAAGGCAGCAGTCGTGTCTTAGCCAAACTCACAGACAAACCCTACAAATATTTGCACTGATTCCAGGAGACATTTTGCTCAGTATTTGTTTTCAGAGTACCATATCATATGAAGCAACTGCTTATTCTTAAGGCTGAGTACATTTAAATGCATACACACGTATGATTTGAACAAAACTCAATTACTCTCTTTTCTCTTAAACTTTTAATCTCAATTTCTGTTTTCTGAACCCGGGGTGAGAACCGGGGTGGGTGTCCCAACAGGTGCCCTGAAGGTCCCTGGTCAGGAGCAGCCCAGAGGAGCAGCTTCGGGGGACGTCCCGGAGCGCAGAGTGCCTGAGGAAATCAGGCACGTCACGGGCTGGGAGAGATATCTGGTATTTTCTGTTTATCTTTTTTGGCTTTTTTATAGAAACTGGAGACTGAAAGGGCATAAAGAAGCATTCCTTTTTCTTTCAGGAAAATATGCCATCAATTTACAGCTGTGTTTCAAAGTTTCATCCAGATCAATAAAAAATGAGTGGCAATCGGTATCCCATCATACTTTTGTATTTGCCCGAGTGGCGTGACGTCGCCTGTCGTTCTGCAGAGCAGCAGTGGTACAGATGCACTGCTCAGATCACTCCAGCATTGGTCCCACACGCCTCGACAGTCTCTGGGAACAGATATTGTACGGGATCATTTGCTGCTCTTCCTGTTTCTGTTCTATCACAAAGAGCTGCGCAGGGCCGTTTCCTTTCTGTGCGCTTACATCAGTACGCTGGGCGTTCTCAAAGCGCCCGTTCCGCTCACAGGGTTTCCTCACTGCCCAGATTCCTCTCAAATACCTTCAGTAGGCCAGTGTCTGCACAAATGATCTTTTCTAGACACAGAGCTAGCTTTAAAATATAACCAGTGTCTAAACTGTCCCTTGTCCTGCCTTGGCAGTGGCCACAGAGCGGGCACGTGGACACGGAGATGTCACAGCTGGAATGGCAGCTGCCCACCCAGCCCTGCCACCCCCAGCTGAAAGGGCACATTGGTGGCTCCACCACCATTAGGTTTGTTTAGTTTCATTTCCAAGCCCATTTTCAGGTGACAGCACACAGTGACCTGCCTGCTGGGTTTGGTACTTGCTGCCTGCGATGGCAGCAGCCCTGCCAGCCTCCCCAGCCCTGCCAGCCCCTCCAGCCTTGTGAGTCCTCTCTGCCAGACCCCCCTGCCAGCCCTGCCACCCCCCCAGCCCTGCCAGCCCCTCCAGCCTTGTGAGTCCTCTCTGCCAGACCCCTCTGCCAGTCCCCCCAGCCCACCCTTTCTTCGGGTGCTGGCTCCTGCTGTGAGCCCCGCTCAAACACGTCCGTTCTTCACCAAGGTACGGGGCCAGTTTGCCTTATCGTTGGGTTTATCCCTGTTCACCTGGGATGTCATTTCTCACGATATCCTATAAAGCAAATGTGTTCCATTTCACCCAGGTTTATACAGGTTACAGGGGTTCACACCCTCGAGTGTGGGTGCCAAGCACAAACTCTGCAATAACAAAATGCCCAAGTAAAGAGGAAACGAAGGAAATCTCAGATCCAGGGGTCTCCCAGATTCTCACCTGATAATGATAATAATTACCATCTGGGATACCAAACGAGACAATGGACTAATCATCTTCCAGCAGAGGAAGATAAAGAAACATGTCATTGTACACTTAGCTTCACGTGTCATTCAAACAAAAACACATCAATTAGGAGACCAGGGAAAAGAGAAACACGTTGTGTACAGAGAAAGTATTTTGAGATACTTTTTCTGGTGTAGAGTCACTCCGTGTTATTACAACCAGAGCAAAAAAAGAGGAACCCTCGTGGCTGAGCTAACGCAGCCCTGGCACAAGTGAAGCAAGAGACTGACCGAAAATTGTGCAACGCTCGCCCACCCTTCCCTCTGAAATCCGCCGGGGAGAGGCTGCAGGGACCAGCGAGGACCCAGCCCGGGCTGGCAGATGCCCCGTGAGCGTGGAAGCGGGACACCAAGGTGTCCCGGGTGCTGTGTGTGAGGATGGCTTTTGGCATCCTCTTCACAATTACACCTCAAGCAGAATAAAAGTGCTTCCCCCACCAATTCCTGCTTCAAAATGACCTGAAGGGAAAAGTTTAAAGGGAAAACTCTGAGTGACAGGTTGTGCTGTAACAGGTATGGCATCAGGGATGTTAGGTAAAAATATATTTAAATTTTCTCTTTGTCTTTACAAGTGTGATAAATACCGTGTAAGATGACTTAAGTCTGCAGAATTAAGAAACTTGTATAGATAATTTCTAGCCCTCCCTCAGAGATCTGTTTCTTATGACACAGTATGGGCAGAAGGTCACCTGTGAAGCACCAACCACGGCTACTTTAAGCACCAGCTCGGCAACCCTTTGCAGTCATCACCCCCCAGCAGCAGCCTGCTGCCTCCCCACACAGCCTCGCCGTGCCTACGGGCGCAGGGGACGGGAGGTGCCCACACAGCCAGCAAGGACCAGAGCCTACAGCTCAGCGTCTGCCAGCGCTGTACTCCAACCCCCAGCCCCTGCCTGAGTGAGACAGTCAATCACACAGGAGCCTTGTGCTAAAGAAGAAAAAAAAAAGTCACTCGAGAACCTAATTTAATCCAGAACTAGTTGAAAAGTCCCCAGACGCCAGCCATGTTCGACGCCGATGAAACTCAAGTTCCCCAAAAAGGTTGGACATTGCATTTCAGTGGTGCCCATGAAGTGAGCACTCGTTACATCTCTTGTAACACACACAACTTCTGCAGCAACCAACTTCTGCTTCGCAGCGACACGGAGGCCATCGCTTCCGCACCGCAGCACCGAAAGACACTTTTCCCCCTGTTTTAGTGACTTTATGTGCATGCACACGTGCATTTTAGTCAAGAGAATGTACAAATTTCAGACTCGGCCCTTCCACTCTACTGTCCTTTTATTTTAAAGCCTCTTGCAACTACCAAGTGACAAGGTTTTTGTTAAAAGTGATAAAGTATTTAAAATCTCCACTAGTCTACAGGCACATAAATAAGCAAAATGGTTACTGAACCAGGGAAAATGGCGGGACGCGCGTCGGCAGCAACGTGCTCCATGGCAGGAAGCTGCGGGTTCACTCTCAGGGGGTCAATGCCATTTTAATTTCTCATGGGCTTTACCAACAACCCCTGGGGAGCCAGAGCGGGGCCAGGGAGCGATGCTCTGGGGACGGGCACCCACCCGCCTCGCCCCGGGCTGGAGGGGACCCCGGCATGGGGGGAAACACGCACGAACTGCAGCACGGCCACGGCGGAGGGGCCTCAGCTCTGGTGTCTCTCCCTGCCTACACCCCACCAACAGCTCCAAATCAACCCTTCAGCGGGCTCACAGGGCTCCCAAAAGCACATGGAAATTGTTCTCACCACTTTTCCAGCAGAGCAAGCACGAGGAGAGGAGAGGAGAGGAGAGGAGAGGAGAGGAGAGGAGAGGAGAGGAGAGGAGAGGAGAGGAGAGGAGAGGAGAGGAGAGGAGAGGAGAGGAGAGGAGAGGAGAGGAGAGGAGAGGAGAGGAGAGGAAGGCAGTGGCCAGTGCTGCTGCAGTCAGCTCCCACACGGGTTTGTCCCCCGTGTCCCTGGGAGCGGGTCAGTGCTCGCCCCATGTCCCGGAGGAGCTGCACACCCCGGAGGTCCCGCTGTGCCCCCGGCCAGCACCACAAAAACTCTACTTTGGCATCTGACTGCTGCTTTTAAAACTCTTAAGAACTGCAGAGTTTTGTTACCTCAACTTCACAGTCAAACCCTTACATTTATTGCTCGTTTCTTTAATGTATTATTTAAATCTTCCCGAACTTCTCTCAAGACAGCCAGACCAAGATGCCAACGAAACACAGACGCAATAAAACAATTCAGCATTCTGAACAACTTACAGCAGCCCCCTAAACAACCCTACACCGCTGCAAATTTGCGTGGCCGGTAAGTGCCAAAAAGTGGGGTAAAAGTGTAATTTAATTCTTACCTGGGGGGCCCGAGGCGCGGGGTGCTGCAGCGCTGGGGCCACCGCCTCCCCCGGCAGCGCGCGGCTAATTACAACTAATTACAACATGCCGGTTTGTGCAAGAGCGGGACGGCGGGCGAGGGATGGGGGACGGTGACAGGCCAGGGGAATCGCTCCCCAACCCCTGCAGCTCTCAGGATGTGAAAGGAGCCGTTCGCAGCAGCGTGCAGCCGTAACCACGGCGACGGGCTGTGGTTTGCATATACATTTTCTTAAAGAAGCAAAAATTACTTTCAGCTCATAAGAAAAAGGAGAGGCGAGGGGAAGTGCTTTTGCACTGCAGCCACATCTCGAGGGGCAGCTCGCCTCTCGGGTGCAAACACAGCTTGAAAGGCGCCAGTTGAAGATGCCTTGGCTGCGACCCGTTAATCTGCCCATGGGCATCTGGTGGGGGGCAGGCTGTGGCCCTCACCTGTAGTCCTTGGAACCAGGGTGATGGCCGGGGTGGTGTCCCCAGGGCCCCTTTCCTGCTGCGAGCCACAGATAACGGCTGCCCGGCGGCGGGTGCTGCAGAGGGTGTGTGGGTGGCAGCTGGGGAGCGGCAGCGGAAACGCTCCTGCCTTCTGTTTGTCATGACAAGAAGGACAGGGAGGTGCTGGAGCGTGTCCAGAGAAGGGCACCGGAGCTGGGGAAGGGTCTGGAGCACAAGTGTGCTGAGTTCCCAGCCGAGGGAACTGGGGGTGTTGAGCCTGGAGAAAAGGAGGCTGAGGGGAGACCTTCTGGCTCTGTCCAAGTCCCTGACAGGAGGGTGGAGAGAGGTGGGGGTGGGTCTGTTCAACCAAGGACCAAGGGACATGAGGAAATGGGCTCCAGTTGTGGCCAGGGCAGTTGAGATGGGATGTGAGGAAGAATTTCTTTGCTGAAAGGGTTCTGAGGCATTGGAAGGGGTTGCCCAGGGCAGTGGTGGAGTCCCCATCCCTGGAGGGATTGAAGAGTCGTGTAGACACAGTGCTGAGGGACATGGGTTAGTCGGGGACTTGAACTGATGATGATCTTCCAGGTCTTTTCCAATCCAGGCCATTCTGGGATTCTGTTCTCCTTAGGCCACTTTCCACCCGTGGCACAGGAGGGCTGTGGGATCCAGCCTTGCAAAGCGCCTGTCTCTCAGGAGCTGTGTCCCTCAGCCACCTGCGAGCTGGAGGGGCCACCCACAGGTCACAGCAGCCTGGAACCCCGTGCAAGGGACGCTGCAGTCAGCACCAGCAGCCATGAGTTATGGACAGGATTTCTTGGGGTTCTTTCCCCTTCTCTCCCAGTGTCTGCCTCTACCACTGCCATGCTGTCAGGAACCTGGTGTCAGGGCATGACCCCTCCCTGACAGGATGTGGCACAAGCTAACTGAAGAGCGTTGTAGGAGTTACTCAGCCTGGCTCCTGGCACACACCAGCTAACCCAGCCCTGGTGCCAGCAGAGCCGTGCCCAGCCCCACCAGCTGGAGGAGATGACTTCAGGCTCTTGCAGAGCAGAGCATTGCAGGCAGCATCACTCAAGGACCTGCTGCCAGGAAGTAACAGAAACAGGCAGTGTACCCAGCACAAGGTATTTACTGTTATACACTTACACCTGTTTTGCAGGTGGAGGGATTTAACTACTCACTCCTACAGGATGAAGCACCAAAAGCTGGTTTTTAGGGAGCAGGATGCTCCAAGTTTGATACTTTGGCACCTTATACAACACCACATCTCACCCTTATACCTGGAAATTAGGAGATGAGTTACAAGCCGGGCTTTTTCCATGTTAAAAGCCTGAACAACAGCTATTAATGAAATACACCTTCACCTGGACAGCCCTGGGAAATGTTTGTAGTGACTCACAAAGAGGGGTGTTGCAGGGCAGCTGTGGTTCAGTGGTGGGTTTCAGACTCTCCTCCCCACCCCGAGACAGGCGCTCGTTCTGTTGGACAGTGATTTAACGAGGTTGGCAAAGCCCCTTTTATGAGTGCCATTAAATTGGGATGGGATTGCTCAAGTGCAGGCAGACAATGGAATGAATGAGATCAGATGCTGCTACCCTGACAGTCCACGTGCCAGTCCTTAATCCACAGCAGCTGCTCTGGGGGACACATTTAACCTTTAAGTGTTAATTGTTCTTTGATATATAGTACATTAAAATGTATTAACTATTGAAGCGGACAGTTGTAGTATGAATTCCCTAAGTGGTGGCCTGGTGGCCAGCTGAGTGATTTTAGGCAGTTTTTCAGCAACGTAAAGCTTTTCAAGCAAAGAACTAGCCCATTTTAAAATCTTGTTTTTCTTCTCTCTTCAAAAGTATTGCAGTTGCCCCAAATCTGCCAGGACCATGTCAGGTAAGATCAGACGCTGTGCCAGTGCATGTCCCTGTGCCAGGCCCAGGGTAAACTCCATTCTGGTCAGTTTCGCAGTAAAATCTTTCCCTCCTGGGGTTTGCATCATTAATTTAATCAGCTGATGTAACTAATGTAGTAAACAGAGCAGGAAAAATGGAGTTACCTCCTCCAGCACAGTCACTCTCTCCTTTGGGTAGCCAGCAACCTCTCCCAACTGAGAGTCGTAACAAAGCCAGGTCTAGGACAGTGTGAAGATCCAGATCTCGAGTCTTGATTGCAGTTGATAACAAATAACAAGATACACTTAAATTGCAGAATGCAGCTGATGAGCTGACTGGATTTTACTAAGATTTTCAGACAGCCTTCTAAGGAGTCCCTATGCCTAGTGTCGAATTTGGTGCGTTTTTGCAGGGACGTGGATACTGTGCACCAGGGGCGTCTGCTTTTCCCATCCAGACGCCTTTTTCTAGGCAGAGCCCAGGCACACCGGTCATTCCTCTGGGCTTTTCAGACATTCAGCAGCCTGGGCAGAGCAAAACCTCCAGTGAGAGTGACAGGTACCAGAAGTTTCCACCACAGAGAGACAACAGGTAACATTTTCCATGGGTGTCAGCCGCCTGTGCAAGAGTCCAACATACCCTCGAGGTCTCTGTCAGAACAGAGGCATCCCCAGAGCGGGGTCCTGTTCTAGCCTGAAAAGTCACAGCTGAAATAACAAAGCTTTTCTCATTTGTCCTACAGTCCATGCACAGCTGGGCACGGCAGGTTAGCAAACATCACCCTCCCTGGCTCTTCAGGTCACTCACTGTCAGGCAATGCCAACACACAGGCTAGAGCAGGGCCAGCCCCCTTCCCTGCAGGGTCAGATACACAGCTGGGGGAGTCTTCACGCTCTGATGAGTGAGTAAAACTGTTCATTAATTACTGATTAAAGATGAACTTGTCACTTTTTTGCTTTGCTGTGTTTCTTCTGCATCGAGCCGAAGCGCCGCCAGCACCAGACTGCTCAGGGAGATTTGCGGTGGCAGGTTGGGTGACAAGCTTTCTGTTGGTTTTTTTTTTTTTCCTTTTTAATTATCATTCCTGCTAAAGCATTGTCCAAAGCCTGGGGTCTTTCTCAAGCCTTATTCCACAGTTATTAAAATGACGAGTTCCTTGGGAAGGGCTTTCTTCTCTCTTGAGCCTGAACTCCCTGCAGCGGGGCTCAGCAGGAGGAGGACAGCCGGAGACGAAGCACAGTGTCACCATCTACCTCCTCACATCCACGCTGGAACAACATCCTTCCTGCGTGACAGCTCAGCCAGGCTCCCTGCGCGCTCCCCGGCTGCAGCCAGCGCCCTGCGTGTGACTCGTTGCTGGGGAGATGCCTGTATGGCAAACACGGGAACACGATGCCAGGGAGAACACAGCACACAGGGGCAGAGAGCTCAGCAAAATACTTTCTTTCCCTGCAAATGTCATCAGGGATTGGCAGCCCTGGGGAGGAAGGATCTTCAGCGAGGATGGTGAACGTGTCGGTTCCCAGAGCTGTGCCAGGGCCATGCTGCTGTCCTCAGGGCAGATGTCCTCACCCAGGGCTCGTGCCATGCAGCAGCAGTGGAGAAGCATGGACTAGACAGATGGACCGCTCAGTGGATGAGGAATTGGCTGGATGGTCACAAAGAGTTGCAGTCAACAGTTCAATATCCAAGTGGAGACCAGTGGTGAGTCACATCCCTCAGCGTGGTATTTGGGCCGGCGCTGTTTAACATCTTTGTCGGCAGCATGGACAGTGGGATTGAGTGCACCATCAGCAAATCTGCCAACAACACCAAGCTGTGTGCTTCAGTCAACACACTGGAGGGATGGTATGACATCCAGAGGGACCTGGACAGGCTTGAGAGGTGGGCCCTGCAAACCTCATGAAGTTCAACAAGGCCGAGGGCAAGGTCCTGCACCTGGGTCAGGGCAACCCCAAGCACAGATCCAGGCTGGGCAGAGAATGGCTGGAGAGCAGCCCTGAGGAGAAGGACTCGGGCTGCTGGGGACGAGAAGCTCAACATGAGCTGGCACCGTGCGCTGGCAGCACAGAGCCAATAACCGTGTCCTGGGCTGCACCCAGAGCAGCGTGGGCAGCAGGGCCAGGGAGGGGATTCTGCCCCTCTGCTCCGCTCTCCTGAGACCCCCCCTGCAGTGCTGGGGCCACCAACAGCAGAAGGACATGGACCTCACACAAACACCCCATTCAACAGCTGCTGTGGTAACCGTGGGCAATTGCTCATGGCTTGTGAGCAGCCCTATGTTGCTTTGGTTTTTGAGTCAGTAATATGATTTCATAATTATGCAAATTATAGTGGTAGCAGAATAGATGAAAAATTCATAAAGCAAACTGTTCTTCCAAACCTGAATATCCTCTGTAATGCTGAAAGGCTCCAAGTTTATAATCAGTTGTTTGGGGATTTTTGTTTGTTTGTTTTACAGAGGACTTCTGCTTTTTGAGGGGAAATAACTCTCATTAATATCTGTTCTCTGTTAAAAAGCATTTGGGCAGGAAGCAGCAGCCTTAGACACACCATCTACGTGCTTCAGAGCGGTGGAGTGTTGGGAACAGTGTAACTGGCACATACACATGCACATCCCTCGCACACTCTGTATTCCCCAATTAGGACATTCACTGTTCAGCAGAGCAGGACCCACAGGAGAACAGCATCACCAACAAGTAACCAGAGCTGAAACTCAGCAATTCTTCAGGGAAACCGTGCTCAAGTCAGCAGGGATGCAGCCAGGACCCCAGAGTCCCAGGTAGCTCTGCACCAACATCCCACTGACAAGAAGTCTTTGTAAACTGCATCCCACACCCCGAGGAATCCCTGCAGGGACGCGCTGCACCGTCGCTGGCATTTCCGTGTTGCTGCTATTTCCCTACAGCCACTTTGTGCCGGGGGGTCTCACGCAGTCCCACGAGCCACTGCTGGCACAAACCTCCGTTATAAACCTCCCAGCTTCAGTGAAGCTCTGCAGATTTCTTGGCTAAAAGGAGCCAGGAAGGCACGCAGACCTTTGTGCTATATATAACCCCCTAAAAATATCAGTGCTCTGCTCTGAGGGAATTTATCAAACCAGCCAACATCCCCCTGAGCTGGTTTGCTGGGATGAACAAGCTGGGCACCCCCTGCCCTTCCGCTCCAGCGCGGTGGGCGCGGGGCTGAGCAGACACAACACACACAGTTCTCTCTTTTCTGGTCCCATACACAGCCCCCCCAGCACACATCTCCCCAGGGGGCATTCCCAGTGCTGGCATGTCCCGTGGTTAGAAGTGCCAGGATTCCACAGGACAACAGTGTTTACAGACCCCATGGTCCTGACCCCACAACACGAGCTCCGTCTCTGCTACCGTCCACTGAACATAAACTCCACCCCAGCGGTGGGCACGGGGCCGTTCAGTGACTGCTGCGGGCTAACCCACATTTTCATTTCTTCCTTCTCATTTCACACTTTAGCAGAGGACTATGGCATGCCAAAACTGTTTTACAATTAGTATTTCCATTACCCTGGAGACCCCTTAAGACAGGGGAATAGCTTTATTTCACCTTCAAACTAACTGGGTTTATGAATCCAGAACCAGAAATATTCTGATTTCATAACAGGAAATAACGCTAAGTTACTGAACTGGTAGGGTTACCAGTTCATCACCCACCCTGGCCTTCTGTTTACCAAAATACCTTTTATTTTCCTCAGTACCCAATACTGGTATAAGACCTGTGACACAGTTAACTGTCACTCTAACAGCTTTGCTGTTTGACTTTATTGTCAAAATCTCCTTCCACACCATGGGAATAATGACGATCTTCAGTCAGAGTATGCTACAGCCCTTCAAACTGCCATTTCCCCACAAGATTCACAATGGATTTCATTTCTCCTAAATCCCAAGGACTTTAAGAAGTGGGTCACCAGCCTGAAGTGTTTATTATTTCCTGAGGAATATGGGTTTGTTACTGCCACAGTTCTGCCAGCGCTGACCTCTCAAGGAAGGACTTCTTGACAACAGAGCAATTCAAGCCTCGTTCACACGAGACACGCAGATGCCCAATATAGCAGAGTCATTGATTTTTTAGGACTGAGAACAGTTGATCCCCACTAGCCCAGGGGCAGCACGTGCTGTCACCTCCCCACACGTTTTCGGGAGCTCCGTGCAGCCCGACGCGGGCCGGTCCCTGTCCTGTCCCCGGGCAGCCCTCCCGCCGGGCGGTATGTCACCGGGATCCCTGCTGCAGATTTCAGACCCAGGGCTTCGTTACATTTCCTTTTCCAATTCTACCTGTTATCACCGCACTGCCGGGCGAGCAGCCAGCAGATCTCCTCCTCTTCCCCGCTTTCCACAGCCTCCCTGTTCTTTCAGAGCAGTATCACATTCCTGCCGCGCCGACTCAGCCAAATCAAACATTAACTCCTGGAAATGCTCCTCCTTTCTCTCCCTGGCTGATGTTGTGGGCGAGGCTCTCCCTGAGCTCTGAAGCTGGGGGGTATCAGGGTGCCCGTGGTGCCGACAGCCCGCCCGGGTGCCGCGCAGCAGCTTCCCGGAGGAAGGCTCTCCCCTCGCTGCGGCACCGGCGTGTGCAGCCAGGAACACCCCGGCTTCCCCGGCCACCCTGCGGTGCCACACACGATGTCCCACCCTCTGCTTGTCCCCACACTGCTCCCGCCAGCTTCCCGTCCCCAGGGACCGGCCGTGCTGGCGGCTGCTCACCCACTGGGGCTTTTGGACAGACCTCGTCTGGCTGCTCCCTCTGTCCTTCTCACTCATGGGACCACAGAATCACCTGGATGGAAAAGACCTCTGAGATCATCGACTCCAACCGTACCTGTCCCCTGCTAAACCAGATCTCTGGGCACCTCATCTGCCCGGCTTTAAATCCCTCCAGGGATGGGGACTCCACCACTGCCCTGGGCAACCCCTTCCAATGCCTCAGAACCCTTTCAGGGAAGAAGCATTTCCTGATATCATTTACCCTCCTCAGCAGCACATGAATCCTATCAATTTTAACATCTTAATTCCTAACAGAACAGTTTATGTCAGTCCCCCAAATTAAATTAAATCAGCAGAAATAACTCTGTTTTCAAACAGATATAAAATCCAGGTTTAAAATGTATACTGGAAATAGAAATACTTGGTATTAGAGGCCAAACAGAAGTAGAGACAACTCTGATACCTTCATCTAAGAAAGAAATCTCTCCAAAAAAAGAAAGAAAACAACTGATTGTTGATTTTTTTAAAGATACAGATGTCCATTAATCTAACTCCTTACGTTTTACAACCCTGTACTGCCAGACAAGACAGAGCTTCCCAGGGCTAAGAATGACCAGTGCTTCTGACAGCCACTGGACAACTCTTGTATGGCTCAAAAAAGGGAAAAAGCCCAGCAAATACCACGAATATCTCTTTACTTACCCGTGACCAACTGTCATTTCTTTCTGCCAACCTCATCCCTCCAGGATGCTAAATTGGCCTTCACGGGCCAAATCCCAGCACTCTTTCTGCTCTTTTTTTAGCTGGATACAAGGTATTAGACTAGTATGCTATTTCACAGTTGAAGGCCTGCAGGATTTGTGCAACTGGCCTTTCACCTACCGATAAAATCTGATATTTTATTGTGGAAACGTTCCCTTCAACCTTGCTTCTCTTCAGAGAACCCAAGTGCCCAGCTCACGTACCAGGAGCTCACAGCAGCATTCATGGTAACAGCAGAAAGTGTCCTGCAGCCACTTCAGTAAAAAATAAAATAAAATAGGATTTGGAAACTAGTGCTGGTAACAAATCTGTTCCTAAGCAAGCTGTGGAACAGGGATGGTGGGTGAGGTCTGCCAGGCTGCCCAGACCCTGCAGCACACGCACACCTTCACCAGGAGCCAGGTCAATCACAAGGGTTCATTTGGGACTGTCCCCTGCTCTGCTGACCGAGCCTGGGCACAGGCGCTGCTCTGCCACTGCCACCTGAGCTCCTTCACCTTTTTTCTCTCCAGGACAAATGCTATTTATGCCAAATTATTATAAAAATGCAGCAGCTCCAACTTCTTATTTGTCTGGAGTATTGCGCTTTGGACCATTCCAGCCAGGTAGTTGGAAAAGAAGGAGATGGAATTAAGCAGCAACCCTGCAGGAATTCCAACCCTGGGTGTGAACCTTCTGAAAACCCACAGTGGGCAACAATGCAGAAGCTCGGGGCAGGGGAAGTAATTTTTTCCTTGTCTCTTGTCTGGTTTGGGTCCACAGGAGAATCCCCAGCTGCTGGGGCTGTTGTGGCCAGTGGGAGAGGTGGCATGGGCAACCACAGCATGAGGATGGGCAACCAGCAGCCCCCTGCCCACCCCCTGCCTCACCACAGCAAGATGTACCTGTCCCCAGCATCTCAGCACCTCCTGTGCTCTGCTGTGGGCAGAGGAGAGCGGAGCCAAACCCTGCCAGGCACCTGAGGAGCCTCTGCTCTGCACCCCATACCTGCTCCAGACGATGGGACCAGCTGGAGAGAGAGCTGCACCTGAGGGACGGGGCCACTGACTTCTACTGTTATTTCATGAAACAGCAAGGTGTCCTTGTGTGCTTCAGCAGTTAAATGACATTTTGAACTGCAGCTCAAGTAGAGGCATCAAATAGTTTATGAGCCACGCTTAGAAATTAAGAAGTTCTTCATGGGAAGACTGTAGCCAGCTACTTATTAGTTGTTTTTAATATTTAACTGAAAGTACATATGCTGCTGCGCTACAGAAGCGGCTCGCTCTGCTCTGGGTGAAGGCTCCGGCATTTTGGCATTTTATCAGAGTATTTCCTTTGCTTGGCAAGAAGGATCCCTACATCTGCAGTCCAAAGCAACCACGATTTCAGAGTGTCTTGTTGCAAAACTGCCCAGTTGCACAAGTGGAAGCACACGGCAACTCCTCCTTTACACAGGCCACAGTGGTTTCGGGAGCAGAGATGTTCTGAGGGGATCACAATCCAGAGGACAACCAGCATTTTTTCTGGTATCTGTTACAGCCGTGGCAGCTGGTTAACTTCAGCTGGCCAGAGTGGTACTGGCTGGATTTACCACTGAAGTGCTGAGAGCTATGAGTATTGCTGGCTCACTTGGACACTGGGAGCAGCAGAACGGCTCCAAAACAACCTAGAGCCTTTCCCATGTAATAAATAACACAGTACAGAGCCTTTCCCATGTAGAGAAATAACCTAGAGCCTTTCACACGTGGTCACACAGTACTTACACAGGTGGGAAGTCTATGACAGGGAGCACCATTCCCCTCCTGCCAGCGAGATTAAAGTTACACATCAGTCAGGTTTCATGCTGACCTGGACACGGAGGGGCTGAGGTACCCAATGCTGAACCAGAACGCAGCAAACAAACACCAACCCCAGCAGACAGACACACAGACACCCAGGCAAACACGCCTTTCTCTTCACTCTGACACACCCCCAGAGTTTCCCCAGTCTGCCTCTCCAGGAGGGGGCTGTTTGCAGGGCCGTGGCCGTGCTGTGGCCACGCGTGCCCCGGAGCACAGCCCGCCGGCACCAGAGCAGAGCAGAGCTCACTGGGCACGCGCCGCTGGTGCAACCCTGACACGCTGAGGACACCACAGGGCACAGGGCAATATCTCCAGAGCCCTGGGTTAATGATTGCCTTATTCCACAAACACACGCCGATTTTCTCACTCCATTTTTAAAGCTGAACTCTTTATATTTCAGTAGTAAGTTCAGAAGCGTGTCAGAACGGTCAGACTGCAGGTAAATGAATATTAGGTGAAATGTTTTACTCTTTAGTGAGCAAGGAGTGCCTTTGGGGGATGCACAGCCCTGCACAACCTGTAAGGCTCCACGCAGCACTGGTGGGGACTGGGCTACGCCAGCGCCTTGGCCATTCACCAGCTGAACATGGTGCTGGCAGTGGTAACTTCAGAGGGTGCTCATGAAAGAAGCAACAAAAATGACTGACTTAATGAATGGGGGGGGGAAAAAATCCTTTCAGACTTCCTCATTCTCACAACCACCTTGCAGTATTAGATAATATCAAAAGCAGATGTATTCCTTCCAACTCTGAATTCCAGTTTCAGAAGTGTAGGGGTTCTCCAGACATTGATGATCTGCCAGACTCCTCCTGCCCCAGAAGGGCATGGCCCAAATTGATGCACGCTGGAAAAATGACCTGACCACTGGATGGATCAGCTTTCTTACCAGCCTCAAAAAACTCTATTCCAAGCTGAAAATTAATCTTCATTTGAGGATGAATGTGGAACATACCTGTGTCCTGGCCCTGTCCCAGCCGCTGCAGCGATGCTGGTGATCAGCGTCTGTCCCATCAGTGGGGTGTGAAGGCAGAGGGCAGAACCTTCAAGAGGGTGGCTGGGAGGAAGCTGGTTGGTGACCAGGGGGGTCCTGACTCGTGTCCTGGATCAGAGCCTGGTCACACACTGCTTGGGCAGCCAGCAGAACCAGACCACCAGCACCAGCTCATGGGCAAGTACTGGGTCTGAAGTGGTCACAGTGTCCCCTGGCCAAGGCCACCCAGGGGGGCTCTCAGAGGTGACAGTGGCACTGGCAGCAGCTTCTGTCAGCCCACAGGAAATCCTGACAGCAGCTGTGGACAAGAGGCACTGAGGGGAGCACCAGAGAGGCCTGCAGAGCCCTTGTTCCTGCCTTGGCAGCAGAGGGAGTTGATAAACACGGACTTGGTTCCCGATACTCCTGTGGAGATCAGAACACCACTCGGGCTGCTCTGCTGTTCAGTGTCAGGTACCCCCTGGTCATTCTCTCAGCAACATTTTTAAACATTCAGCTTCCCAGTAGCTACTAAAAGTTATTGCAGGAGACCTGGCAAAGCCCCTGGGCAGTGAGTGCCTTTTGCTCAGCGAGATAAACATGCAAGTATCTGGGGTTTTGCTGTTCATTTGCTAAACAAACCAAAGAACCAAAAGTTCTTGCACCATGCACATAGGAACCACTTTGCTAGAGATTTCTATTCCTGAAAATACACCTTCTGTGACTGAATCTGCAGTTGTGACGTTAATGGAAACTTACCTTATTTAAGCTATTTAAAATGTAATTAATTACTTTTTAAAACCCCATTTATCCTTTATTTTGCTGTTTGCCATTAACTCAAGTATTTCATGTTTAGTGTTATCGAGCTGTCACAGTTTAAACATGAGCAACAACCACCTGAGGATTCACAGCCTGGAGTTCACCTCTCCTTGCCAGAATAAACCCCAAACCTCTCCCACTGCCGAGAACTTTGCTATTTGCAAACAGACCCAAGCACCAACCCCCCGGGCAGCCCCAGAGCCACCCACCCTCTCGGGTCACACCCCTGACTGGGGGGTGGCGGGTGGAGCAGGGGACGGTCTCGCTCTGGGCGCCGGGGTGGCCACGGTGCTGCCACAGCCGCAGGGAGAACACTCAGTGAGTGCATTTCGTTATTAATCACATCTCACTGCCACGGCTGAGGCTGGGCCTGGGCTGCCCCAAGAGAGGCAAAGCAGACGCCGAGCGTGACAGGATCCCCACCACTGCCCTCACATCTGCCTAAACCCTGTCCTGCGTGTGCTCCCTCCACTGCTGACTGAGCTGGTGCAAGAGTCCTTGAAATAAACAAATAAATCAATCAATCAGGATTTGCAGAATGCAAATTTCCTGTTACTTAACTAGAAAGTGGGGGGGGAGGTTTCTGATTTTTTTTTTTTTTTTACAACACTTTTTCAACTTTCTCCATCTAAAACAAAATATGTCATTCCCTTACACTTCTGGTCATAATGATATTGGAAAATCCTACTGAAGAAAACCTCTGCAAACCTTCACCCACTGTATGGTGTCGTGGCACAGCCCGTGCGAAGCGGAGTCAGGAGTGCGGAGCCAGCTGTGGAGAGACGCACTGCTCATGAGTCACCACATGTCACACTCCTCATGCCAAAATATTTGTAATGCACTGCAGCTTAATTAATAGCCATCAGATGGCTGAAGGAGAAGTCATGAATATGGATGAGGAGTAGGGAATGTCACAAACACATTGTGTTTGCTGCCCGAGCACGCGGCCGGGGCTCTGAGCGCTGCTTTTCCAGCCAAGGTCCCTTTCACTGCTCCAGGCTGGTTGTCCCTGGCAGACTGTACCCAAAACCAGAGTGCTCTGCAGATGGAGAGCCCAGATCACATGGGCATCGGTAGCTGTACCTTATTTTTAGAAATGGATATGAAAAAGGTACATGAAAGACACAAAAGTAAATAAAAAGTGCACATCCAGAGAGCAAGGCCACTGAACGGATCTACAGGTGCTTGTTAAAGGCATAAAGCAGACACCTGCTTTAAAAGAAGGACAAATTCAGCACAAGGAATCAGATTGAAGAACTGCATGCTAAGAAATGCAGTTTGATACAATTATTATGATTATTCAACTCATCAGTACCTTATACAACATCCCATTCTATCAGTACACTATACCACAGGTTGAATCCTTGTCATGACATGCAGCAGCTCATTAAAAAAGCCAATTTCTCTTTGATATAAATCAAAATAGGAATAAAGTGCTAAGAGGAAGCATTTTAGTCTGTTTATTTTGATCTTTGTCTTGTGTAAAGCAGTGCAGAGGGTTACAGAGAACAGTCTGAAAGCCGATTTAAGCAGCATGCAGCTTTAGGCTTTCATCTTTGCACAGGTGGTAGGTGTTGAAAAGCTACTTCCATAAATACAAGTCACACAAAACTCCTTGGAACCTCATATATTTTACAACAAGCAGAGGAACTGTTAATGAGAACAGGGTAATTATAACTAAACAATAATTCCCCTCTATTTATTTTGGTACCAAGGTCAGTTCTGATGTTATTTCTTCCCTTGCCAAGTCCTACCAAATACTATGCCCAAAGGTATTGCAGTCAGGAGCAAACAAAGGATGTGTTAACCTCCAGTGGCAACTGGAAAATTCATTTCTGGCTTCTTTGAGGACACTACTGCAGTCACTCTAGGAAACAACAGCTTAAACAAAGGAGAGAGCATCTGCCCACCCAACTCCAGCTCCATGCACAAGATGAAGAGGAAGAAGAGATGTGCAACGGGTCCAAGGCAAAGGCAAGTCTGATCAAATACGCTGTCGTGGTAGACAGCACTGGCTGGTTGAGAGAACCCTATATCTGCACCATCATTGAAGTTACACCCATTGAGGTCTTGGCTTGAGTACACAGAGTTTCAGATAAAAACCCCAGAGAGGTGCCTGCTGCCCCCACTCAGCCCCCCGCTCTGGGCTGGCGGGCAGCTCCGGCTCTGGGCAGGATTTATTTCTGAGGGAGCGGGCACTGGTCCAGGCAGCTGCCAGGCACAGCCATCATCTGCGGCACAAACACCCCAGCACATCCTTCCCACATGGCCTGGAGATTGTGTTCCACAGGGTATTATCCCATTGAAACGGTGAACTCCAACACACACAGGAAAGCAAAGCTGGGAGCATCACTAGCACCACACTTCTGTGTTTTATGCCTTAAAAGCTGCTGAAACAGGCAGCTCTCTGCATATTGATATTTCAAAACATCAGAGGTGCAGGGAGCACCTGCAGAGATGTAAGTGGGATAAATCTGCTGACTCCCATGGGAAGAGCCTCTCTCTTCTCGTCCCCACCCATCCAGGCACTGCACACCGAAGCCAGAGGGCTCAGTGTCCAACAGGAACGTGCCAGCGCTCCGTCTCCAGCTTCGGTCAGGCAACAGCTCGGGTCCCAGGGAGGTTCCCCGTCAGCCATCCCCAGGGAGCAGCAGTCCAGGCTGCAGCTCTGGCTTCAAACGGGTCCATTTTTTGTTTTGCTGTGGAAGAACCCAGTGATCAGCTCAGCTGCATTTTTAAGAAAACTACAAATATAAAGGAAGAAAATAAATCCAGATAGACCTCCCTAAAAGGCATAAAAATAATGGAAAGGAGGCAAGAAAAAAACACCTGAAAAATGGAAGAGAAAGTGAAAACAAATTGCTCTCTCATATCAGGAAAAGGTTTTTTCCCCATGGCAGAATTACACACACAAACCTCAGGCAGAGCCACAGTGCTTGGGGCAGTGGATACCAACATCACTCCCTGCAAAGATACCAGCTTTGAAATGCACAACAGAAGCCAGAATTTCTCCATGCACCATAAAGAAAAAAACAAAAAACAAATCAGGATGATAAAGTACTTCCTCTCCCCTCAAACATATATCATTAGCTATAAAATTATGGTAATTGAGCCTCACACACAAGCTTTTTAATTCAGGCCTTTGTAGCAATGTACAACAGGATAATGTTTGTTTTTGCTGGCTGCTGCTTGCCCTGGAGACGTCCCCAGCCATTGTGCTCCCTCCCAGGGAGGATTTCCTCTAGTAAACCTGCCAGCACAAACCAACCCGGCATCCCCAGAGCTGGGGCTGGTCAGAGCCGTACACTCCAAGTGCCAGGAGCTATTCAGTAGCAGATGAGATGGGAGCAGCCCGAGGTTCATCACTGAAGGCAATGTCGATGCCACACTCGCCACCCATCCATTAGAGGACACCAGACACAGGGTTTGTTCGTTTAAAGGACAAAAGAGAAAGTCTATTTTTTTTTTTTAAAGCTACCTTGCATGGTTGGAATAATTGTTCTTTTCACACAACCCAAGGGTGGAAGAGCCCACGGGAGCGATCCTCACACCCGAGCTGTTTGCTGTCAGCAGAGGAGGAAGGTGCAGCACAGCACAGCCCCTGCACACAGCCTGCCCCGAGCCCCCAGTCCCCACCCTGGGTGACATTCACCTCTCATACTTCCATTTACACCGGGTATCTCTGAGTATTTTTACTTGTAAGGCACCTCCATGGAATAGTATTTTTGCACATTAGCTCCCATTTGCAGAAGTGTATATTATGAGGAAAGCGAGACCTTACAGGAGTTATTGGTTAGAACAAAGGTCTGGAGTGGGCACCAGGGAGCTGCTGCTGGAAAAGCAGAAGGAAGGAACATACCACAGGAGCAGACCATGTCAAAGTACTCTTATTGCTGATTCCATACTAAACTTAATACAGATACACTTATTAAGGCAGTATTTTCCACTGCCAGACATACAGTGCATGATTTTGCACCAAAACATTCTAAACTCATCTAAAAAACCTTTAGGAGCTTCCTAACACTTCACATGCAGCCATGTGTTTTGCAGTGTAGAACCCTATTAAATCCCTCCAAAAATCTCTCAGCAAATCACTGTTATCACACACGAGATGACCAAGTAGCAATCTGCTAAGCTGGATAAAGTGCCATTGCATGTTAATATGCATTGTTTAAAAAAAGTAATCCATCTGAGAAGAAACCAAAGGAGATGTGTGATAAATCAGCACTGCTGGTGGGCAGCAGGGTCACCATGTCAGGAAAACCTGAGGCAGCTGCCCAGAGCTACCAGTGCTTTTAGCACGTGGCCAATTCATTCAGGGCCAACTCGGGCCCAGGCTGTTCTCATCACAAAGTTCACCTGCTGTATTTTCACAAGAGGGAAGACACAGACCGTTTTGTGCCAGTCAAGGTGTTTGTTAAACCTTGCTTCTTGCCCACTTTCCACCTCCCACTGTACACCTGAGGGTATCTTCTGCTGGGATGGCTCCATGTGTACAGACTTTGCTGCACATTTGAGTCATTTACTGCAATAATTGAAAGAGTAGGCTCATTAATTGATTTTTTTCAGCTATACAAGTGCATAATGACACTGAAATATCCTGAAAAAAAAAATATATATGTTTTGTATTGCCAAATTCACATTGTCAAACCCCAGACAAGTTTCTTTGACACCAGCTCACACAACAGCAGTTTCTGGCTTTACTTCAGTGTGCCATACCCAGGGTTTCCTCTTGCAGCCACCCCATACCAGGGGTTCCCCCCTGCCTGTAACAGCCATCTCCCACCAGCCAGCACGGTTACAAAATGCCACCTGAAGAAACAGCAAATTTCAGCATCTTATTCTGCACAAAGGGGAAAAGCCTCAGCTCTTCACAAAGTACTCAACTTTTTCTTTTCTTCCTAAATCAAGCATGGGGAAATCTGTACTGAACAAAAACTTACCAGTTTAAGCCATCCTCGTCCCTGTTGTAAAGGGTTATCATTGCCAAAGAATAAAGGACATCAGGTGCCCTGTGGACACAGCTCACTGTTGCATCTTTACCTCCCAAGAGCTGCACTTGTGCAGCCCCTTCAGCTCCTCGCACCCCAGCGGAAGCCGAGTGACCAGCACATAATCGACCTCTTTGCTGAGCCTCAGTAGTTTTTTTATCATCGATTCCTAGAGCTCGAGCCTGGTTCCTAACAGTTACAGTCATTTGGAGCTTTTCCACCTCTCAGCCTCACAAGCAGGCAGCATCGCTGGAGCACCCCGGGGTAACGATGCAAGCGTGTCATTAGAGAACATCAAAGGGTGGGGTCTGTTCTGTTGATGTGAAATAATAACACAGGAGGTCAGCAACATTTAGATTATCTTGTTGTTATATCAGGTTTTGTCAGTGCAAGCAGAGGCTGAACCCCCCGGGGGCTTCTCCCTCACCCCTCCGGTTTGCAGGCGGGGGTCTGGGCACGGGGCGGGGCTGCTCCTCCTGCGTGGCAGAGCCACCCACCGCTGCCGCTTCCCCCAGCCCCGCGCCCACAGCACTCGGCCGAATCAGGGACTTGCAGGAGACAAGCTGGTGGAGATGGTGTCAAGAGAAGAGCCCAAAGCAAACAGCACGGAGGAGCTTAGGGAGCAGTGTTTGCATCTGCCCATTTCTCCACCAACAGAGACATCAGCAGCAGCCGACAGCCTGGAAAGGCTGCGGAGCCGCTCCCGGGAGCGGTGCCTTCCTACCTCACCGTGCTGCACTCACGGGCACGGCGATGGCTTTTGGGGAGAGGGACAGAAATCACAGTGCCTGCAGTGCTGCTCTGGGTCTGCCCAGCAGAATCATCCCTCCGGCTCCCCTGCTCCTGCCCTCCCAGCCTGCCTGCGCCGGGGAGAGCCGCCCCATGAGCCCAGCCCCGGCCGGACACCAGCCCAGGACGCTGCACACAGGCTCGTTTCCCTGATGTGCACATGGCAGCAGGAGTGGCACAGCCAAATCCCCAGCTCAGGGTGGGACAGACAGCACGTGGGCCAGAACAGCATTCCTCATGCTCCTCACCGCAGTCCAGCTCCTGAAGGCATGGGCCACATAGCAGGGACAATCCATCTCCAGTCCTTTTCACCCACAGCAAGGCTGTCTGGTTTAAATTGGTTAACATTCTGATGTAGCATTGGAAGACTGATGGGTTTCCATCACACTTGCCCCAGGGCCACATGACGGAGAGGATGGCTTTGAAAGAACATCCTGAGCTATCATGCAGGACTGGTGCAGCAAAGTCTTGACTCAGCAGCAACACAGAGTTGCAGGAGACCACGGGACCCATGAGCCAACCCTGCTTTTGCTGCCATGTGCCACATTTCACAATCCTCCTGCTTGTGTCACAGAAGGTGTCTTAGCAAAGACCAGGTCCCCTCTGCATTGCTGCATGAGCACTGAATATGTATTTCCATTGCTAGATAGAATCAGAGTGGTTTGGGTGGGAAAGGACTTTTCAAGGCCATCTAATCCAACCCCCTGCAGTGAGCAGGGACATCTTCAACCAGACCAGGTTGCTCACAGCCCCGTCCAACCTGACCTTGAATGTTTCCAGGGATGGGGCTTCTGCCACCTCTTTGGGCAGCCTGGGCCAGGGTTTCACCATCCTCATTGCAAAAGCTTTCTTCCTTATATCTAGTCTCAACCTCCTCTCTTCTAGATTAAAACCATTTCCCTTTGTCCTATTGCTACGGGTCCTGCTAAAAAGTCTGTCCCCATCTTTCTTAAAGGCCCAAATAAGATCTCCCTAGAGCTGAACAACCAAACTGGGTCACTCTGTTTCTCTACAGCAACTCCTGTTTCCATCTGATGTTTCACACCATCATCCAACAACACACAAAATGCTCGTATGAGCTTTGTCTCTCCAGAAGATCACCTGAGGAGGCTTTCCCAAGAAACACCCTCACATTCAGCAGTGAAATGTCCTGCTGCAGTTTATTAATTAGCTAAAGACATTTGAGAGATGTTATCTCATTCTTACCTGCTCAGCTGGCTGTCCCCACAGGCACCCCATGCCCTCAGCACCCTGCTCCAAGTGCTTCCCCCACCAGCTCAGGGACATCTCAGGCTGAGTTGGTTCTTACACACACAGCCACCATCCCACTCCCCATTTAATCCCCACGGAGCCACCACGCCCTGCCTGACGGGCTGCTGGGGCAGATGGGACTCATCCCCTCCTCGGGCTCATCAGCACTGGAGAGCAGCACCTGCAGCCCAGGGCCCTGGGGTTTGGAAAGCCGGGATGTGCCAGGCTCTGTCCTCCTTCCCATCAGCTAGAAGGAACCAGCAGGTGGGACATGTCCTCTGCTCCAAGACAGTGCAGGTCTCTAGGAGGGCAAAAGCATTCAGGAGTGCAGGATTTATTTCAATAGTCAGCATGCAGGCTGCTGAATTGCTTTTATTTATCAGGTGACTCAGTTATTTCACTGGAAGGTTATTCCTGAGACTTTCCATCCTGCAATTCTTATGTGACTGTGCCAGGAAGGGAAGTGACAGTGCAGACAGGGGCAGCACAAATTAAAAGCAGCAGTTAAATGTTTGCCTTCACTTATGTGGATCAGAATAAAGACATGGGGGGTTGGCGGGGAGAGGAGCGGGGTGCCCGTCCCCAGTGCAGGTGTGCTGGGAAGGGCACAAGGCAACAGGCACAGGGGGACATCCTGCAAATTCAGATCAAATGGCAGAAAAACTATTGTAGGACATTTTACATCTTCCAAGCTGCAGTGTTGCTCGGGTTTTGGAGGAGTGGGAAGTGCCCTCGTGCAGTTTTGAGCCCATGGCTCTGATGGGCGGGTTGGAGCTGAGCTGTGATTTCCCTCAGAGGCAGATCCAGCTCCTTCCCCTAAATCCAGGCGTCTCCCGGAACGCTGCTCTCCCTCTTCCAGTGGTTAACAGGAGCCCAGTGTCCTGGCTTCTGCATGTGACTGGGAAAGCACCGGGCTGGGCTCGGAGCACCGGGAGAGCCGAGGGTGCCCGGCGCCGCCACACAACCCCTCGCCCTGCTCAGGGCAAGGAACGTTTATTTTTAGCTCGCTTACCGCCACTGAAACATGCTTGGACTGTTTTCGGGCTGACTCACAGCTCAATTCCTGTTCTTCTGGAGGCCGAGTGTTCTGACTCCACCCAACATGAGGGAAGATAAACCAAAAAAAACCCCAGCTGGACCCAAAGCGAAGCCCGTGTGCACGTGCCCAGCCCACGCTGGTGCCCGTGTCCGAGCAGGATGTGGGGTGGCTGGATGGCTGGCACGGCACGGCATGGCACGGCACGGGGGCTGGCTGGGGTGCTCAGGCCAGCATCAGCCTTGGTCCATGGCCATGACAGGGCATGGTGTGGCTGTCCCCAGAGAGGACACACACCAACAGCCCGTCCAGCTCACCCCACGCCTGCACCCCGGCTCAGCCCAGCCTGGGTGGGGTTCAGCCCTGGGAGCAGCACTGGCACCTTAGGGCATTTTGTGCAGAACTGTGTGTTCCACTCGTGAAGTGAGACATGATGGGCTCATGCAAAGGCCCTGAGACCTCCTGCCCCTTGAAAGCAAAACAGGTCCATCTGCAGGGAGTAACTTTGGAGGGAAAAAAATGGTCCTCTTGAGTATTAGACACCTCAGAAAGAAACTGATATTTTTCTACCTGGATGCTACAGACTGTTTTGGGGTTTTTTTAATAATTTCTGTAAGGAATACTTTTTTATCACATTTTTTGCATTGCAAGACCAGAAGCATCATAATAAAATGTACAATGATCAGACTTTTTACTAATTAGTTTGGGGAAAGGGAAGTAGAAGGGGAATTTGAGACTGCCACTAAACCAAAGGTACAAACCAGGATTATCTCAGAAGGTGAAAGGGACCAGAACCCAACAGGTCTTAAAATCACTCGAGGTGCCCAGGCTGTGTCTAGGAGCTCCCAAGCTACACGGAACAGCTTTTCTGATGTTTAAGAAAGGAAAAAGCTGAGGCTGCTGCAGCAGCATTAAAATCAGAGCAGGGGACTAAAGGCAGCCGGGGTTATAGCAGAGTGGAGTGTGATAATGCTGGTGCCGGTGCTGGTGCTGCTGGTGCTGGTGCTGTGGCAATACCCACCTCACCACCCACAACGCAGGAGCTGCAAATGCCACCATGTCCAGTTATCGAAAGGGTTAAAATTAATTTGTTAGGTTACTCAATATCATATAACCGGGACCAAACCAGGCTCAGAAATGGCGTTACTAAGAGATTAGGAAGTTTCATTTCCCTCTGGGGTCCCCCCAGCTGCTGCAATGCTGCTTCCAGCCACAGGAGAGCACGAGCAGCGCGGGGCTGGGGCGCGCTGAGTGACCAGGTCTGAGCTGGGACACAGGCTCCTTCCAGACCCGGCTCCGGGAAAAGCGAGGGGAAAGCTCTGAGCTTTGGTGCACGTGAGAAAGGTTTTTTCCTGTGTGGCCTTACGTTATGTCCCCAGTTCAGTGTGGTCATCGCCAGCCCTTCCCCGCTGACACTGGTGGGGTCTGTAGCATGAATGTCCTCTGCTGCATTTTCCTTCTGGAAGGAGTAGGTCTGTGCTGCTTGGTATCTGAAATGGCCTCCAGTTGTGCCCAGGGCAGTTGAGATGGGATGTGAGGAAGAATTTCTTTGCTGAAAGGGTTCTGAGGCGTTGGAAGGGGTTGCCCAGGGCAGGGGTGGGGTCCCCATCCCTGGAGGGATTGAAGAGTCGTGTAGACACAGTGCTGAGGGACATGGGTCAGTGGGGACTGGTCAGTGTTGGGTTCATGGTTGGACTCGATGATCTGAAGGGGCTTTTCCAATCCAGGCCATGCTGGGACTCTGTTTCTGAGGAGCGCTCAGGCTCTCCTCTGCGGGCGGGAGCGAGCGCTCAGGGTGCTGTTTGCTCAGCCAGGCAATGCAAATATTTCCCATTTATTGTTCTGCAGCTCCGAATCCCGCTGTTTGTGGAACTGAAAGCAGGTTTTGGGTTGTGCCAGAGGGGATGTGGGGCACAGAGCTGAGCCCCCCACAGCCCACGGCCCTCAGACCCCACGCAGGAGCAGCAGTGCTCACCTCGCCCCCCTGTGAGCAGCCTGACGCTCCCACTTCAGGGGCAACTGCAGACGTGACCTTTTAGTGTTGTCCTTGTGATTTAATTGCATAGAAACAAAAAGCTTACCGGCTGCCAGCCTGTTCCTGCTGAACTTAGAGCCATTGCAGTCCTTCAGAATGGCAGCTAAGTGAATTAATAACCAATTTTCTAATTAGCTAGCCTCTGTCTTTTCAAGTTTCATGTGCCATGATCTGATCGGTGCACATACTAGAGAAACACTGGCATCACTGTGACAAAAGGTGGTTGATTTGGGAGGTGTGTGAAGCAGTACTGGGCTCTCGGATGTGCAGGCACCAGTTTCTAACGTTGCACCTTTTTCTGGTATATTTTCACCGTGTGTATTAACAGGAAGCGTGGGTGTTCGGTGGTGATGGTTACTCGCTGGGTACCAAGCCGACGGGGAAGAGCCGTGTGGGTACGTATGACACCGGTGTGTACACAGGGAGGTATCCTTAGTGACTCCGGGCACTTAATAAGGGGCAGATGACCCTGCTCTCCCCCGTGGACACAGCAAAACAAATCATTGAACATACTAATCCATAAGAACTGTCACTACACATTGTTAACAAAGAAAAATCACCTCTTGGCCATTGATCACCTGGACGGGGGATGCCAGGTGCCTTACAGACACATCGCCAGTGGGGAGAGGGTGGTGACATCCAGCGTGCCCATGGCCCCAGCCCTGACAAGGGGCTCGGACTGGCCTCACCCCAGTCTGGGCTGGAGAGTGGAGCTGGATCCCGGCAGGACCAGGGCAGTGGTGCCTCCTCCTGCAGCAAAGCCAGCCTGGAGAAGAGCACCTCAATCCAGACCTTCCACACATTGAAGCAACTCGAGCTTCTGCATACTGCTGGGAAAACCAGCCCTTGCGCTGACAATGCTGTGACAGGACCACGTCCTTGTGCCTTGGTGGTGGTGGCTGTTGGACTTGGTGGTCTCAGAGCATCCCATGCCCATGCCAGCCTTGGAGCATCCTGTGCCCACCCACAGGCAGGAATGATCTGGGGTGAGCATCAGGCAGGGTCAGCCGTGCTTCCCTGACAAGCCTGGCCATCGCTTGTGCTCTCTGAAGGGTCAGAGATGCGTTTTGTAGTACCATCAGAAGTAGGCTGCGACTACCATGTACCTCTCAGAGGGGCCTAATTAAATAGATCCTTTCCAATTAGGGATGTGGATGCTCCCATGGAGCTGCCTGTCCCCCAGCACACCCGCTGCTGGCGTTCGGAGCTGTCAGTGCTGCCCGGCCGAGGGTTGCACAAGCTGGCTTCTGGGAAGCGCCTGCCAGGCAGGGGTTTGTTTCTCTTCTGCCTTCCCCTTCCTTCCTGCCCTGCCTCCAGCATGGCCCAACGAGCCCCGGCCCTTCCCTCCCCTTCCCCATCCCCAGCCGAGAGCTGGGCGCTGAACTGGCGCTTGCACAATGGGGGTTACTGCCGTCCCCCACCCCGCGCACGAGGCCGTGGGAAAAAGGGGTGGCTGGTACCAGGGAACTGCCCCGTGACATCAAAGAGTGAAGAAAGATGTTTCCATGCCCTGTGGAGAGGATGGCCATCACCAGAAGAGAAACACTACCACTGAGAAGGAAGGGCATGTGGCAAACTGCCTGCACCAGGCATTGTCTCCGAGGGGTGGGGACATCGGGAACCGCGGTGAGTCCTGGGCCAGGAGACCCAGGAACGCTGCATGGATCACAAACTGGACCCAGCATTGACAACATTCAGCACTTCATGACACCAGTCTCATTAATAACTCGGCTGGGTGAAGAGGTGACCAGAAGGTGCAATCAATTGCACCGTGGAGCCACAGGCATCACTTCTGCCTTGGCAGGTGCCTCCATGAGATGTAAGAAATCAGGCTCCATAGAAAGTGGGTTTGTGTTGAAAATGAAAAATTCCTTTTTATTTTCTTTAAATTCTCTCAAGCCCAAGATGCATGGCTGTACCGAAAGCAAACACAGATGGTCAGATGTTGGAGCTGACAACCACAAATCTCTAATGTAGGAAAAAAATTAAATAGAGAGTGTACGTGGGCTTTCCACTTCTGCTATGGGATTATGTACATACTTACCAAACCCCAACAACTCCTCTTGTGCCCCACAGGAGCCCATTCACACAAAGCCACTGAGCTAAGACAGGAAAGCCCCCAATAGCTACAGTTTCAGTAAATAAACATCTCTCTGAGAAGTCCTCTTCTGTCCACTGCAAGAGGCAAAGCTGAGGCTGCTGAAAGCTTAACGTTCATCGCTGTACAGGGCTTGCCCTGGAAGAGAATTCCTCATTAGTGTGGTAGACTCCACCTTTAAAAGGGGAATATTTGGCCCAGTGTTGGAAATTCTGCTCTTACCTTCTTTTGTGTCAGGCTGAACACGTGCAATGTCACAGCCAGCCCAACAGTCGCCCCTTGCTGCTACCTGCAATGGTCCTGACAAAACCAGGAGGTGTTTGTGGTGGAAACTCAAGCGCAGCCTTATCTGTCCCAGGCCACGCTGCCATAACACCCGTGATGGATCTTTTTTCCACCACTGACAGAGCGATTTATGTGTAAAGATTTGTTACAAAGCAAACACAGAGGAAAAAAATAAGGATTTAAGCATGTTTTTTCCAGTCAAAGCTCTGGCCAACGATCCTGGCCACCCCGCTCCCCAGACGTGCTGCTCCAGCCGAGCCAGGGAACGTTGTGGGGGGCAGGACATTATTATAATAAATATAATTTTATATTTATTATTATGTACAAATAGAATAAATAATAATTAATATAGAATAACTTAATATATAATAACAAAACTACTAATACTACATAGTAACATTGTATAAAATGCTCTAGAACTGAAACTGTACAGCTTAGCCAAGTGCATTTCCTATTGACTACAAAGGGTGTTTTATTCAATTAGGAGCTACAGAATTTAGCTCCTTGCCTTTGGTTTACACCATTGCAAATATTATCGATGCTTATGAAGCTTTCAGAGATGGGGACTCCACCACTGCCCTGGGCAACCCCTTCCAGTGCCTCAGAACCCTTTCAGCAAAGAAATTCTCCCTCACATCCCATCTCAACTGCCCTGGGCACAACTGGAGCCCATTTCCTCTTGTCCCATCACTTGGACCTTGGCAGTACTTTTTATCACAGACCTTTAGCATTTCACTGTTACCAGGAAAAAGGCAGACATGGTGGCTTCATGGAGGTGAAGAGAGCAGCAGAGAAAACCAAGCAATGCAAAGGAGGCTTTTTTTCTTGTTTATTATCAGGCAGGTATCACACAACATCTAAGCGCACTGCAGAGGAACACCACATCATCACAAAGCAGAACTACCCGGCTTATCGGTCCATCGATCTCTTCACCCTTTCCATTTGAAGTCAGGTCAGGCAATTGGAGAGCAGGTTCTGCCGCTGCAAGGGCTCTGCGGGGGTGTCAGGCAGAGCTGGCACCTCCTTAGCTCCTGTTTCAATAGGGGAACTGTTAATGAAGTCTGAATTGTCAGGTCCAAATTCTGCCTCGGGCTATATCCTGCCTGCACCTACAGATAATTACATTAAAGCAACTCTGTACCTTGCAAAGTGACTGTGAAGCCAGAGGAGCTTGCACAGCTGTCCCACTGCTGCACAAAGGCAAACCTCGTTAGGAACCAACCTGATAGATTTCTTACTTTTACTGCTGCGAGCTGAATCCAGGTTTAATATCAAAGAGTGAAAGAACCCGTCTGCACACACACCTTCACTGCTTGAGGGCCTCCATGAGGTGCTTGTAAGACCAACAGCCAAACACTACAGCCTCCTGCACTCCTCACACACAGAGATGGGAACCAAGGCGCTGCCTCCTTCCCTCCTGTGATGCCAATAGAGTGTCCTCCCAGCCGTCCACACTCCTTCACTGCCACGCTCGAGGTGCCAACCCTCACCAAACCAGCGGGCAATGGAAACTGTCCCAGTTATTCATTCTGAGAGGTGAACCTCCCAGGAGACATAGGGTTTGCAAACACTGACACAAAGAAGCCTCAGCCTTGATGCCCAGACTGTGCTGACCATGTGAATCAGTGCCCCAGCACATTTTCTCCAAGCCTTGGTCCAGCCCAGCACGGAGTTACAGATCACAGAGGAGCTGTCTGAGGTCAGCAGGTTTTCCCTCTCAGAACTACCGTGACAATCGTTCATTTCCAGTATTAACTGGCCGAAGCACACCCTGCTATCCGGATTTCCTGCTGTGCTGTTGGGACAGAACATCACTTCTGGATGGAGTCCAGTTTGCTGGAGTCAGAGTAGCAGAAGGTCTCTGGTACCATAAGGTGACAAGTGCGTTCAGAGGAACACAATCAGCTCATGCACATTCTAGAGCATAAATAAAGTTAGCTAAAAAAATGGCACTGCACATGGATGAAGGCATTCCCTAAGAGTTTCCTCCCCCATCTCCCACTACAAGAGTTCTCCTTGTTCATTCATTTGCCAGGGGCTGTCAACCTGCTCAAGAGCTGCCTTACTTTCGCCATCAGCATCTCTCTGAAGTGGTCACCCATTAAGAAGTAAAAAACAGGATTAATGGCACTGTTCAGAAACGCAATGGGCCTTGTGATGATGTAGATGGTGTTGATGATGCCCTTTGTGCACACAGACACTTTCAGGGCTGGTATTCGGGAAGCCAGTCGGACGTTGCGCATGATGTGGTAGGGGGTGAAGAGCACCGAGAAGATGACCACAGCGAGCACCACCAGAGTCAGGGGTTTCTCCAGCGTCAGCAGAGAGCGGAGTTGCTCGCTCCTGTTTTTAAGGAAAAGAACCATCTTGACATAGAAGCAGCACATGATCACGAGAGGGATGAGGAACCCACAGACAGTCAGAAACACGCTATAGATGAGGCTTTTCCCGGGGTCTCCAGAGCTCGCGTAATCAAGACACTTGTAATTATTGGCAGCTGTTGTAGGCTCCAGGAAATGCATCAAGGGCAGCAGTTCCAGTATCACCCCGATCCAGATGGCCACAGACATGATAAGGGCCGTTTTCCTCTTCTGTAGACAGTGTTCTCTGAAGGGATATTTTATGAGCATGTAGCGGTCGATACTGATAACGGTGAGGAAGAGGATGCTGCTGTACAGGTTTGCATGCAACAGGAATCTGTTGCTGTGGCACAAGACGCTCCCCTTTGCCCATTGATCTCTGGAGTAGCTGTTCACCAGTATTGGAAGTGTACACAGAAATAATAAATCTGATAATGATAAATTAAACAGGTAGATGTTGCCACTTTTCCAGTTCTTCAGGCAGAAAATATAGCCAAAGACAACAATGGTGTTTCCAATGAAGCCTAAAATGAACTCGAGGCTGTACATGGTGGAAAGATAATACTTTTCCAGGGCTCTGTTCATCAGCAAACAGCCATCTGTCTCGTTCACAGCCTGGAAAGTCAAAATTAAAAAAAAAAAAGTAATTAAAAAATAGTATAAGATCATTGCATGGCTATTTTATATTGTCACTGTAGTAGGTGAATACAGCAGGCTGTTTCCTTACAGCTTTTGTGGTAAGTAGAGACTTGAACTCAAATAATTTCCCTTCTGTACACAAGATTTCTCCTTCCAGCTCTTGACCAGAGTTACTGAGCGAGATGGAAATGTACGTGACAAAAACTGGCGTGAGGAACCTGCAGCAAGAGCAGCACTGGAGGCACCTGCCACAACGTCCCAGCCGCCGCTTGGCCAACCCCCTGGCACTGCCAGAGGCTGGGAAAGTGAAACTGGCCTGTCACCAGTGTGTCACAGCCCTTGCTGGAGGTCACCTGCTCCCGTTACCCAAGCCCTGTCCCATGGTCTCCTCACTCATCACAAAACCAGAAGTCTGCTGTCGAGACTGATAAAGGATGAACTCACTGGCAGCTACAGCGTTACTCAGAATTCATGAGGACATCAGGAGAGGACGTGTTAGTTAAGTTAATGGCAGCACCCATCATGCACTGTGTGTGGCTTTGCTGGCAGTGGGGTCGGAGGTTGGCAGGGGAGCGCGGTGGGGAGGAAGCACGTCCTGTGCATCGCCGTGGCGTGGCAGAGGGCTCCACACCATCCCTGTGGCACAGCACACTGCTGCTCTGGGAATCTCCTCTGCTTCCTACAAAAAGGTCTTTCAAGAAAGGAAGGTTCAGCTATGACTGATGAGTCCTTGTTGTTACAAAAGCAACTGTGGTCAAGGGGACAGCACAGTCAAATTCAGGGTGAAACGCCTTCAAAGCCAAATTCCCAAACTTTAAGTAAGGGAATTTTGATTTTGTCATCAACTGCCTATGAAGTGATAACCATGTAGGATTTATTCAATGATAGCTCACGGCTTCTGTTAAACCCCCACCCTGTGTACAGAGAGCCCCAAAGCCATCCCCATGGGGCAGCCGGAGCAGAGCCTGTCCCCTGCCTGGACATCACCCATCCCCATGGGGCAGCCGGAGCAGAGCCTGTCCCCTGCCTGGACATCACCCATCCCCATGGGGCAGGTGGAGCAGAGCCTGTCCCCTGCCTGGACATCACCCATCCCCATGGGGCAGGTGGAGCAGAGCCTGTCCCCTGCCTGGACATCACCCATCCCCATGGGGCAGCCAGAGCAGAGCCTGTCCCCTGCCTGGACATCACCCATCCCCATGGGGCAGCCAGAGCAGAGCCTGTCCCCTGCCTGGACATCACCCATCCCCATGGGGCAGCCAGAGCAGAGCCTGTCCCCTGCCTGGACATCACCCATCCCCATGGGGCAGCTGGAGCAGAGCCTGTCCCCTGCCTGGACATCATCCATCCCCATGGGGCAGCTGGAGCAGAGCCTGTCCCCTGCCTGGACATCACCCATCCCCATGGGGCAGCTGGAGCAGAGCCTGTCCCCTGCCTGGACATCACCCATCCCCATGGGGCAGGCGGAGCAGAGCCTGTCCCCTGCCTGGACATCACCCATCCCCATGGAGCAGGCAGAGCAGAGCCTGTCCCCTGCCTGGACATCATCCATCCCCATGGGGCAGCCAGAGCAGAGCCTGTCCCCTGCCTGGACATCACCCATCCCCATGGGGCAGGCAGAGCAGAGCCTGTCCCACCAGGACAGGGCTGAGCACCGGGCTGGCAGACGCGGCAGTCGCAGCCGGCAGAGCCTCGGGCAGAGCCACGGGCAGAGCCGCGGGCAGAGCCGCGGGCAGAGCCGCGGGCAGAGCCACGGGCAGAGCCGCGGGCAGAGCCGCGGGCAGAGCCGCGGGCAGAGCCACGGGCAGAGCCACGGGCAGAGCCACGGGCAGGGCTGCCAGCCCTCCTGCACCACTCTTTCATTTTCCCTTTGGCTCCAAAGAGCCTCTCCTTTCAGCGCTGAAGCCAGTAGCACAATCAGATTCTTTAAGGAGCAAAGCTTTCTAGGAAGCTGCACCAAGCGTGAGTTTGCCTGAGGACAAATTCTGCTTTCCTCTAAAGGGTGGTTAAAAAAAATGCTTCCATGCTACAGGGGATGAAACAGAGCAAGATCTCAAATGCTCCCTCCTGTCCTCCTCCGGCAAAGCCACCTGTACCCACCTGAGGGGAACTGCAAGATAAAGCTTTTAGCAAGAGCCTTTGGTTAAAGTGTGAGTAACACAATTAGAAAGCAGGGGAAAAGAAAATGTCAGAAACACAGGATATAGATTCAAACTGAAATCAAACAAAGTCTGAGCTTGGCAAGAGCAGCATCGTGGCTGCCACAGAACCTGCTAAAGACAGTCTCCACAAACCATCTCACTATTGTGAGTATTGTCAAAGCTGTTCTGGTGGCTAGAAACTGTCACCAGCTCTCTGCTACACTTCTCCTGGGTACCAGGAAACCGCAGTTCTATAGGCAGAGTGCTCAGAAGAACCCCCAGGCAGCACCCAGCCTAACCCCGGAACTCGAGGCTCCAGCGAGGTGTGAATCCCAGCAAACGCCGCCGAGCACCAGCACTTTAAATACAAATTATAATAAAGCATCACTGCATTGACAGGCACAGTGATACAGGGAGTTGTTAGAAAAAGACAGATTAATCCATTTAAAAGTGAGCAGGCAGGTAAAGCACTGAGGGGGGTCACTCAGAACAGCAGCAGAGTCCCCCGAGCAGTGGCACCGGCACCCCTTACCATCGCCAGGGCTGGGCACTCCCGGAGCCTCCTCGGTGCGAACGCGGGGATCCCGGGTGCAGTGTGATATCCCCCTGTAACCTGCTTTGCATACGGTTCAATCATTAATGAGTCAAGGCAAAGCAGCAATTTGTTTGGCTGAGCAGGACGTGGGGGCAGCTTTCGTGGGAGGAGGGGACGGCAAAACGTGTGCCCAGCCAAGGAGGGAGCAGAAAAACACTTCCCCTTCGCAGAGACCAGTGTGGAAACCACCCAGGGCGGACGGACGGACAGAGGGACGGGCTGCAGCTCTGTGCCGTGGGGTGCTGAGAGCCCCTGCTCACCCCTGGGCTCTGCTGAAGGGTCTCCAGTGAGTTCCTCAGGCGCTTGCAATACCCATCCACAGGCCTGCGTTACAGGGAACTGGGTTCTTCCCAGTTCTACTTTTGGGATGTCGTGGGGGTCAGCACGAGCCACGGGGCCATGGCCAGAGACCCCCAGGTCCCACCCTGCCTGGCCAGTGTGTGTGAAACCCCAACCTCACACAGGCTGCAGCAGCCGTCAAGGCGCAGAGCCCCACACTGCATCCCAGGGGCGCGAGGAGGGAGATGCTGCTCTTCATCCCACCTTTTGAGAGATCCCCAGGGATATCAGGAGGGCACAGCCTGGCAGCTCACGTCTGATCACACCTCATCATCTTCAGCCATGGAGCAGTCTCTCCTGTCACACAGAGATCAACACAGCAAAGGCGGCAGCTCAGAGGCGTTCTCTACTTAGCA
Organism: Caprimulgus europaeus; assembly: GCA_907165065.1. The sequence goes on along the minus strand of OU015531.1, from coordinate 718,163 downwards.
ATCCAGTTAAAACAATGTATATTAATTATACAAATAAGCCAGCATGTTTTCATTACCGAAAGCAGAACACTAAAGAGCAGCGCTTAGTTTTCATATAGTAACACATCTTGACACTTCAGATCTTGCTGGTTTCATCGTGGTTGCTATGTAAAATTGGAATGTTTTTATCTTAGAGAATAAATGCTGACAGCGCACAATGACTGCTCTGCTGCAACTCCTGCACCAGAACCAGTCACACCAGCACAAAAATTGTTTGCTGGTTTGAACCATGCAGTGGCATTTTTACATGCAGTTTTGACTGTATCTGTACCTGTGGCCACTGCCTTCCACTGTTCAGAAGCCCCAGGATCCCCATAAAAGATGGGGTTTCCCTTTCCTGGGGAAGGGGGTGCCCAGTCTGGCTGTCCTGGCTGAAAGTGCCGATCGTCGCAGGAGAAAGTGAGGGTGCAGCAGTTTTCTTGCACAAAGGTGAGCAGCAGAGCGATCCCAGCCGTGCTGTGGGTTGGACACGATGGGGTGGCCGTGGGCTGACACTGGAGGTGCTCCTCACTGGGGGTGCCCACTGCTCCTGCGCAGTGTCCAAGGGGGATGTATAGCAAATCCTGCACCGTGCAAGGTGAGCTTTCACACACTTCCATTTCACCCCGACTGCTGTGCATGACACGCTCCCAGTGAGGGTTCAAGCCAAAGCTGCTGCTGCCTGACCTGTCGATATACATCAGTGACAGAAGTTAACAGGATCAGTCTTCCTCTCCTGTCTGTGTCAGAAGTAGAGCTCGTTTCAGCCGGCTACAGAAAGCACCTCTCGCTCTGCACGCAGGCTGGGGTCAGTACTGACACTCACTAGGGCTACTTTGCAGGAAAACATAAAATCCTGGCACTGGGGGACTTATTAATGAGCCCTTTAGCAAACAAGCCCCGACTGCTCCATCCCCGTTAACAGCAGCGTGTTCAGAGCCGCTGGCAGGGACCAGACCGGCTGCCACTGCGCCCGGAGCAGGTGGCCATGTGTCTGCACCGTGCACACACCCCCTGACACCCCATTGTCCCCCCTGACCCCGGCAAAACCCGACACTCACCCAGCGTTCAGATACCTGCAAATCGCCGGCAGTGCCCGCGCTGCCCTGAGCCGGGCGAGCGGCTGCCAGGGACACCGAGCTACTGCCACGGCCCCCACAGGGGACAGGCAAACTGGAGCGGGGCTGCTGTGGAACCACAGGATCGTGTTGGTTGGAAAAGGTCTCCAAGATCACCAAGCCCAACCATTAACTAGCACTGCCACGTCCAACACCAAACTACGTCCCTAAGCACCACATCTAAATGACTTTTAAATACCTCCATGTCCCGAGTGGCTCTGGAAGAGCTGGGTCAGGCCTTTGTACAGTTCGTGTGCTTGAGGGCAAGGCCAGCCCCTGGCAGGAGAGGGGCCACGGGGTGACACTGGGTGACAGCAGGTGACAGCAGCAGCACTGCACTCCAGCCAGGACAGCCTTTCCCCCAGGAATGCGATGGAGGTCGTGCCCAGGAGAAGGGGACATTTTGGCCACACACTGGGCTGGGTGGCTCCAGGTCTCAGGCAGATGGCTCCATCCCAGGCTCATGGTGCTCCCAGGCACATCCCTGCTCCTGGTGACACAGGTACAAGCGCACGGTCTCATCCCAACCCACCCGGGATGGAGCCTTCTCCAGGGGGTCACTGCCATGGAGAGCAGCTCAGAGCAAAGCTCCGAGGGTGTCCAACACAGCCCCCCCGGGCAACGGAAATCGCTTGGGAAAGCCACTTCCTTCCTTTGCAGAAGGAAATATGAAAGTCACACGTAGATGGCTGCAGAAAAACTACCATGAGCTGGAAAAAACCTAAATGAACTGCTAAGTAACTCATTAGCTTCCAGTCCCTGGAAGTTTGGAAGTGATCAGCAGCAGCACGTGTCCAGCACTGCTGGACCCTGGCAAATTATACAAAAAAGCAGTTTCTGGATTTTACCAAGGCCATGACATGGACATTTAAAAAGCCAATCAGAAAACAAACAGATGTTGAAAGCGCTTGCAGCAGAGCACAGCTCGGGTGGCACCGAGAGGGACACCAGAGCTGCCTGGAACCCACCAGCTGCTGCATTTCCACGTTGGTATCACGATACCCACCCTGAGAAATCCCAAACAGAACACAACAGGCACTGATAACAAAGAACCATCACAAGTGAGTCATCCTCTGTGCCTGGTGATGGAAGGAGTTTTATGGAGGAGGAAGTTCTGTGGAACAATTCAATATGTACGTGCAGAAAGCGCACAATAAATGAGCCACTCAAACCAGGCTTCCTTAAACGGCCAAGTGAAGCGTCATTAGGGTAACTCCTCACATTAACCATCATTTTAGAGCACTACTTTATACAGTAGCAATGTGTAAGGAAAACTGATAAATCCCCTGCTCTGTTGAAATGGTGCCCCCCAGATTTAACCCTGCAGCTCCCAGCCCATTTGAAGCAAGTTGGCAAACCTGGGCATTGAGACTGGGAGAGGAGGACAGGCTCTGGCTGTGGATCAACGCTGTGCTGATAAATTTGTTGGGTTCTGTAGCATCCTGTGGGCTTTAGAGAAGAACACAACTGGAGTCAGGCACGTTTGTTGTCATTAAATAGCCATTAGTCAATTTATATTAGACTGAGGCCTATTAAATGAGTCATGCATATTTAGCAGTTTATGATGATGTATTTGCATTTGACTGATTAGAATGAGTCATTAAAGATGACCTTGAGTGAAATGTGGTGCCTCTCCCACAGAGCCTTTCGAACAGGGAACATTTATCCCCACTCAGGATTCATCCCCATGAGCAAAATGGAACATGGAAATATTCTTTTAGGTTATAAATTATTACTAGGGGAAATTAATTAATGCCTTGCCCTGGCCACCACGAACCAGTTGAAGAGAAGCCTCATGCTGCTTCTGCCCTTGGTACAAAGGAGGAGCAGAATTAACGTTTCCTTTGGTTTATCCTGGCTTACACTAGCCCAGCAGTACCTGGTTTTGCTGTGCTCCAGAACAAACACGACCCAGCTCTCCTCTGCTTCTGTCCCCGAGTCAAAGTCACTGTGCTTGGACTCAGATGTTCGTTTGCCAGCTCCTGCCAGGGAAATGCATCCAAGCATTTCTGAGCTCTCCCTGGCTGGCTGCTGTCACGAGGGGATGGATGCCTGTGGGGTGCTGCAGGTATTTCAGGTGCCTGAACCAGCCCACACCCCAGCAGCCTCGCTTACCCCCAGTGCTGCTGCTGCTCTCGCAGGGACATGGCACCAGGACCTGCTCCCAGCCCAGCTTTGCTGGTGCCCTGCAGTAAAACAGCCTGCTTGGCTGAGCCCCAGGGACAGGGGGGCTCCGAGGGGCTGTCACCCCTCACGTTTATGAAGCCTGGGGTGGTACAGCCGTACACAGGATGTCATCTGCATAAAGTGCCTCTGCAATGCACATCCCGTAGACAATCGCTCCCCTCAGCACCTTGCCATCTGTTATTTGGATTTGTACTAATTATATGCAGGGCCTGAGAATGAGGAAAGACATGAAATTGCTTCAATTATTCAACTATTTTTTTTTTCCCTGGGAGGAATAGATCTTCATTAGCAATGTATGCTTCAGGAAGTCCAACACAGATTTCTTTTGCTCCCCCAAAGCTATAACACCCTTTTTTCAACCTCCATCTCCCAGGAAGAGGAAGGGTCATTCACTGCTGCTGGCTGCAGCATGGAAACATCACCCTGGAGCCTTCCTCCTCCCAGGAGAGCAGCCCAGCCCTGCAGCCACGCTGGGGGAGGCAGGTGATACCTGGCCTGGGCTGTGCCACCCCAAGCCCTTGGGCTGATGCCTTCTGGGGCTCCTGCCCCACAGCTGTGGTGTGCAGGCAGCTCTGGGGGTGCTCCAGAGCACATCTGTGTACAGAAGCACGCAGGGGAGGCTGTAAGGCTGTTGCCATTTTTGCCAAAAGCATATTTTTTTTTACTACCCTACAGGTATAAAACTTTTCTAAAGACAAGAAAGAATTTCTAGAGGCATCTTTCACTCTGTTCCTCTCACTGCCAATGTCTTCACTGTTTCATCTCCTCAACACCCTGCTTGGCCAGACTCTCCACTAATTTAAGGATGACCCTTAGTGGGCAGCAGCCTGCCTCCTCTGCCAAACCCTTCCCAGCGCCTCCCATCAGCATCTGGCTGAGGAAACAGAGGCAAGGGCAAGACCCACCTCCAAAGCTCTGCCCAGGCCTTGCCAGGAGCTGCAGCACATGAGGAAGGACCCTCAGCCCTGCTCAGGGGGCAGGGGCACCCAGCAGCACCCCACTGCTCCCCCAGCCTTGGGTGCTCCCTCCTGCTTGTTGTGCCATGAAAAAGAAAACACAGCAATATTCCATATACAGCCTATCCAGCCAGGCTGCGCACACACAGGAAAAACAAAACCAAACCAAACAAGAGTTATTGAAGATTGAGTGTCTCTTATGCAAAAGAAAAAAGCAGGATGCTAGAGGCACATGTTTGTGTTGGGGCATGATCATTTTAAAGCCGATAGCCAACCGTGTGCGTTCATCATTCCAAGTTTTTAGGGTTTATATTTAAGACAAAACGTTTACCCAGAGGACAGTCGTTCAAGATGGACAGCTGAACTGTATCCTTTTCAAGTCTATAAAGCCATAAAGCCAATTTTATCTCTAAAAATCCTTATGTAAAAACTGCCAAACAATTTTAAGGACAATCAGAACACAGGATACGTAACTCATTTATTGAGTAGAGCATAGAGCATACAGCAGCGCTACTGTAAGGCGAGGACCTTCCCAGTCTCCCTTTATCTGACAAACATCCAGTGCTGGTTTGTTACCCTATTTCCTTCTAGCACAGGGATTAAAGAAAGTACTTACCAAGACAGACAGATGCTTTAAAAAAAACAACTACAAAAACCCCACAACCAAACCAGACCCAAACACCCCAGCAGCAGAACATTTGCACCGTGTCAGCCCCATCGCGTTTGGTTTCCAGTGCTTCCCTCGGACCGTGCTGGAGGGACAAGAGCCCAAACCCCACGCACAAGGGACAGGGTTTCACTCACCGCCTTTTCCTTCACAAAATGGGTCCCTACACACCCCCTGGCCTGGTGGCAACGTCCCACAGAACATGGGAGCACGTCAAAGGGGACAGGGAGCCCTGAGCGGGTGCAAATGCCACCACTGCCCGTTTACTCAAACCTGCTGCCGTGACACCGCGATGGGAAGAAATGAGAAGCCACCAGCGCCAGGAGCAGAGGCCATGGCAGGAAGATGTGGCAGGGGAGGGGGAGGTTGGCCATGAGGAAAAGGTTCTTGAGGCAGAGGGTGGTGGAGCACTGGCACAGGCTCCCCAGGGAGGTGCTGATGGCCCCAAGCCTGACAAGATTCCAGCAGCATTTGGCCAAGGCCCTCAGGGACATGGTGTGAATGTTGGGATTGTCCTGTGCAGGGACAGGGGTTGTACTCCATCATCCTGGTCCCTTCCAGCTCACAGCACTCTGTGATTCTACGAAACCCAGGACAGGGAGTCCCACATGCTGGGCTCGGGGAAGCCCTGGCAGCAGGGGCAGGGCTGTGCACACCAACCCTTCTGCTCCAGGCCAGGAGGGACGTCCCAGGGCAGCCCCGGCGGTCTCAGGGGTTCGGAGCTCAGACGACAGCACTGGAAGCACACGGAGGTCAGAACCAGACTGATTTTCTTGCCAGAGAAGAGGAGAAACGCTGCAATGCAGATGCTGCTGAGCAACACACCAAGGACGGCAATCACACCCCAAAACCTCCCAGGGCTCCTGCTCCCCTGTGAGCGCGAGCCAGGTGTGCCAGAGCACCGTCTGCAGCTCACAGGTTCTCATCCAGCCACTCCAGGTATCTGTTGGCCAGCCGGCGCCCTACAGCTAGGTCAGACGGAGCCGAGATGAACGTCATCGCCCCGTGGAAGGCGTCCTTGGCGTGGTGGTGCGTGACGGGCACGCCGGCCGCCCGCAGCCGCTGCGCGTACATCACCCCGTCGTCCCGCAGGACGTCGTACCGGCAGGTGAGGATGTAGGTGAGGGGCAGGCGGCGCAGCCGGGCGTCGCTCGCCAGCAGCGGGGCCGCCCGCGGGTCCAGGAACCCCGGGTACCTCTGCGCCAGCTCGGAGCTGCCGTGGACGGGGCCCGTGTAAGCGTGACCGTCCTTCAGCTCCTCGGGCAGCAGCTGGCTCCAGTTCACGAACTGGAAGAGGTGGCCCGACTCCAGCGGGACGTGCCTGTGGGAGGCCATCGCGTCCCTCAGAGCCGGGTCAGAAGTGAAATACTCGCTCAAGAACCTGACCATAAGCGACCTGGGTAAAATCAGCTGGTCTGCATTCTCTCGGTAAGACGGCAAATTCAGGTCAAGGGTTTGAAGAGCAGGGTAAATCAAAGCCTGGGCTTTCAGCTTAGTTTCGACTTCAGAGTCCTCCAAGAGCTGTAGAAGAAAACAGAAACCATGACAAAAGTCAGTTTAAAAGTGTTGGTTCTCCCATACTGACAGAAGATCTTCTGTTTTACAACCAAAGCAAAATAAGATTATCAATAAAACCAGGATAGATTAAATTAAATAAATTCTAAATTCATAGGCAGGTGACCTAAAACAGTACACTGTATTAAAAATGCTCAACATCAAATATATATATATATTTATCTTATGCTGAAGGATAACAATATTTGGGAAATATTCCATATTGAGACTTTTGGAAGCATTGATGCCTTCTGAAGTAGTAACAAATGCTTTTTCTATAACAGAAAATTTCTATTCTTATAGCTTAAAAATTGCAGATTTCTGAGGCCCCTTTAATTATTTCACACAATTTAGAGCTTATCAGTTTGTTTTTAACCCTGAGGCATTAGAACTCAAACAACTACGATTCTGTCCATTTTAGACACGCAAAAAATAAGATGTGATGAACTGAACACTGACATTTCGTATATATCATCCTTTTTCCCTCTTCAGTAATAAATTTCCACCTTCTCCCTCGTCCTCTGCCTTCAGTGTCCACAGAAAATTCCCAACCTTTCCAGGTGAGATTCGTTACAATCCAGGTAACTTCTCAAGAGAGCAACCACATCGCACTGACTTCATTCAACAAACCCGAGTGAGGAGCGTGAAAGGCGCTGAAACTGCGTGTGAGGAAGTGACACCACCACACTGAGTCCTTTTGTTGGCTGCTATTTATATCTGTGTGAGCCAAACTGCTAAAATTCCCCTTTCAAACAATATACCTAAAAAGAGTTAAAATATGCTTAAGGAGGGAGCCATATATGCCCTAATTATAGGGCAGAGAGCCTTTTTTTAGGGCATAAAGGTCACTTCAAAGCTACTTTGATGCCATGAAATGGCTCAAAGTCACCTGGCTTGGCTGGAGCCCCAGAGAGATGCCCTCGCTTTGAGTGGAGGTGTTTGTCAGGAGTTTGTAAAGTGCATGAAATGACAAAAAAAAAGTTGAACTAGCAAACAAGTTGGGGTTTTTAAATTATTATTATTATTATTATTATTATTATTATTACCTGTTGTGCCACAGCTGCAGCTAAGTTGCCACCTGCACTGTCTCCTGCAACACAGACCCGCTCCGGGTCCACCCCATACTGGGAGAGGACACTGCTCTGGAGGAAGAACTTGGTTACCGCGTACACATCTTCAAACTGGGCGGGAAAATGGTACTTAGGTGCCAACCTGTAACTGCCAGAGGCAAGCAGAACCGTGTTACCTCCCGCTATCTGTAGGAAAAGGCTTGCTAGCATCTGCCCTAGTTGGTGATTGTTTATTATTTTCAGTGCCCAGAGAAACCAGAACTCTCTCTCTGTCCTAGATGATAAAATATTTTAATACCCACCCAACTTCATAAAGCAATATCCAAAATAACCACCAACCACCACCCACCCCTGCAACCCTGACAGCTTTTGTTTGCAAATACTCAAAACCAGCAGGAAAGCATATCACCAAAACAAAAGATACTGCAACATTGGACTAATTGAAATAGAGTCGTTAATTCCAAACCCCCATCCCAAGAAGGAGAATCTCTTACTTGACTGATACCACGACGGCGTTTAACCTGTTTGAAGTCCATCTTGTCAGTCGATCATAGGATTTCATGCCTGAAAGGAAATGAGCCACTTGGCACGTCTGACAGCACCTCTGAGGATGGGCACACACCCCCCCCCCCCACACACACACCCCCACACCCGTGTGTTCCTCTCGGCAGGAGCTCCCAGGCACTTCCCCAAGCCCCCCAGCCTCTGCCTCCGCAGCAGCGCGGCCGCAGCACACCCGGGCTTGTCCAGAAGCAGCAAAATGCTGGAATGCTACCCAAAAGGGTGAGCAAAAGGCCTTGTTTACACTTCCAAGCACTACACAGCACAAAGTCCTGGAGGCTCAGCTTTCACAGCAGAGAGCAACGGAACCAAGAGCGCACAGGGGCCAGACTGGGCTCCTGGTTACACGCACGCACTCACACCCAAATTAAAGAGCTTGTCTGGGAAAAGTCTTTGGGCTCATTCTCCCCAAAACAAGCAGCCCAGCCACTCAAGTGAGCTGTGGATTGACAGTTGTGGACTTCAGCCGTATCTGCCACACTTATGGTGCCCATTTGGGTGATGGCCAAGATGGTAACTTACACCCACAAGCGCTGAAGGATGGCAAAGGGAAAAAGAGGACATGCTCCAGGGGACAGGGTGACTGGGAGATGAATCACTCATGAAAAAGTCATAGCAAAAGCACAGCACACTGAATGAAACCACAGTGACAGAACAGGGGGCAGTGGTTATAAACTGGACAAGAGGAGATTTAAATGAATACTGGGAAGAAATTCTTTGCTGTGAGGGTGGTGAGACCCTGTCCCAGGCTGCCCAGAGAAGCTGTGGCTGCTCCTCCCTGGAAGTGTTCTCGGCCAGATTGGATGAGGCTTTGAGCAACCTGGTCCAGTGGGGGGTGTCCCTGCTGCTGGCAGGGGGGTTGGGACTGGGTGAGCTTGAAGGTCCCTTCCAACCCAGACCAGTCTGGGATGCTATGACTCGAGGAAGCCCCTCTGGGCACACCACAGAGCACCACGCATCAGGCGAGCACTGAGAGCACAATTGTAACCCAAACCAAAGAAACACTCACCCTCCTGGGAGCACATTCATGAGAAAGAAAGATGCAGTAACAGATGTGGCAAAACTCCCCAAAATAGATCTCAGGGAACAACAAATACCCCTTGCCCTTCCCTGAGCAAGGGGTATGGGGAAGTGTCCAAGAACTGAGCTGCTGGGAACCAAGGACACCCCCAGTCTCTACATCTCCATTTGATTTTTACAGAATCCCAGAATCACTTTGATTGGAAAAGACCTTTAAGATCATCAAGTGCAATCATTAACCCAACACTGACAAGTCCAAGGATTTTTACCCCCATGTGGATGTTCTTTTCTTTATTACAATACTCAGTTTTGCTCTTTTCTCCCACTAATACCAAGTAACCAAGCCAGGGGCTGCAGATAAAACACCACAACAGCAGCAGAGCCCTGGACCAGACCCTTTGCCCTCCACCTCAAGATACACTGAGCACTGTCACCCACACTGGTGCACTTTAACTGGTGAAAAGCCAGTTCCCTGCCCCTCTCCCACAAAGCAAAAGGCAGCACCAGCCAGGAGCCATTGAGATCTTCCACACGGACCCCTGGTGCTGACAGGAGAGCTTACCTGCATCTCCTAAGCACCATCCTCCTCCATGGAAGAAGATCACTGCTCTCCTCAGCCCCTCAGAGGCCTTTCTGGGCAGGAACAGACGGACAGCCACGTTGCTGAACTCTGTGTCTGTCACAGTGACGTTTTCATCTGAGGTGGGTGGGACGTACTCAGCAGCTGTGATCAGCATCAGCGCTTCCATATAGTTCATCAGGCCCAGCTGGTCCGTAACCTCAGCCTAGAGCCCAAGGCAAGGGAAAGCAGCAGCATTTGAAACACAGCCTGAGAGGTTAAATTTCCACAGAGCCATTTGACTCTGTACAATCTGTAAAGTCACTGTAAAGGCTGCTGGCTCAGAGGAGTCGCTGGCTGCACTGCCCAGCTCGAGCTGTTCAACTCCCTTCTCCCCCATCGCCCCCTGCAAAGCTCGGTGCTGGGGGCTGGAAGGCAGCCCAGAGGACACCACTGCTCCTCATTGCTAAGACTGTAAAAAAAAGCACTTTCCTCTGTTTCAGGCCAGTGTACAATTCCTTGTCTGGGCAGGCATAAGCAGCCCTGCAATCACACTGATGCAATTTGATCAGACCGCTTGGTTTAGACAATAACTGAAATCACATCCCTAAGTATGAAATTGGAACTCTTTGCTAAAACAATCACTCCCTTGACTGCTGCTAACTGTGTTACCAATGGTTTAGAAGGGAAAGTGCACTGGGAAGCGCCCAGCAGGGACATTAGGGTTGCCAGTTTGTGGGTGCACACTTGTTTCACCAGGATGCAGTTAATTTTCTTCTTAGTAGCTAGAATAGCTGTGTTTTGGTTTCCACGTAGGATTTGTTATGAGAAGAATGTTGATAAGGTAGTGATGTTTTTAGTTGCTGTTGGAAGTCCAAGGTCATGGTGTTTTGCCAGTTTGCAAGTGCAAAGGACTGGGCAGGGGGAAGTGCAGTAATTAGCAAAACCCAAAACTGGCATTTGGATATGCCAAGGAGATATTCCATCTCATATCATTTGCCAAGAAATAAAATGCCCAGCCTGGCACAGAACCTGTTGGAAGTTTAGCTTTCCAAGAGATGCTTTATTCTTCCCAGTAAGAATGCAAAAGCACACAAAAACCCCCACACTTTAACTGATAGCCTCTTGAATGGTAAAAAAATCTGGCACTCAGAGTTGGATGTTGTACATCACAGCACCTAACCCTGCTGGTTTTGCTTAAATATAAAGAAAACCAAATTAAAATAAAGTCAACCACATTTCACACATACTCTACTTTTCCAGAAGTTAGAAGGAAAGAGAACACAGCTGAGACCTTACTGACAACACTTGACAGTGATCAGCACCGTGTTTAAGAGTCACCCCTCTGAAGATTTGGGACAAGTGACACCAGCAGCTCTGCCAAACTCTGTGGTTTGGAGCTGGGACGAAGACAAAGGGGCAGTAACTGGCACACAGGGCAGAGGGAAAATTCAGGTCTTGTCAGAAGTTCCATGAAGACAAATACATACATGTGCCAAAACTGCATATTTTTATCCACAGTGATTACACAGTTTATAGAAATATTTCTCAGCTGTTGTATTTTCCCGGAGGATTAGCATCTTGAAAAAATAAATACAGAGGTCCAAGTGAGTCCTGCTGGAACTCCACTGAGCTTGTGACACTCCTCTGCGTTGGGAGGAATTCCCTCAGCTTCAGGACTGAGGCCCTCAGTGCTCTCAGAGCTCGTTTCTTCACGAGTGGACGTTTGACATGGTAGGAAAGCACTGCTCTGCCGCCTGTGGGCTCAGGCCATGGTCAAATAAAACCAAAAAGAAATCACACCCTCATCCAAAAAGTCTCACTGTCCCCGATCTGAGATTACTGCACGTTACAGGGGCAAGAGGAAAACCAACCTCTCTGGGGCTCTGTGTTCCTTGTGCTTTGGGAAGCACCTTGGAGCAAACAGCCCGGGAGTTTGTGCCACAGAGACACCTTCCAGCAACGTCCCTCGAGGGAACGTGGAAACCTCTCTGCTGGCTCCCTAGACCCTCCTCTCAACACAATCTCCAGTGGAGAACAAAGCAGTCTCCAAATGTTTGCAGCCACCCAGAGAGACATCTGCAACACAGCTGCTCTCCTCCCCCTGGACCTTAATCTCTGACCTTGTTTTCAGGCTTCGGCTGCGCTGCTGCAGCCCTGGCGCACAGCAAGTCCAGGCTGGACCCAGAGCAGCTCCCAGTTTAATGCACATGAGGGGTGGGAGCCACAGCACCATGACATGGTGTGCAGCCTCACTGATCACTTACCTGTGTTTGAAACAGTCATGTAATGTTACTGAAACCCAGCACAAGCCCAGGATGGAATAGATATAGATATAGATATAGATATAGATATAGATATAGATATAGATATAGATATAGATATAGATATAGATATAGATATAGATATAGATATAGATATAGATATAGATAGCATGGAAGGACATACGGACTGCATTGTTGTCAGGCAACATTGCCATATCACTACAGACAGGGTGTAATACCTCTGCCCTTCCAGACTACAACATACAGTTACCTGCTGCTTAGCTAAATAGCATCCATTGGTAGGCAAGATTGCAGTGGTATTAAAAAAGATTTTTTATATATAGAGAGAGAGTGCTTAATTTCTATGTGCTCTAGCATTATCACTCCTATAATTAACTTTGTGCAGTTTTTAGGCTCATTCTGTCAGTGGATTCCTATGAAATCTCAAAAAATAAGTTTAAGAGCTCTAGTTTCCCTTTCTCTGACACCCAAGACAATACTTCTGAGGAAGCTTGATATACAGGTTCTGAGAAACAGGAAAAATTCAAGGAGGAGTGCTTCAGCTACAAAGGGTGGTAAAGCAAAAACTTGTTGGCACTTGTCTATCCTTATTCACATTTTGTGCCACATTTCCAGTTACTCTGAATGTCCTTTTTTTAAGACTGCACAATTAAATCTTTTCTGTTTCTTTATAGCCATAGTTACAGTAACTTTAATGCTTAATTTCAGGTACTACTGTCCCTCATTTAGTATATTACCATATATACAATATACACGTGTATGACACGCACACATTGCCATATCTCAGTTAGCCACGGAGGCAGCGGGAGCGTCCTCTCCCCAGCCAGCCCCACACCAAGCCCAGCACTCACCAGGTGCCCCAGGACCCTGAAGCTCGTCGCGATGAGCATCACCTTCCAGGGCTCCTCGATGTCCTCGGGGACGGGGGTGTACAGGTAGTAAGCCAGGAGGGCCGAGGCGAGGACGAAGCAGAGCAGCTTGGTTCCCATGGCTGGAGGCACGGCTCGCCCAGACTGACCAGTTCAGAGTCTCACCAACTCTTAGCCACCAGCCAGCACCCAGGCACAGGACAAAGTTAATCCTGTGGTTTATCTGGGTCCTGGCCAGGCAGTGATTTCTGGGCTCGGTGCCTGGGGCAGAGGTCACTCTGCTGTGCAGCTCCCGAGAACACGTGTCTCTTCTGCAAAGCGCTCAGCTGCTCGGAGCCCACCGAGCGGGCACGTCAGCCCCGGGCTAAACACCGGGGGTCTGCACCCCCGTACCCCCTGCCCTGCGCTCAGCAGTATCACCAGGCAGGAAGGCTCAGGGGGAAGGAGGCAGGTGAGAAATAAGGAGCAGAATGTGGTCCGTGAGCAGAGGGCTGCCACGGGTGACACTCACATGTGAAAAATGCACTGAATATTCAGCAGCATCAGCTGTTCCTTCATGACACACCCGCTCACACACAGCCCAGCTGCCAAACAGGATCAGACCGCAGCAGCGTGGAACCCACTGGCATTTCTCAGGCACTAACAAGGACCTGCTCTGACAAAAGCACACCCTTCATCTGGTACTGACACACCCAACCAGTTGTGCAATAATTGATTTGGCAGAAAAAAAAATATATCTCTTACAGGACTTCTGGTTAATATTTGAAAGATCAGAATTAATTGCCACTCTTGTCAGGGTGAGGAGATTTCAGTCCATCTCCCACAGGGAACTGCTTCTGCGCGGGGAGGGCTCAGAAACAGGCGATAACAACTCCCCCCAGGAAACACCGCGAGCGCAGGCTCACACCGAGGAGCGCTGCAGCACCAAGAGCCTGGCTTTGGACTGAAACGGGAAAAAGCTCCACTACAATCTTCATTCTGATGAAGTTTTACCAAGAGCCAAGCAGCACCACCCCTGGTTCTCTCCCACTGAGCAGCCCTCAGGGATGGAGCATCCTTTGGAGAAGCAGAGAGCCCAGATCATCTCAGGAGACTGAAAGCTGAGCTGTGTGTCACCAGCCCCACTGCAGAGGAGGTGGTGGCTTTGGTCAATCTATCAGATGTTTTCTTTGCTTAAGATCTGGGCATCTGCAAAATATTGAGGTGTTTTAAAACCTCAGAGCCCCATCCAACCTGGCCTTGAATGCCTCCAGGGATGGGGCATCCACAGCTTCTCTGGGCAACCTGGGCCAGTGCCTCACCAACCTCTGGGTGAAAAATTTCCACCTAATATCCAACCTAAATCTCCCCTCTCTTAGTTTAAAACATTTTCCCCTTGTCCTGTCACTACCTGCCCATGGAAACAGTCACTGTCCCTCCTGTTTCTAAGCTCCTTTCAAGTACTGGAAGGCTGCAATGAGGTCTCATTCTCCAAGCTCAACAAGACTTGCATGAACCAGCTCAGACACTGACCTGCTGCCTCAATAAATCAGCCCTGCTAGAAATAAGTATTGCGACATCAGACTGAATTTCAAGCTGTATTTGCAAGGACCAAATATGTGAGTTCAGAACAGTATGCTGTTCATACCAGCAATTCTCATTATTAGGAAATAAACTTTGGAGCCACCGGGAGGCAGCACGGCCCTGCAGGAACGCTCCTCTCCACCAGCACAGCCCTGTTCCAGCCGCCCAACAGCAGCCACATGTCCCCGTGCTGGCAGCGAGGCACAGAGCACGGGGACCGCGCTGTCCCTGCTCACTGAGCCACGGCAGCGGCTGCTCTGGAGGGAGATCGTCAGTGACCCCCTTACCCAACTCACGTTAGACCAGAAATCCACGTGTACTTTAAACCACCTTCACTGACTGACATTAAAGTGGAACAGCAAAGTTCTAAACAACTTGAGAAACCCAAACTTGTGTCAACAGATCCATTCTGCTCACACTTCTGTGTGAGCTTCTCAGTGTTCACACAGCTTCTCGTTTTCCCAACAAAAAGCACAATTCCTGAATTCAGGATCCAGGAGCAGATGGCTGAAGAGTTAATTTGCCATCTCAGGGGAACAGAGAGACCTGTGGGACAGCCAGCAGGAACCTGACATAAAGCTAAAGCAGGATTGACAAAATGCAAGTACAAAGCAGTTGTTTGGACAAGGGGAAGGGCTGCCTGGCAGACTGCAAACAAGGAAAGAAAGCGTTTGGTGAATGTTTTCAGGAAGTGGGTGGTCAGATTTGCTTACTCCAACACACATTTGAGTTTCTGAACGTACGTGTACACGCGTGTGTGCATGTAGGAACACGTCTTTAAGGCCGAATTCTGATGTGAGCAATGCTTTGGGAATGCAGAGTCCATGTGCACGCTGTGGATGGTCAATAACAAAGGAAAAGCCTTAATTAAAGTAACCACCAGAACTCACCCAGCTGACACACAACCCTGCTTCATGCTCTCACTCTCCGACAGCTCTGCTGTGGGCAGCAGTGACATGGAGAGCACGCTTTGGTGGCACCCAGTCCGAGCCATGAGGACATCCTAGTGCTGCTCATCACTGCAAGAACACCACACAGGACTCGTACCCGAGTGAGTCCTTACCCTCCCGACTCCAGCTCCTTTCCCACTGCCCATGCAAACACAGCCTGTGTAACTGCCTGCTGCCAGGACACCCCCTGCACCAGCCTGCTCAGTGTAAGTCCTTAAACTGGGAATTTAGGGTTACTCAAAAGGAAGTGAGCTACTCTTGGTGAAAAAGAGAAGGGGAGCCAAACAGGAGTGCTTCCCCAACAAAACAGCGTGCTGTGATGGAGCCAAGACTGTCAACATGGATTAAAGGGATCAAGGCATCACTACTTTCCTGGAGTTTGTGGGGGGAAAAAAAAAACCAACCAAACCACTACCACACACACAGAGAACAAAACCAAAGAGCATGCAGCCATGGTGCCAAAGGAAAAAACCTCCAACTTGGTTCTCTGCACCACATGAAGTATCTACAGAAAGACAGACACAATTTGCAGTGCTTGGTGTATGAGGTCCAGGCCCAGGCAGAGCACCCTCCTCCCCGCAGCCCGTGCCCCTGATCAGAGCTGTACAGAGCGTGGCATCCCCTGGCCCGAGGTGGAGAGTTTCTGACTGAGGGAGCTTCACTGGGGAGAGGCAGCCACCAGCCTGGCCTTGCTACCTGGCAGCACTGGAAGGAAGGTCATGGACACTGACACAGTCACTGTTAGCAGCTGAACAAGGATCACAAGCTCTTCCTCTCTTCCCCCGAGCTCTTCATTCCCGTGATTTATACTTTACACAGTTTTTGACAGGTATAAAATCAAATATATGTGCATTAGTTACTACTCCAAATTGTATTCTGCTGATGTCTGCAGTGTGCTAGGCAGAGTGCAAGAACAGATAGAGACTTGGTCAGATACACTAGTTAATCTGCATTAATTAACACAGCTTGCTAAAATATATTAACAGAATAAAACAAGAGGCACACTCAAAGATTTCAGAACATAAATTAGAACAAAAATTAGTTCCATGACTTCCTCATGAACCTGCTTTGAAACGAGGACCACTGCAGGTTAAGAAACCAAAGGCCAACTAGAAGTGTTCCTGGAGCAGTCCTGCTATCCACAGTCCCACGCAGCAGGTACCAGGAACTCCATATGGAACCCACTTGGGAGCCAAGGTGTCCAGGGAATATGCAAATACCCAGAAAGAGATCTCCAGTGTGCACTTCAACGTGCCCCTAATATCTTCATTTGCATCTGCTTTGAAATGTCTGACTCCAATCAGAAATGTAAACCCTCTTGCTCCAAGAATAGATCACTACAGAGCACGAGCTGCCCGAGGTGGGATATTAAGGAGTGCAGATAACTACACTTGCTTGTCTACTAATCTGAAATTATTCTGTGTTACACATGGACTAGGAGAAGGCATATGGTCTGTTATTCAAATTACAACTCAACTCATAGACAAAGACAATAAATTAAATGGAACATGAAACAAAACATATTGAAAGCATCAGCCCTGGAGCCTCAGGACTAGACATCAGCTTTCCCATATTAATGCTCAGGTTTTTTATTTCCCATTTTATTCTCAGAGGAGCATTGGTAGACAGCACATCTTGTGCTAGCAGAGGTGTGAGCAGAGTTTGTCAGCATGTGGTCTGCCCTGACTGCACCTGCCTCTTTCAGCCGAGTATGAAAAGCCCAGGAACCGTTAAATGGAAGATAACAATGCAGGAATTGTTTAAGATATCTTTTGAAGATACTGCTTTACTAGAGAGCATTTTTCAGTCTATAATTCATTCCATTACTTGTGCTGAATGAGTACAGTGCCTTAGGGGAAGCACTGACTTTTCAGGGTCTTCACACACCTAATGGTTTACGCTGAGTTAAGCAGCTTACTCGGGACATTTGTGTTGGATCTCAGCTCCCTGCTCCCGGGATACCTGACCTGTTACGCTCTTTCATTAGCCAGGGTACTTCTGTTCTCTGAGCTCATCAATGGCACTGCACAACAGACTATCTGCAAAGCTCTTACATTAGCTTAATGAGCTTAATAATTTAGCCAACATATTGCTAAAAAAATACCCCAAAAATATTCTCAAAGAAGAATATACCAAACTCCTCATCACCACAGCAATAACCCTTAACCAGGAATTCTTTCTGAAGGTTGTGGATGCTTCCCCTGGTTGCCTCAGACATTTCAGTATGTCCCAGGATCATGCAACTGTTCTATCACTGCATCTTTACAGCACTTCACAGCTATAAAGATGCACATGTGGCCACAGCAATATTCCTCCAAACATCCAGGAACAAAGCGGATAAACCCCTGGGCTACAGTTTGGCTCCTCAAAAGTTGACAGAAAAACAACTACCAGAAATAGTTTTGCTGTCTGATTTATATGACTGTAGACACAATTTCCCCCTCATGGTAAGGTGTATTTCATGGGGTTTCCCCCAGAGACATTTCTTATTCCTATTTCATATATCTTCCCCAAAGGGATTCCTCCAGCCCTCGCAGGGGAGGTGCCACGTGCAACCTTCAGCAGTGATCTACAAAAGGACACTCTCCCTCGTGTAAATGTGGTCCAGCTTGGCAGAACAAAGACCACATTTCTGTGCAGATCTCTCTTCTAGCAGAGTTTCCTCCATCATTGTTGAAGCAGCAAATCCTGACTTTCTTAATTTGTTCCTTTTGCGAATAGGAGAGGGAAAGGAAAACAACCAGGAGTAATTCTCAACAGCTGTGGAGAACACTGGCACAAAACACACAATGGAGAGAAGGTTAAGCCAGAGTGCCACAAATACTTGGCATTTGCATCTGTAAGAGAAAGGTTAAAGGAAGCTCAAATCATTGAGCATCACCTGAAGTCATGCCTACATCAGCTGTCTGCCAGTGCGGTGTGTACCCAAACTCCTCCTATGCCCCGGGGAAAAATGTAGGCTCAACCAGGATGAATTACACAACTCTCTGAAAGGCTGTAAATAACTCTATTGGTCTCTGGAACATCTTCATGCTCTGAAGAAATGTGGGTCACGTTCAATCTGTGCCAACAGAAGGTGCATCCTATGACAGCGTTTGAAAGCAGCATTACCATAATGAAATGGTGGAAGCCTCTGAAAGAGCATGGGCAATTTCCCTGCAAGAACTGTTTTTAGCAGTAACTTAGTGCTGTGAAGACATAACTGCTAACTTTCCACCAGAACTATATTCAAAAGCATGAGAAATCGAGGAGTAACTGCATGTCCCACAGATATCACATGCACAGTGCATTCACAGAACTGTCAAATCTGAAGATTTCTTCATGTTTCCACCAAGATAATCATTGTCAGATGCTACTTTCCCAATAAATGCATTTTTAAAGCCAAAGTTACACTAACATTCTAGTTCTCATTCTCTCCATTTGTTACAAACAAAATCATTCATTCAATTAAAACAAAAGACAAAACTTATTTAAAACTAGGACCCAAAACACTCTCCTTTGGGTAGGTATTTTCTGCTCCCCTCCATCAGTTTCTCCCCATGCCTGCGCACCGCCTGCTCCCAGCCAGACCCAGACATACTGAATCAATGTTCTCCCAGCATCTGTGGCCAGGCTGGAGTGGAGGAGCACTGGGAACCTCGGGGGAGTCCAGGCCACAGAAGTTTGAATAAACTGAAATCATCACAAAACGTGGCTGGTTACTGAGAACAAAGCAGCTGATGCTCACTCATCGCCCTGAAACGTGCGGCAGGCGCTAACGCGTCAGGAGAGGCAGAATGGTTCTGGACAACTCTCTCCTTTTCAAACACAGCAGAGCTGGATGCCAACAGCCACATCAGATACCAGCAGTGTATTTTCTCAACATATGTTGCAAAACATTTAGTATCGTGGGTGACTTCTGACTGTTCACAGAGCTGAGCTGACAGAAACCCCTCCTGGAACCATCTCACCAGTGCAAGGTCCACAAGAGCAAAGATCCAAGCAAGAAAAAGCAGCTTCAGAAGGAGTCTTACTTCAAGCCACAAAAAGGCAAATATCAAATTATCACAGTCTGTATTAAAGTGGAAACTCTGAGTTCCTGAGAAACTTCATCCCTTCTGCAATCCTGCCACAAGCAGATATTTTTACTGTCATCCCTGCTGTAACCCTGCCACAACCAGAAACTTTTACTGTTTTTCCACAGACTGAATTCTTTCTGGCTAGAAACAAATTCTGGCTTTAGCTCCCTGAACAAGTTTATTCTAGAAGTGATCACAAACCCAATGCAGAAGCAGAAAGCAAATCAGCCATTAATTACAGCAGCTTCGTGACAGGACACAGCCAATTTCCCTCCTGCAGCAGCTTCCCCATGCCCAGGAGGACAAAGCCACCACGCTGGGGCTGACCTTGCAAAGCAAAACCATGGTCTTCAGGTAGCAGTCAAGAGGTACAAACAAGAAAACAGGGTATGCTGTGGATTTAAAGACATCTAGGTAAAGAAAACACACTGGAGGAGTGCAAAGCATGACTGAAACCAGAGCCATCGATGTGTAGCTGGTGTGTACTGAGGGACCATCGATACTTTATTATTTGCACTTCACCTGGAATTGCTTCCTGGCTCATCTGTCAGTGATTTCAAATATCCATTGTAATTCTCACTACTGGTATCTAATTGCTGTAGCCCTCGTTTCTGGCCCCAGGAGTCTGGGCAGACCAATTGCTGGTAGATTCCTCCCTCTGAAAGCCCCCTGACTCCTGCTGCCAGGATCCTGCCCACGCTGCCTGCGGGGGCAGCTGGAGCTTCTCTCCCAGGGTTGTCCCCTTCGAGGACAGCAGTTGGTCCTGCTTCTTGGACCTTCAAAACTTTTTGTCCTTTGTGGATTCTTTGCAGTTCCTTCAAGAGCTCTAGACCAAGAGCACTCAGCCAGAGACCTGGCAAAACGCCAGTGCTTTTTTCCTCCTCGGCTTTGATTATCAAGGGAAAATGCCAGCCACATTCACAGCCAAAGCAAATATTTTTCTGTTACTGCTATGTTTAGCGTCCTAAGGGCTGATAACATAAAAAACCAGCACAATGCTGAAAAACAGGAGGCCAGATAGATAGTACATAAACCATGCTCTAATTAATTTATTTAAATTTTGACAGAGCTCCATGACACTTGCAGCTTAAGAGGATTGCTTCTCTCCCTCCTCTTGATTTAAAAAAATAGCAGAATATCCAAATCAAACAAAAACCCACAGAAGCAAGCAGAAGTACAGACTAGAGATAAGTGGTCACAGACACCCAGAAGGGAAAGGACCCTCCCAGGTCACCAACCTTTGTGCTGCAGCACACAGCCTTACGCCAATATATTTCAAGAAGAGATGTATCATTCTTCTGAAGAAGGACAAAAAATCCTACGTGACAAAATTGAGCCTAAGTGCTGGGAACTTTGACCTCCAGTTCAGTGGGACACAATTCCCGTGAAAGCTCAGGTTTCTCACTGTCTTCAAGCATCAGTCCCTTGAAATCATGCAGGGTAGTTACTTCAGAAGCAGTAGATGTCTGCAAACTAAGGAATGTGATTCTCTGAACAATGGCAAACATCCTGTGAAAAACCCAAAATACCAGCTGAGTTGCTGGATAAAGCCTAGTGCCAGGGCAGCAAGAGGAGAAGGCAGCCAGTCACATCCTCATCTCAGACCTGGCAGGAAAATGCAAGGTAGAAATAGAAAACAGCAATAATACACCTCTCAGTATCATTCACACTTACCAGCGGTGACTTCTGCTCATCATTCCACATTTTTTAGTAACAATTTTTGGGCAAAACCTTTTAAACAGCCATTAAAAGCACTTGAAAAGCCTTTCAAACCCTACAAAGGTTTGTGGTAGCTCTAAAAAAAAATGAAGTGAAGCCTGGGCAGATGTGGACAGACCAGACCACGGATACTGAGAAGGTCTGGGGGACCAAAGCAAGTTCTCCAGCTTCTTCAGCCTGCTCCTCGACCAGATCTTCTCTGCTCCCATCTCACCTTATGTCAATTCCACCAGCCAAATTGAGAGAAACGGCTTTCCAAGCATCTGTTAAAAGATTTGTCACATTAAACAAGGTTGCATTAAACAATTTTCCAATTAAAACAAGTATTTGCTATCAGTGCTACGACTCAAAAGCCCGAGTGCTGCATTGGTGCTAGTAAGATGGAGCAAAGTGCCTTCAGCAAAAGCAGCACAGAATGAAGAGAGACTTCACCAACTGAGCATCAAACAGGCAAAGGCTTCCTTGAGCCTAGACATCTACAGCAAGAAGTGTGATAAGAAATAGAGTTGACAGTTATCCAAGACAGATCACAGCATATTCCGTGGTAGAAAGTGTTATTAAATATAAGCACAGTAGCAATAGCCAAGCCCAGCAGAAGCAGGCAGTGTGCACAGCAGCTGCTGGTCACCCCAGCAGCGCCCACCTAAGAGAAGGAATGTGAGAGCTGTCAGACTTCATTAAAGCTTTTAACATCACAGAGAGCTCAGCCAGACACCAGCATCCAAGCCAAGGTGGGCAAAAGTCCCCTTACGTTATTCCCAGCTATGAGAAACAGTTATCCACTATCTGAGAGCATTTGGTTGGTACATTGCAACTCTAGATTAATCCCTTCAGCAGAGAGAATGACATTCAGATCATAGTTCTGTATTCCCAACAGATAATTTTCAAAAGCCACAAGAGGGGCAGAAGAGAAGAGGGGGGCGGTGGAAAGGAGAGAAAGCACATTTTTCTTGCAAACTAAAGCAGTGAAGTCAGCAAGATTCTTTAAGTGTCTTGTAAAGTGATAATACACAGTTCTTTAAGCTAGTTGAGGAGCTACATACATAAGGAAATTTTACTGGCAAAACTAGTAACAGTAAAATAAGGACTACAACAAGAAAATAAGGAATTACCACCTTTGCTATAGGTAAACATAGATCTCCATCAACAGCTACAGTATTACACCATTTTCCTCTTTCTGTAGAACCCCAGTTTGACATGTTTGATACTGGTGAGACCAGTGCCTTCATAAAGCACAGAGTGGTGTTTCAGTTTATACAATCACTCACTCCTCTACTGCAATGTCCAGAAGAACAATCTACTGAGATGTGGTCAGGGGTGGAAATCCTTCCTTCAGCTGAGTCCATTGCCCAGGCATCGCTACAGACGGTGTTTGCCCTCTGCTACACCAACTGGGGCTGGAATGAGGTGTAGTTTGGAGACAGTCAGCAACCAAGTACTTGTAAAAACTGCTGCTAATATACCAGGATAAACTGGAGCAGTTGCCTCTCACTTCACAGTGCACGTGAAACAGGATCCCAGCACTAACAAGCTCACGTGCTGGATTTAATGGCTGCATGCATTTTTGTGGCAATTCAGCAGTTGTTTCTCATAAGATAATTAAATACATTTAAATGAGAATGTTGGGAATAACCTTAGTAATGGATAGAAAAGCAAATTTCATTCAGATGGTTTTGGATGAAACAGTCCACCAAGCCTTGAGAGATTCCTACACAGCTGAAAACACACAAGTCCCCACCACGAACCTTCAACCCATCCATTCCCCCAAACACTGACCCCACACAGCCACTGCTGCGGGCACTCGGCACCCACGGCAGCACGGCACCCGTCACTTCTCTGCAGGCAAAGGTGGTTACAGCCATGTTTTACTAACTATTGATGGTCAGGAAACTGGCCCAGGACACAGGACAGCAGTGTGTTACCAACACAAACCGAGTCCCAGCACTTTCACGGGGTAGAAGGCAGCGGAGCAGCAAGCGCTGGCTTCTCAGCAAAAAAGCTCACCTAAGCTACTTCTAGAGATCGATGAATTAAGGTGTTTGGAACTCAACATACATAAAATAGATATTTTGATCTCTACATGTAACTGTTTACAGTCAGTTTAAGTTTCAAAATCATATCACAACCCGATGCAATTTAGGCAATGGATCCTGCATATTAAGTTTAAGTGCTCATTGCTGCACACGTGGCAGTGACCACAGGAACTACAGTGAAAAAACAGGAAACTACAGAAAAAACAGCATAGAATAGTGTTAGATGCCTAGGAAAGCAGAGGGGAAGAGGCCCAAATGAGAGCAGTCAAACTTCTCGGTGCAATAGCTTAACAAGTTTAAAGTATGTTATGCTCAGCATTCCTGAATTCCCTGCTGGCTGTTGCTTCTGTGCAGTATTTCAGTTTTAACACAGAACTACAGCTCATAATATTGGTGAGCAGAAAAATAACAAAGAACAGTGTGTACATCCAGAGAGACAGTGGAAATTTCCACGTTCACTTGTCAAGGCAGTTCAGAAAGGAACCGAAGCTAAATCACTCCCACTGCGCAGGCATCCCAGTCCCGAGCAGAGTCCTGAACACAGGCTCTTTAAGGAACAGATTTGTGAAACTTTCAGTGCAAAAACCTTTGTACTTGCATGTCCAATTCAGGATACTGTTGCATGTAAGACCAGGCATTTGCTCATTCAGACAGTTCCTCACCACTGTTCTCAAACTCAGCATCTCTAGCAGGCGCTTTCCTACAGCAACACAGTGTAAGACAGTGAGGTTTGGCAAAAGCTGAACCTGACTCTCCCTAACGAACCAGGATTTTCAGTGAAGCACCATGAACCCAGCAGTTCTGCTGAGCTGGTTAAATGTGTCACTCACCTCTATGTGCTGCACAGAAAACAAGGAAATCGAACCACAGGAAGGCTGAGCGTAACCGGAACGAAGCCAGTGACATTTGCATGGCACATTGGGATCGTCCCACAGAGCTGGGGTTTTTAAGCAGAAAAACAAGGGCAGTTTCAGAGAAAACTCCAGTCTCATCTGAAGCCAGATCCTTTTTAAATGCTAAAGCGTATACACTCTGTTAGAGCTTATTTCACCTCTTTATAACTTTATTGCTAATAACAGTGATATAGTTTTTAAATACCGGTGACCTTGAAAGTTGTTTAAAAATCCCATTTATGCTTCAATAACTATTTCTCACCCCGACCCTCACTGCAAGGCTTGCACAACAGCCTGTCCATAACTCACAGCTGCATTCCTGGCGCTGTAACAGCTCTGTGGGGACCCTCACCTGCCGAGTCCCTTCCCCACAGCATCACCTGCCTCCAGGTGTCCAGCCCCAGGCCTGGGCTCCACGTGTGCTTCTCCAGCCGAGCCCATGAACCACGCTGCTTGGGCCTCCCTGTTGCAGAACTGTCTCTTGCCTACAGTGATCTGTTAGAAAAATAGCAAAGTCACTTCACCTGCTTTTTTCATGAAGGTCTTTATCTTTTTTGAGCAGTCTGAAGTTTCTGAAGCAAACACCTGAAGGATTCATTGTCTTGCTCACATTTTCCTTAAATTGTAATTTCTAGGACCACTAAGCTGACATCAGTCTTGTGATATGCCCTGCCAATGTAATGCTCTGATTTTGCAAACACAAAATGTACATCTAGTGTGGTGAGTGACAACAATTCCCTGGAATCAAACTCAATAGGCTTCTCAGCACGTTTTTAGGTGCTTTCATGGTTTTCCATCTTGCATCACTTCTATACCCTGGCTGCTGAAAACAAGTATTCCTGAGGTTACTGTTCCTGTAAGAAGCATAAGGATGTATTTTACTGTCTTTTAATATTTGAAATAAAATTGTAAATTTGTTGCACACACACTGCTTATCTCAATACCAAGATAAACAAATAACACTAGTTCAACACTTTCACTGCAAGACCTTCAGGGCAAGGACTGGCTCCAAACATTTTTTTTTCACTGCTTATTACATGACATGTGCCACTAGCATTAGAGTACTTCTCTTGCTTCAACAGTCATTTATCCACATGAAATAACACAGGGTTCCACCTCCAAGCATTTCTGCCCACCATAAAGTTAAGTACCCTGAAGAAAAAAATCTCGATGCCATTTCAGCGTCACCTGTGGCACCCCAGCTCCAAGCTAAGCCCTTGCACAGGGCTGTGGAAAGCCATGCTATGAGTGCAGCAGTTATGGGGAGCTCACACAACAAGCCTGCATCCTCCCTCCCGCAGGCAGGAGAAAACAGAGGAGCAGAGCTGGCCAGGATAGGGGTATGAGGTCTTTATAAGGCTCCTCCAGCTAACTGGAGTGAACAGCATTTGCTGGATATATTTAATTTCATTTATACCCTCAGATATATTCAGACACTTTCAGTCTCTCAAGACAGAGCGCTCACAAACATCCGAACTGGAAATAAAAGTGGAGTGCTGGCAGAGCGCGAGCCAAACGTGCTCGTCAGAGGCACTTGGATTTGCTAAATTAAGTCCTCTACAGCCAATTGTGAATGCTTGGAAACCAGTGGGAGTTCACCTATGTCATCACTGGATCAGCATTTGGTCCCTCATCCTTACTTATTATGACCTAGAAATTAAAACCAGCTCATAGACAACTATTTCCTACCCATATTCACAGGGAAAGGCTCCAGGGAGGGCGGAGGACGCGGTGTGGCACACTTACTGGGGTTCAGAACACTTGGACCAAAATTAGGAGGGGAAAGGGGAAATCCAGCAAGAGCCCATCCATTAAATCACGCCTGGTGGAGCAGAGGCTCAGTGTAATGTGTTTCAACAACGAACACAAGCTCCATATTTCTCCTCTACTTTCCAAAGCCTCCGTGTTTAACAGATTTGAGCCATTTGGCCTCTCTGCCAGAGGCTTCTTGTTCTTTTTATAGTAGAGATGGGTGAGAACAGCAGAGTGCATCTCCCAGGTCAGAGCAGCCTGCACAGGAATGACTATTCCCTCATGCCTCCCTTGGAGGCAACCTGAGCTTCATGGAGCTGGGCACAAATGATAGTCAAACATGGATTATGGCAGTTCTAAACAACTTTCAACATGAGAGAGTAAAAATACATTTAGGTTGAGCAAACAATTGTGTTCAACTCCTGGGTGCTTTGTGTTAAACCAAGCAAATTTTTAACCATTTTCCAGTGAAGAAGTCATGAAAAAATTAGTTGAATTTCAGAACAGTTTCTGTCATTAAATTTAAATTGTCCACAAAAGAAGAGTTTTGATTTAAAAAGTGCCATGCTGAATTTACAGCAGCAAGTGCTCTCAGCAGTATTTTGTGAACACGCTGGCCTCAGCTTTCTGCAGGGCTGTGAAACAGCCTGGAAAAGTCTTCGTGCCCTTCAGAAGTGTTTATGAACTTTGAGTTTACACATCTGGAAGATAATTATCAAAATTTTGCTTGTGAACAAAACGTTGGTAGTGCCACTCCTCAGTGCAGCAATGAAACCCTTTCTAAGTCAGTGTCATGTCATTACCACCAGGTGAGAGAGTCTGGTGAGCTTCAAGAGTACCAAAGCAAGCAGAGCCCAAAGCTGTGAAAGCCAGAGAGGGTTTATGGGCACTCACATGCAGTTGTGGACACTGCAGACCTTCCCCTTCCTGTTCCCCAACCATTTACCCTCCTCCCCTAGCTAACATCTCCATACATTCAACTTGCTTTTCAAGCTTTCTGAACATTCTCTTCGTTTGCCTTTAAAAAGAAACACTGCTGTTGCCCTTCTGGGCTCAGACCTTCCCACCCCCATAAAAAAATGGGGGTTTTTTTATGAGTTTTCGAAACTGTCCTCAGACTGGGACTGCAGAAGGTTCCCCTCTGAGCTGCTCCAGGCGTTGCTCCATTCACTTTCCCCAAGGGGCACTTTTGCATTGCCTACAAAGCAGCACCAGGAGCCTGGTGGTTTCCCTGGTCAGACACTGGTTGGATGTGCAGATGTCCAGCCACCACACAGCTTGGGCCAGCGGGATGAACACGCACAAGGGCTGGGGTCCACAGCAGCTCCACCGCCTTCTCCCCACACCCTCGCTGTCGGAGCTGCAGGCAGCCCCTGGCACCTTCATCCTGCCCCAGGACCCAAGGGAAACCCCGACACAGCTGCTCCCAGGGGAGGAAACTCACAGACCCTCGATACCACTCTGGGGTTGACACAAGAATCAAATTAGGGGCAAATGTTATTTTTAACTATGCTTCATGCTATCACAGGAGGAACGGGGCAAGAAGTCTCCAGTTTTGCCCTATGTGCATGATTTTGCCCTCACAGCTGTCTAATATCCTTCTAGTGAAGTCACTGTGGATTTCACATTGTAAACAAAACCAGAACAAAGCCAAAGGTTATCTGCTAAACACACAGCAGATAAAACAAGCTAGAAGCCAAGAGCATGTGAATTTATGTCTAAGTGCTTCCAGACAGTGACTCTCTCGTCTTGGCTCATCTCAATGTCAGAAAGTGTTTTTCCAGGATGGGGTTTTTTTGGGAAGGATTCAGAAGTGAGCCGAGTCTTTTAAAAAATAGAAAAGTAAAGTTGTCCTCTTTGTTATTCTTTCCTTTCAGATAAAATAATAATTCTGATTGTATTTTCAAGAAAAGGAAAGACTGCTTTAGTTAAAAGCTGGAAAACTGGTGGTTTGGGCCAGGGCCAGTCTCGGGTTATTGCATTTATCCTCTGCTTGCAATGCTGAGTGGGCAGCTCGCCTTCCTCAGCCGCTCTGAGGGACATGGCCTCGCTGGAGGGAGCAAAGAGGGAGCACTGCTGGCACAGGGCACCGCTGGGTGCCACCCTGGGTGCACACACTCATCAGCACAGAGAGGAGCAGCAGAGTGGAGCTGCTCGCTGTTCCCAGGGCGCAACTCCTGCCTTTGTCAGCTGTTACAAAATGAAGGCAGAAATGTGCTAAACGTTCACAAATTAAGATGAAAATCTTCTGTGGCTGAGTGGAATACTGACTTGAAATAAACCTGGTATTTACAGATTTGTTTTTTCAAGTGCTTTGAACATAAACAAGACTTCACAAATATGCTGGGAAATGTTTAAACTTCAGCCAGAGCTGACTGCTTCCTTTCAGGAATTAACTTTGGCTTTGGGCTGACAGGAGCAGCTCAGCATGACAAAGCAGCGTCGTCTGGGCCTTTTGATGAAGACCAGTTTGTGGCAACAGGTTTCCAGGCTATAACTGCAACATAAGTCCATGTTCTATCACGTTACAGAGAGCTAAGCTTGCTTTGGAGAGAATTGTTCCTGTATATTATCAGCCCCTAAGATGGTATTGAGAATAAAAAGACATTTTCTCTTCATACCAAGAAAAAGGCCGGAAAGTATGAAAATGAGAGGCGAATGTTGATGTAGAAATAAGAAAAACACTGCTTGGGTTTCCAAACAGAGCTGTTGAGCATGTGGCTTAAGAACTGCTGAAAGAATTGAGGGTACATTCCTTTCAGCTTGATTCAACAAATTTCTTCATATAAAAATTACAGTATTAAGCTTACTGTTGTGGAAAAATAACATATTTACTAGCTTTTTGTAGAGAGTTACTAACTTTTAATAGAAAACTTTCAGCCAATGTTCACAATCTGCTGTAGTTTTACCCAAGACAGGCATTAAAAAAAATATCTTTACTGGTCTAACTATTTAGAGTTACTTGTCTCAGTCATTCAGACAGAGCTATTGCCAGTGTCCTGATCCAAGTCAGAGGTTATTTATATAAGGGTGATATATTTTACCTACAGATACCTCCCTATGGACAGCAGAAATGGCCATTTCTGATACTTAGGAACTTGCTTGGGAACAACAGACAAAGGCCAGCACGAGAGAGGCAACTGGCTGTGCCCAGAGTGAGGAGCAGCCACACTGCCAGCGCCCACTTCTCCTGCCCTGGGTGTGGGTTCTTTAAAATGCCCTTTAAAAGCCTCTCCAAGCACCTGCAGTGTGTGACACAGACACACACCCAGTGGCTCCCCTGTGTCACAGAAGCACCATACGGTGAGTGTGCTGGTGGCAGTGCCAGGACCTGGAGAACGTGCCCTGGTCCTCAGCTGTTGGCCGTCCCCACAGCACTGAGATGAGCCACAGAGCCCACAGGTCCCCTCCAGCCTGTCCAGCCCGCCCCATGGCCAAGGCAGCGGTGGTTTGGCCACAGGTCCTGCTTCCCTGCAGGAGAGGCAGGCCAGCCTTTGGACACAGCAGACCTTGGGACTGAGCAGCCCTGAACACTGACAAGAGGGAGCCAAGCCCAGAAACATCCATTTCATAATTTCTGGGAAAGTTCAACCAGCAACTGAGCAAGTACAGTATTGTGCTGCTACTGCACTTTGTGTTTAACCGCTCTGCTTCCCTCTCCAGCTCTGGACAGCACGGTTTTGCTTAGTTCTTCCTTCACCCCCCATCATCTTCACAGCTTTTTAAACACAAAACTCAATCCCTTCTTCCCTGTGTCAAAAAAAACCCCATCGACACACCACTGAGAGATGCAGAGAGGCTGGAGCCGCCCCCCTACTCTCTCCCGTGAGCTCCTGTGAAAAATAGGGGAGAGTGTTGTTGGCTTTCGCCATAATAATTCTTTTTTTTGCTGACATATGAGGAATTTTATGAAGAGGCCTAAAATGACCAACCCTGGGGGAACAAAGGGGGGAAGTTGAGGAACTGTGGAGGTATAAACACCACTGCATCCACCATCTGAAGAGAACCAGACTGGTGGTCTGGAGATCAGATAACCCCTTCACCAGGGTGAAGAGATCGCTCTGAAGAAGCCTGTGGGCCTTCCTGCCAGGGACCTTTCCCACAACCACCGGACAGTAGGACACATGCACGAAAAGATGATAAGATTTTATCTTAATAAGACCCCTCAAAGTAATTAGGATAACCCTGCCCCTTTTTAAAACTAATTATAAAAACCCAACCTTAAAATGAATAGGTATGTGGCTAATGCAATCCTAAATGGATATAAAGGGATAACGTGACTTTCCCGCTGTGCCTCTGACTTGGGTCAAGCACCCAGCGCTGTGCTTTTGCTTTACTGACTTTGTCCTCGTAAATAAAACTAAACTTACCTTGATTACAAGGCTTGGTCATTTATTACACTCCCACTCCCAGACCCTTCCCCGCTGCCCACCCACCCCTGGCACCTTGCTGTTGCACCCAGTGACCCAGGCCCCCAGCACGAAGGGTGCCTTGGGGGTGGTTACTCCTGTGAGGTACATAACTGACACCACATGCAATGGAAGAACAGACCCTGGCCATCCACACAGCGAGCTGACAGCTTACAGGCTGCTCTGGGAATGGAGACACAGCTTTAAAAGTGCCACATTGATCACCTGGAATTTGTCTGTGTCAGGTTAGTAAATGTAATTTAGCCACTGACTGAACGACAGAGTTGGGGTTTTTTTTTAAGTAAAATCACATATATTTAGACTGTTCAGGTTCCTATTCACTTTAAATATATCTAGACTCTTTAAAGTCACTATTTTTTCGTAGTGCAACAAAAAACGGAAGTCATGCTTTTGTTTTTGAACTGTATTCAATTAAAGATTTAGTGAGAGAGACAAAGTTTTAGATTCTTAATGCATCATCATTTAAATTCTGAATGCAAGCCAAGGAGTAAACAGAAAAGAACATTTATTTTAGTGACTGTCAAGTTGCTTCCAAATGCTCTCTCTATTCCACATCCCTAATAGAAAACTAATAAATAAAACCAGATTTTGCTGGGCTGAACACAAGGGATCCCAAATCCTTGGAGCCCAGCTCCTGGCCAGAGGATCCCCGCTTGCCCCAGGCATCCCGGGGGACCCTGCAGCACCTCGTGCCCATGGAAATGCCACCCAGCCGACAACAACAGGGAGACAAGAAATGGGAGCAAAGTGTAGGACAAATAACTTCAGGTTTCTTATATTTGGATCTCTGTGAAAGCATCAGATTTCTTGACTTTTAGCACAGCAGTCTAATATTCTAGAAGAGGATTTGATGGAAGAAAACTGTGTTTTGGAATAGTTTGCAACATTCATCCTTGGAGATTATACTACATTCAGTAATGGAAATGTCATTCAAACTAACTTACTGCTCTGACACAAACCAACAGAAACATACAGTTCAGTCTGAAATACCCAGCACATTTCCAAAACAAATGGAACATAACAGCAGCCACTCAGGAAACCGGCAGGGAAACGCTCTGTCCTCCACCAGCCCCTTCCTGCCTTACACACATGCAGACACAAAAGCCTGTTCCATCCAGCACTGCTGAAGGGTGCCCAGCCTTATGCATGAAGCTCAGGGTCAGCAAGCAGTGCCAGAAGAGCTGGTGTAAGGATGGTGTTTCCTCCTCCATTCCTCCTTACCCAGTAAGCATCCATGGAAGTCAGTGCCACGGAACCAGCTCACACAGGAGCAGTTAAAGCTCGCAGCCCACCAGCAGGCAAAACCCCGTTCACACCTGGCTTAGATAAAGTAACAGCAACCACCAAGAAAGTATTCCCTGGGTAAATAACTGCTATTACAAGTGTAAGTCTGTAAACTTCTTTGGATGTGTCAGGTTGGATTAACTGGAGTGGAATTCACTCCAGTGATAAAAACAAGTTCTTATGAACTCCTGAGCCCAAGGGACCTGGAGCTCTGCACTCGCCAATACATCTATAGCTCAGCACCACCACGCTGAAACAAAGCTCAGAGTGTTCTAGAAACACCCTTAGTCATTTAACTCATTCAAAATTCCCACCTTTCCTTTTAATCAGCAAATCAGGAACATAACACAAGCAGCACAGGCTTTCAGCCATCACCTCCACCGAGTTTATGGGGAAT
Organism: Caprimulgus europaeus; assembly: GCA_907165065.1. The sequence continues at coordinate 686,220 of OU015531.1, read as the reverse complement.
GCTGATCTCGCCAGCACTGACACAAGTTCAGCAGTGCACACTTCTGTACATCCCACCTCACATCAAGGTCACCTCCTCTCAATGCATAAGATATTTGAACTGTGGCCCAGTGTTACACTGGACTTATTTATACACTTTATCAGACTTTAGACATTTCTACCACTACAGCTAAAAATGAAAATATCCATTTTTTTTAATTGCTGAGCTATGTTTGGTTTGTATAATAGTTTACATGCTTTTCTGTACAAGTGATAGGTTAAACACAATCTGGACAACTATTTTGCAGGACATAGAAAAATAAATCACACAATATTATTCAATGCCAGAGTATAAGTAAACAACACAGACTTCAGAAATCTCATCTGGAGATGTTTGTAAAGTCCCCTTTGGAAGAGACCTTGATTTTCCCTGTGGTGATCCATTTTAAACCAGAACACCAAATAAACATATTAAATCTATCAAAAAGCAAAGTGGCTTTAGCACTGTTTAAATGTTGAACTCCTTGGAGCACAGAGCAGTGCTCAGAGCAGCCCAGTCACGTCTCCTTTAGCGCTGTCACAGGACTGGGCTGTCACAGGAGCCTCAGAAAGACAAAGGCTACACAGCAGCTACTGCATTACCATCAAAGAAGCAGCAGGACAATACTATTAAGACAAAAGTAGCAGAAGAGACACACAGAGATCATTACCCAGCTATAACCTCATGATCCCCTTATAAGAATTGAAGTCTTTTTATTTTTAATTAGGCATTTTATACTTGAGGGGGATTGAGACGCACTCTGCTGAACACACAGATGGAGAAAAGGGGGGAAATGACAAGTTTAAACTCCCCACTTTTCACTTTTTAAATCCATATCACACTTCCACACCATTTTCTCCTCCCAAATGACTTTACAGATACTATTCAAGACAGAAATCAATCAATTACTCAAAGTTGAGTGTTTTAAAAGGGCAAACCAAGCAAGTACTCTCCCCTGCTTCTTAATCATTTACTGGTGGCAAGTTCTCCACAAAACCAACACCAGCATTACTTCACTTAGCATACTCGGTCCCAGAGTCCATGCATTCACCAAGAGCTGGCTGGTATAGCTATAGCAGAAAAGCCTCTCGTGTAAGTTAAACAGGAAAGCACACTTTTGATTTACACAACCCACCAGAGCAAGTTCAGCAAGTAAAATAACATGTATTAGCTAAAAGCATTCTTACTTCCTACACTGAATAAGCACATTCTAGCACAGTGCTCAGGTTTGCTTACCTGCAGAAAGCAGGCACCTCCTCTTCCTTCCTTCCTCTGCTTCAACTCAGAAAACCTCTAATTTTCTAGTACTGACCTTGACTTTAAAAGACCAATATAAGAACTCCTACATTTGTAAACCTTCTCATGTCCTGCTACTGCTGGTCTTTAACCATAAGCCCCAAAACTATTTAATTGAACTGAACAGCACCGGCCTTTACCACAAACAAAGAAAAGGTCTGAACCGATGATGACCTTTAAATAGTTCTTGTGGTTTGCCTGAAAAACATTAGGCTCCGTGTGACTCACCCTTCTGACAGCTGAAGATAATGAGGTTCTCTGGCTAATTAAAAATCCGGACAAACTGAGAGCAAAACCTATCAGCTGTGCAGAAGAAAGGCGGTAGGTGAGACCTGAAAAGCCAGCACACCTGACTTGAAAGCACTCCACTTTAAACCAGAATATAGTTCAGGAACATACTCCCATCTGCAACTGGGAAATAAACACCCCTGCCCTGTTTCTCTTCCCAGGGGCATCTGTGTGGGTGGGGGGGAGGGTGTCTGGTTTGTTTGTTTTGCTGGGGGGGTTCTGTTTGGTTTTTTCAGCTATTTAAAAGTCGAGTTACAGGTCATTGTGCAGGGCCATCTTCGGGAGAGGACAAATTCCCACCCCATCACAAGCACAAAGCACCCATGGCATGTCTCAGCTTGGTGGTAGTTTTCAGCTGGTTTTACACTTCTTGTTAATGAACTGCCAGGACATCTGCCTATAACCCCGGCACTATACCTATAGGTTACACAGATCTGTAGGTAACAACATACTGCCCTTTGGACTCACTCGTTTTTACCCAAGACACTGGATAATTATAATTAGCGATTGTCAAGTGGTTAAAGATGGTTTCTGCTATTAAACAATTACGCTGAAACATTACATCACCAAAGATCTATTTAGTCATATATATGTGTACATAGATATCCATGCCATTTGTGCATCAGAGGAACTGTGACCACATCATTTTATTAGTTAATTTTCCAGTGTGACCAGAGCAGTGTGATAAATAAAAGAAATGGAGTCATGCTTTTCTGAAGGTGGTTTTAGGGCTGGCTCTCTGGCAGAGCAGTGCCTGCTGCCCAGCAGGTCCTGCATGCCTCCTGCTGGTGAAGCCCTCTCAAGTCACGATGACCACATTGCTAGGCAGTAATTTCTGAGCTATCACACTCGGGACTCTGAGTTTAGGACTTGAAGTTCCAACCCAAACTATACCAGCGTACCCCGAAGCACGCAGGAGACCATGGAAACATTCCAGCTCAGTCTGGCAGAAGATGAGAGTAGGAATCTAATTAGACAAAGATCTTGAGGGAAAGGCTGATGTGGGCAAACTCACAGGTTGGAACTCAGGTCGTGCCCAGTCTGCTCAGTTCCCATCACAACACATTACATTGTCCAAAGTGCATCGGCCCCCGTGAGCCAAGAGACTCGGGAGGTGTCTGCGCAAGGGGAGAGCAGGGCTTTGACAGCAAAAATCACTCTGTCCAAAACAAAATCTGTAGTGGCTCCAGAAGAATGGAGACTTAATCCTTTCCCTGCACAAGATGTCTCAGTTTGCAAACTGTTTGTAAATACATGCATTTTAAACCACATCGGTCACATTCATGAAGAAACCAATAAAACCAACACAAAGCTGCTGGTGAGTTGGTATACTCAGTGGAAAAGAGATGAATGACTCCAAATCAAAATTCAAACCTCAATCATGCTTTCTGCAAACCACACAAACCTTTTTGCACCTTACACGTGAATCAAAGCTATTGACTGGTGGCAAAGTTACTGGTAGGGTGTGAGAAACTACACTTAGGGTTGGTTTGTTGTTTGTTGCTGTTTTTTAATAGATGAGCTGCTCGTATTAGAACAACAAGGGGAGTTATGTCCTTATTTAAAGGCAGCTGACTGTAATTTTGTGGAGATCCATAATCAGAAAAGTTTCTGCATACTCCTAGCAGAGTTTTTTTTAAACTGCACATGAAGGAGTCTTCTAATGTATTTCTTTGCTTCAGATGAAACAATATCATGGGAGAAATCACAAGTCACTTTTAGATCAATCAGAGCTGGTTGTAAGAATTTCTGACCCATGTTATTATTTTATGAGTAGTTAAGATTGTCATTTGGGATTAAACAGATCCACTCAATCCTGACAGTTTGGCAGAAACCGCCTGCAAAAGGAAGTACTCTACATGTCAGAGCTCCAGTTTCAAGGTCAGTATTTACAGCTGAGGTGGGGGGAACCCCGGCATATTTACAAGGACTAGAGACTTAGAAAACGCAAGTGTGAAGGATATTCAACCTCCAAATCACCACAGAAATCGGTATGTAGGCATGTTGTGATTGTTACAGATTCAAGCTTAGTTTCATTTTTCAAAGCAAAAGCCCAGCCTGCTGCTCCTGGGAGCATTTCCATGTGGCTGTCCCTTATGTTGTCCTGCCCATGACTTGCAGTGGCAGTGCTGGCCCCAAAGGCGTGTGTTTGGCAGCAGCCTGGCCATGGCTTCTGCTCAAAGGCAAGGGCACTAAACCATCTACTGCAGCGGACCACCACGCTGGGAACTGAGGTCTGCAGGAACCCCCCTTCCCTGTCATGGTCACCCAGCGAGTCAGGTACCAGTCTGCCCAGAGACTGACCTCGAATTGACTTCAGAGGTTTTGTGTGGTTATCTGTGCACTAAAGCATAGTTTTGCATGTGAATTTGACTAACCTCTTTGTATCAGCATAGCTATCTTCCCATCTCTTAGGACCAAGGCCCCTAGAGTTTCCCAAGATGCTATTATCTAACCTTGCATTCATCCTGCTAGCTTTACACTGTTCATTGCTAGAATATTCTGTTCCAGAACAAGTAAACAAGACATTATAGTGCTTCTTCAAATTTAAATTGAACAATTCTATCATCCTTGTGCCTTTAAAAACACAAATAACCGGAAAACTTGCTGCCTTATGCTACTCATGTAAATTCATGATGTATAGAGGCCAAGAAACAATAATGTGCCAGATTAAGTATCTTCACAATATACCTTCAGGAGGCAACACAGAGACCTTCAAAATGTGATTTCAATACTGCTTTTGAAACAAAGACCATTAAAAAACACTCTAGCCAATGTTTGAGATGAGCATTGAAAAAATCCAGCCTACACCTGCAATGCTACTTTAACAGGAGTGTCTGTGTTTCAGTTCATCTGCTGCTTGAATAGATTTGCAGGTTAACCTCTGCTTGCAAGGTGGTCTGAAAGGAGATGAAAGATCTCACTGAAAGGACAGGAACTACTGATTTTGTGTGTTGCTGTAGATCAGACAGGTAATTACCCTTTTTGAGGATACGCTCCATAATGAGGATAGCAGATTTTTCCCAGGCACACAGAGTTTTAAACATGTTTTTCCTCTAAACCAGAGTGACAGCTGATCCCTCTCTTCATGCCCACCTCTAATAACCGCCCAGGTGAAAGAGAAGGATGCTACAGCTTGTCACAGGGCAAGGAAAGATCGCTCGTTCTCAGCTAAATACATTATTGTCTGCGTGCCTGTGTTAAATGCACCGAGCAGGAGCTTTTGATGTGGCTGCCAATCCCGTGGATGATTTATCAGGCCCACGTTATCTGAGCTGGATGAAGTTCAAAAGCAGCGACCAGTGGGAGTCCCTGGCTGCTCAGACCCAGCGCAGACACCGGGAACGAGAGGAATTAACTCCTGAGCGCACATCTCCGGGCAGAGGGAGCACGGGGAGAACAAAGAGGGAGCACAGAGCGCCGCGGCCGCGGGGCCACCGCTCGGGTCAGGACAGGAGGGACAGGAGGGCAGACATAGCCCTGCGCTGCATGGATGGGCAGTGCAGCGGGCTGGGACAGTGGCCAGCAGCCAGTGACCCTCCCTCTGGTTCTCTCTATGGCCACAAAGCACTTTTCCCACACCCAGAAGAGTGTTTCTGAAGGAAACGGAGGACAGCATGAATCTGTCCCCAGAGGCGGGCGGCCGCGCTCCCTGCCCCCATCTCTCCCTTCCATGGCAGCTGGGAGATGCACTTGGAGAGGGACGTGTTTCATTCCCACCTCAGAAGCTTGTTTTTTCAGTCTGCAATTAGCACTCAGCACAAAGGCAGCACTCCCCGTGGTGGGCAGCACCCACAACTGACACTGGTTAACGTTTTCCAAAGCATCATAAAAGAGCTGAGAAGAATCAACGTGGATGCCAGGAGGTGGTAACTTCCACACCAAAAAGAGAGCTTTTTACCTCAACTGGTTCTAGCAATCTGTCTGGGCAAGATCTGCATCCATTTAATTTATTTTCTGTGGTAAGATGCTAGCTGGCAATACCTTCCCCAATGCAGAAGATATTTTAAAGGACCAGCTTTTTGGTGCAGTTGTCAATAACTGCAAACAGCTTGTTTTCCGCCAGTCTCTATGGCTATACATACTCAAGAGCATATGAAAGAGCCTTATTGTCTCCCGATAAGATTTGTACCTTGCTGCAGTTTCAGTGAAATCAGCTAAACTTCCCCTAAGCAGTCACAGAGAAGCAAGAGCAGACACAGGAGCAGTAAATCCAAGGTGTCTTGTGCAGTCAGTCAGGCGCTTCTGGAAGTTAACATGGCCATGAATTTCCACAGGGGTAAAACTAAACTGACAGGATTATTGCCGTGAGATTTTGCACCTGGGAAACAGGAGTGGAATCTCTTTTCCTGTGAGCAACTGCTTTGTGCTTTCCACGTAAGTAGAGAAATTTATTTAAGCTTTTTCAGGGTTCTGCACTAAAACACCAAGGTCAGGTGTGTGCCTGGATGAGTTTGCTAATTCGTGTGAGGGAATCTCAGTCCTCTTCACGTGTGTTCCTCCAAGGTACTGCTTGGTTTCTTGGAGAGCAGGATGGAGCACTGCCTTGCACAAAGCAGATGTGATGTATAGTCCCTATGTTAGTGTTTGCATAAATACACTAGCAACTAAAACCCACTGATTACGTTTTCAGAATCATTTGATGCTTTCCTGGGAGCTTGTCCAACCCATTGCAATGGAACTTAAGTGCCCGACTGTGGCCTTGAGCCATAGAACAATTGTATCTAAGTGTGTTATTTTGAAAATTCCCAATGAGGCACTCAAAGTCAAACAATCCTCTTAAATGCTGTCCAACAACCCACTGAGACAGCCCTCAACAAAACCTCATCATGCTTGTGTTAGTTGCCCTGTTAGTAACCTGTATTGCACAGCTTGGCAAAGGAGATCACTCATTTTAAAGCTCATTTGAAGAAACTGATTTATGCCACAAGCTTCAATCAGATGCCAGAGTTCTTTATTGCGCTGGATCTGTGATCACATCTGAAAAATGCCCTATTTGCTTTAGAAAATCAGTTAAGACTACCTGAAAATGTGCTACTTTGACTTACTGTGTAAGTTAAGACACTGTAGGTCAACATTAACTTTGCCCTAATGTCTAAGACCTTTAATATATTGCATATTGCAGAGGAATTTTCTGCATGCTCACTCAAGCATAGTTTACTTAATTTCCTAAGCCCTCAGCCTCAGAAGCTGAGATCTATAGCTCTGCAGAGTGCATTGGAAATACCACACTGAAATGTAAGATACCAGCCTGCTGCTGGCTCTGAGTGTTGAGCACTGTCAGAATGCTCAGTTCTGCATAAAAGATCCAGATATTTCAGATTTAATTTGGAGCATATAAGGTTAGGTCGAGACAAGCTGAGAAACTAGAAATATTTTACTGAAGTGCTGCATGGTTTTGTTCTTACAGCCTCATCCCAGGACTGTGACTCGGTGCTCGTGCTCGTGGAGGAGGGATGGGTACGCGCAGCATCTGCTCTGGAGAGCCAGCTCGGAGCAGGGACTTCTTTCCAGATGTAGCAGCACCTACTGCTGAAGGTGAGAGCTGGGTTGTTTTCTTACCTCAGAGTTTTTCTTTCAGGCTTCAAAACCTCAGGCACCAAGTCAAACCTTCAGGTTTTTCTGTGCCAGAAGCCATACCTTTCTCAAGGGCAAATAGTTTCTGGCTGAAGCACAGGGCTCTCGGAGCTCAGTGGCTCTTCAGTCCAGCACTGGGCACGTGCCATCTGGCCAGTTTTGACAGATTCCCCCTCTTTCTGCCTGACTGTTAAAGAAAAACGAGATGGTGGGCAGCCCTGTGCCCTGCAAAGCAAGTCCTTCACAGTGAATTAAATTCTTGGATAGCTTCAGATCTCACACCTTCCTGTTGGCTTTCTTATTCCAACACAAATTTAAAATAACATATTCCTACACAGATAAGAGATACTGACATGCTGCTTTAACACAGATTTTGTTTGTTATTACTTTCCTATTTAAGAAAACAATAAGACAATCTGATTCTGACACAATCAGACACACAATCTGGTACCATGCAGGGAATTGGCACAGAAGACATTGAAAGAATTTGGCCAGCAAGAAAACTATGAAGAAAAAGAACAACATGAAAACATTTTGCAAAGGGCCTTTAAGGAGAATTGGCATAGTACAGAGAGAAGGGATAGTATAAGGAGGAATAAATGAGGCAGAGTGGTAATGTTGTGTGGCAGGAACCGAGATACCTGCAGTAGTGGTCTGCAAATCAGACAGACCAAGGAAAAGGAAATCACAAGGAATCAGTGCACATGTGGGAGGGAATGGCCAGTACCTGCAATGGAAGAACAAATTAAAAAGCAAATACCATCAAACAATAAACAGGTACCTAACTCAAATTAGAATTGCTTTTAAAAAAATCTTGTGCTGACACTGATGCATAGAACACATCAGTGTGGTGTTCTTTACAATTGTGTCCTGCCCTCTTAATGCAATTACTTTTGACTCCTGTAAATAAAGGGATCACCCAATAGTTCCTTTGAGATCCCAGCTTCATGATTCAGCCCCATCACAGTTTGCTTGAAGGAGCTGATAATACACCTGAAGACACAGAAGCCTTATGCCACAGCTCCTGACCACAGACAGCTCCCCTGCGTGGGTGTCTGCTGCTGCCACACCAGGACTCCTTGCACTCTGCCCTAGGAACAGGCTTGGCCACTACATTCTCATTTTCTAAGAAAAAAGTAAGAGAGGAATCATTCCTTCCATACATTATTTGCTTTCTGTGACTCCACTCCCTGGAGTTTGAGTCATTTTGCATGGACTTGTTCATGTCGAGGAAGAAAAAGAAAATGTGCACTAAAAAAGTAGATTAAAAAACTGAAAAGCAAAGTAAGATCACCAAATGCTGAACTCTAATGCAGGGTGGGTTAGCATGTGCACTTGAAAAGTCTGTGCATATTTGACTTTGTGGGCCTGGCTTTCTTCAAGGATACAGAGCTGTAAGTAATGTAGAAATAAATAATAAACTACACAGCGTTCAGTTCCGGGGCCTGGCCTTGCACTTGGTTTGGGTGCTGGTTTCACCTGGAAGAGGAGCCCAGTGTTGAAGTTCGGAGCAATGAATTTTACACTAACACACTGAGCTGGGGTTCAGGTGAGCTGGTTTGTTTCCTTCTGCTGCCACAGATATTTCTGTGCCTCCTGATCACCCAGCACACGTGTCCCCCCTGCCCCAGCCCCCCTGCTCTCAGCCGTGCCTCCCGTGACCTCGCTGCCCCGCAGCCGTCCCCGCTGCCCCGCACAGGGGCTCCCTCAGGCCAGCCCCGTGGCTGCTCTCCTGCCCAGATCCAGATGAAACAAACCCGAGTTAAGGCTGGAACCTGCCTGCCGTGGATCACCTCCGCTCTGAAGCACACAGAGGGTGCAGACAGGGTGTGGGGCAGCGCTGCCTTTCCTCCTCGCTTGTACACGGGGAGGTGACGGCACATAAACAAATGCACGTTAGAACTGAACTGCTAAGGACCAACAGGAATCAGGATCCATTCTCCAGGTGTCATTTGCTGTGAAGACCCAGTTTGAAAGTTCTTCCTTTGTTCAGCATTCCTCTTCTAAGCACTACCGAGTTTATGCTCAGCCACACTTTCTTGCCAAAATACAGTTTCATTTAACAGAAAGCTCCCTTGATTCTCCCCAGTGAGGAATTCCATCCCAACCAATGTCTGTTCGTACCAGGCGTGCCAGAATTTGCCAGCAAAGCAGAGATCAGCATGGGTTTGCATAACCATTGTATTTTCCATAAGGCAGCCCCCTTAAATCACAACCACATTATAGTGTAAAATATTCCACATGTTCTTCTGCAACCTTCTGGAGGGAGAACTCTGTATTTTTTGTAATTTAATACTCTGTTTCTCAGAAGCATAGTAGAGGCTGAGTTTTAATTACAATACACATAGTGTATCCCTAGGTGAATACCCTTTTCTTAAAACTTTGACAGGGTACATTGCACATTTAAAATTTTCTTTATTTTAATGCACTTTTTCAAGTATGGGTTTTTGGAAAGTGTTCTTAGAAGAAACTTCAGTCCCTTTTCTACCACAAATTATGGAGACTAGTACAAATAATTTTAAAATGTCTTTTACCTCAAGTTTGCACCCACAAAAAATCCAGCATTGGAATGTGTCACTCCAGAAGCCTTGACCTCAGTAATCTAGTAGAAAAAAAAAATTACTCATAAAACTAATTTCAGAATATGTTCATTTTTTAAGTACAGTTCATCATGATGTTCTTCACTACTAAGCACACACAGTCACTATATGGATTTAGAGCACTTCCTCATTTGTTTGATTTTGAATTTGTCTGAATGATTTGTAGAACCTTTAAAAGATATTTCTGAGGCTTTATCTTATCTTTTTGAGTTTTATTGTACTGTTACTGCTCCTATTATACATTTGCTATTTGCAAAGAAAACACAGCATTAGCCCATAATAGGATGTTTAGTCATCAAATCAGTCCTAGAAATAATATAATTATTTAACAGCCAGACACTGCAGTAACATCTGTGTCTGGAAATAAAATAAAATACAAATAAATTTGAATTCATATACAAGAATACACTAAATTGTTCATGTTTCTCTTCTCATTACATCTTTCATTTTTAATCTTAAGACAAATTGATAGTGACCCTAAGCAGACTTAAATAATAACACACACAGTGTCTGCTCAAATCTGGACCCTTAGAATCACAGTCACAGACTGGTTTGAGTTGGAAGGGACCTTTAAAGCTCATCCAGTCCAACCCACTGTGGTGAGCAGGGACATCTTCAACCAGGCCTGGTTCCTCAGACCCCCACCAACCTGACCCTGAATGCTTCCAGGGTTTTCCTCAAAGTTCCCAAACGTTACCTTTGTGCACGCAGTGCTGTACTAGAAATTTCCTGCAGCTTAGAGGGTTCATGTTTAACTTGTAATCCCGACTCCATAAGGACATAATGATTTAGCATTAATTAAAGCATCTAAGAAAATACCATTGTAAGGTTTACCAGCTCAAGAGCTATTGGAGAGCAAGGTGATCATGTATTAAAGTATCTACCAGCTTTTTCCAACACATACTTTCAGTAGAAACGTGCCATTAGCCAAGTTTATCGCTGTTACAAACCACTCAGCAAAACACAAGGAGCCGAAGTACTGACGGTCTCAATCTAAAAGGGAAGAGAAATTGAGCCCCACAAAGCAAACTCGGCAGTCAAGTGTCACCAGCCAGTTTCTGGAGGCTTCACGCCCGAATGCCCCACGATGGCAAAGGTGGCTGCTCCCTGTTCACCAGGGCTGCCTGGTTTGCAATTTGCTCTCGCTGTGGCACAGGGGACCCTGGCGAGACGGCGGCACTGCTGGGCAGGGGGAGCGGGACGGCGGTACCGAGCCCTTTCCGAGCCCTCTCCTCTCTCCTCCTCTCCTCTCTCCTCCTCTCCTCTCCTCCTCTCCTCTCCCTCTCCTCTCCCTCTCCTCTCCCTCTCCTCTCCCTCTCCTCTCCTCTCCCTGTTCTCTTCCTCTTTCTCCCTCTCCTCTCCCTGTCCTCTTCCTCTTCCTCTTCTCCTTCTCCTCTTCCTCTTCTCCCTCTCCTCTCCCCTTCCTCTTCTCTCCCTCTCTTCCTCTTATCTCCTCTTCCTTTCCTTCTCTTCCTCTCCTCTCCCCTCCCTTCCCTCTCCTCTCCTCTCCTTTCCCTCTGCATCTCCCTCCTCTCCTCTCTCTTTCCTCTTCCTCTCTCCTCTCCTTCTCCTCTTCCTCTTCCTCTCCCTCTCCCTCTCCCTCTCCCTCTCCCTCTCCCTCTCCCTCTCCTCCTTCTCTTCTCTCCCTCTCTATCACCTTCCTCTCCCTCTCCTCTTCCTCACTTTCCTCCTCTTTTCTCCCCTCCTCTCCTCTCCCCGACCCGGCTGCGGGGGCACGGTGGTACCGGCAGCTCGTGGGGCGGCCCCGGCCCCCAGTCCCTCGCCCCCCAGCAGCGGGAGGAGGAGCCGGCGGCGGGGGGACGCTCCTGCCCTGCCCCGCGGTAGCGGCCCCGCCGGGAGCTGCGGGGGACCAGCCTCCGCCGCCCGGTGCCCCCTCGGCCCGTGCCGGGCGCAGGCGGGGCCGCAGCCGCAGCCGGTCCCCGGGAGAAGCGGCGGAGGCTCCGGTGCGGGGGGTCCCGGGGCCGCAGCGGCCGGTCCCGCCGCACGGCGGCTCCGCGCGCGGGCTTTGAAATTAGTTAATTGAGCTGGGAATAATTACTGGCAAGAAAGGAGCTGACGTGGTCCGTCCCCGGGAGAAGCTGCCAGCAGATCTGTGTGCGCTCGGCGCAACCAGAGCCCTGGAGCAGCGAGAGCCCGACCCGCAGCTCCCACCTCCGCTCCCTCGGACCGCGCTTACCTGCGAGCTACGGCACCGCACGAAGGAACTGTGAGGATTTCTTTAACACGGCAAACGTGTTAGGTCACCACACGGCTCTGAGCGCTGAGGGGAAACCCCAGAGCTCTGGGGCTGGTTTGCGGGTTGGTTTTTCTTTCAGGTTACAAGATTCTTCTTGTGCTTACAGCTTAGAACCGAGCAGCTCACCGGACGGCACTGTAAACGCGGGTGTTGTTTTCCTTGTAGGAGTCCGTTCCCTCGCTGTTGCAGTGGAGGATGGTGGTGTAGCATTTTCCTGCAGGATGAAGGCAACAGGCAGAGCCTGGTGGCTGGGGACCCTCCTCGGTGCCTGCCTGGCCGCCCTCCCCACCAGCATCGCCTGTCCCAGGCTCTGCGCCTGCTACGTCCCCACCGAGGTGCACTGCACGTTCCGGTACTTCACAGCCATCCCAGCCCGCATCCCTCCCAACGTGGAGCGCATCAATCTGGGGTACGTTTAACAGCGAGGCTTTAAATACTCTGACCAGTTACCTTTCAGCGCTTTGCAAAGCCATGACTAAGAGTTTCCAGATTCAGGGCTAAAAATTAAAATAAATCTAATGAGTTTAGTGTTCTGCAGCATGGAGAGGTGCTGGCAGCCACAGCCAGTGAAGCCCAAGACCTCCAACACTAAGTGGTAATTTTGGGCATCACAGGGCATGTGAGAATTTTCAAAGTTTTGAACTTAAATGAATTATTTTATATTACCTGAACATTTTGCATCTGTAACATGAAATAGAGAGAATTCTTTCTGGGGAAAGATAGTTCAGAGCTCAGACTGGGGGCTGGAACATCAGTATGTGCATTAAAATCTTCAGAGACTCTGATGTGACTTTAGAACGGCACATGATGCTGACCACTGTGCTTTTACCTGTTGGATTTATGGGAAATAACACTCATCTGAATATTTCATCCTCCAAAATGGTTCTGTCCTGTGGGTGGTTAAAGGAACTAGACCCAGGCTCGGCTGGCCTGTTAATGCAGTTTCCAGCCAGTATCCTCTGTCCTACAATCACATGTGGAGACCAATTGGCAATATTTAACTGATCCTTATATCACTTTTGCTACACATAACCTTTGAGTCACCCAGATGTGTATGCAGAAAATGTAAAAGGAAGTTTTCATTGAAGTCTTCCCCCTCATCTCATCTGCCTTCTGCTTCTGAGCAACTCATCCAGACCCCAGCTCCTGACTCCTGACTGCCCTTTCCTCCCACTGATTTTGTCAGTGTGGTCCAGAACTGCTGTACATGGAGTCTCACAAGTACTTTTAGAGGAGCATGGGTTACCTGAGGTGTGGGCCATATGTTTGAGATACATTCATTACTACTACAGAACGTCTGTCTGTCTGACTGGGGAATCAGTCCAACTCGTTGGGCACCACTGGGCACGGGAGGTGTGACTGCAGCACAAGGAGGGCCCCTGCGTTAGCTGATCAGGTCATGCAAGTGCGACAGTCCCCAAGTCAAGGGCATCACAGAGCCCATACTCAGCGTTTGGGGGGCTTACACAACACCTACTAGGACAGCTTAGTGTCACCACTGTCACTGCTCAATGTTAGCTAGGCTTAGGTACGCCCAAAGGTCAAACCTGCTATAGCAGTGTGGTTCTCATGCAAAGGGCTCTCTGATTCATTTCTGGTTTCCCGTGTAAATCCAGCCTGGACTGTCCATCCTGTGTGTGTGCTCACGGGAATCGGGGAGGCTGAGGCTGTGTCTGCAGTAACAAGCTGTGTGCACCACTGAACACCCACGGAGTGGAGATAAAACTTGAGATGTACAACTGAGGAGGGGGGACAGCACAGTCCAGCCAAGGACCGGGGAGGGAGAGCAAGACACCCTGCAGAACCCACCTGCAGCACAGCCTAGGCACAGCCCTCATCATCCCGGCCCAGGAGGAAGGTCACACCCCAGTACCCTTGGGTTTACCTTGTTCTCAGCAGACAGGGAGGGAGGCTCTCTCGTGCTCGTGGTCCTCTGTGACTCTGCAGTGCTGGGAGAGCCCTCCATCAAAAGAGGCATCAATGTCTCGCCAAGCTCTGCTGTTACAGGAGCTCCTTGTCCTGCATTGACACCCCAAACTGGCATTCTTGCCTGCAGGTTTTTGCAGTTCCTTCATTCTTTTCTCAGCCCACTCTGAACGCAGCCTTCAGAAAGCTGCCCTGCAAAAGTTACCAAAGTTTGTGCTCATACGAAGGAATGACTTAAAATTGCATCTCAGCCCCTCGAGCGCTGGCTACCTTTATGTGTTTCCAGAAAGGTGGGGTTTTGCTTTGGTTTGTTTGTTTGTTTTAAAACTGGTGAAGGTTTGCTGTCTGCCTAAAGCCAGGTCTGAACGGTTTGTTACAGCTACAACAGCTTGCTTAAACTGAGGGAAACAGATTTTTCTGGCCTGGAGAAACTGGAGCTGCTGATGCTGCACAGCAATGAGATAAATACAATCCCTGACAAAGTGTTCAGTGATTTGTATTCATTACAGGTAAGAACTAAATGACCTAATCTTAACTTTTGTTATGACTCTTAAACAAGCTGCAGTAATACTGATAAATGGCAGCAGACCAGCAGTCTGGGGCATTTTGGTTTCCTGTTTCTTACTTTATCCATGTGGAAGTCAAGGGCTTTCAAGATCCAGTATCCTAATGGGACTTGCCTTTCCTTCCCAGGTGGGCACTCAGGTGCGGTTTAAAGAGTGGGACAAACATATCAGCAATATCTGAACAGGCAACTGCAGTTGAAACTCTTGCACAAGAGGGAAACATTGCAGATCTCCCAGTACTGCATCTGTGCTAGGAAATCTGTCTTTAGTTAATTTTTTAGTCAGTTTTTATTTTTGAGGATTGTTTTCCATCCAGATTTCCCTCTCCCTTCAGTCCAGTCCTGTCCCTTTCTATCCTTCATTTAAAAAAAGGCTCCAGCTGAACAGAAACTGAATATATTACATACAAACATTTTAATGCTTTAGAAAAAATACAGTTCCTTAGGTTTATAATATATATTTGTGGACTTCTATAATGCATTATTTGATGCCTCTTTAACTGAAATATTACCTATTTCTAAAACATTACCTACATTTATGTATATTGTAAAGATTAGCAAATGTAAGGTGTCCTACAGGGACTCTGGAGCTATCTCAGTATCTCACTGTGCCATGTAGATACTCAGATATAAAGCAGTACTTACATGATTATTTAGGAACAACTATTCCCAACTAATTTGATGTGCAGGTAACACTTATTCTCCAGTTAAATTTCCATCTAGAGCTGTCATCAGCTGCTGTAGAGAAGTAATAAAGTTGGAGCTGTGATGAACTAAGAACACAAGAGACCTGAACTGCTCCGACAGCAAACCTGGCATTGGCTCAGCTGCTGGTTTCAGAGGATTAGGGGGCTGGGGTGGGGGGAAAGGCAGGAACCAGATGAGCTTTGGAGCAAAGAGAGCTCCAGGTTTCCTTAACCCCCAGAAAGGGTCGTGCTGTGCCTGAAAGCTAGCTCGTGAGCTCCTTCCAACTGGCTTCATGAACTAAGCTTTGTGGGGTCCTATAAGCTTTTCCTCCCTTACCAACAAGCGAGATGGCAGCACAATTGCAGACAGTTTTAGTGGAATTATATTTGGCAAATGAAATAAAATTGCACATTATTGTGATTTTATTCTGTTTTCCTCACTAATTTTCAAAATACAGAATTCTTGACTGTAACAGCATCATTCTAACAGGAAAAGTGACAACAAAAGGGCTGTCCTGGGTACCATATCTAACACTTCAGCAGTGTGCCAGATTTGTTCCTCTCACAGTTATGAATTTGAGGTTTAACCTGCCAGCAACCAAACGGCACCTGGGAGCTGAGTGTTGGCAGGTCCCCACCTCACGTGACACAAACCCTGCAGCCAGGACCACGCTCTGCAGTTCTGCTGCTTGAACGTCAAACGACATCGAGTGCTGCCAAAAACCACTGCCACAGCTTGGGGGGCACCCTTCTGCTCACCCTTTCCATAAGTGTGGTTTAATTGGGATTTTTCTGAATGAGAAGTAAGCATTGCTTTATTTTATTTTTTAATCACTGCATTTTGTAAGTGTGACTGCAGAAGTGTCACTCTGATGGACTGTTGGAACAAGAAAGCATCCTTGTAGTCCTGAGCTAACATTGCATTCAAAAAGAATTCCTCCTACTCATTTTTTTTCCAATCACTCTCATTACTGGTCTGTTGAAGTACTTTCATTTTGCAGAGTAACCATCAATCAACGTTTGTTAGGAGTCTTGTAAGGATATAACATGGGTTAACATTATACACTTGTTACTTTTTCATCAACAGGTCTTAAAAATGAGCTATAACAAGGTCAGAGCACTGCAGCAGGATGCGTTTTATGGTCTAAAGAGCTTGGTACGGTTACACATGGACCACAATGAAATTGAATTTGTAAATCCCAACGTTTTCTATGGACTCACATCACTGAGGTTGGTCCACTTGGAAGGAAATTTACTTAAGCAGCTTCATCCAGATACGTTTGTCACCTTGTGCTATAGCCGAATATTTAAGATATCCTTCCTGAAGCACATATATTTGTCTGACAATGCGCTGACTTCACTACCACAAGAAATGTTCTCCTACATGTCTGAGCTGGAGAGCATTTACCTTCATGGAAACCCGTGGTCCTGTGATTGCAATCTACAGTGGTTTGCAGAATGGGCAAAACAGAGACCAGGTGAGCTGAAGGCTTTGTTTATGCTTTTCCATCACGTTACAGCATCTTATTCTTTCTGATAAAGGTAATTGTCCTTTGTTTATTTACTTATTATCCCAGAAAAGACTGGAAGACAGGATTTTTGTAGGTGCATGCAACCAGGATAAACAGATTAATACCATTCAGTTTCCAGGTTAAATGAGTCCAGTGGTCTTAATCCATTCCATGTACCACAGCAGAATCCAGCTTGCATGGTGCAAAACCTCTGGGACAGAAGGACACCACACTGTGCTGCAACAGCAGCGGTCCTTCAGCAGCTGCAGCAGAGGAAATTCACAGGTTTTCTTAGGTTACTTAAGTTTTTATGGGTTAATTCAAGATAAACTTTGTTAATAATTTACTCAAGAGAACAACTTGCTGGTAGCTATTTGTCTTTATTAATACTAAGAAGTGTATCACAAAAACTTACTGCATTTTCCTTCCCTTCAGATGTTATAAAGTGCAAAAAAGACAGAAGTTCTGGTGCTCAGCAATGCCCAGTTTGTGCTAGTCCCAAAAATCATAAAGGGAAAAGCTTAGTGGAGATTCCTTCTGCATCTTTAACCTGCTCTAAGCCAGCCATACAGGACTCCCTGAAACTTAAAAACCTCACAGTGCCAGATGACGGGGATTTCAGTTCCGTGTCTCCCAAGGACTTCATAGCTCCTATCGGATCCATGGTTTTGAACATGACTGACCAAGCAGGAAGTCAAGGCAACTTGGTTTGCAACATCCAAAAACCTAAAGAAACGTCTCCCATCTCACTTGACAAAGAGGGCGACAGCACAGTGCTCAGAACATCACTCTCAGCACTTCTGGTGTGCGGCGTTGGTGACGATCACATCCAGCAGCTGTGGAGCATACTGGCACTGTACAGCAGCTCTCCCTTAACACTGGAAAGGAGCAGCCCAGCACCTGACGTGCCTGTTCACAAATACAAACAAATCTGCTCTGAAAAGGACGAGCTTTTTACCAACATCGAGGCTGAACTGAGAGCTGAGCCATCTTGGCTACTGCAAAGCAAAGTGGCACTGCAGCTGGACAGGACAGCGAGCACGCTGAACACGTTGCACATCCAGTACTTCACGGATGCTCGGATTATTTTGCCCAGTGCTGACAAAAAGCAGGTGAGAAATGACTGGACCATCATCTCCAGGGACAACAGCACACAAACAGAGCACACCGTTCTGGTCGGGGGGAGCGTGGAACTGGAGTGCCAGGCAGTGGGAGAACCAGCTCCTGCAATAGAGTGGATATTGGCTGATGGAAGCAAAGTTCGAGCTCCTTATATCAGTGAGGATGGAAGAATCGTGGTGGTTAAAGCTGGAACACTCACGTTACGGACAGCTGACACTTTTGACACTGGGCTTTACCACTGCATAGGCACAAACCACAACGATGCAGACACTCTCACGTTCAGAATCACTGTGGTCGACCCTCACGTGGATCACGACAGTGTGAACGGAGCCCAGCTTGCAGTGTCTGCTGGCAGCACACTCTACCTCCCCTGTACATCCACCGCTGTCCCAGAGGCTGCCATCAGCTGGGTGTTACCTCAGCACACAATTCTCCATCATTCTGCAAGAAACAAACAGATTTTTGACAACGGTACCTTGAGAATACAGGGGGTAACAGAGCGAGACGGTGGCTACTTTAGATGTGTTGCAGCCAACCAGTATGGTGTTGATCTTCTGGTTTTCCAAGTGCTAGTTAGAAAGAATGAAACCACTCTAAAGAAAAAGCAGGCAGCTGTGGGAGAATGGGAAGAGGGTGACGGCTCTGGCAATGCAGTGCTGGCCCCTCCTGCAACACGGGACCATCCTTCAGCTCCCGTAGCTACCTTGGCAGTGAATCGGGAACCTGCTGCCTCAGCAGCCAGGAGTCAGGTCACACAGAGTGCACATCAAAGGACCAGTGACAGGAAAATGCCTTACAGACACCACAGGGACAAAATAAGCAGGCGGTTCAGGGGACACAGAAGACAGTTTGTCTCCTCAGCCAGGAGAGCTGACCCACAGCGCTGGGCAGCCTTTCTGGAAAAAACAAAGAGGAACTCGACATCGACAGAAAAACGAGCAGAAGTTGCAACAAAACCACCCATTCAAGCCCGTGAGGTCTCAGAAATACCAGGGGATGAGGAGGAGGCATCTGGTGATCTCGTATCTCCAGAAGAAGAATTCATGATACCAGTAACGGAGAGAGCCGCCGTATCCGCTCTGGGGAGGGCACTGGGAAGCGTGATAACTGCGGGGCCTGGGATGCCCACCAGCACCAGCCCTGCTGCTAGAAAAGCCCCTGTCCTGGTGGCAGAGGCTGTAACTCCCCTACCCTCTCCTTTTTCACAGTCTGTGTCATCTGACAGCAGGAGGCAACAGACATATCTAAACCCTGCAGTTACAAACTCATGGGAAGGACCTGATCTAAGTCAAGTATCAGCAAATGGTATAAACCAGTCAGCTGTGTCACACGGAGCCAGCAGAACACCCACACCCTTCCCTGCTGGGCAGAGGTTGGTGTATTCTGGGGGAAGTAACAACCAGCATTTAAAACCTGCATCTAGGACACCCATGACAGATGCCACAGACACCAGCGAGCCTGTCACTTCCCAAGGTGCAGTGGACAAGCCACGTGTTTTCACTGAGGCTATTGACAAGATTTCTACCCAAACAGATCATCAGATATCTGCAGGGACAGTCAGTGAACCAAGTCCTCAATTGGGTCACATTTATTTTCATAGTACTGAGAAACAAGTAACTCCTAAGCCACCACTGGACTCAACTATGGTTACTCATCAGCAAATTCAGGATGTGACAACTCGTGCACCCCAGGCCCAGCAGCAATATGGAAGACGAAGGAAAATTTCTGGTAGGAGACGAATTGTTAGACCAGGACGTGTTCCAAGTGTGAAAGAGCCCAGATACAACTTTGGGAGGCCAGGATCTGTCAGAGGAAGTACAGCTGTGGCTGCAGATGTTCAACTGAAAATGAAATATGTATCAAATTTACCAACCTTAAATAATTTAAGCAGCTCCACTGACCCACTTAGCCCAGAAGCACCTCTGTCCTCCCCCTCCACCATGAATATGCCACTGGAGCACACAGCAGGTACTCATCAAAACACAGCATTCCTCAGGGAAGAGCAAAACAAAGCTAGCACAAGGCAAAAAGCTACTACAGGAGTCATGCCTTTAATTACAAAAGGCACCCAAGATACTCCTCAGTGGAAATTAGAGACCAGTGCTCCATTTCAGACAAATACTGATGGAGTCCAACCTTCTAGTACCAGACAACCAACAGCAGCAATCCACACAGCTCACATGGTGAGAGAAATCACACATACTATGAGCACCAAGATATCTTCTGCCCTTGAATCAGTCTCACCCAGCAGTAAGCCTAGAACCTCTGAAAAAAATTCCCAAAGAGGAAAGATTACTTGGGAACATCTCATTGGAAATGGTGCACAAAAAGAGGTCCTTCTTCAGAAGCTGCCAACACAACAGAGAGATCCGCTTCTACCAGCAGAGGTATCGACCGTGCTTCCCACAGCTGCAGCAGCATCACCTGTGTCCAAAATGTCTCCTTTGCACCTGACACCTATTTCAGGAGGTGGGAACCAGAGCAGTGGTTTCTTGTCTTTAACCAAACCCGTTCGTTACGGCATTGGTAAGTCAGGGGAACACCTTCCTACTGCAAAACCACAGCCCAACTCTCACCCTGCAACTAGCACAGCCGAAGAGAGAGATGTAACAGGTCTGAAGCCAACAGTTGTACCTGTTATTACTCCTCACACTGACACCAAAACCACCAGAAGTAAAACATTCAGAGTGGGAAGAAAGAGAGGTCAGAGGAGGAGGAGGCCCCCTAAAACATGGACTGCAGAAGGAATGACTGCAGGCCACGGCAGGGGAGCAGCTCTGTCGGTGGGCACAGCCACGCCTGGCCTGGCGACAGCCGAATCATCAGCTCTGCCCGCGAGCCTCACGTCTGCAGAGCCTCCCTCCGAGAGCGTCACCGCGGTCTCAGCGGCAGGAACAGCAGCGCTGCGGGTCCTGGACACACCAGAGGCACCTCAGCACGTGCCCACGGCAGCCACGCAGACACCACTGTCCCCTGTCACACGGAGGAACGTCCAGTCACCCATGCTACCACCCAACAGTCGCCTTGCTCAGAGCCCCACCACTGCGCCCCAGACCACACCACTGCGGTCAAAGCCTGTCAGCACCACAGCCTGTGCAACATCGGGGTCAGAACCTGCTCAGCAGATCAAAGCCACTGTGACAGCAGGTCAGGAAGCACATCTGGAAATGGAAGAGAGTGTCACCCAGGAAAACCACACTGCACAGCCCACGTTCCCCGGAAGAACTGAGTCAAGTGCCAGAACTCCTGCTGCCCCCACAGACATCTCTCCTCCCGGCGCTCGCCATCCCACCCCAGCGCCAGCCCTAACTGCGGCTGTGCCGCCTGCACGTGCTGCGAGAACCACTCCGCTTCCGTGGGGGGGAACCCAGCTCTGGCAGAAGCCCTCTGCTCAAGTCACAGAGAGGAGCAACACAGTAAGGGTCACCACACCGACCGTGCCAAAGCCATCACCAGTCGCCACTCCGCACGCTCCGCTGTGGGGAAGGGACAAGGGCAGTTCTGTCAAAGGCTGGTCTGGAAAGAGACAACAAGGACAAGACACTACCACCAACAACCCGACAGCCTCGGGCTCTCAGAGCAGAAATCATTCTGCAAAGCCCAGAATAGCTGGAGGAAAAGTAGCTGCTTTTACTGTGCTCGCTAATTCAGATGCTTTTATTCCTTGTGAAGCTACTGGTAACCCCCACCCAACAATACAGTGGGCCAAGATACTGTCAGGTACGCTTGGTAAACCTCTCCAGAATCCACCTTCCATCATAGTCTTGTGATCTGGCAGATGTTCTGTGTGCCAAGAGCAAGTACTGCTTCATTTAGGAGTACTGTGAAATATCAGTGAAAAGCTGAACTTACAGTGAAAAAGACACTTGCTGGAGTGTCTCACTGCTAATTATGAAACTCTTCTTTAGGGAAATAAGAAAAAAATATAATCTCTAGTTAAGCAGAATTCTGTGCTTATTGTGAGAAGATTTGGGTATTTATTTTGTTACCTGCTGTTTCAGAACAGTGAGGCAAGTGAAAGGGAAAATCTCTCTGTGGTAACCATCACATCAGGTTAAAGCTGTGTGAAAGCATTTCTGAATGCGCAAAGCCCCGTCTGCTTTATCCAAACTTTGCTCTACTGAGGACTAAGGTTTGGTTTTATTTAGAGCTTTGTCACTGTATATGCAAAATACTCGTCTCTTTCTCTTCCTTGTCACTCGTGTCTTGGTTATTTGGGCAGAGCAGACCAGGACAGGGAAAGTGTTTTCAGGGACTGAGTAAGCAGCAGCAGAGAGGCTCTGACGCGCTGTGTTTGCTCCCGCAGGCGCCGGTGCTCCGGAAAGCCGAGGTGACGGCCGCTGGACGGTGTTTGCCAACGGCACGCTCTCCATCGCCCGGGCGGGCCTGCAGGACCGCGGGCAGTACCTGTGCGCCGCCACCAACCCGCACGGCACGGCGCAGCTCCTGGTCACCTTGTCGGTGGTGGCCTACCCGCCCCGCATCGCCGGTGGCAAGCGGCAGCTCCTCACCGCTCACTCCGGAAAGCCGGTGGCAGTGAGGTGCAGAGCTGAGGGCCGACCTCCCCCCACCGTCTCGTGGGTTCTAGCGAATAAGACACAGGTCTCCGACTCTTCCTTGGGAAACAGCAAAGCTCACGTGGAACCAGACGGCACTTTAATCATCAGGGAAGTCACAGTTTACGACAGGGGCCTCTACACGTGCACGGCCAGGAACCCAGCGGGCACCGACTCCCTGGCTGTGAGGCTGCAGGTCATCGCAGCGCCTCCCGCCATTCTGGAACAGAAGAGACAACGCGTTGAAGGGACGATGGGGGAAAATCTGAGCCTCCCTTGCACCGTGGAAGGGAATCCTCAGCCCACTGTCCACTGGGTCCTCTTTGATGGCACGGTGGTGAAGCCTCTGCAGCTTGTGAACGCAAAGCTGTTCCTGTTCTCCAACGGCACGCTCCACCTCAGCAACCTCGCCCCTTCCGACAGCGGGAACTACGAGTGCATAGCCACGAGCTCGACTGGCTCGGAAAGGAGAGTGGTGAGCCTCGTGGTGGAACACAGAGACACGCTTCCAAAAATAGCCACGGCCTCTCAAGAAGTGACTCAGCTGAATTTTGGGGATAGGCTGCTTCTGAACTGCACAGCAACCGGGGAGCCACAGCCCAGGATCATCTGGAGGTTACCGTCCAAGGCAGTTGTTGACCAGTGGCACAGGTAGGAGTCTTCCCCCCACCTTTGAAATGTCAAACACTGTCTTCCCTGGTGCTTGTATGAGACAGCGTTACATCACTGAAACAACACACTGTGAACTAAATTAGCTTTTAAATGTTCACAGTGGTGAAACGTCTGCGGTGATGGCTCGTTATTACACATCTAATAACAGACCTCACTGATGGTCAAAAGTGGGTGAGGTCTTCCCAAAATGGATACAAGTCTTGTCTGAATTAAGAACACTGATGTTAATCAAACATCACTGACTGAATTTTGTCTATTTTATAAGGAGGAAAGGTTATTTACAAGAGATTTGCTGGGTCTGCAGATGATGTGGACACAGTGCCTTTGGCCAAAGCTCTGTATCGTATCGTGCTGTTAATGCTGTTGGTCACTTCCAGTGCTCAACACTCACCCTCAGCGTTTTGTTCCATAATTCTTTTCCTCTTTCTCCCCCCACAACAGAATGGGAAGTCGAATCCACGTCTACCCCAATGGATCCTTGGTTATCGAGGCGGTTACTGAAAAGGATGCAGGTGACTATTTGTGCGTCGCAAGAAACAAGATGGGAGATGATCTGATCCTGATGAAGGTCAGCATCACAATGAAACCAGCCAAGATCGACCAGAAACAGTATTTCAAGAAACTGGTGCCATATGGAAAAGATGTCAAAGTGGACTGCAAGGCCTCTGGGTCACCCGCACCAGAAATATCCTGGAGTTTGCCAGACGGGACGGTGATCAACAATGCCATGCTGGCAGATGACAGCGGACACAGGTCTCGCAGATACGTCCTCTTTGACAACGGAACGCTCTATCTCAACAAAGTTGGAGCAACAGAAGGAGGAGATTATACCTGCTACGCTCAAAACACGCTGGGAAGAGATGAAATGAAGATACACATCACGGTCGTCACGGCAGCCCCTCAGATCAAGCACAATTACAAGACGCATGTTAAAGTGAAAGCTGGAGATACAGCATTACTGGACTGTGAAGCCACTGGAGAACCCAAGCCAAAAACATTCTGGTTGCTGCCTTCCAGTGACATGATCTCCTCGTCAACAGCCAGACACCTCCTGCACCTCAATGGTTCTCTGTCAGTCAGCCCAGCCAAGCTGCTAGATGCGGGGGAGTACATGTGTGTTGCCCGAAATCCTGGAGGGGACGACACAAAACTGTACAAACTGGACGTTGTTGCTAAACCACCCATCATAAATGGTTTATACAGGAACAAAACCATCATGAAAGTGACGGCAGTGAGGCATTCAAAGAAACAGATTGACTGTAGGGCAGAAGGGACCCCGGCCCCTCAGGTTATGTGGATCATGCCAGATAACATTTTCCTGACAGCTCCGTACTACGGGAGCAGGATTGTCGTGCACAAGAACGGAACACTTGAGATTCGGAACTTAAGGACCTCTGACACAGCGGATTTCATCTGTGTGGCACGGAACGACGGGGGAGAGAGTATGCTGGTGGTGCAGCTGGAAGTGTTAGAAATGCTCAGGAGACCGATGTTTAAAAACCCATTCAATGAAAAAATAATAGCAAAACCTGGAGGAACGACCACACTGAATTGTTCTGTGGATGGAAACCCTCCACCGGCCATAAGCTGGATGTTGCCTAATGGCACGTGGTTTTCCAGCGGCATCCAGACTTCCCAGTTTCTGACTGGAAGCAATGGTACCCTCACCATCTACAACCCCAACAGAGACAAGGCCGGGAAGTATCGCTGCGCGGCCAGGAACCAGGTTGGCTACATCGAAAAGCTGATCATCGTGGAGGTTGGCCAGAAGCCCAAGATTCTCACTCACTCGCTGGGGCCAGTGAAGGGCGTTAGTGGGGAGCCCCTCTCGCTTCACTGCCTGGCTGAGGGGAACCCCAAACCAAGGACAGCGTGGACCCTGCCGGGTGGGCTCGTGCTGGATCGACCGCAGATCAACCAGAAACACGTCCTGCTGGAAAACGGGACCCTGGTGATACGAGAAGCCACCGTTCACGACAGAGGAAGCTACGTGTGTAAGGCCCACAACGATGCTGGGGATGCCTCTGTAACTGTTCCTGTCGCCATTGTCGCCTATCCCCCGCGCATTGTCACCAGGCCCCCGCAGACCGTACGTGCCGTGCCTGGCGCAGCAGTTCAGCTCCACTGCATAGCGCTGGGAATACCCAAACCAGAAATTACCTGGGAGCTACCTGACCACTCGCTACTCTCCACAGCTCACCGAGCCCAAGCGTCTGGGAGCAAACTGCTTCATCCCCACGGGACATTACTCATCCAGAATCCCCAGCCCGCAGACTCCGGCGCGTACAAGTGCACGGCCAAGAACCACCTTGGCAGTGATTTCACAGGGACATACGTTCATGTCATGTGAAGTAAGAAATACAGCGTGAAGGACTGTTAACAAAGTCTGCAGCTGCATTGAGTTCATTCTTGGAGCCAGTTTAAGCAAAGGCAGCCACAGGCATGTCAGTGCCTAAATACACTCACAGTGCTCAGCCCCCAGTGACCGTGCAAAGAACAGAGGGGAAAGGCTTGGACAGAATTAGAACTGGCATAATTATCTACCCTTGGTTCTTTCAGTGATTAAACACACTTAAATAAAAACAAACACGATGCACTTCTGCTCTGCCAGCAAACACTGAATATCAAACAAAACTACTTTCTGGAAATGTACCTAGAGATCTTCAGTGAAGGACAGACTTTTTCCTATCAGTTTAGTACTGGCCACCTTGTATGACTGTCCTGAGCGTGGATCACGTAACTCAAGGGTATCTGAGAACCAAAGAGCAGATTTCATGGTGATGCAGATTATCTTCTTGATATGTTTGAATATTTAGTATGTTTTTTAAATAAAAAATCCATGGTGAAACAAGCAGTGAAGCATTTCTAATAACACAGCTGTGCTTCACACAGTCTTTTTTGCAGAACTTTGGGATGACACAAACAGAACAACTCTGTTCTCATTTTTAAACGAGAGAGTAAGCTCTGTTTAGTGCTGTTCAGAAGAAGTGTGCAGACCACTCGTAGAAACAGTCCGGCTCGGTGTCATCTTCCTATTGTCACAAAAGCATTTTGAAAAAATGTCTCACTAGAAAGCAATTGCATTGTTTTGCATATACACTTACAATTCTGATTCCTCAATCCAGTAGGTAAAAGTCTAAGCAGCAACCTTCTGTACTTGGGGGAAAACGCCTTCACCATGGCAGGAAATCGTTACCTGCACATCGTACACTAACAAAACCAAAAACCAACAGACAGACTAACTCCTAAATTACATAAAATAGTGATAAATTTATTCTGTTTTTTCAACTCTGATATGAGCAAAATTATGACTTATATGAACAGGTCTGCATAACAATGATCTGCCTGGAGTAATTTTGGTTTATAGTTTCCTTGTGGTGTTGCACCCAGCTGATAACACAGAATGCATTACCCCACCGAATCGCACCCCACGACCAGACCCCAGCCCGGAACGGGAGACACTCACCGCGCAGCGGACACGGGCAACGGGAGCCCCTCACCGGGGCGACGGCAGCAGCACGCGCGGTCGGCGGCGGCAGCGCTGACACCGCAGAAAGGCTCCCCTGGCTTTTCCACCCTCCCCCGGGGAAACCGGAGGGAGATTCGTTACCGACGGCGCCGAGGGGGGCGCGGAGGGAGATCGGCTTCGGCTTCGGCTTCCACGGGCTCTGCCAGGACGGGGAGGTTTCCCTGCGCGAGCAGAGCAAAACCTGTCTGGAAAGCTCAGCCCTCGCTAGGACGTCGTGCGCTCCTTCAGAACTTCCTCTCAAAAAGACCAAATATGAAACGCTGCTACTTCTGGAAGGTTTATTAACGTTACGTTGTGGCTTTGAATATAAATTTTAAGAAGTTCTAATACAAGCAATAAACCCACTTCAGCACCTTCTTACCACAATGAGAGCAAGAGAAAATCGGTACTTTAAACGAGGAACTTTATAAAGTGCATATGAAAATTACAGTCAAATAAACACAATTTAAACTGATGCTTGTTCTATTGACAAAGAAAGAGGTGAACAATTTAATGAACAAATTAACTTTTATGCCAAAATGAGAAGTGCCTTTCAGTTCAGTAGTTTGGTCCAGTGCAGTTCTTTTTAAAAAAACAAAACAAAACAAAGATAAAAAAAAAACTCCAAAAAAACCAACAAAGTGTTTCCAACAAATAAATAGTTCCAGCATTCTTTGTCCTCTTTAAAAGTAACAGGACCTAAAAAGCACCAAATTCATAAAATCAGCAATAACATTCCTCAAACAGGCCCACAAGTCCATACATTTAAATCCAGTTAAACACAAAAAAAATCCCCAAACCCAATAAACCCACCTTGGTACATATTCACATCAACTGCAGCACAAAAAGTAATTATCGAAATAATAAGAGAGGAAAACTAAAGTTTGCTTTCTAGCAATAACTAGTGCATTGAATGTTGAATGTTCTGTTCTTCAGTGCAAACGTGACGTGACGTCTCCCTTCCGTCTCCCGTCTAGAAGGGCGGCGGGTGCCCGTACTGGTTCACTCCGGGTTGTGGCTGGTTACCTGGGTGAGAAGCAAAGGGAAGGGGTTGTGCCCCCGACGCTACAGGAACACAGAGAAACACCTGTACTCCATGCAGCCAACAGCCAGTGCGTCCCTCACGCACCTCTGCAGCGCACACAAGAGGTGCTCACTTCCCCGGGGACTTTGCCTGCGGGAGGACCATAGAAATTTGGGGTAGAAAACACACAAACACACAGCAAATTGTGACTGGGCCACCTGCCCAGTGACTTGGGCTTTGCTGGAGACCAACAGGAACCGTGGGATGCACCAGCACCAGGATTTTGGTATTCCATCACTGGTGGGACGGGTAAGCCGCTGCTGGGAGGTAAATGACTTACAAGTATCGATGGCAGCACTGGAACAGGCAGAGCACTTCCAGAAAGGTAATTCCACACCCAAACACCCCGACAGATTTCTGTGCACACACACTTACTAGAGAGCTGCTTCTGGAGCTGCCTGACCAGCGCCGCTGTCTGCTGCTGCTGCTGCGTCTGCTGCAAGCCTTGCCTCGGGAACTGCAGAGGAAACGGGACAGATAGAGGCACAGCACCAGCCACACGCTGGGTCACCGCGGCCGCGCTCGGCCGTGCTGCCCTGGGAGCTGCGGGCAGAGCCGGCCAGGGGACAGCAGATGGCAGGCGGGCAGGTGTGTCCCCACAGCCGGTCCTGCCCGGATTCATTAACAGCACAGGAAGGACACACGGAGCCCACCTAGAACTTACAGAACATTTATTCTCTTCATTCCCTGAAATCTCACACATTTCCCATTGCATTACAGGTGTCACTTGTGTCCAGGCGGACACAAGGGACAGAGTCAGCCTGTCCACCTCTGGCGAGGCCAGTAGTCATCCTGCACGTCCCTCTGAGCAGCTTTACTGTCTGCATTGTTCCCAGACAAGGCAAATCAAAACAGCAAACAAAAATTAACATTTTTAAACACTTACATGTGGTTGAAGTACAACGGTCAAAAGAAACTTCTCAAAAAATATCCTTCCCAGGGCAACGGCACTTCAGAGAGAAAGGATGAGCAGAAGGCAGAGGCTGGTCACTGCACTGTGTACCTGCTGCAGGGTGGCAGCTGCACACTCAGTTCCTGGCTCCAGGGAGCAGGAGATGGATTGGTGCCCAGCCAGCTGGGCCAGCTCCTCCTCGGAGCAAAATCGCTCTGATCCTGACCCGGCAGTAACTGCACTATTGGCAGTGATGGTGACTTGGTAAACTCATCCATTAAGCTATAAAAGGCTCCAATTCAGCAAAAAAAGAGTATCTCAAAAGTGATTCTGCTGCTGCTGTTGTCTTCATGCAGTTCTGTTTTATGACTAACTAGTTTAAATTAAAAGGATCTTCAAACAATAAACCCCATTTTCTCCCCAGCCTGTTAGCAGGACAATGTGAAAATCAAAGTCCCGAAGTCACTGACGGTGACACGACTGAAGGCAGCGACTGGAGTTTGGCAGCAGTGGAGCCACCAGTGCCCACAGCCGACACCAGAGGGAGCGGAGGGAGCGTGGATGCTGGCACGGCACGGCACAGCACAGCACCAGCATGGCAAGGGGGGCAATGCCAACCACCCACACCTCACACTTCCCAGCGAACGCTTCTCTTAGTGTGACAGCAAAACCAGTTCCACAAACAGCCTCCATCGTATCCACTACCCTGCCCTCACCTCAAAATATCACAGAGGCAGAAAAACCCTCCAATGTGAGTGCAGCAGCAGCAGCAGCTGCTGCAGATTTCTCAGCAAGCTTTTGAAGTCAGCAAGGGCTATTCATTCCCATATATATGACATGATCTATTAATTAGGATAACACTCATAAAAACGCCTGGCACAGCAAGCATAAAAAGGAAAATTCCATTTCTGCAGCAGGAAGGTGTTAATTTACCTCAGCCTGCTGCTTTGGGACTAATAGGTGTCTTTTTAGACCCCCAGGAAAAAAAAGGTCCCTGACTTTCAGTGGGACTTACAGTGCTTGGCTCTGCATCAGAGTTTCAAAACAGTCATTTATTTATGCTGCACTAGGGGTAAGACTGAGGATGACTTAAAGCATCTCATTGTTTTCCCCCTCTGAATTCACACAGAAAGACTGAAGGCAGTTAGTCTGGGCAGTCACACTACTGGGGATGGAAGAGAGTTGTACAGAATTAGAAAGCACCAGCACCCATTTGTAATTACATCCCCACATAATTCCCTAAAGAACTGCTGTATTTGCACGGTTTGGGATATTAACCATTAAAGTCAATGCTGCTAAGCGTAACTTCAAAGATATGTTGAAATGAGGCATTTGAACTTTTCCTACACACACACAAATCTTTTTTCAGCCAAAATGATGTCATCATTGGCCCAACTTTGGTATCAGTGCTGACTGAGCTGGTGAACGAGCCACGACAGCGCAGGAGGCAGCGAGTACCCCAGTCCTGGAAGGAGCATCTCAAGCGCGCTGTGGCAGAGGCGCAGGGGACATGCAGGGCAGTGCACCAGCCCTCCTCGCCAAGGTGTGTGCTCAAACCTGCTCTTGCCTCCCCATCGGTGGTCAGCAGTGAGGTGACCTCCAGTGACACCTCAGTGCACGCATAACCCACCTCCTGCCACGTTTCAGCGAGATGGACACAGTTACGTGGTCTTCTCTGGACAGATGCCACCTTCCTCGGAGCCAGCCCAGAGCAGCCCGTCCGCACCGCCGGCTGCTGAGCCCCAGCTCACACCGGTCTCAGGGCCAGGGCTGGGGCCAGCTCAGGACGTGGGCAAGGGGAGCCCGTCACCGCCAGCACCGGGCAGACACCGTATGGCGTTCAGAGCAATGGGGGTCCGGCACTGCAGGCACCACGGTGTCAGCACCAGCAGGCAGAGAGTGACACGGGGAGGCTTTACACAAACCCCCTCCCCAGACTGCCCCACTGCCCATCTCCATAAGGGACAAACCCCACCCTGTCGCCACCCCCACGCCTCCCCAGAATGCCCGGCAGTCACCTCTGCTTACCAAGGGCTGCTGCGGCTGCACGAGCTGGAGACCAAGCGCCTGCTGCTGCCCCGGCTGCTGCTGCTGCTGCAACTGGAAGAAGACGGGCGTTGGAACAGGCGAGAGGCCGGGCACGCTGCCGGGGAACACCGCGAGCCAGGAGCACGGCTGCTCTGGGCTGGAGGCCAGCACAGCACCTGGGCTCAGGCACAGCACCGGCCACTGAAGGCCCCGTTTGGGAGATAAACCTCCCAGCTCCACACCTTCATCGTCAGCCACACAAGGCTGACAAGGAGCATTGTTAATAGACAAAAAAATACTCAAAAGCTGGTATATTTAGCTTACTGTAACATCAAAACATTGAGACAGAATACATTATCGTCCGACAAGAACTGGCACAGGTAGCTATTGCATTCAAATGAAAACATTAAAATAATTCCAACCATCAAAGGGCCACAGGCAGGGTTCTGAAAGTCATTTACCTCCCCTGTTCCACGCCCCACACATTTAGCTGATAGACTGATACTCCAAATTAAAAATATATTGTCGAATCAGAATACAGGAAAGAGGCCAGGCAGGCAGCGAGCCCTTCGATTTCATTCTGGTGTACGTTACAAGGGGAGAGCACAACCACTGCTTTTGCCTGAGCGCGTCCAGCGAGGCCGTTCTCAGACTGACCCTCTCCAGAGGCGTTCTGCAGTCTCAAAAAACGAAAGTACTGCATTTTCCACGAGTGCCAGAGCTCTCTTTGCAAGTCCCCAGTGTAAGCAATGGATTATCGCACTCGAGTAAAGCAGGCTGGGTTCATAGCACCAGGCTCTGCTGCATCAGACTTGAAGACACGTGCAAGCGCGTGTGCAACACCATCACCTGACACCTTCCTGCACCGAAATGTCCCCGGCCTCCAGCACAGCCACGTCCCTCACCTGGAAGAGCCTCTGCTGCCGCATCTGCTGCTGTCGCTGTCTCATCGGCTCCGGGGGCAGCTGGACTGAGCTCAGGGCAGGATGAGGACCCGCGGCCGATGCACTGTCCAGTCCCCCGCCAACCAGCGAATTTGGCTGCAAAGGCTGATGGCTCAATCTGATTGGGGGGAAAAACACTTCATTTAGAGACAGAGCACGAGTTAGCCTAGGAGCACTCAACTATGAACTGTGACATTAGACTTCCACAGCTTTAAAAGACATTACATTTTACGGGAACATTGTATTTCCAAATGCCTTGAACAGTATTCTGTAACAGAAGCCGTACCACACTACTGCCCAGTAACTGATGTGGGTAATAACATGCTCCTCTGAACAAGAACAGACCCAAGCGCTCAACTCTTGCTTTATTAGGAAGAGTGATGAGTTTCTACATTTCAAGCAAGAATTCCATAACATAAGCACTAAAATGTCCCCAGACCAAAACATCTCACCGTTGCTTTACTGTGAATTTAAAACTGATGTATAAACTTTTTACTTTCTAAAATACTGTTAAGCTGGACTATGTGAGAGCGCTGAAAAAAAATCTGATTCAAGACTGTCATTGAACTCCAGTTTTCCTCTCTGCTTACTCCACACTGCTCTTCTACAGATTCCTTCCCTGCTTCACGTGACTTTTGTCAAATTCCATTTCTTTACCAGTGAATGTTTCCTGTTTCTCACAGCACTGCAGCTCAGCTGTACTTCCAAACCGAAGTCAATTTAGTCTACTCAGGCTTAAGCAAACTTCATTTGTCTATCACTGGTTAAACCACCAAGTTGGTCTTGTGTTTTCTTGACTACAGCCTCTTTGATAAACCTGGAGCATTTATTGTTTAAGACCACACAAGTGTTTGCATAATGTGGATACCATACCTGTGTGTGCAATGGAACAGGGTCCAAACAGGGTCTTTAAATTAATTTTTATGTTCTACAAACACACAGGACAACGGGGCTACAACGTGTGCCAAGACCAAACTTAAAATTACATGAGGGAAAAAATGGGGAAATTGGAGAGAAAGGCACAGCAGTTGCTAACTGCACCGACCCGGCGTTACCCTCGTTGTGATGAACACTCTTTATTTTCAGTAAAGCTTTAGGTCTCTGAACAGCGTCACCACTGGGGTCCCGCATGTGAGCAGCGTGGGACGTGCCGGGGCTCACCGCTGGCTGCCCGTCACGGGCGGGATGAAGGTGGCAGCGGGCGGCTGGAGGTACCCGCCGGGCTGCTGCTGCAGCTGCCGCAGCCTCTCCATCAGCGCCGGGCCGGGCTGCGCGGCCGCGTATGCCCGCGGGGTGTAGCCAGGGGGCAGCACGACGCTGCCGGGGGGCTGCTGCTGCTGCTGCATGGGCACCGGCGTGCTGTACATGGTGTATCCGTGGGGCACGCTCTGCGGGGAGAACGGACACAAGAGGAGCTGCGCCCTGCCCAAATGTCAATTAGCACAACTAGAAGAGAAGGAGACGGCCTTTATCGACGAGCCAAAGACCAGACAATGGGAGGCAGGGCAGCGAGATGCAGCACTGGACCCACACAGCGGCCTGGAGCCCCCCACGCTGGCTGTGCCCCACTCTGCTCGTGGGCAGGGCAGAAGCAGGGCGGTCACATGCAGTGGGAGGGAACTGGCACCCTGCCACCCCTCCCCGAGAGGCACTGAGCAAGAGCTCTCTCTTTTCTTTGTTACCCCCCCAAAAAATCCCAGGTACCAGCATGACCATGGCATATTAAAGAGTTCCTGATATCACAATCTCACCAAAAATTGACCCAAATTCAGGCTTGGTGCTGGAGGAGAGGAGTGCAGTACCTGTGCCTGCTGTAACCCTGGGTACTGCGGAAGCTGAGACGGGGGTCGACCTTGCGGAGTGAAAATAGCAGCTTGGTCCATCAGCTGACCCTGGAAGACACATCACCCATCAGATACGGCCTCCACACCCCGAACAAAAGTTGAGACAAAATTAACTTTATCTGGAAAAACATCTGCAGAATCAGACAGGGAGCTCTTGAAACAACCACCCGATAGATGAGAAACTGAAACGCTGAACAGCATGTACGTCTGGCAGACAGGACATGGGTAAAACAGATGCCAGCCAAGGACAGGGGGAAGGTACTCAAGTACTTAAGATTTTTCTTTTTTTAAAGAGGCAAAAGAAGAAAAACAAAAAAAGAACAATAATTTCTTCAAGCAAACTGCTTCTGAAACTTGTTCATAAGGTGCCAACCACAGGATAGATAAAGATCTAACCTGAAGTCACCCAAAAAGTGAGAACTGGTAAAACCCCGACCCAGGGAGGAGAGCCCAGTTTCACAGTCACGAACAGCCCCACATAAAACCACTGCACCCATCAGCAACCTAAGCACTACACAGGGCTTTGCATGCAGCACAGCAGAGAGACTGAAAGGGGGATGAGAAGGATAACGAGGGAGCTGCAACAAAACAGAGACAACAGGAGAGAGACTCTGAGGATACTTGCTGAAAATTTTGACTATTTTGAGCAAAGAGGGCACATCACAGACTTTGAAGGCAAGATGGCATGAGGGCACTGTAATCTACACTGCAGTCAGGGTCAGAATGGGTTCAGAAGGACTTTAAGCTAAAGGTGAGAAGTTATGGGTGTTACCACCGGCTACTGTACACACACTGGTGTCATCTGGGACCCAAACCCCGGCGCTCTGCCCTCACACCACCCATTCAAAAGCAGCCACACGCTGAGAACCAGCTCCAGCTCCCAAGGGTGTTGCACAACAGCCACGTGTGGTCTGGCACAGAGCAGCTGTGCTCTGCAAAAACGTTAGGAGGAGAAATACCAGCTATTTCTGGAGAACATGGGCCACTGTGTGCACACGTGAATGGAAACGGCTCCTGCTGCACCTCCTGGATTTTCAGTTGTACAGAGCATCACTGTGTCTCTGCTGTTTACTTGTAGTTGGGTGGTACACAGCACCAAAACTCCCTGAAAGGAGGGTGCAGAGAGGTGGGGGTGGGTCTGTTCAACCAAGGAACAAGGGACAGGACAAGAGGAAATGGGCTCCAGTTGTGCCCAGGGCAGTTGAGATGGGATGTGAGGAAGAATTTCTTTGCTGAAAGGGTTCTGAGGCATTGGAAGGGGTTGCCCAGGGCAGTGGTGGAGTCCCCATCCCTGGAGGGATTGAAGAGTCGTGTAGACACAGTGCTGAGGGACATGGGTTAGTGGGGACTGGTCAGTGTTGGGTTCATGGTTGGACTCTATAATCTTACAGGGCTTTTCCAATCCAGGCCATTCTGTGATTCTGTGATCCCACTATGAAAGCCTCTGTGACACAACAAGGAACAACAACACCATCAAGTAGCAGAGGCAAAACCTGATTTTATGAAACACAGGAAAAATAGAAGGGGCTAAGAGACCAAAGGGCAAATGAAGCTTAATACCAGATGCCCCTGGTTAAGCAATATTTGGGGAGTTACTGCAATTGTAAATATCAATTTATTGCTACATTGCCTGGCTCTCCACTCCATAAGGCTTTGCAGGACAAGCACCCCTATGAAAGGCAAAAATCACTGTCTTGCTCTTCAGACTCAGGGGTTTGGACAAACCTGTTGGAGAGACCGTGACTGTGCTTGGTGCCTGAGGAGCCGCTGCTGCTGCTGCTGCTCTTGCTGCAGGAGCTTCATCTGGAGCAGCTGCTGCTGAGGGGTGATGGCCTGGATGGAGGGGGCCTGCATCACGGTGCCGGAGCGCCGCTGCAGCATGTTCGACAGGGCTTGCTTCGTGTTAGCTGGAACAAGGGAGCCCATGGGATCCAGCCTGGAACCACCTAAAAACACCCAAAACACAAAGGTGTCCTCTGCCTTCTGTACCAGCGCTGCTGGTGCAGTCACTGGTAACTCCCCAGCTCCTGTCTGCTCAGCTCTGCAATAACGGTGACAAACTTGCCTCTGTGCAGGCAGGCAGTGAACTGGGTGAAACTGTCCTGAAAAATTAAATGGGCAAAATAATTCTGAAGACCAGCACTTCTAAATGAGAATGAAAATTTAAAAGGCTATGGGCTGTCACATGTTCTGTGTCACATAAAACACTTGAGCACTACTGATGAATGACAGTTGCCCATCAGATCAAAAGCATGCTATGAAGAGCTTATTCTGTCAAGCAATTTTCTAATGAGATGGCAGTAATTCATGCACTCTATCCTACATGATAAAAATCAGGTATCTATGTGTCAGACTTACAAAAGTCATCTTATACATTTGTTTTTAAAATCAGCTTTCCCTTAAACTTTTCAGCCACTGTCTGGTGTATTCTGAAGACTTTTACAAGCTTAAAATACAATTGCATTTGTAGCTTCAGAAAAAATATTTAACATTTATAACTGGAATCAAAGTTCTAAACTCCTGCATAATATCCAAGAAGGACACAATAGTATTTCTCCAAATATCACAAACTGCTGCTCCCTGGAGCCAGTAAAACACCTACATTAAACTGTGTACACAGTAACTGGAAGAAGCAAACCTATCCTACAAAACATTAAGCACGTATCATAAGCGCTGGAAAAAAGTGAGCCCGTGGACTTATTTATTCCAGGGAGCAGAGGTTAAATTAGCCACCACGGTTCTTGGTATGAATCACAGAAGAAATAACCCAAAGGTCATTTGTTCCTTTTAATCATCCCTCTCTTACTTAACTCCTCAGTGAACTTGTACCAGCTTTGCACCACTGCCACCACAAATCCCAGAGCAGGTCCATTCTGCTTCTCCACCAAAGAAGTCAAATAGCTCAGCAGAGACAGACCTACAACCCATCATACAAAGCCCTTCCAAAAAATGGCACCAGCAGATGCCACCTGTTCCAGGGGAAGCTGGGAACAAAGCATGGTTATAAGAAGCCCATTTGTATCACACCCCATAACAAAGCCCCGTGCCTGTGAGCCCGGAGCTGACGGTACCTGGCGGGAGCGGCTGGCTCTGCAGAAAGAAGCCGGGCTGCTGCGGCTGGCCCAGGACGTTGTAGCCCCACAGGGCGGGCTGAGGATGGGGCATCATTTGAGAGGAAAGCGGTGAGTAAGTGGGAGGCACTCTGTATAAGTTATTCTGTGGATATTCCTTAAAATACACAGTAAAAGTGAATGTTACTGACATTCATACCTTACTAACTCATAAATAATGCCAATTTTCCTACTAAATTATTAAAGGACAGAGACAGCTCCCATTGTCATTTACAATGATGTAAAAAACAGATTAAGTCTCAGGCTGCCCACAGGTAATTAACACTAACAACTTCATAGACACACCACCCATTTTTACCTTATGAGCAAGTTTTCTCTGCAGGCTGTAATTAGGTACAGCACACGGTCAGCTTACTGTATCCGTACATAACCAACAGGAGGAACTTCACAGAAACATCAAAAAGGCCAGAAAATTATCTTACAATTACAGCTACTTAAACACAGCACAGTGACAAGCCAGCTGGATGCTGACAGAGCACTCTCACATCTACAACACGTACAACCGCACCGGCAGCAGCGTGAAGAGGACACAAACAGGCAGAACGCTGCTGCGCTACACATAAACCATTGCTGGTGCTGTCAGGTGGGTTTCCAAACCCTTGCTCCATGTGATTCCTCAGCTTAGGAACACACAGCTCAAAAAACACTACAACCAAAAGGGAAGGTGTCTCAGGAACCAGAACAAGCTGCACAGTAAACCAGTCTGGCTACATAAAAGAGCTTATTTCAGATTGGTTCCATTTGAATGGGACCTGGGTTTGAACCAACATGGTTGTTCTCCACATAATCTGAAAAGGAGAAATTTTAGAAACTGACACAAACAATAACAGCAGGACTTCACCCAAACAAGAGAAAGCACCTATGGAACTGCAGTAACATTCAGTGAGTAAGATCCACTCTGACATAGTTCACATAGCACACACAGTCCCAAGCACAGTGCACTCCTCTCCACTGAGCACTATTTGACAGAAACCCACCCTCCTCCTGACCATCTCTGTTCACTCCCTTTATTA
Source organism: Caprimulgus europaeus (assembly GCA_907165065.1). The sequence continues at coordinate 648,702 of OU015531.1, read as the reverse complement.
GGACCCACTCCTGCAGGTGCAGAACAATTTCTGAAGGTAGTTGTCCTAATTTTGGCTGCAATAGGGCTGATTTTCTTTTTAGTGGCTAGAAGAGCGCTGTGTTTTGGATTTAATATGGGTTTGGTGTGAGAAGAATGTTGAAAATATATTGATGTTTTTAGTTGTCACCAAGAAATCAAGGACTTTTCAACTTGCCATCCTTGGCTAGGGTGCAGGTGCACAGGAATCTGGGAGGGAGTATGACCAGAGCAACAGATCCAAACTGGCCAACGGCATATTCCATATGCAATGTCATGCTCAGCACATGGATGAGGGTTGGCAAGGAAGCTCTCTCTCTTTTCCGGGATTGCTGCTTTGGAATGTCTCTCCTTTGAGATCACTAGCCAGGGATGGGCTGGGCAGTGGGCAGTGGGTGGTCTACAGCTGCACTGTGCATCACTTGTTTGCATATTCTATTATTATTATTATTTTATTTCAATTATTACATTGTTTTTATCTCGACCCACAAGTGTCCCTACATTTATCTTTCCAATTCTCTCCCCCATCCCCCTGGGGCAGGGCAGGGTGGGCAAGTGGCTGTGGGGCAGCTGCCTGCCGGGTTAAAGCCATGGGATGCTTCAGATATTTCAGGTTTTGTACGGGCACCAAGTACTTACATCAGTCCTTGAGCTCGACTTTGACTTCCGCTTCCTGCCCTTTGCCTTCTTATCATCATCCGTGGGAAGCTTCCCCTGATCCGAGAGCCCTCCGGGCTTCCTTTCTGGTTCCTGAGAGACAGGGGTGGTGGGCTCTTCCTCCTCCTCCTCTGGAGGAAGGGGCAAGGGCTCGAGGTAGTAACTCCGTGGCTTGGGTCTGGCGTGTGTGTGGTACAGGAGGAGATGCTGCTGCTCCTCGTATTTGAGCACTTTCCTGTCGACACGAACGGTACCGAACCACGCCCAGGAGAGCGGAGCGGGATTTCTGTGACCTTCAAACAAATCCCAGGGGGACACCTTTTGTTTCGTTGAAACCTGAAGACCCTGTTGCAGAACAGAAATCAGTATTTTAAGGAAGCTGAATGCTAGAGCTGACTACTTGATTTTGTGCATCATTATTTGAGTCAGAAAAATCTAGTGAGAATTTTTCCCCCTTCACAAAACATACCGAATGCATACTGGTGGGATCTTAACCTCCAGCCAAGGCTGCCACTAGATAAAAGCAATTATATTTTTATGGTAAGATTTGCTTATGGCTATGCTAAAAATATCAAGTTTTGGAGGAAAAGTCAAACATCTGTCAAAAATTGCTAATCTGAGAACACACTACTCAAATAAGGGGAGAAAGCCTAAGCACTATATCACCAAAAAACGCCTACCCAATCTACAGAGTAAAAAGCTCTATCCTAAGCAATATCCTCTCTTCTAAATAAATTCACTTTAAAAAATTATGCATCCCTTCATATTCTCTAAAAATCTAAAACAACTAATACATTTTTTTTCCACTCCTTTTTTCTTTTCCTCTGTCCTTTGTAAGCAGGATCCTCCTCCATCTTCCTCCCAGCAAGCAGCAGGTCAAAAGGTTCCCAGGTCAAACATGCTCTCAAGTGTAGGATTCTGCTTGAAAATCAAACACTTCTGTAAGAGCTTCTGCTGTTCAACTCCAAGCCAAATGTCATCTCCTTTTTGGCAACTTTGTGCAGTTGGCTGATATCAGCCAAGACCCTGTATTGCAAACGTGAGCAGGCTCGTGCCAACACTCATCGCACACGCGGTGACACAGGGACCGTGCGCTGCGGACTGAACAAGGACGGGCAGCAAAGGGGATGGATGAAAGTTAAACAAACCAGAAAGTGAAAGGTTACCCCAACACTTGAATAAAACTGTTCCATTAAAGATGCACACAGATCTAGAGCTCTGAGATGACCTGCAAGGCCCAGTGAATGGCCAGGGAGAGGAGGATGGCATCGCTGTCGGCGCTGCCACGGGTGATGCTGGCACGTGGTCCAGGTCACGCTCAGCTGCTCGAAGCTGCGGGGCTGGGGTTGAACAGGTCCCTGCGTGCCTCTCTCCAGACCCACCCCCAGTTTCACACTGCCTGAGAATTTTCACACAGCTCACACAAACAAAAACTCTGCAATAACATTTGGAACACAAACAGATTTGATACCAGAAACAGTCTGTCATTTGCAGCTATTTTTACAGGTATGATTTGACCAGCCCAGGTTCCTCGCTTTCAGCACCAGCGCTCACAGAAAGCCCACCTGCTCCAAAGAGACTGCCCTGCTGTGGCTGAAGCTCTAGTCATGACTGAGAGTGCACTGGAAAGCTGGATTGCAGCAGGACACTGCTTTTATGAGACTGCATGTAAACACACGTGCCATCCAGGCTGTACCTGTTTGCCTGAATTTCCTACTCTTCAAAAACCATGGAAAAACTGAGATGAAAGTAAACATTTCCTCTTGCCTGTTTCTTATCAATGGAGTCAAACCCTGCAATTTTGTTCCCCTTGGTGTCGATCAAGGATCCCATGGGCTCACAGGTGATGATGTCGCAGGTCTGCTTTGGCAGGGGCAGCAGCTGGCGCACCCTGTCGATGCTCTCCGAGCGCTTGTCTCCCAGCTCCTTCTGAAGGACAAACACACCAGTCAGCCAGACAGAAACGGGAGCGGGGAAGGAAGAGAAGCACTGCACTGCTTTCACTATTAGAAAAGGTCCAGTTTCTGGATGAATCATTTCCTTGTACTTTTACTAAATTTAAACAAGAGGCTTTGCAAGGGGTTTTTTGGGTTTTTTTTTCTTTTATTTTTTAAAGAATGTAAGTTATCTTTTTATCTCTTGTTTAAAAAGAACGCAGAAAACAAATACAAATTTAGTGTCTCAAACACAAATAAAAGTAACTAAGTGTCTTGCAGGGTCCCTAATTTTAATTTAAGATGAAGAAAATACTAGAGGTCTGTCTTCCCACTCCTACATTCTTGTATTCTTTTCTCCCTTTTCTCCTAGCTATCTCTACTGCTATTTCTGTCTCTCCTCTTTTTCCAAGAGGCCTTCCCAGACACTAGAAATGACAGGATTAAAAGATGAACACAGAATGCAATTCCAAAGAAACGCTGACAATGACAAGACATAAAACTTACTTTTAATTTTTTCACTAAATTCATGTAAGCCCTTTTGTTTTCCTCGGGCCCTCCCTGGGAGGCGGTTGACAAGTCGGAGGCAAGTGTCCCGTTGATGAGGACGCCCAGCATGTCCAGCACGGTTGTGAACAGCTCGCTGGGAGTAGAGAGAAGCGTCACCCTGAGGAGTCACCGCTTGCCCAGAGACCCAGGGACAGACATTCACCGCAAAGGCCACCAACGAGCCGGGTTTCCAGGCTCTCTGCACACACACACACACCTCAGCCTGCATGCACGAGCCGTGTGTACGTGCAGGACTGTGAATACATGCACACAAACCTTGTTACAAACCCCAGCTCAGAGCTGCAAACAGCACAAACTGCCCATGGGTCGGCAGCGGGAGCCACAGGCTCCGGCTCAGGAAAGCACCTGGGCACATGCTTGTTCAGGGAGAGGGAAAATAGGGGCTCCAGTGCTTCCCAAAACAGAGGTGCTCCCCAACCCAACCAGCACTGAGCACGGAAGCTGCACTCAAGCACTAACAGGGTGAGAGTAAGAAATAACAACAGTAACACACGTGCAATCTGAACTCAAAAGCACTGAGGACAGGGAAGAGCTTGTTCAACTAGCGCAGACGTACTTGTTGGTCTGCATGTCAACAGTTCCTGAAGTGATTATCTGGAGGAGCAGAAGTGCCCAGTCTGTGGTCCACTGGGTACTCCTCTGCACGGTGTCAAACATGCCACCCACCTGCAAAACAACACAGCAGATGGCCAGGCTCTGCACACACCTCTGCGCACGCTTCCCTCGGCGTCTGTGTTACCCATGAATAGAACTGGTGCCCAGCCCCAGGAGTTCTCCTGTGCTGAATGCCATCCTGAAGTGCTGACTTTAAACAATTTTTCCTCCCTACCCCATGCTCCCAGCAAAAAGTTTCTCCTAAGAAGGAACTACAGAAAAGCAAAACATTCCCCATGCTTAAAGCCTATTTCAGTGTCGTGCCTTGCTCAACAAATACAGAGAATGTTCCAATCCTCAGTTCCTGCTTTCAGCTCCTAAGCCTTGCTGAGTTTGTATATCAGAAGATTCCTCCTTGAACCACATAAGTGGTTTATGGTTTACAAAAGAATAAAATCTTGCTGCTTCAATAATAAACCAAATATTGCCCATATCAAGAGCTCTCCCAACCCACAGCAAAATGCACGTCTCCGTGGTACTCGGTGGCAGGTGACAGCTGCTTTACTTCCAGTGCAGTTAAATAGTCATACATTAGGTTCCCCAAGAGCTCTGGAAGTCTCAACTATATTGACTGCCTAATTCCATCAAATCCTCACTTGGAGCATGGGAATAAACCACCAGTGGACAACAGCCTGCAATGTCCACAAAAAGGTGATACATTTCTGAGGTTCCAGGGACACTGAAAGGAAGAAAGCAGCACGAAAATAAGGCATGAAGAAGGTACAGGCTGCCCTTCCCAGTCGTTTTCTATGAACAGCATCCACACATTATGGCCAGGAGGCATCAGCTGAAACCAGAGAGATGGGAAGAGCAGAGACGAACAGCAACGGAGCAGAGACCTCCTTATGTCAGGGCAGGGGGGTCCCTGGGCAGCCCCCACACCAGTCCCTGGCCCAGGAGCCCCAGCCTGTCCCCCGTGGGCTGATGTCCTGGCGTGGCCTCAGCCCATCCCCACCCCAACTGGAGGTGCCTGATGCCCAGGGCTGGGGGCTGCCAGCTCTCAGGGAGCCCTGGCCCCCATGGTGCCCTGACACAATGCTTCTCACTCTTACCACCTACTCCAGAGTAGCTACAACACCTTTTTATAAAAACATCAGGATACCCACCTAAGTTTTTCTTACCAAGTTCAGACGAAGCTGTAGGGCCTCATGCATCATTTGCCTCGCTTTAACATCATCCTGGTACCGTTCTTCTCTCCAGTTACTAAGGATCTAAGAAAAAACCTTCGATTAAGGTTGGTTTCTTCTTGTAAAGGAATGTTCTCCCTTTGGAGTTTAAGTATTTGTGACCATTATCTATAAGGAATCCTAAAAGATTATTAACCTTTTTATCCTCATGCCTGTTTAAGGCTTAGAGCAAATTAAGTAAACTAGTGGGGGAAAAATAATTAATTTGTTAAGAGCTGATAACATGCTATCAGTTGTGTGACTAGATCTTGTTGTTGCAGCAAGAAGAAAATAAGCAGCTTCTTTATGTATTTATTTAAAATACTGTTTCAAACACCTTATTTAACTGTTCACCATGGTGAAGTAAACAGACCTATTGCACTGGATGCAGCCTCCCAGCAGGATCTGGGGGGATCTCTGGGTGAGAAATGACCAGAACCTTGTGGAGCCTGGACCAGCTGCATTTCAGGGGAGAACCCATACAGCACAAGGAAAGCCCAAGAGGCAGTTAAACCAAGGGAAAGAACACCAGAGGAGTGAATTTAACTAGGATGTGGACCTCCATCATAGCCCAGACCCGAGCTGAGAGGCAATATGAGAAAATAACGACCCTACAGGTACCAATTTTCTCTGTCCCAGTAATTCACAGAAACTAGAGATGGAAAAAAGGAAACATGCACCCACCACCCTGTGCACTGCCATTCTATGTCCATTTTAAAGCCAGTCTCCAGGAGCTGTTACAGGCAAGAGCACGGAGGAGAGGGGAGCAGGAAGCCTAGGGCAGAATCAGCAGAGGTTCTGAGTAAGCACAAGTGATCCAAAGGAAGAGCTGTGGGCTATGGGCCACTTTGGGACTAGCCATACTGGTTTTTAAAATATGAAAACCTCTTCATCTGTGACAACTGGAGAAGATGAAGGGTTTTCCTAAAGAAGGAAAGTTTCCAACTTATAAAAACATTTTATGATCAAGCTAGACACTGAGAAGACTGTTCCTCCGAGGTCAAACATCTTTTATTGTTTTTCCTGAAAAGAACTGAAATTGGACTCAAGTTCATGATATTTCTCTGTAACAATTTTAGAAAGAGAGATGTATTCACTCTCAAAAAGGAACAAACACTTCCCTGTTCTTCCTTCCTTGGACTGTTCCCTTTGGCACACTGCTGCACTGTGATTTTCCTGGTTCTACCCCATCATATACACATAGAACTGCTGACACATGGAACACCTAACAAAGGGAGTTCATGGTTATGTGCTTGTTTTACCTGATTAACTTGATTCTGCAGTGATGTTAGAAGCCCTTCACGTTGCTCATCCTGTCCCTTCAGGCAAGTAAGCACCAAGGAGAGGAAAGGCTGCTGGCTCAGGAGAGACATGCTTGGAGAGAGGCAAACAGAGCAGGTCAGTAATCCTGGTACTTCCCCTCCTCACCCCCTCCCTTGTTTTGTCTATGTTTTTTTCCTGGAAGTGGCATTGCCTGCATCTGTGTCTGTTTCTGGTTCAGCAAACTAAAAAATAAAGCCTTGCCAGCCAAATTACAAGAGGATGCACAGGAGAAGGCAGAGCACCCTCCAGGATAAACACACACATTATGTTTGTCATCACTGGGAACCCACCCAGCTCAGGGCACTGAATGGCCAAGGACTGCAGGGACACTTGGAGGCCTGACTCAGAAACAGAACATGCTATTTTAAGACTACTTTGATTAATCAGGGATATAATTTTAGTGGAGATTAGGCAGCTGAAGTTTTCAATCCACGTTAATAGTCTGAATTGAATCCCACACAAGTTTCCCCTACAAGCTCTGATCAGAACAACAGCTGCCCAAATTCCACTGCAATCCCAACACCAGTGTAGGAGACATACCGGTGCAAGGGCTTTCAGATTTTAGTAACAGGGGTTTTTTTAAGATTATACCCATTATAAACATAAAATTAAGATAAATTGAAAAAAAAATACACTAAGCTGAATTTGGAAGTACAACATGTGAAGTAGAAGAAGTTAAAAATGTCAGTAAAAGGATGTGAGTAACTGCTCAGGCAATGATTTTTGCAGTTTTAGGTGTATGAGCTCCTTAAAAATTACATGGATCCATAAACACAATATAAATACATATCCACACATACATGTGTGGATTTATTACAAGCATTCATTTCAACAGGTGTTTTTTTTAATTTGGCATTTAACTTGACTTCAACAATTCAGGTGACAATTAGTATAGAGGAATGGGAAATCCCAAGGTTCCAGAAAAGGAGCAAAATAGAAAGTCTGCATTTTCAAAAGCCATGTTCAACAGTGATTTTTCAGATATTAGGAACAACATGGTAGGAACATCTCTTAATTTTCTCATTAATTTCCACAAGAAAAAATTTACATTTGGTGAGAGCTGTCATTGCAATTGCTATCCCTGCTACACAAAGCAGAGTTTGAACAACGAAAAAGAGCTCTTATACGTGTTATATAAGATATAACACTTTCCCATAGTACCATTTGGTTTGTCACTCACAGAGTAGTAAAGCTTGTTTTCAATCAAGAAGAGACTGAAAAGCTTCAAGAAGTACACAAGGAAGGGCATTATTGTTACAACTAGAACACCTCTGTAAGTGCTTTTACTTCTGTGCATAGGAACCACCACGGAGGAAGGGCCTGACGGTGTCTATAGGTGTCTATAGGTGTTTTATTCTGGCTTTGAAAGGGGAGGGGTTTAGATTTTCTACACTAGAGCTCTCCTGTAGAAAAAGAAACAGGAGACAGGGAGAGGTTCCATATTCCCTGCTCCTGGTACATACATATACCATATACAACACCCAAACACCACAAGCCTTTAAGAAGTGATTTGTTTTCTTGAACAACTGAGCCTTGGAAGAGCTTTACAAAAAGGAAGGTGGTTGGTATTTGAAGCTGAGACTTTGCTCTGTGCAGTGTTCAATGTAATTTCTATCATAACTCTCCAAAAGTAGAAAAAATTATAGGCACAGTGGAACAGTATTTTACTAAAGGAAAATCAATAACCATTAAGTCATTAAAATTCTCATGTGCTTGGAAAGTTAGAGGTGAGCTGAAGCTTAACTCCCAACAGGAATTAAGTGACAGGTTATGACAATTATGGGATCTTAATGGCCAGAAAAGTGGCCTAGTGCCATAGAAGGGAAGAGACAATCAGCACTCTAACTATTCTTTCAAGTGTCTAACATTTCCCATCACCAAGCTTCAGAATGGCCACTGGAAGACGTGCTACAAAGCTTTCACATTTCTTCCTCTGAAACCAACAATGTCTTCAAAGTCAATGAAAGCTGAACCCTGTTTGGGGTCGATAACTGTTTGTTCCACAAAAGTGAACCAATGAGGTTTTGTGAAGCCAAAATCCAGTCCCCAGTAAATCCTGCTTCAAAAATACCTTCCAGCTCTGCATGCAGGGATTTGCCAAGGCCGTACCTTTTTTGTTTCTGTCTATCTCTTTCCTTCTTAGAAGATGACCCCAAATGCTGACCTTTCTCCAGCTCCTCTCCCGCAGCTTTCAACACCCTACCTTGCACTGAGGTAGGCAGCTTTGCAATCAAGGGAGCCACCAGCCACACTCCTCGCCGCTCAGAGGAACTAGAAGTAGAACAAACTTATTTAAGCCAAGATATCCATGTAGTTTTGCAACCAGTATTAGCTGTTATAAGACTGAACTGCTTTAATAAAGCAGTTGATACAATGCACCTGGAGTAACTAGTGTGGACTGAGCAGTCACAATTTCTAGTTTCCAGAAAACTCAAAAATAGTGACTATATTTACTGTTAAATGAAAGTAAATAGAAGTAACCTGCAGGTAACTCATGTCTGCACATTCCTGCTTCAAGTGCAAAACACTCTAGGCAATCTACACATAATTAAGCATCATGTTGGCTAAAACAATTAAAAAGATGCTACAAAAAATACCTTAGGAATGTCTTTTTACCATTCTGTCTTGTATTACTTGTGTCAGCATTTCCAACAGAGTTTGGATTGAAGAGGCCTATACCAGAGTTAGAAGAGTTATTGTTTAGATCAGCGGATTGCTGAAACACCTCTATTGTCGCCTTTGCAATATTATCCAACAAGCTGTTCATTTCAGCCACAGACCCAGAACCCTACAGTAAAACATAAGTAAACTAGCACATTCATGGTATGCTTGCTCAGGGACTACGTTAAAATTCAACATTCTTTTTTGCATTAAATATTTAGGTAAGAAAGTTGGAAAACAAATACTCACAGGCTCCTTCATGCACTGTTTGATCATCAGCTGCAGCTCCAACCAAGACTGCCGGAGAGTCCATTGATCCAAGTTCTAGGTAAGAAGTCACATTACAAATACAAGAGTCAGCACTTTACAGGTCTGAAGAAAAAAAATAAATAATAACTCACAACTGAATCTGTTGGATGCAAAAGCCCCATCTTATAAGCGGCTCATCCCAATCGCTGCTCTCTCTAACAGCCCAATGCCATGCCAAAACACCAGCCCTATTTAAAAATGTCCATTAACTTCCACACTTTTGCAGCCAATATCATTACTCAACACTTTTAACAACACAACTTTTCTGAATAAAAGTCTCACTCTCTGAAAAATCCCAGTTTAGATAAATACGAATATGGAAATAATTCGCTCTTCCATCAGTAATTACATTAATCCATGGCATTGCCTTCCAAGTGGACATGTTTGCATTTGGCACAAGGCCATGTGGACACAATTAAAGCAAATGCAGCAGCTGAAGTGATTATTTTGAAGGACACTGATCACTATTTGTCCTGGCCCAGGTATTGCTGACTTGATTCTTCACAGGTCTATTCAAAGAAAACACATTCTGTAGTTTAAGTGTCCCTAATGCAGCTGATTGGAAGAAATGATCAGTTTAGGAGTGCCCATGACGGTGTTTGAGCCTGTCCCACGGAGCAGGAGTGTCTTTCACCACAGGACTGTCACAGAGCCCTGCTCAGACAGTAACCATCTCCACTAAGTGGCCCCAGAAGCAGCTCCCTTTTCAGTGGCTTCCTAACGACTGACAGCGATGAACAGCAACGACGAGCGTGCTGCACAACTGCACTATAGAACATTTACCACAGAGCCTGGGGATCCTGAGCACATACAATCTTTAAAGAAACATCTAATGCTTGATTGCCCCAGGAACTGCACATCAGTGTCATCTGCTGGTGGTGCTGCTGAGGGACAGGAAGAGTCGCTGCACCACAGGTAGCTCTGCCCCTCGTCCCCACTGCATTACCTGAAGTATGCGTTTGATGTGCTGCCTCTGAGGGTTGTCACCCTCCATGCACTCTTTAACACCATGAGGATAACAGATCAGTTGAAGAAGTTTCTGTGCTTGTTTGTTTGAAAGGACGGGATCCAGAATAAGATCTTTGTCCGTGCACAGCCTCTCAGGTTCTTTTAAACAGTGCTCTCCAACCCATTCCTGTAAGCAACCAGATAACAGATTCACAAGACAGTTTCAAGGCAATATTACCTTCCAGTAAGCTAGACACAAAAGTGATTTTTCCATATGCAAAACTTGAAGTGAACTATGGTTCATCCAACATGTAAGATTAAAAACACCTTCAGTACCACCTGAAAGTGTAACAGCCTTAACAGGTTTTCCAAAATACATTTCTCCTATATTTTGAAATCAACTTTGCAGTAAAGGAAATGCCACTGCAAAAGCACTCTGAGCAGACAGCTGACAGAGTCGTCCTACTGTCTTCTCAAAGTCCTTGAGATTCAGGTAGGAAAGACACCTCAATTCTGACAGAGTGCAGGGAGATGCTAATAACTAACTGAAGTAATTTTTTCCCCCCAATAACCTACTCCTCAGTGCATAAATTGTCCAAACCAGGAAACTCAAACAGAACTCAATATCTGAGTTGACTTCAACAGTCATCTTGCACCAAATAGATGTTACACTTTGCAAATAAAATAACATTGTGTATTTGAATGGAGACAGAAGAGTAATGTTACAGATTACCTGCTGGCAAATTGTTCTTAGCACATATCTAGCGTACTCGCTTAAACTAGCGGTTTCTATGGAAACAGCTTTTCCATGTGACTTCAAAGCGTGAGAGGAACCCCAGAGCTCATCCTCATTGAGTTCATCTAATAAGCCTCGCACAGGGAAGTCTTCACTCTTCACGGAGTTGACATTGTTGCTGCCAATTTCGGCATCACCTGCACAGCAGAAGCACAGAAGCACAGGGTGAACTTCTGCCCAAGCCCCCGTGTCCCCAGACCCATCAAGGGACATTTTCAGGGGTACAGGCCAGCTGAGGAAGAAGGCAGGAGTGAGGCAGTTGCATTCAAAAGGGCAGCACTACCTGACTCTGAAAATCACCATGTTCAGAGCATCACCCTCTTGTTTCGTTCTGTGTAGCATCTTTTTCATGGCTATTTCAGCAGTATGAAAAGGTTTATACAAATCAAACACAAAATAAAGCCATGATGTGCTTGAAAGGAAAAGGTCTGGAGTGTATAGAATTGCCCTGGCAGACAAGAAAGAGTTGGGATACTCGCTCTTCTTAGATGCTCCTTTTCCAAGTCTTCTCTCTTACTTTCATTTATTAACACTCCATAGATCAAGAGGCAAGTTCTGAGCAGTGGCCCCTTAGCCCACCTTACTGTGAACTTTCTTGACAAGAGAGATTGATCTTCCTGGGAATGGAAAAGAGCACAGCACACTGAGGGAGCCTGGCAGACACTGGTGAGCCCCTCCTCTCTGCACAGAACTACGACCACCATCTGCCTGAAACCAACAGGGACAACTGGAGAAGCAAGGAAAAATACTTCAGACCCAAGGCAAAGAACCAGACCTGTGGCAGTTCATGTTTTACATGGTAATGGGCCTGAAACCTTGGACAAGGAAGAAGATATGACTACAGTGTGTAGTAGTGGGGAAATAAAGGTATGACTACAGTGTGTAGTAGTGGGGAAATAGCCCAAAGTGCTGCACACAGGAACACCCGAGAGCCTGCGAGGCCACCCAGGAGCACGCATGACGACAGCCTGCATGAGAAGCAGGCTAACACAGCCTAATGCTTTAACTCAGCAGGAACTCCTGTGGATCTTAACTGATGCTCCACATATGATAGCCACCCCACAGAAAACCCCTCAGGTTACTATGAAGATCAGAAATTAACATGATGGGACAAAGCTAAGTGGCTCACTTCAGCCACACAGAACATCTACTCATTTGAACACACACAGAAATTCACACTATGGCTACAGTGCACTGGGCCCCCCTGTGTACTCAGTTCTCCTGTCACTGTTTCCATGTTCCCTGCATTCTGTTCTGTACTGCATTACCCTGGACAAAAAAACAATTAGGGTTTAGTAGAGTCACTGCTAAGAAAAACAGCCAGCGCCTGTGCCCCCCCGGTTTGCACTGCCTCGGTTATCCCGAATAAACAGCACACAAGCCTTCTTTAACGAGACTGAATTCGTGTTTAACAGCTTATCAGAACCAGAGCCCTGCCTGGCCGTGACAGACCAGCAGGTACCCCCTGTACCCCCCGGGGCTGGCAGCGGTGGCCGTGACCCAAGAGCGCAGGTGCCACCCCCGACCCTCAGCCCAGCCCACCCGCCCCGCTCCCCGCTGCGGCAGGTACCCTCCTGCCCCGACCCTCTGCAGCACGTGGCATCAACTCCTTACCGAGGAGGGAGAGACCGAATAACCAGTCCTGTCACTCGTGAGACTGAACAGGAACTGCTTTTAAGCAGGTCAGCAGCAGAACAGCACAACACCCCCCGAGAAGTGAAAGCACTTACAGCCCCTCTGTTCCCCAAATCCAAAAGCTCCCGCACCACTGACCCAAGGGCTGGCAGAGCAGGCATGCCAAGCCTCACAGAACCCAGGACAAGCTCACTGCAAAAGGCCTGGGAACCACGCTGAGGGACGTCTGTGCCCAACACACGTGACCTGACGGTCGCAGCAGACAGCCCATCCACACCCTCTTGCACCCAAACATCTCACGAGCTCGTGAGCGCAACCGTATCAGCCCCAAATCTGTACCCACAGACAAGAAGAACAAACCTGGCAGGCAAATAATACAATTAAGAGACTGATACCAAGCCACACACGAAGCTAAAGCCATCCCAGAACACTTTGATAAAGCTTGTGAAGACATTTCATACACCCTGGAGCAGCTGACTCTGCAGCACCGTCTCCCATTGTAAGTAGAGATTGTTTTTTCTAACACATTTCTACTCACAAAGCTTCCTCAGCCTAGAACTGCAACAGCTATCAGTTATCTGCTGCTTTTCCTCAGCAAAAAAGCAGAGTTTTTAGTAACTAAAGCATGGTGCTAACAAGAGACATCTCCAAATATACTATTTTGGGTGCAGGAGATGTGCTGCAGTGAAGGCACAAATAAACCGTGTGTCCAAATCTTCCTTCGTTCCACCCCGTGCCAGACCCTATCCAAGCCACGACCCTGCACAAGGATGAAACAGCAGCTGCTCACACCACACACTGTTAATGAATACCAGCAAATCTCAGCACTCTGAACGGCAAGGGAAGAGAGATAATGGCCACAGATGTATTTCAAACATCCTCAAATTCATCCGTCCACCCCAGAGAGCGAACGTCCTTCCCAATACAGCCCCATCTTTAAGGATCGTGGTGTTTTTGAGACAGTTGGCCACTAAAGGCACTCTAGCTGGAGGTACACCTCTGTGGGCACATCCACATCTGGAAGATCTTGCTTGTTTAACTGGAAATTTACTTAGCTCCAAAAATACACATCACCAAAGGCCACAAGAGCTTTAACTGAACCTGAGCCAAACCCAAGCTCTGAGGCAGTTAGTTGTTTGGAAAAACACCACTCACCACTTGTGGAGAGCTGCTTAGCAGTGATTCTTCTGCAATTTCCACTACAACAGACACGTGATTTGTGGTAAAACACAGAAAAAGGTGGGAAAAACTATCTGAGACCGTATTTCCTCTCTGTACTAGAAAGGGACTTGCCTGAATTTGAAACGTCCTGGGACTTGGTAGCCAGAGTAGGGGTCAAAATGTGAAGAAGTCACATTGCTTAAAGCCTCATCAGCTGGGGCTGACTCACCAGAGAACAATCCTGTCTCAGCCTCTGGGGGAAAGCTACTCACATGCTACAAGCAGGGACAGCATCCACATTTTTCTCCTGGTATCGGGGCTTTCCTTTCCCAGGAGCATTCCCAGGGAAGTGAACTGGCACGATCTGGTTTTCACCTGAACAAAAACATTACACACAGCTCTGCATTATCTTACCAAGCATCAAAATTGCTTTTAAGACTGCAAACACAGCTCCCACTTCCATACTGTTGTGAGCAGCAGCCAGGAGGTGACGATCACAAGAAGAACGAATTCCAGGAAATAACTTCCCTATGGAAAGAAGAATAAATCTTGTAGGAAATGGTTGTTATTTACCAACTAAAATCTTCTTTGTACAAAATCCTTCTCATCTAGAATAGCTACAGAAGCACAATAACTGAATGAAGAATTTCCTGAAAGTGAAGACCAACAGGTAAGACACAAAAATCAGCTGGAACACACGGCTATGATGTATGAGTATCGAAATAAGCTGTGATCCTTTAAATAGAAAAAGGAGCCTGACATTTCACTGTGTCTGTGTGAATTTAACCACAGTGAGACACTGAAGTGTAACTTGGTTTTGACTTCCCAGATTTAGGAAATTACTTCCTTCACCTCGTCTTCAGAACAAATAAGTCAGAATTAATTAATATAAATGTCTGTTGCACTGTTAAGCCTGATTCTGCAGCTCAAAGGCAGTCTGCAAAAGAAGTCAGTCAGTGCTTTTTCTAACTTCAAAGAGAAGATAAACAGACTGAAAGACATGGAGGGAGAAAGGAATGACGAATCTACCACATTTCTGAGGTGATTAACTGACCCAGATGTAAGGAAAGACTGCAAAGTGGTCACATTTTCTTTGATTTATAGAGTTCAGACATGATTTTTCCTATCCATTCAAATCCACTTTTATTTTTAGGGAAGCCTGGGACCATGTAACATATTTCTGTTACTCAGACAGCATTCTTCATGGCTCTTGTTTTGCTCAAATGTGCCACAAAAGCTCACTCATTTCTGGTCAAAAAAGAAATTAATATTACTTTTAGATGAAAGAATTTGACAGCGCTTAAGAGTTGACTTCTTTTTTCTTTCAATTTCATTTTCCCATAGAAATAGTCTTGTCATCAAATTTGCCAAGATACTTGTAAGTCAAAACACAGGTTATTTCCTGGCTTATTTCCTTTTAATTGTATAGGTGCTTGTTCCTTGCCCTTTTCCTTCCTCTTTTGGTCTGTGGCAAAAACACACAGGTCAGACCACAGAATATTCAAATTCAAAAGGAAAGAGAGCTACATTAATATATTCTGAGAACTAATTTCCTCATGTTTCTTCTGTTGGACTAGATACTTGATTATATCCTGTTTAAAATCACATTTAATTTCAATTTACATGCAAGGGTACCAAACTGCCTGATGTGAACCCCTCTTACCACTGCCAGGTGACTCGCTACAGGAGCTGTCGCTGCCCTGACAGTACTTACTACGAAGGGAAGTGGGGACTGTGGTACATACTACCACTGCCAACAGCAGCACTGGCACAAAACCAATATTAACAGGTTCCAGGCTTACACAACTGTTTTAATGAAATAAATAAATAAATAAGAGAACTATCACGACAGGACAGCTCTTCTAAACATATTCATCTTTGTTCAAGTGTACACAGATGCTCTGTTAAAACTTCATTTTCTAAGATATAATATTAATATGGTTGAGTTTTATGCCAACATTATGCCACACCTGGCTTGCATCAGGCAACTTACCTGTTCCCTGGGGAAAGAGGCAAACCTGGGGTGTCCTGAAGAGGTGCAGGAGTAGCCTACAGGTCATCCTCGCCCCGGGCTCAGCATCCGGATCTCCACAGGCTACGGAAGATGGGATGTGGACATAAGGCACCTGCCTCGGACCTCAGAAGTCCCAGTGGCAGGCCTGGAGGTGTTCTACCTCACAGCCCCATTGCAAATGGGAATACAATCAATTCATCAAGAGGAAGCAGCATTTATGGCCTTGAGTCATTCAAACCAGAAAAAAATAGTATGATTTTTGGTAAGCCAGAGACGTAATTAGTGACAGAAAAGAATAAACGGTTAAAATGGCTTTTGACAGCCAAAGCAGAAATAAAAAACAGAAATCCAAGCAGAAAGTGAAAAGCAATGTGTGAAGTGGCCAACAAAAAGGACCACAGCTACAGTACTGCAGGGCTTGAGGCAAAGACGATGCGGTCAGAAAGGAAACGCCAAGGCTAGGCAGGCTGATGCCAGAAGGAAAGGCAAACCCGAGCAGATCTGGCAGGCACTTGAGCATACAGTGAAGAGCAGAGGAGAGTCGTGAGCAGAAGGTGATGCTGCATAACTGAACGGGACAGTTCAGCTCTGACACTTGTTGGCCGTGGGTTCTCTGCTCTAACTCGGTGTCTGCAGGGACACAGGTGCTGCAACGCACAAGAGCTGCCATCCCACACACCAGCGTGGCTCAGGACACGCTGCTCAGTCAGCCAGTGCAGACTTCTGAAGAAGTCCTAAGTTTTTCATTTTAAGGCTTTCTCTTGGTATTTGCTTACCAGCTGCAAGAAGAGAAGGTAGTGCAACGTGCTGCACTACATCTTCCAGAGAAAAGCACTGCCGGGCGATCAGGATAGCAATGAAAGTGGCCAGGGAATCGTGGAACGACAGGTCACTCACCTCGAAGGAAACACATTGCAAGGCTTCACACAGCAGCACACACACCCCTGCCGTGATTATTAAGAACTAGCTATAGGAATAAACAGTAAAATGTTTAGACATAAGCATTTGTCTCTACATTTTAATGCATTTCCCAAACATTTTATGGCAAATGCTGATAGCTCTTAACAACATTTTAACAAACACTTATTTCAAATACCACAAATTCTGAAATAAAAAAACCCCTTAGTTTTGTAAAAACTTGAGGATAATTTTATCATTCTATAAACACTGATAACACCAATACTCATCCTTAGCTTCAGGACAGGAATACGTCCTCAAAGTACACAGCTTCAATCTGTTCCTAAAGGCGTATGTAATCAAACCACAGATATTGAATGCATGTATGTACCACCCCTTCTGCAATCTAAGAGCCAACCAGGGCTCTTAGACCAACACAGGGTCTTTAAAACAGAGATAGTCATTTGCACATCCATCAGCAGTTTAGAAAGAGCATAGGGACGTGGCTGCTCCTTTCAGAGTACCTCTGATATTCCGTGTCATTCCACAATGAAGAAAAGAAAAATTTACAAGGAGAAAACTCTAAGCAGTGCCCAAATTCTACATTAACCCTGAAGATGTAGGAAAAAATAAAAATCAATCAGGAATCTCATTAAAAGCCTTGAAAACTCAAATGGATACAGGACTAAATTTGTTCTCAGCATTTTGTAGTGAATGGAAAGCTTACTCTGGCTCTATGCACAGCCTAGGTGAACAGGTTTAACAGGTACTTCAGAAGATACTGGACTTACATCCACGCTGCAGAGCAGATCATTGAAACCCCAGACATGATTTGAAGAGCAGCAAAGAGCTTTAACGACCCCTAACCACTCTGAGCTGAGCACCGTGCAGCATGCCGTCAGCTCTGCGCAAAGGTTTGCTATGTCATTAATCCTAGGAAAGAAGAGAGAAACTAACACAGAAGCAAGACATTTTGTAAACAGCAGGTATTTAGGTCAAAGCAGATCAGTGCTTGGCAGAAGAACTGGTGTTTCCTCACACAGCAGGGGGTTTATGCCCACATGTGAGGATGCTACTGTACATACACCCTCGTGTTACTCAGCTGTGGATAAATGGAGCATCTGGGGAAAAAAAGCAGTATGTGACTTATACCCCACAACTTGCAACCATCCAACCTACAGCAGCACAGGGCCTTTATTTCGTGTAAACCCTACTCCACGCCCTGTGTTCCCACCTGTGCTGAGCTGCCCAGGAAGAGGGAGGCAGCACCCAAAGCCCCGCTGCCCGCAGCCCACCACGACAGCTGAGCTGCCCTCTGGACAGGGGCACGCTCTGGCCTCGCCTCGGAGCTGCCACACGAACAGCAGCTCCGTCCTCTTTCACACAGAAATGTCACAGGAAAGGGGTGACAGCGGTGTGTGTGGTGCACATCTCCCCAGGCCACCACAGACACCTCCCTGCAGGCACCCTCCCTCCTGGGCCAGGCCAGCACCGCTGCTGAGGAGGGAGGAGAGAGTCACAAAATCAATTGGCATTAATGAACTTTACTTCACAGAGGCACTGTGCAATGTGTGACTGGGTGCATGATTCAGGAGTTATGTAAGGTTTTAAAAAACAGAGCCCAGTTGACTCATTCCAGTGCAAGTTATTTTTTCTCTGTTCCACAGTGAAACTCGTTTGGCCACATTTAGATGTTCCCCTTTGTTGCTCTTACAAAACTGCTTCCTCTCAGCTGCTCCACTCCACCAAGGATGCCCCATGTTTCACAGAACCCCAGACTGGTCTGGGCTGGGAGGGACCTCAAAGCTCACCCAGTGCCAACCCCCCTGCCAGCAGCAGGGACACCTTCCACTAGACCAGGTTGCTCAAAGCCTCATCCAACCTGGCCGAGAACACTTCCAGGGAGGAGCAGCCACAGCTTCTCTGGCCAACCTGGGACAGGGTCTCACCACCCTCACAGTGAAGAATTTCTTCCTCACACCAAATCTCAATCTCCCCTCTTCCAGTTTTAACTTGTTGCTCCTTATCCTGTCACTACAGGCCCTGGTAAAAACTCTCTCTTCTTCTTCCTTATGAACCAACTTTATATATTGAAAGGCTGCAATGAGGTCTCCCCAGAGCCTTCTCTTCTCCAGACTGAACAACCCAACTCTCTGTCTTCCTTCACAGGAGAGGTGTTCCAGCCCTCTGACCATCTTTGTGGCCTCCTCTGGACCTTTTCTGAACGTTTCAGAGATGGCTTCATAGTGGAGATGGGGAGAGGGATGCAGGAATTGCATACAGTTTGGGCAGGAGTCAATCAGAAAAGAGAAAGAAAAAGAAAATCCACAATTTCCTTGAGTTTTGTGATCTGTCAGTAACCTTAAATAACCTGTCAGCTACTGCTGCACCTAGGCCTAACTACCAAGCCTAAGAATTTCTTCATAAAAATTGGAACAGAATCAGAACAGAATACCAAGTTCTGGTGGTTTTGATTGTGTAAGAGGAATAAAGGTGCAAGGGGCAGAGGTAAAGGCTGGATCCCAACATCAGTGTCCGTTTGACCCTACACCACAGACTCTGCAGAAGGGTAAAACAGGCTCAGTGCTGCAGTGCTACAGCTGCACAAGAAGGACAAGTTTGTATGTTTAGACAGTGGAAGGAGGAAGCAACTGAGATAAGCACAGTTCAGTTACGAAAGGAAACACAGTGCCAGTGTAAAACCCCGACAGGGACCTCGTTTCACTGCAAGGGTTCTTCACTACACTTCTTGCCAGTGCCTCAGGATCATCTAAAAAGATCCAACACAGGCATGAGACCACCAAGTGTCATGCTGGATGAGACCAAAGCTCCACCTGACTGTGAGAGGAGCCAGCACCTGCTGGTGTCAGAAGACAACCCCAGTAAGACAGTGCCGGACAACCTGCTGAAGTGCAGATCTCATCCTAAGCTCTCATCACTGGGGACGCACTTCAGCTGTGCACTACTCTTAAAATACAACTGACAGCTGCTATAACTCTGGGGAGCTTCTATCCAATAAAACTCTTCATACCTAAAAAAGATATTTTTTACAAATTTACATATTACCTGTGAGGATGAATTCCACAACAAATAAAATGCACATTTCATAAATTAAACACTGATTGCATCAGAAGAAGGAAATGACCTAATGCAGAGTCTTCCCCCACTTACAGGCTTCTAATGAGCAAAGATTGTGCTGAGCTGTTCTGTCTGAAACAGCACAAGGGCTGACACAAAAAGCGTCCTGACTGTCCTACCCTGAGTACTTTCCACTTGTTTCTCCCTTCTGCTAAATTATGCAGATTCAGTGAAATCAGAGGAAAATCACTCAGTAAGTTTTCAGCAACCAGAAAGAGTAACGAGTGGAAACAACTGCAAAAACGACACAAAAGACACAAAAAAGCGAAAGGAAACCTCCCCTGTACCATGTAAAAACCCACCCAGCTGGGATTCCAGCAGGGCCTGCCTTACCTGCCCGTGTCCTGGTGCCCCATGCACACGTTCATTAGCGCGTTGCAGACGAAGCTGTAGCGGTTGGCTGCGTTATCGCTCAGGATCTTGCCCAGCATTGAGTAGTTAATGCTGTGAGCAGAGGGGTTCTCGATGAAATCCAGCATGAACTCTGGGTCCCACAGTAAATTGGAATTTGAAGGCTGAACGTTGCTGTATATGGTTTGCTTCACCTTAGAACAGGCACTACTGAGGGTCAGAAAGAGAGAGAGTTGCCAAAAACGGCTTTTGCAGAAATCCTGCTGAGCACAGAGCGCAGGATTAGAAAATCCCACTGTGATTACCACTCTGTGCACATTTTCAAACTCATCTTTGATAATGAGCATCTACCAGAAAACAAAGGTGATACATGAATTTCACTCAAGTTTTCCTGCAAATGAGGTCTCAAGTTTCCAAATCGCTTCTCTGACATTTCTGTGACTGAAATCGTGAGCAGCTGGGTAAGAACCAAACATTCACTCCCCACTAGCAGGAACTTTCTGGGGCATCAGATGCCTCTACACTGAACTGTGACTGCCTCAGAACACCGCTCCTCCTCGCTGTGTGTTATGACATAGTGAACTGCAGAGGTGGTAAGATGAATTAACTAAGGAAAAATGAGAAAATTTATCTAAATTTAAAATTCTGTATTTGGTAATAGTGTGACATAACAGACAACCTCTTTAAAAATGAAATCAGTAAGCAGAGAAAAGATACTTAAAGGTCCTATTTTGATATTAACAATTGTGACAAAATGTTCAGGGCAAGGAATACCTACATATTAATTGGCTTTCTTCAGGGGAAAAGAAAAGGTGTTAGTGAAGAATGCAAGTTGCACACATCAGATGTTCTAAGGAGCATTTGTCTCAAGAAAGGTCCAAAGCCCAAACAATACAACACTGAGTGTGTGAGCAGGGCAGCCTCTGGAACTGCACTTGTACAACAAGTGACACTAGGGGAGTGGCCAGGAGATAAGGTTTAAAAAAAAAAAGTGAAGGAATGGTTTAGAAAAAGGAAGTTTAGTGACTGCAACTAAATACACCGAGCACACTAAAGCAAACCGTGCAGCTCACTCAGTAAAACCCAGGCAGGAGAAGCACCGCCGATGAGAGCACTGTCGAAGCACTGCGACACACGGGAGGTGAGTCTCTACATTTGAACATTTCCAAACTGTGCTTTACTGTCACTTCAAACTGACGTGGGGAGAGAAAAATAGCTGGGCTTGCAGCGTGCAAAAAAGGAGCTAAAACAGTTGCTGTGTACAGGCAACTCGTTTTGGTTTTGTTTCGACTGTAGCAAGGAAGCAAAGAAGAAAACGAGTGCAGTGTTACCTCACACACGGTTTTAAAACATATACATAAATTTTATAATCAGTGTTCAGAGAACTTCTAACTCAGCTGAAAAAGAGGGGCTTCAAATCAAGTGCTGTATATCACATGTTTAATATATTATTTAATACCTTAAACATCTCTATATTATGAGGTGATGTTGTGATTTACTACTGTAGGTTAGTATTAATAAAAATGTCATTTTTAATTGTGTTACTGAACTTTGGGTTTTAAGTAGGAAAATGAACATATAGCTGAGTACTTCTGTAATTCTTATATCTTTCTTTTTCCTAGTGTTTCTCACACTAAATGCTCCTGTTCCCATGTCTTTGTAAGCCTATTAAAATATTAAGATTATTACTGAGAACTCTTGGCCTGCTCCCTATGAAATGAAAACCACAAATCTGAAACATGAAAACCAAACCCAGGTATATAACCTAGGAGGGGAAACAGTAACTGAAGTGGTTTTTAACTCTCACAAGATGTGTATCTGCATATGAAAGATTTCCACTCCCCCTCTGTAAAAGCCAAAAAGCCAGCACATGGGTACCTAAAATATTTTTTTAATTTAAAAATGAAGGAACTGAACATTTGAGCATAAAGCTTCACAAACTCAAACATGTTTGTGCCTCTCCCCACATCAAAGGGGAGATTTAATGGAGTATTACAGCTGCGTCAGCTGAGATTTTGTTATTTTCCACCCAACACTGTACGTATTGCAGCAACCAAACCAGCACATCACCATCCAGGAAGACAAAGGTGTGTGGGGAGGGGTCCAATGCTGCATGGTGCAGCTGCCCCCCCAGCCAACCTGGGGCTGAGGGTCCCCGCTCCCCTCGCCCCACGCCTGCTCGCTGCGCACCAACGCTGCTGGCTGAAGCAACCCGCACAGCCGAGCCCAGCGCACAGCCGAGCCCAGCGCACAGCCGAGCCCAGCACTGCAAGGAGGGCTCAGCCTCTGCTCCTCCCTGGCAGGTACTGGCACAGCACGAGCACTTCACAGGGGCAGGACCCTGTGCCATGCTGCCATGCTCGGCCCCAGCACGAGAACTGCACCAGCAAAGGTAAAGCAGCAAAGGTGACGGCGCATTCCCCATGGAGAGCAAACCGAACTGAAGGCACAGCAGCCTGCCTCAGTCTAGAGGCTAGGCCATGGCTGAGAGAAAAATCCCATGACCACCCACCTGAAGAGGTCTCCAAACTTGCTTCTCAGGTGACTACAGGACACGTAGAGATCGTAGAGGTAAGCCAAAATGCACCTTTCTGGGGAGGAACACTCCGAGGGATTGACGACGTGCTTTACCACCCCGCACAACCTGCAGAAATAAAACTACTCTGAGTTGGTTCCAACACACCCTGGAAACGTGTCTCATGTTGTTACAAACCATACAAACCCCACCACTAGCTGGGCAACGTGAGCACAGGCCTCATGTCTGCAGGCTGGTGGTGTCACGAGAAGTTTGGTGTCACCTGTGCGCTTGCCTGGGCCCCAGGGAGGACAGGACACAGAGGCACTTGGGGAGCCCAGGGGTGAATGGGCAAGAAATCAAGATACACAACTTCTCCCTTTTCCTTGGTCACAAAGCCTGCAGGTCCCACCAGCCCCAGCAGCGAGGAGCCACACGCTCCCCTCCCCTGAGCTCACTCCCAGCCTTCCAGCGGCAGTGTGACAGCTGGTCTCCCTGCCTCCACCTCAACGCATTTTTTGCTTCAGAGAGAACACCAAAAACACTTTTTGGAAAACTGGAGGTGCCACAAACCCTTCGAAGACTTGTGCAGTCTGCTCCGAGTTGAGGATGAGGCAGGCGTGGTAGCGCCGCAGAACGGCGACGATGCAGACGCACAGCCCCGTCGTGTAGCTGCCGGCCAGGCTGGACGACTTCAGCAGCAGCTCTGCCTCCACCACGCTCAGCTCGTTCAGCAGCTGCAAGCACACACGCAAAAACAACGAACTGAAAAGAACTTCCAAGTTAAACTTCTCAAATAGGTGCAAAAAACCCAACAAACCATTAAGGGAAAGCTACATGGAAAACAAAAATGAAATTCCTTACTCGCTACAGAACAAGAGAAAGAAGGGGCAAAATGAGCTGTTAAAGTACAAAAAGCATCCCTCAGAACTGCTCTTCAGAAATATATGGCATTTCTGGCACCCAGATGCTTTGCTGTGTAATGTGATGGTTCAGTCTGAAACAGCAAAGCCCATCCTAGAACACTTCGTGCTAAAATAATCCAGAATTTAATTAGTTTTGAAAGATTTTAAAATAAGATACATCGATTGATTCTCCATAATTGTCCAAGTAAGACAGAATGGGAAGTATCTGGCACTCTGTTTCAGAGATCAGGAAACTGAAACAAATAAAAGCCCTCGGCAGCAATCAGGAGGAAGTGTAGTTCAGCTTTGTTTCTTTCTGATTTTGCAGAAAATGTGTCACAGGTTTATCCCGACACCACCGCCCCAGAAGTGAACTCCATTTACCTGTATTGCAAAGTCTAGAAGTCCATTGATATTCAGTGCTGGCTCCATCAGATCAAAGATGAGCTGTATGTGGTGAGCCAAGGGAAGATGATAAGATGTTCCTGAGGCAAAACTAGTGATCTGCTCGAGAACGTTACTGGAGATCTGTGAAAATAAACATTGAGCAGTCATACGGTGGCTGAGGGCTCCTCAGATACACGGGTGCTCCAAGAAGCCTCATTTATAAATGGCAACAGTAAGTGACAGCACTTTGCAGATAAAAGCACTAACAAATCATGCATGAGTATATCTATTGCTCTGCTATCCTGCAAACCAGCTGTAATGAAGTTTTATTTTCAAAATTGACAACACAAAATGCTGTTCCTCTGCTTTACAGCTGAGAGTCAAACCGTTCTGAACATCTACAATACTGATTTTTATTCTGTAGGGTATTCTGCTTTAAGGAAGGGGCAAAATATTTTTTCTTTTCAATTTTATTTTCTTTTTTCAAAACACTTCTAAAAACCTTCCTATTTGATATCTCTACAGCAGAATGTGAAAGGCCACGATTTCATACAAGGGAGGTACCTGAGATGTCACCTGATGTTGATCAAAATAGGACAGTTGCTGCAGTTTTGTGAACACGGTCTCCAGGGTTGGGAACGCTTCTTGTTTGGTCTTCCTGGCTTTTTGTCCTTCATCCCCAACTTAACAGATAAAAAACCATTTTGGTCATTTTATGTATAACGGAGCCCTGGTAGTTTTGCATTATTACTGATTTAGAAGATAATAAAAATCTTGCTAAGCTTTACTCATGACTACATAAAACCTTACTCGGTTCTCTGTTATACCTGGGACAAACACATCCCACAGCACCTACCAGTACCAAAGCTACTCTGAGGCTATTCCGGGGCAAAAAGATGATACCCAAGAAGAACTGAAAACCAGCGACAGGGCTTTAGGAGGAGGGTAAGGAACACCCACCACTTGCTGGCCAGGTCTTGATGCCAGGCTCTGGCCTGACAAGTGTTTGCAGCCAGGCTGCTGCGACGGCAAACGGGGACTGACTGCGGCCGCCCGCCGCCGTCCTGGCGCAGCCGCGGGGCAGGGCAGCGGGGTGCGCCTTGTGCTGTGGGACCGTCACTGCTTCACCCAGGGACTCCCAGGGGATGAAACCCCCATTACGTGCCCCACGTGCAGGGCTCCAGACACCCTGCTGAGCACCGCACAGCTCCCGGGATCTTCGCTACAGGCCGCCGCACGGCAGCCGCGTTCAAGCATTTACCGCCCATTTCAGTAGTGCTCTTCTTGTTCAGAATCTTGAGGATGTCTTTGGTAATCTTCTTCAGCTGATGCCTGGCTTCATCACGCTCCTTACCAACGCCATAAAGCAGAATCATGCGCTGGTTACACTCATGACTTGAAGATTCATCCTGGAAAGACCAGACACGAGTGAAATCTCTTTTCCATCATCACCTGCAGAAACCCCAGCCCAGCAGCCCAGACTGCAACAAACAGTGTCTGCAACACAAAAAGCATCTCCAGTGGTTACCAGTGTGGAGGAAACGGCTCCAAATGAAATCACTAAAGAAAAGGGTAAAAATACAGAGGGGAAAAATGTCACCTGCTCTTATGACTTCTGCATGTACCTATAAGGGCAGGGGACGCATGCGGACACCCCTCCCAACTGTCCCCTGGATTGATATTCAGGAGCAGATTAGTAAATGGATGCTTAGAAACTGTGTGACATTTCTCTTATTAAGTACAAGTCCAGTGAAAAAAGATACAGCCCAACTCCTAACATTCTATTTTGCACATCCCAAAGACATTGAAGCACGTATAGTCTATTTAAATTGTAAGCAGTGATATTTAGTCTGTATCACGTAATGTTGACACACTGTGTATAACTTAACAACCTGGAGCACCGCTCTGCAAGTCCTGAAGCATAAATATTTTGTTCAGTAATATACTTACCCTCTCCAAACTGACCAATCACTGCTTCCTTCAACTACTTGGAAAGTTTTTAAAAAACAAGGCTGTACAAAAACACTACTAAAGAGTTGCAAGGCAAAAAGGTGGCAGACAGAAGTGCAACTCTGCACCCAGAAAAGCTGCAGTCTTACAAAATACATGCTCCCTCTTAAAAATAGTGACCCTGTCAGTAGCTCAAAAGCAGGAAGTAAGCTTCTAATCATTGTCAGAATTTCTATTTCTCTCTCTCTCAGAGGAAACAAAAGCAGAAGCCCTGAGAGCGTCACCTGGAATGAGCAGCTGTCTCCAGCTAAGAAAGCAGTGCAAAGCCAGAGCAAGGTCTGAGTGGTGGAACTGGGAAGCACAGCTGCTCCTCCAGCCTCTCCCGGCTCCCTGGGATCCACACAGGACCGCTCCTGCCTGCTCACAGGGTGAAGGGCTCGAGGAGCCGCCAGCAGCACCAGCTTCCCACCACGGGAAATACCCCAGGGCTCCTCCCGCGCAGCAGCACGCTACGGTAAGTGTCAGCCTGGTCCGGGGTGGGGACGGTGTCTGATCCTGCATGCTCAGGGAATGCCCATTTCATTAGGATCAGGCTTGGCAGATGGATCTGTTAGGCATTTCAAAGCACAAGCCAATCTGTTTCTATCTTACAGATAGAAATAAAACGTTACAGCTCTGTAAGGAAGATTGTCAGGGATGTTTGGGCATTGGCTGACAAAGCACTGACTCCCCCGAGTGCTTTGTTTTACAAAGGCAGAGATCAGACAGAAAACCAGCAACTTCCACAACCGCATCACTAAAGTTACTCCTTTTGAAACACAACGCTGACCGATCCACATCCTTGCCTGGCTTCCCCAGGCAACCAGTTCGGACCAGACCTGATCCCATGAAGGGTTTTGGACCGAGAGCAACAGTTTCCAGCCCAGCGCCTGTGCCCAGCCAGGCGGACACCAGCCACGCAGCGGCTGTGGATGACTGCCAGGCCGTCGGGATCTTGGGTTGGTGGCACGAGCGGACTCAGAGGGACACAGCACTGTGCAGGGGGCTCGGCACCGCTTCACACTGCGCTCGCTGCAGAGCACGGCAGGCTGCAACTCCTGCCTGCTGGCTCCAGTCAGGGAAGTTCTACACTGATTTGCAACACAGCACCAGTAAAGCAACTGACTTAGGAAAATGGGGATGAACTGGCCAACTAGAAGTAAAGGTGTACATGAAAACCTACATAAATAACGCTACAAGTAACTTCACTTTGCTGGCAAAGGTGTCTTCCAACAAACAGTGACTTTGTGGGGTGCCACATCCACCCTTTGGGCGCCAGGGGGGAATGGCAGCAGCCTGTGAGCAGCTCTTCCCGGGGACAGAGCAGGGCAGGGAGGGGAAGGCAGAGATGAGCTTCAAGGACCACGAAGAGCGAGGCTGAAGTAACGCCACTGGGAGAGGCAGGCGGCCAGCCACGCAGAAATACAACAACGGGCACTCGACGCCCGTTACTCCAGCCTGGTGCCGGCAGATCTGCAGGCGGGAGGAGTCTCACTCCTGTTCCTGCCACACTGAGGGAGAGGCAGAAAGAGACACAACACAAAAATTAAACCAAAAAGGTTGAAGCCTTATGACAGGTACCACTCACAATTTCATTTCTTTTCTATTTTGTTTTTACAGGGAGGGGTAACAAAGGCAAAGCGCAAATGAAAGTCACAACCAACTTCAGCTACTCTAGAAACGACAGCAACTGCACCAGCGATAACAAAATTAGTCAAGTCATTTTTCCTTTGCTTTATCTAATTCTGTTCCTGGTGGGTATCACCATGAACAGCCTGGCAATGTGGGTCTTTTTCAAAATATCCAGTAAATCCAATTTCATCATCTTCCTCAAGAACACTGTCATTTCTGACCTCCTCATGATCTTGACTTTTCCATTTAAAATCCTTAGCGATGCAAAGTTGGTGTCATGGGTACTGAGAGGATTTGTGTGCCAGGTCACCCAGGTTGTATTTTACTTCACCATGTACATTAGCATCTTGTTTCTTGGTCTAATAACTATCGATCGCTATCAGAAAGCCACTTCGCCGTTCAGAACATCAACACCAAGGAGCCTGTTGGGTGCCAAGATCCTGTCCACAGCAATCTGGATATCAATGTTTTCTCTTTCGTTACCCAACATGATTCTAACAAATGAGGAGAGAACACCTAAGAATGTAAAAAAGTGTGCTCACTTGAAATCCAAGTTTGGCTTAGTCTGGCACGAAATCTTAAACTACATCTGTCAACTCATCTTCTGGGTGAATTTAGCAGTCATAGTTGTGTGCTACATACTCATAAGCAAAGAGCTGTACAAATCCTATAAAAGGACAAGAAGCACAGGACAGGCACCCAAAAAGACTGTAAATCTGAAGGTTTTCATCATTATCGCCGTGTTCTTTATCTGTTTTGTGCCATTCCACTTTACCAGAATCCCCTACACCCTGAGCCAAACGCGAGATGTTTTCGAATGCTCTGCTCAGAACACCCTGTTTTACTTGAAGGAGAGCACGCTGTGGCTGACGTCGCTGAACGCTTGCCTAGACCCATTCATATACTTCTTCCTTTGCAAATCATTTAGGAAGTCCTTGCTAGACACGCTGTGCAAGCACACAGCCTCGCCAGAGCTCAGAGCACGGGGGAAGGAGCAGAACGACGGGGATGACACAGACGAGACGCCGCTCTAGAGCCGAGAGCCACCCAGAGCCCTTCTCGGCCACGTACATGCACTGGTGGGTGGAAGCAGCACAAATCCTGAGGAAGAATACCCAGAACTTCACCGACCTCTTTAGAAGCTGTCCTGCAGATGAAGCACAAGCACCTTGGAACCAACATCACTGCCTGCAAAAATGGTGAAACCAGAAAGCTGGAATACAACGAGCACCCCCTGACCACAACCTCCGTGCTTGTCAGAACTGCTGGCAAGAAGTCTGAACTTATACTTGGAGCTGTAAGGGAAAAATTAAAACTACAGATGCTACAGATGAGATTATGAACTGCAGAGGTTTTGCAGAAATAGCTTAACCTGGGCCTGAGTAAAGCCCATGACAACACAAGACCTGGGAGATGCAAATAAAATCCACAGTAAATATGCTTTTTAATACGGGGAGATGTCACAATGTATGCAACTGGCAGACAAACAAATACAGGACATATGTAGACAAGATACTTATCTGTGCACATTTTGGTAACAGTAACATTTTGCTTATCTCATTATATGTTTGTAATTCTTAATCCACTGACCCATAATTAATGGTTGTATGTCAGAGGAAATCATTTCGTAACCAGACTTTATCTTGATGTGAGTTAAATCTTCAAATACTTCACCCTACTACATGAATAAACAAAAATATAAACTCTTATAGAAAACAATGTATTATATGAGAAAGTACAAAGGCTCAATTTAATTACTTCGGTCTCAGGGAAAGAAAGGCTCACAGTAAAATCTCTACTGACTACTAAGGGTGGCTTTTTTGCATTGTACAAAAAATTTAACCACTTCCCTTTTTCGTTTGGAAAAGCTGAAAAAACCCAGGGAAGTATTTTCAGGTACGTAACATTTTCAGGTATTGTAGCGACCGCCCACGAAGAAGATCCTGGGCTATGGTAACAAATTGTGGTTTGTTTGTCATCCTGTGAAACAGCCCCAGTTCAGACGTGGGTTCCACCACCAGGCAAAGCTCAGTGCTGCCAAAAGCCGTTGCCTGCCCACCCTCTCCGCTGCTATCTGCGCATGCCAGGGCACTGGGCGTTTTACAACCGCTATCCCATCTCCTAAAAGGCCAGAAGACAGTTCACTCACTTCAGCACTCAGCTGTGGAGTTCATGCAGCTCTCAGAACCTGCCTGGACGAACTAAATATTCTACAAACCGTCCCGTGCCCGGGTTACGCTGGCACAAGCACCAACACTCAACAGGGCACCTTCGCTGCCCTGGAACCAGCGCTGCTGGTCACCCCAGACCACGCTCCTCACAACCAGCCCCACGGGGCCCAGCACCACCAGCTCCTGCTGATGCCCGGAAGGGAAGCGCGAGGTGCCCCACTTCCCCCCAGCGCCCATTCCCCACATTTCTCGCTCCTACACATGGAGCAAGAGTGACAATTATCTGGCAGCTGCTTTTCCTGACAGAGGAGCTGTTCGGACACCAGAGGCTCCAGCCACCCGCGCACCACAGAGCGGGCACTGGTGGGATACACGGACACACTCAGCACCTGCCTCCCGCTGCTGGGAACAGCGTCAAGAGGTCAGTTTGGAAGAAAACGTGGAAGATGCTGCCTTGGACATCAGCCCTGGGGTATTGAAATGAACCTTCTCAGCCTTACATAGCCCTTGATGAACGAACAGAAGTTGGGTCAGGCAGCTAGGGACATGCCATGCATGGTGAGGGTGACCTTCACCCTGGTCATCCTCAAGGCTCTCTGCCAGCCACTTCACACCGACACCAGCACACACATGACATTAACCAAAACACACACACTAATGCACAAACTTATTGGCAATACAGCTGCAGCCCGAGAACCTCAAAAAACAACCCATGTCTGGCCACAAAGGGTGGCCTGAACGTGAGCCATTTCCCACACAGCAGCGAGCACAGAGCCAGAACCCCAAGCCACAGCAGTTGACAGGAAAACACAAGCCAAATCACACGAGTCAGTTAAACTTACACAAAAAGCTCTGCTTACAGAGAAATGCACTGGAGTCCAACGTTACACACAACACACACATAACAAATACAAAGTGTACCATGCAGTGGCACCAGCAAGTGGCTGTAACCAGCACATTGTCTCACCTGGCCACAGTG
Organism: Caprimulgus europaeus; assembly: GCA_907165065.1. Next base: position 617,893 of record OU015531.1, on the reverse strand, counting down.
ACATGAACATAAACCAGAAATCCCATTCTGGAGATCAAAAGTCAGGCTCAGGTCCATGTGTCAATATTAACAGGCTAGAGAGGGAGGGGACAGTTTCCGAGTATATCAGTACACATGATTTTGTCACCAAGTAACCCACTGCAAGGTGGCTCTGAGCAGACTTTCTGGTCACACATTTGACAACGACCAGTGCTGTCCAGAACAGGGGAATTCACACACACAGACGAGAACTCGGAGCAACATTTGAGGATTACCCTGGAAAGGTGTCAGGAAACACTGATCGTTCATCCCACGTCTCTAAAGAAGCCGAATCACAACAACACAGCACAGGTGCCATCAGGTCTGCCCCACACCAACAAAAAGCCAGAAAAGGTGCCTGCCTTGGTGGATATGGTCATTTTCTTTCTTTACTGGCACAGGAGAAGGTAGTGTGCTTTCTGACAGAGAGCAAAAGGAAGACAGAAAAGCAACAGCAAAGACGATTAACTAACTCGGGCAATACATGAAAATGAGGAAGGAAACAACACACCAAACCAACAGAAAAAGTCTCATTTTTCTACACATTTCCCCATTCCTAATACTTTGCTTGAGGCTTCTGTCTGCAGCGGAACAGCAGATGAACCGGAGATACCCAAAGACCCCTCTCTGAAACAGCTGCTGCCAGGTTTGCTCAGGTACTTGTGTGATTGCAGCGTCCACGTGGTGTGATGGGGCACTTGGGCATGTGGCTTTCAGATGTGAGAGACTGATAACCAGCAGTGTGCCTCTTATCTCAAAAATGTTATTTAAATCTGTGCTCAGAAAGGAAAAACAGTGTGTGCTTGCTAAGAAATACCAGAAGTCGCTGCCCCAGAAGCACCTTGCTTTTGGGCCACAGCTGTAAAATTTCTCTTCAGTGTTAAAATACATTTCCATGTAAAGACAAATAGTGCTCTAGGTAATCTGCTGTTATACCTTGCTATATCATCTTAGGTGTCTGTAATGAATATAAACCATTTTAACTTTTCATTAGCCATTACTTTGTAAGCAACTTAGGCAAAGACTTAGATTTTCTATGAACTAGGAGAGAAACTGGTCACTCTATTTAATGCACGTTCAGTTTTTGTGTTCATTTCTGTCAACCTGCCAGTCACTGTAAGGGACATTTCATTTTAAATACAGACCCTTAAGTTTCATGTTTTCTTTCTCCTTTTCACCCAAGCCTATTTCAAACAATGGGAGAATTTGCAAACGAGAGTGTTGTCGGTAACTCCAGTGGAGCACCCTCCTCCGCACAGTGCCACCGGGACACCACGGTCACCCACCTGGTCTTCCCAGTCCTGTATACACTCGTCTTCCTTCTGGGACTCGTGCTGAACTGCCTGGCTGTCTGGGCTTTCTTCCATATCCCAAGCACATCAACCTTCATTGTCTACCTGAAAAATATCTTAATTTCTGACTTTATAATGACCCTGATGCTTCCTCTGAAAATCCTGACGGACTCTGGCCTGGGACCATGGCAACTCAAAGCCTTTGTCTGTCGCTTCTCGGCCGTAGTGTTTTATGACACCATGTATATCAGCATCGTGCTGCTGGGTCTCATCGCTTTTGACAGATTTCTCAAGATTGTGAGGCCTTTTGGGAAGTTCTGGGTGCAAAACCTGACCTCAGCAAAGATCCTGGCAGGTCTGGTCTGGCTCTTCTTCTTTGTTCTTTCTCTGCCTAACATGATCTTGACGAACAAGAAAGCAACGCCTCAGTCCGTGAAGAAGTGTGCCTCGCTGAAGAACTACTTGGGACTCAAATGGCATGAAGTTGTCAATTACATCTGTCAGTTTGTCTTCTGGACTGTCCTCATCCTCATGCTTCTCTTTTACATAATTATTGCCAAAAAGGTATACGAGTCTTATAAAAAAACACAGAAGAAAGACAACAAAAGTGAAAAAAGGATCAAGGGGAAAGTATTCATCATTTTTACCGTGTTTTTCTTATGCTTCGCCCCTTTTCACTTCAGCAGAGTTCCCTACACGCTGAGTCAAACGACCACCCGCATGGACTGCTGGCTGCAGAACCAGCTCTTTGTTGCCAAAGAGAGCACTCTGTGGCTGGCCACCACAAACGTCTGCATGGACCCCCTGATATACATGTTCCTGTGCAAACCGTTTGTAGAAAGGATACTATGCAGGAGAGTGAAGCCACTTCAGAAAGCAGCTCACACAAACCCAAAAACCGAACTGGACACACGAACATCAGGTACCGACTCCTGATCCTGCAGCCTTACGCTCTCCCGTCTCTGCGCATTCATAGAGAAGTTAAAAGCCAGTTTGTTTTACTTCTGCTGTAGAAAATGAACGGGTGGTTGTACTGTAATATTGATAGTTAATAAAAGCAGTAAAATGGATTTCCCGGTTTATGCTCACTGCTCAGCCTGAACAGGCAAAAAGCTGTCACTGGCAAAAAACTGCCGGCGCTGCGCTAACAGCGACCTTCCCCGGAGCTGTGCCCCCCTTACCGACACCCCGGGCGGGATCTGCCCCGGATCAGTGCCCCCCCTCACCGACACCCCGGGCGGGATCTGCCCCGGAGCTGTGCCCTCCCTCACGAACACCCCGGTCGGGAGCCAAAGCGGCGGGAGCCCGGCGTGTCCCGGCCGCGCCGGCTCGGCCACAGCGCGGCTGCGCTCCCACCGCGGGGACCGGTATTGCCGCTGAGTCACTCGAGCGACTTCACAGCCACCACCACACCGGTCCCAGCAGAAACACAGCAGTGACGGTGCAGAAACCAGCACTGGTCGGTTTCAGTCTCGCACCGCTCTGCTGGCTCTGCAAACAGAACAAGGGCTTTCTGGTTTGGTCACTCAGTCGTGTCCACCTCACAGAACACAAATTGTATGAATTAAAATACCTCCATACAACTTAAAATAATCTACAGAATAACTCCATCGGCTTTGAACAAAAAAAAAACCTTACTTAACACTTAAGCAGCTTACTGACTGTGGCTGCTTCTGAGGACAGTTTAGCTTTATTTGGTTTTAAAACCCAGAGCTGTGGACCTTGTTTGTTACTAATTCGTACACTGGGTGTCAGCTCGGCTGGCACAGCACAGCACAGGGCAGGGAAGAGGAGGAGCCGTCCTTGACAGAGGGAAGGACACGGTCCCTCCCCACCTGTCTCACACATCATTATTTTCCCACCACCTACGCTGCTTCACCATCCTTCCTCTCCACTCCCAGCAGGGACTCTGGCAGGGGACGCAGTTGGCAATACCCGCCGAGGACACCGCTCGTCCAGCCCAGGGAAGGACCCAGCACTGCCTCCCCTGCGAAGGGCACCCCAGAGCCACACAGCATTCCCCCCTACCCTACCATTCACCAGAGGGAACACCCAGAGATGTCCCCCTTGGTGGCACATTCACCCTTCCCAGTCCCAGCTATGGGCAAAAAGAAGGCAGCAAGCAACACAGCCGAACCCTCCCCGTCCAGAAAACTCCCTCTGCGCCCGGCTCACCGCACCGCTCGCAGGGCTCTCCCTTAGCTGTCCCGCAGGGAAGTCCAAACAGACTGTGCCTAAAGAGAAACTGCTTTCTAGCCCTAAATCCTGGGATTTATGTCACTATTTTAAGACATGAAAGAGATACCAGTTATTTATTGACTCCAACTCCACAAAGTACATTAAAGAAACTGTTAAACTCACCTTAGCCCCCAGCAATGTCTCCTCACGTCCCAACCAACACGTTCCTACTGCTCCGTGTCCCCGACACCGCCAGCCCAGAGCACTACCTCTGCACCACGCGCTGCTCAGGTGACTGCGCTGCTCAGCTGGCCTCAGGGAAGGCACAACTCGCTCCCTTCCACCAGCCCTGTCGCCTGGTGTGACTCCTGTCACCCCTCCTGCCCAGACACCCATCTCCTGCTGCTCCATGACACTGAACTGTGAGAGTCCCCAGGACCCTGCTGAGAAGACACGTCCCTTATTCACAAACTTCACTTCTTCTCCAGCTCTCCTGCTAGCTTTATGCCTTCTCACACCTGCCTGCTTGGATTACCACTTGATTGCTATTTTTAGAAATTAAATATTTCCAGCAGCCTAATACAGTCACTCAGGTTGCTCCATACAGCCAGATTTTTCCAAAGCTGTTTTTAAGATTACTGTGCATTAATTACATCTGCCTTTGGGATTCCCCAGCCTCTGCCACACAGGTAGATCTATGTCTTGTTTAGCAATTTCTACTCAGGGTATCTTCTCCACCAGGCATGTTACATACTTTCCATAACTGCAACACCCTTTTACCACTGGAAACTGAACTAATCCTTAATCAGCTTCCAGTTGGTTTCAAACTTCCCTATAAATCAACGTTATCTCAAACAGGGTCTTCCTCTCAGGATTAAATGCTGTTCAGGAATTAATTCCTCTCTCCCCACACACATACAGAGTTTAACAGTATTAACTTAGCTACTTTAATAAATATATTAAATTCCTAGCTCCTAAAATACTCACCACTTTAGCAACTGCTTAAATAAATGCATGAGGAGTCTGAAAACGTTTCACTAAACCTGTTGACACAGCAGGGCAATTAAGGTTGCAACCAGAGCTAAACACCGGGAGAAGGTGGTTTGTAAATGAGCTGTGACCTCCCACCAGACCGGTGCCCACGGAAATGGGTGCTGCTGAACCTGGGGTTATACTCGGGAAGAACTCAGCACAAAACCTTGCAGCTCAGTCCTCCCTCTTCCAAAAGAGCCACACCAGCAGAGCTAACACCGAGGTCCCAGGACTCCCTGCACAGACTGACATCCAGCTCTGGATTTAAAAGTGGAACTCTGGCCCATTTTCGTCGTTATTACAGAAAAAAGAGTGTAACATAAGATGAGCAACATGGCAACGATGAACTCGGAAAATGCTGAAGAACAGAAAACTTATTCCACTGTGGGGGATTGGACTAGATGATCTTTCGAGGCCCCTTCCAAACCCTAAGTCTGTGATTCTCTGAAGTATTTTTATTTTCTCACGTCTGGTGCCCGCAGTCCGGGGCTCACGAAGCGCTGAGCACACGCACGCACTGGCAGCACTCGGAGCCTGCTTGGAAGGGGGGGTGTAACCACAACATGGGCTGAGTTGCTCCTTAAATAAGGGGTGTGCCAAAGGTTTCAGAGGAGCCTTAATCATCTGTTTTTCAGCTGCTGCTTCTTAGGTAGGTAAAAGGGAGTCAGAGTTACCAAACTGTGGCAGAGAAATTGCAAGTGACTGCAAGGACAGGACATCTGGATGATCCACTTACAGAAAAAAACGTCCCTAAATTCTAACCTTTGGGATTTTGTGCTTTCTCCTGCACATTTTTAGATCTCTGCCTCCAGATGGAAGTAAGAATCGTAACAGTTAAAGTGCCTCAAAGTTTAGATTGTTGGTTTTTAAGCCTCAAAAAAGTAACCAAAGCGGTATTTCATATTTTACACCTGACCAAAACGGAGACATGTTTCGAGAACAGAGTTCCCTCAGAGACGAGGAAGCCATCAGCCCAGACCACAGGTAGGGAGTGCCAGCAGCTCACCACAGAAGTGCTTTCCTGGGGTCCTCCGAGTTCTTCAGTGCAGCCAAGGAATTTATGTAATTCAGGGAAGTTTCCCAGCGGACTCAACACAACAGTCTCCATTTCCCAGATCTGATTTTTCTCCCAACTTGGCCTGACGAGGCTGGTACTGGCACGTGGGAGCTGCTGACAGAAGGGGCTGCTGCCCCCCGATTCAGCAGCTGCACAAGGCAGAGCAGACCCGTGCAACAATCCCACCTGTGGGTGCTGCCCCCAGCCCGTCACCGCCCGAGGCGGCGGCGGGGCTCTCCTTTCCGCCCCAGAACGTTCGTTCTCTCGCCTCGTCCACACTCCAGAGCAGCAGCAGCAGACAACCCAGGAACGGGAAAACTGGCACCAGGCCTCAAACTTGTTCAGACAAATGAACCTTATTCCAGGCTCCTGTGGTCCAGGATTCAGGCAAAAACTGTTGACTCTCATTCTAAACATTTTTACAGGTTGTTGGGTTCCTGAGAGGGGAAGCAGAGGGCCCAAGGCAGCTGAGTCTCGTAGGAAATCACTCTTATTTGGGTACACAAAGGCTTCCGTATATTTCTTGTTATTTTTTATTTTATTTACATTTCCTTCTTCCGAAATGTGTTATACCTTTGCCTCACACACACACCATCTAGCCTTCCCGCTTTTGTATCGGACTGAAAGTTAACTCCTGAATGCCTGAAGACAAATTGCGCCCTTCACGCACGTCCCGACGCTCTGGCACAGCGACACACATCCCTCCACCAAGGCTCCACCAACCCTGAGCACTGGGAAAGCTCTCACAACATACAGAGTGCTTCAATTAATTAGAAATGCAAAACAATGATTTGCATCACGAACTGGAGCTGGGAAGCCAAGTCAAGCAACCAAGAGATCACCCGCAGGACAACACAGAACTGCACAGAGCCAGCACGTGAAATCTAAAGGCACTAGAACAGACCCAAGTCTACAGACAGGATCAGCCAGCCCAGGTGTGTGACTTCAGGTTACCTGTCAACAACATGTGAGGAACCCAAGGACAGAGGGAAAAAAGAAATGAGCTTTTTAAAAGTCAGCTCTTCATTAACTCCTTTGCTCCCTCCTTCCCCTTTAGTGACAGCCATCAAAACAGTGATGGAAGGAAACCACACAAGGGAAGGGAAGTGTCCAACTCCTCCAAGACTCTTCCACTGCCAGAGCACCTCCATCCTGCACATCTGACTGCAGAACGCTGCAGGAATCCTCCCGGTGCCGCAAGCTCTGATCCTGCTACCACTTTACTATCTTTGAAAAAAAGAAAAAGCCAGTCTCACACGTTACCCAGGTGCCTAATCTGCTTTAAAAATAACCCCGAACTTTGTATTGCCAAATACAATAGTAAAGGAGTTTTAGAGTGAAGCAACGCAGTAATTGTTGTAATAACGTTGTTCAGGTTGTTATGAAATCTGAGAATTGCTCTTTAATCACCAGAATACAAAAAGGGACATCCAGCCTTTCAATAACGTGAACAATAGTGAAGTTACAGGTTAGCTTTCAGCCTCTCTTTACATCAGAGCCCTGCATTTTCACGCTGCTTTTACGACAAGCTCCACAGCATTTCCTTTTCATGTGCTGGCTAGTCCTGACTTGCTCCAGCCTGAGAACAGCCAGACAACACGTCTGAATTAAAAGCCTGCTGGGGGATGCTGTGACAGTGGTTTCTAACCCATTAAGTTTTACTGACGCAACAAAATACAGAGATTTTAAGGAAAAGTTAATGTGCCATTGTATCACATTTAAAAAAAAAACAAACAAAAAACCACATTCTCCTGTAGATTTTATGAATCTATTTATTATTTGACCACTGTTAAACTTTTGTGTGTACACTCCATTCATAGAGTACCAGCTATTAAACACTCGAATCTCTGTAAGAAATTAAATTCTATTTTTTAAACATCTCATTTCTTCCCTTCTTCCCCACAACATGTCCTGCAGTGCTGTTTCCTAGACTCCAGCATTAGAAGAGCCTGAAGAACGGTGGTGAAATCAAATCATAACAGACTGTTATTTAAATGAATTCCCCCAAATTCTCACAAGGAAGGAGAAGAGGCTAACCCCAAAATCAGCACAGAATTCGCACAGCACCCTGTCCTCAGGTAAACCAGATCACGCTGAAAGTCAACCAGAGAGCTCAAAGAACAAGGCCCACCTAGAGCCTGACGAGCAAAGGCAGATGTTCTCATCGCTCTGGAGCCCCCCAGCACCGCAAGCACAGGAGAAAGGGCAGGACAAGCAGCCCTGTACGCTCCCAGAGGAAGGACGAGGTCTCCACTTAATGGAGAGCAAGGACAGTGATTTACAGAGATGGGGGAGAAACACCTTAAAAGAGATGTAATGCTGAGAAATGGAGCTGTTTGCATGGCCAGGTGGTGGGCTGTACCAGACCCAAGCCGCACCAACTGATGATAGCAGTTACCACCGCACCCTAGGGTGGCTCTCGCTGCCCTCCCCATGGGATAACTTCTCAGCTCAAAGGAGCAGATCAGTCAGGCATATACTCCTGTCTTACACAGGCTGCCCTCAGAACAGAGAACAAGATCACCACAAGTAATGTTAGGGTGGAAAATGACTGCAAGCCACTGAAGAGGTCAACCCTCAGAAGTCTGGAAGGACAAACAGCAGGCACCATTAGTCTAGAAACAGGACAAGCAGTTGAGGGGGGAACAAAACACCAGCAGCTGGGAAACATGGGAGCACAAGGGACAGCTGGAAGATGGTGAAATGGTGGCTGGCACACGCTGTCCTATGCAGCCATGTGCAAGGTCTGACAGACACAGAGACGTCATTCAAGTCTCCTCTCCCTAACTGCAGAAGAAGCCTTCCCCATCCTCGGGTGACACGATGTGTGCACTCCAGCACATGCATGCAACAGGGACCACCATTAATGTCAGAATACCCAGCTCCTGAGATCAGTTTTGCAGCTTAAAGATAAAAACATGACAGAAGTGAAACACATGTTCGTGTTCTGGCTTCATTTGCATCATCTGTTTTGCCTTGCAAAAGCTGGTCTTCAAAGACGAGCCCTGTCAGAAGTCTCCTACAGTCAGGGGCTGTACCTGATTCCAGGGAGAGGTCCTGAGGCAAGTAGGAATTTTACAGTCTGCCCACCAGCAGAAATGTGGAAATCAGCCCAGGGCCCCTGCAGACGGGGCCAGAGGAAGCTGTTCCTCACGACGGGGAGGCAGCTGGTAGGTCCTGCTCCGGCTCCACGCGGTGTCAAGGGCACCTATGCAGAAGGCTGTCCAGCCTCAGAAGAGGGGGCTGGGGACTGAGACCTTCAGATCTTTGAGGAAAAAATGTGTATGGAGAAGTCCAGGCAGAAAAGACAGCACAGTCTGAGAAAATTGACCTGCAGCCATTGTTCTTGTAGCACTAAGATTATTTGTTTCTTTTCTCCCAAAGATTTAGTGAGGGAGATACATATGTGCTTTCTTTTTAAGGCAGCAGCAAAAATGGGAAATTAACTGCTTCATCCTCTACTGACAGGAAGCAAAGTTTTGTCCTAATATACCTACTGCCATGATTATTTCGAATGCTCTTAAGGCATTAAATTATCTTACTGTAAATCTGTGCACACCCAGGACCACTGACAGCAGGACAGCAAGAGCCAGCAGGCTCAGAGTCCTCCGCACACCATGGCAGTAAAAAGCACGCAGGAAACACACAGTCTAGTCATTTTACCTGAAATATTTAGTAACAGACTGAACATTTTGCTTGCAGCTTACATGCTATTTAGAAGAGAGGATCTGATGAAAGCACATTAAAGATGTCTAAATACAGTCAAATTAACAATTGACATGATAATCTCAACTAGCAGATATTTGCATCCATCCAGCACAAGATTTTCCAATATCACACTAAATTCGCATTCACCCTGCAGACAGAACTGTATCCAGTGTATTACCAGCGGCACGGCGGCACAGGCTGCTGCAGAACACAACTGCAGCGCCTGCAGCCTCTGCCTGCACGGCTGCTGCCTGCAGCAGGCACGAACCCACCTCCCAGGTGAATCACCGTCTGCGTCCCGGGCGCCCCAGCTGCTCCGGAGCCAGGAAGTGAGCGGGAGCGCGGCGCTCACCTACCCTGGCATGTGAGTCATTCCCAGGAATGAGAAAGCCAGTTGCTCCAGTTGCTCCTGGCCAGGGGAATTTTGACTCTCTGATCAGGTATCGCAAAAAAAGCCATCGGAAGCAAAAAAGCTTACTTCCAGATATGGTTTCTTTAACTCCCTTATCGCAAGAAGTGCTCTCACACCTCCTGTAGCTTCGAGATGCATTCTGGAGGAGTCTAAGGCGCTTTCGAGATGCAGCTCAGAGACAAGTGGAAGGCGACAATGGTGACAGGTAAGTGATCTTCGAGCCTCTGAAAAGCCCTTGATAAGTTGTTCTGTGAATCTTCTTGCTCTTAATCATCCTCAAGTGAAAAGAAAGCAGGAATTAAGATACTGTTGCTGAAAACTAGACTTGGAAGCATAAACTGAATATGGGATTAATTAAAAGAGTGGAAAGTTCTTGTAATAGGGAGACTTTGCTAACCTTTTGTTCATTCAACAGTAAAAGTTATTTGTTATCTTTTTCCCAATGTTTTTCTACTAATCATTCCTTCTCAGATATGAATCGTAGTGCAGGAGGGTTCCTGGTCTCAATAACTCACTTGCTGACAGAGCTTAATTCATATCAAGTAAGATTCAGTAACTAAAACATCTGAATTTGGTACAGAAGGTTTGAACCTGTATTCCTTTTCACCTCTTTCAGTGAAGGAAAGCATATGTGAATTCTGTTAATTATATTACACAGAATAAAGGTTCTCTTCCTTCATACTTCGCTCAGATCATGTTAAAACTTGTCACGTTCACTGGAAAAACCACATAGCTCTGAACAAGCAACTTGCAAACCATAGGTCTGATGAGTCTAAAGTTTGAGAAATACACAGGGCATTTTCAAAACCCTCTGTCATGGAAGGAGTATTTTAGATTGGAAAGGTTATTCTCAGTTACAAAGAACTAAAAGTAGCTGTGCAATTACAGGTTTTGTATGTCAGAGAATGACCTGCCTCTCGTGCAGTACAGGCTGGAGACATGTGCCTCCTCACTGCGTGTGCCTGGTCTGGGAACTCTGGCAGCGTTTCACACTTTCTTCCATCTTTTTAAAGGAGATTCTGCAATCTTCCTTTAAAAAGGGAAACCAGGAAACTCAGGGCAGCATTCAGCTGGTGTCACTGACTCACACCGAGAGGAACAGGCCCCAGATCCCATGGGAGCTGCCAGCGTTTCTCCAGACAGGAGCCCACTCGGGCAGGCACCTCGCTCCCCGGGGAGGCAGCCAGCTCTCGCACGAGCCAGACCTTCTCCTCCCTTCCCACTCCACAGGGAGAGGGAGCTGGCAGCACCTAGGGACAACCCTTGGAGTGGAGGACGTGGGTCAGCCCTTGCAGGAGGGAGAGGAGAGCAGGGGAGGGCAGGGAGGCCGAGGGGCGCAGGGACCCCAGGAGCAGAACGCATCTGTTTGCGTTAGGGGTGTGTGAGAAGAAAGAAGCAAATTTTCAGCAGCAGCCGCCGCTGGTTCCTCCTCCCCCCGCGCAGAGCGCTGCCTTTCCCAGCTCAGCCCTGCTGTCTCACCCTCCGCTCCCCTCCCGAGCTGCCGGGGCACCCCCGGGGCAGGGAGGGAGCGGGGAGACCAGCTCGCCCAGCCCCTGCACCCCGCAGCCCATCATGCACCAGCACACACCCGCGCCGGGTGCTGGAGCACCAGAGCTCCCGGGGTGCTGGGAGCTGCAGGGATCCCAGGAGCATGGCTGAGTCAGGAAGACACCCTGGGAAGGCGGCCAGACCGGGAACCAGCACCGGGAGGGAGGCGGCAAGGCACAGTCTGGAGTTTGTCTGACGCTGAAGCAGCCCTTTGGAGGCCTGATGCTCCTTCTCACCCAGGAAGGCTACTCCTCCCGCCGCACGTAGCCCAAAATGGGACAGATCCAGGAGGGGGAAGCTCCTTCTCCTCTTTGTAGGACCAGTCACTTGCTCACCGCCACACAGCAGCTCAGAAAGACTCTTGGACCAAGTGAGCCCTAGGAAAGGCCAGTCCAGACATCTGCACTAAGACTGTGGCGTTAAACCTGGAGTGTGCAATTTTTATTAAAAGTTTGGAATGAAGTGAAAATGTGCCTGACATAACCCAAGAGCCACAGACCCACCAAACCCTGTCAGGGCTCCGCGGGAAACCAGCCTGCAGGAGACACTAACCCCAGTGCTGCCAAGAAAGCAATAGAGGAAGTCTGCAATATCAATTCCTACATTTCAATGGTCTTAATCCTTCCCAGCATAAAAAGTTACAGTACCTTTTTTTTTTTTAAAAAAAAAAAGAAAAACCAAAACAACTCGCCTCCTCAATGACCCAAAGCAGGTTTCCATGTCTGACCAACACTGAACCTCATAGGAAACACTACAATAACTACTAGTTCTTGTTTTCTGTTAAAAAAATGCTGGTGACATATCAAAGTGACAACTGATGATGAGCAGTATAAATCAGTTCACATCACCTTCACGGCAGCAGCAGCTTCTGCCGCTGCAGAGGGAGCAGCCGAGAGCTGGCAGGGCCGTCGGGCCAGCGAAGAGCAGCGGCTCCCCACGGCCGACAGCCTGAAGCCCTGCGCGGGACTCGCGGTCCCCCCGGTTCCGAGAACAGCAGGCAGCGTGGGGACTCTCCAGGCTGCTCGTGAAAAATCAGGGCTGCACCCGGCTGAACTTCTCCCAGCCATACCCCAAAATCCCCGTGGCCTTTTCCTTCCTCTCAGAAACAGCGCTGCGGCTGCAAGCAGCCGACGTGTTCGTTGTGTCGCAGCGATGGACACTGAGCACAAAGACCCAGCTGACAGCAGCAAGGAGGATTTTTTTTTTTTTGCAATGAGAATTAGAAATGTGTGCAAACAAAAATCAACAGAAATTGTTTCAGTGCAAAGTACAACTCCTAAAAGTGAGACTGGAATTACTTAACATTTTAAACAGCACTGTCTACACCCATGTACCAATAGTATTTTTCCCTCCCCACCACGAGGTATTTTTTCACAGTACCCCCTGCAGCATCTGAGACTTGAGATGCACAACAGCCAGAGTCACAAGGGATAAAGGTGCAATGGGATCAATCACACACCTTCATTCTATTTCTTTGCAACTCAGACACCTTGACTGTTGTTAAACTTTAATTATGAGCTTTTTAACTTAATGTTTTTCATTGCCTAATACTGATAATCAAGCTTAGAAGCTAGTATTTTCAGTGAAAAGCTGCAGCAGATCCACCCTGACACCAGGAGAGCCCTGGCCATGCAGGTGGGTGCCGAGTGGAGGAGCAGAGCGGGGAGCGCTGCGTGGCACCCGGCTCTGCGGCAGCGCCGAGCGGAGCAGCGCCTGCCTCCTCCCCTGTCCCGCTGCCAGCTCCTCTGGAAGGAGCTCCAGACCACCCAGGCACCACAGGCTGGAACTTCAGAACCAGTTTTTTTTCTTTTTGCCCGAACTATTGTGATGATAAAATTTTAAATTTCAAAGACTATGACTTTGGGATAATAAAGCAGCTGGGTAAGAAAGGAGCAGCCCGTGGAACTGAAGGGTGATTAACTGGCAAAGATCTCCACGTGCCAAGAACAGAGCCCATGAACACACCAGCAGAACGGGAACAGAAAGGCTGGGAGAGAAGAGATTAAAAGAGGGAAAAGTTGAAGTTACTTTGGAGAAATACACGTAAATATGAGCCTGCTTCCGGCCTCCCCCTGGGAAGCGAGGACTAGAAATGTGACCTGGTGAGGGATTAAAACTGTGTCTTCCAAGCAGCTAAAGGACTGTAATCCAGTGGGATGGAAACGGGACAAAGTTTGCAAAGACACCAAAGTAGGAGGAGCAGCTGATACCCCAGGGGGTCGTGCTGCCATCCAGAGGGACCTCAGTGGGCTGGAGACAAAGGTCAACAGGAACCTCGTGCAGTTCAGCAAGGAAAAGTGCCAAGTCCTGCCCCTGGGGAGGACCAGTCCCCTGCACCGGGACACGCTGGGTGCCAGCTGGAGAGCAGCTCTGTGGGGAAAGACCTGGTGGACAAGGTGAACAGGAGCCAGCAGCTGGTCCTGGCAGAAAAGCAGGACACCAGGCACCCAGGCTGCCTTCGGCAAAACGCTGCCAGCAGGTCGAGGGAGGGGACCCTTCCTCCCGGCCCAGCACTGCCAGGGCACCCCGCAGCGCTGGCTCCAGCTCTGGGTCCCCAGTATGAGAGACATGGACGTACTGGAGCCCAGCACAGGGCCACAGCGATGACTAACGAACTGGAGCACTGGATGTGCTGGGGGGCTGCGAGATCTGGGAGTGCTCAGCCTGGAGAAGAGGCGGCTCAGGAGGATCTTATCAACGTGCACAAACACCTGCAGGGATGGTGAGGAGCGGAGGGAGCCAGGCTCCTGCCAGCATGCCCAGTGCCAGGGCAGGAGCACAAACTGGCACACAGGAGGCTCCCTAACACAGGATTTTTGGGTTTGGTTTGGGGTCTTTTTAGGGGTGTTCAAGCCCTGGAACAGGTTTCCTGGAGAGGTTGTGGAGTCTCCATTCTTGGAGATACCGTCTGACCAGACATGGTCCTGGCCAGGAAGCTGTAGCTGATGCTGCTCTGAGCAGGGAGCTGGAGAGCAACTGCAACAGACAGGAAGGATTGAAAAGGCTGCAGGAGGGTAACCAGGCAGCAGTGAGCAGGCAGAGGCCAGGACCGTGCTGCTCAGAACCTCGGGACTGCCCCCCACACCCAGCCCCACCGCGAGCGCTGCTGTTCTGGATGGGGCTCACAGGCAGCAGCTCCACAGGGTCACAGTGCAGCTGCCACCGTCGGCAGGTCTTGTACAACCATCAGCAGCACCTTCTAGAAAGAAGCAAAGGAAACACTCCAGAGGTAATCCTTTCCTCCTGCCTAATTAGAGGCTGCCATACTGAGAAAACATTAATTATCCCAACTTTGCCAACCATTGCATTATGCAATATATATTTTTTTTATAAAGAAAGAAAAAAGGGCAAGCGATTGCAGCACAAAGCTCCTCTTCCACCAACAACAGCCACTCACCCGCTGCCCAGCAAGGTACCATTTCTGAAATTGCTAGTTCAGGCAGCATCCCAAAAAGGTCTCGCGTCAGAGCTACCCCACATAGGGAGAAAAAAATGGTTCATAGTCATTCACTTGAAAGAAGCAAAAAATTAATGGTTACATTTGGACCAAATACTCCAAAAGTGACTTTGAGAAAATTAGGTATGTCCAAATAGGTTTTTTTTTAAGTGAGGAAATCATGTTATCCTAAGGGCATGTTCCCCAAAAATTGAGATTTTTGCATATTAAACAGTATCATTTAATGCTCAGTGCTGCACCCAGCCCAGGCTCTCCTGCAACTGTAGAACAACGGAGCTACAGGTGCAAACGGAGTGAGATTTCAGGCAACACCTACAGCAGAGCACGGGCAGAGGCTGACGTGGAAGGCGCAAATCAGCACGTTTATCCGGTTACGCGATGCAAGGTAAACCTGGGACAGGCTGGAAACACACATGGTGCTCTTAACTGTCCCACAAAGGACCAAGAAGGACTAAGCCCAGTTCCCCTGCGTGACTGGGGGAAGCTCTGTGGGTTACAGGAACGCTGCACAGACAGTTTTCCCGGAGACAGCTCTTGGGTAGAACGGGCGCGGGGAAGGAAGTGTCGCTGGCAGCGCGTCTCGATGCAGAGGGGCTGCTTCTCCCACGTGCACACCGGCCCAGCGCCTGCCACGGGGGACAAGCTCCCCAGCCATGGGTGTCACCCTCTTCTCGTGAGGACAAACAGGTGGGACAGGGCAGGGACAGGAGAGGATCTCTGAGACAGAAGCTGCTCCACCAGCTGAAGGCAGATGGAAGCAAGCTGCACCGCAGCTCGTCCGGGGCCAGGACACTGCTGTTCAGAGATGTGCGAGAGAAAAGTCAGGCTGGAATTGAGGGGGAAGTTCAAGGAGGAACCCAAAAACCAAGAAGGGGGTTTTGTACCAGATACTGAAGCAGCCTGAAGGTTTCTGAGCAGTGGCAGGGGTTCCTGTTTCTGGAAATGACTAAGCAGACAAGTGCCATAAGCCACAGCTGCAGACAGTTACACCCCAGGTCTTGTATTTCAGCCTCTCTGCAATTCAGACGGTTAAGCCCAGCAGTGCCACTGGATTACAGGGAACTGGCACCAACTGTCTGCACATCCCTCTGCCACTGCCCTTCCTAGGGAGATGGGCACCAGGAGCGAGGGCACAAAGCCCCACAGAGGGTTATTTTCACCCTCTCCCTCGTCCAGCCACCCCATGTTGAAGCAGTTCCCAGTCTGAGGCAGTTCCCAGTCTGAAGCAGCCAACACGTGCCAGCTGGCCAAGCCAGACACGCAGGGTGGTGGCCACCACTGCTGAGCTCAGCCAGCCCTCAGCAGTCACGCAGGAGCGGGCACTCAGGGACTCTAGCACCCCAGGAGCTCCCACCCCACCCCAGGCAGGGCCAGCGACACCGGGCTGCGGGACCGTGCCTAGCTGGGAGGTATCTCCCAGGGTGAAGGTCCACAGCCTCCATGGGCAGTCTGCACCCATGTTTGACCATCCTCACAGGAAAAAAAACATTTTCTTGTCCTCAGATGTAATTTCTGAGTCTCAGTTTGTGCCCAGTGCCTCCTGTCTGGTCAGTGGGTGCTGCTGAGCAGGAAGAGCTGGGCTCCCTCCCGCCAGGTAGCCATGCAGACTACAGGAGCCTCCTGAGCCTTCTCCAGCCCAGGCTGAACCACCTCAGCTCTGCTAGCCCCTCCACAGAGGAAAGACACTACCCTTGGGATGGGATCTGAGGAACCATGTATTACAGATGTTTGCTTCATCCCTCAATCCCCAGCCCCAAAGCCCCAGCAATGCAGCGATGAGCTGCATCAGATAACCAATGCACAACAGAATAAAACAAAACAGGCTCTGGAGCTGAGCTGTTACACCTGAGCTTCTCCACGGAGACAGAAACAGCAAAACATGCTTTGGTCTACAAGTGGCCGTGGTCCTGCAGCGCACAGGGAGCTCTAACACAGACCCCAGAGTCAATCTAGTTCTTGTCAGCACTCGCTGTGCTGGCCACAGCACGGCATGGCTCGGCACAGAGGCACAGAGGCACAGAGGCACAGAGGCACAGAGGCACAGAGGCACAGAGGCACAGAGGCACAGTCCCCAGGACTTTAAGAAACATGCCACAAATAAGGAAGCGTGCAGAGCGCAGGAGAGCCGGGGGCGCGGGCTCGCTCCCGTAGGTACCAATCCCAACAGGAACAGCAAGTCACCCGCTGTGCACTAACACACGCTCCCACCCAAAGGGAGAGGGACAATCCTGGCCAGAGGCCCCCAAGGAAGGAAGAGGTGGTAATGTTCTAGTGCCTGGGACTGAGCTCTCCTCTAGTGGGCAAGGAAGAGCACTAAGGAAGAGAAATCGATGCAAGCAGGGAAAATCAGAACGTTGAGGCTGGCTCAGGGGATGCAGCACAGGAGTGGACTGAAATAAAGAGAGCAGGGACGTGGGCTCCACTGTCTGTGTGCAGAAGCTTTGTGCACACACACACATGCTGCAGCCCACACTGATGCTTTTTTCCCCTAAATCTTTACAAGTAACTCTGTGATTTGGTTCTGATGGGCAACCGAAAATAACATAATTGCAGACAGCCAACAGCAAATTTAATTAACTGCCTCACATTTCTATTGCTTACGATTCTGTCATTTGCCAGACCTGACGGTGATGAATGCAGATTGACTGGCAAGAAGCCACACATCAGAAAGTTATGTGCTCAAATAAACAAACATCACTTAGAACTCTGCAGCCCTGTGACCTAGGATATCTCATCCAGTTCACTCAGAGAATTCTCTAATTTTAAAAAAATTGTAAATAAGATTAAAAAAGAGCAATTAGATGTGAGGATACAGAATTTCTTTAAACAGTGAGGCAACTTAAAGCCTTAGTCATTAGAAAAACTATACAGTCATTCCCTACCCGTATGACACTGAAGTCTGCCATGTAGCCTATTATTTAATTTCTCATCTGAGGTTGTATGTCATGCATATAAACCAGTCCATCAACATTACCAGTAAAAGATTACCTCATTTCTGAAACACTATGTACTTAACTTATATTTAATGCAGTTAACAGCCTTTAGGGGAATGACAGAAAAAAAACAACCACCAACCGAGAGCATAAACTACAAGTATTCCAGTTTAAAAAGCTGCTTGAATTAAGAAGGAGCTTCTAGTGCATCTTCAAAACCATCCAAGCAGAATATATGTATATGTAAGAATGAGACAGATGGTTAGGATGAAATTGGTTAGGAGAACCAGACAAGGAGAGGAAAAGCAACCTTGCACAGCCAGAAACGCCATACTCAAACCAGAAGCTACTATCAGAGTGTATAGTCAGTGAACAATTACAAAACATCTTAAAAGACTCTTCAAAGGCAGGCTTCATCTCCCATCCCAAGGGAACGCATGGAAAAGGGTCAGTTCTGCACATGTGATAACTTTACTCCTACTCCTAGAGTCTGCAAGTGGCCTTTACCAGAAAAAAGCAAAGCTTCTGGAGTGCAGGTATGCACCAGATCTGACTCTGCTCACCCACATCAGCATGTAAATAATGAAGCCACACTACTCCAAGTGCTCTGTCTGCCACAGTACCCCTGGGCCTGATAGACTTGGGCAGGAACCTACAGAAACACCTCTGGACGGGTGAGTCCGAGCAGGACTGTCTCTGAGTGTCCCAGGACCAGTGCTGTGCAGCGGGGACACCATGCCTGCACCCCTCTGCTGCTTTGCACCAACCTGTTGAAGACTTTAGAGCTTCAAAGTACAGCAGCATAAGGGAAAGTCTTTAGCACACAATTAGGGCAGTCAGTAGGTGTTGTCTCTAACCTCCACCCCATGCTCACCCCAAAGCCTCTGCTGAGCTCAGCTGTGCCAGCCAGGCAGGATGCAGAACGCCGTGAATGTGCTTTAGCTGCACAGTTTACATCCATGAAGAGTTTGCTGCTTTACTTTTCCAACCAATACTTTGTTGGGATATTTCTGGAATACATTTTCCATCGGGAATAAGAAGACAGAGATATCCATTCAGAGGCTTGACCCTAACTGGTCTGCAGGAACAACAGCGAGCTCCCAGTGCAGCTTCCAGGGGACCTGGACTGCCCGGGGCCATCAGAGCACGGTCACATCTCCACCGGGCAGGGCGGGGTGCGTGGCAGGGAGCCCCACGCTCAGCACTCTGGGCAGGGAGCAGCAAGCCCGTGTGGGATTTGCTAAAAGCAAGCAGTGCTGACATGAAAAGCAGATGAGCTGGGGTGCTGCCGCTCCTGTCACCCGTGCTGCGTCCGGGCGGGACAGCGCAGCCCAGGCACCGAGCAGCCAGGCCCTGCAGGCTGTGCCCAGGCTGGGGAGATCTGCAGACCACGCAGATGAGTCGCAGGGCAAGCGCGGGGGCAGAGCTGATCCTGTCAAACCCCAAGGGGCAGAGGTGAGCCCATCAGAGACAGGGGGCACTAACACACTCCCTGGGGTGGTAAGAAACACACCTGTCCAGGCAGAGCCTCCTGTGCCAGGGCTTCAGCCACTTCTGGTCTGAGGGATCACAGTCCATCCTCAGCAGCAGTTCTCCAGTGTAAAACAACGGGCTAAACCCCAAGATTCAGTGGATTCCATAACAGTACCCAAGAAACAAAGACACTACCCACAAGGAGGAAGGAAAGTGGGTTTTGATCCACACTGAACTGGGGCTCGAGAGCCTTAAGGGTGTTGTGGATGGTCTGTCTCTGCTGAGTGGAAACACAGGACACAGACAGGAACACCAACAGTGCCGAGGGAGAGCTGAGGCAGAGGGCCCTGCAGCAGGGAGCTTTGTCACCAGTGTCAGCAAACACCCATCCACCTGCCGATGTAAAACAAGGGACAGACCCTTTGGAGAGCGTAGGGGCTGTCTGTGCACAAAGAGGCACTCACAGACACTGTGCGAGGTTCTTATGGGCTCTTAGAGACAACATCCACCTAAAAGGAGGGATGCAGAGGTGGGAAAAGGCAGGAGACTTTTTTGACAGGAGCAAATCCCTTTGGGACTGGAGTAACTGACAGCACATGAGAAGTCCCCTGAGCAGAGACCTGACCCCCAGCTCTGCTGAACCCCGCAGCATTCCCCAAGGTGACAGCAGGGAGCTTTCCAGGGACCAGGGCTAGGAACTACACAGACTTAAAAGGAACTCTGAAAAGCAGGGAAATAAGCATCTTGTTTGCATAAGAAGATAGATATGCATCTTTTCATAAAATCACATATTCTTTTGATCTCAGTGCCTCGTGGGTAAAAAAAGGATAGTTGCAAATTATAAACAGCATCAAAAAAGCAATATGCTGCTTCTCAGTCCAAGAGAAAACAAAATATCTAAAATACCCCTAACAATCTCATTATGGACCCCAGTTATTACCAGAGCAAACAATGCCAGGCAAGAAGCCAAACCAATAAAAAGCTTAAAATATCAGAATTAAAATTTTTACTGACACTTTAAAATACAATTTTTCACTTCACTGCCATCTGGTGACAATGCAACGCACTTCGGAACAGTGATAATCACACAAAACAAGTTTGGATCTGCCAAAGGGCTTCAGTAATTTCATCATCTACTCATTCCCACGTGAGAGGCGGTCAGGTCTAGTGTGTTGCCGAGATCTGAACTATTCTGCTAGCTTTCCTATCAAAACTTGTAAACAGAAAGTGAAGCATGGAAAAAATAACACATCTGCATATTGCAAGAGGAAAGCAATAATCTGGAATGTAGTGTTATGAATCAGTATTGTCAATGTTTCTCTGAACAATGTCAAAGCATTACAATGCCACCAGAGCATAATCTAGACTCTGCAGTTTCCCAGTACTCCCTGTGGCTTCCCCAGCACTTCATTCTAAACCAGGAGAAAGGAACAGGAAATTACAATTTCCACCCCAATTTGTTGGACACTTTACAAAGTTTACACACATATCTCATAATTACATATTAAACTTTTTTACTTCAAGAATTGAGAGATGATAAACTTTAAAAAAAAAAAAATCCCACTCTCAGGCTTCTGTCACTGAAATGTCCAAGATCAAAACCAAAGATGATGGCCAAGCACAAGACATGGGGAATAAGCTCAGGGGCCTTTTCCAAGGCGTAAGAAAGCAGCTGCAGCAGATCATAGGAAAGGCAAAAGCCATTAAACCAGCACATTCTGGCAGTCAGGAGACAAACCTCACCCGCTGCAGTAACGGGGACGGTGTGTTTGCAAACACACTAACCTATTTGTAAAGCTGGGGTAAAAATACCCACCTAGAGACTATCAAATCCAGTCCCAAGTTAAGAACAGAACATTCCTGGCCGGGCTGTTTGGGGCTCACTAGTCACAGTCCAGGTTTTTGCACAAGTCTAGTCCAAAGAAATCAAAATAAGGAAGAAAAGTTTTAAAAAGTTGAAATCCAGCATATTTTTACCAAAGTTACCAAACTTGAAAGTTTGCTGGGACAAAAACAACAAACCAAAACAAAAAACCCCACAAGATGACGCAGCTAGGGACAACAAGCAAGTCAGCCCACGCTGGCAGGGTCCCTGCAGCAGTGCCCGCAGCGGTGCAGCGGGTGCCCAGCTGTGTGGCAGCAAAGATCTCGACAGCAGAACCGCTGGGCAGCACCCAGAGACCTGCCACCAGCACAGCTCAGCCCTTTCCCTGGGAACTCTGCAGGGTGCTCATTTCACAAAGCTCTTCCCGTGCCAGGGAGAGGAAGGAGAGGTCCTTGGTTCTGCTTTTGTTTTAATTGCAGTTTATTTTCCCCAGAATGTGAAGCTGGCCCAGCCCATGCCGCATCCTGGATCGACGGCTGCCAGTGGGACTCCTGAGAAGCGTTTCAGCTGGAAACCTACAGCAACACAAATGATGGGGTACAACCTGTCGTATGGAAAACTGCCAGGTAAAGTAACGCTGGCAATGTGAGTGACTGAGCAGTGTCCACAGCATCATTATCAGCTCCCACCAACATTTTAAAGAAGTCAGTCATTTCCAACAAGGCTGTTCAAACACTGCCAAGTGCTGCCCCTCTGCTGTCAGTCCTGCTTTACCACACCAGCCAAGTTCAGAGCACAAACAATATGAGATAAAATGTGCTGTAGTTTTATAAGAGAATTCATAAGTCTGAAGTTTTTCACAAACATTTACACATGAAATCTTAAAATCCCCCGAGACTGGGATTTTTAATGTATTTAAGCATGGCGGGCAGGTTACGGGAACTCAAACCCTTCACAAATTTCACTCCCTGGATTCACTCGCTCTCTCCACGGAGGATTTCCAGGCTAGTTATCTTCTTCAAGTCCTGCACGAACACTGACCTGGACCCTTCATGCCACACGGGTGGCCAGGCCCTGCTGCCCCCGCCCCAGCACTGCTCCCGCCTCGCGGGGCTCACCGAGCGCTGCGGGAACACCCCGAGGACACCCACGCCAGCATCCCGCACTCCTTTTCCTGTCAAACTAATTGCAGAAGCACCTTTACATTTCAGCAGGATGCACAGACACGCTCAGACACTAGCAAGCCACAGACACATTTATTTAGACACATGCAGTATTTAGGAGCACTGTTTTAAACTTAGGTTTTCCAGGCTGGTTGTTCAGAGCAGCCTCTGGCATTGCCCAGAAATAGGATGTTTTCCAGAGGACAGTTCTAAACCAGCCCCATTTGTACAACACTAGAAACACGCTTTAAGCTTGCTGCTTTCCCTTATTGCCAGATGATCGTCTGAGCCAAGACAACAGCACCTCACCCAACGCCACCGCAGGCTCGCCCGGGAACTCCACACACGACGAGTTCACCACCATCGTCCTGCCTGTGCTTTACCTCATCATCTTCCTGGCGAGCATCCTGCTGAATGGCCTAGCAGTGTGGATTTTTTTCCACATCAGAAACAAAACAAGTTTCATATTTTACCTCAAAAACATTGTGGTTGCAGACCTCCTCATGACGCTGACGTTCCCATTCAAGATAATCCAGGACTCGCAGCTGGGACCGTGGCACTTCAACTCCTTCCTGTGCCGGTACACCACGGTTCTGTTCTACACAAACATGTACACCACGATCGTGTTCCTGGGACTCATCAGCATCGACCGCTACCTGAAAGTAGTGAAGCCTTTTGGAGACTCCAGGATGTACAGCATCACCTTCACCAAGATCCTGTCTGCCTGCGTCTGGGTTGTGATGGCCTTCCTGGCCCTACCCAACCTGATCCTGACCAACGGCTACCCAACCAAGAGGAACGTAGACGACTGTCTGAAGCTGAAGTCCCCCTTGGGAGTGAAGTGGCACACAGCAGTCATCTACATCAACACCTGCATGTTTGTGGTGGTGCTGATAGTGCTGATAGGATGTTATATTGCCATATCCAGGTACATTTACAAATCGAGCAAGCAATTCATCAGCTCGTCGAGCAGGAAGCGAAAGCACAATCAGAGCATCAGGGTGGTTGTGGCCGTGTTTTTCACTTGCTTTCTGCCGTACCATTTGTGCAGAATACCCTTCACTTTTAGCCACCTAGATAAAATTTTAGATGACTCTGCACATAAAATCTTGTATTATTGTAAGGAAATGACACTGTTCCTGTCTGCATGTAACGTCTGCCTGGATCCAATCATTTACTTTTTCATGTGTAGATCATTCTCACGAAGGCTGTTCAGAAAATCAAATATGAGAACCAGGAGCGAGAGCATTCGATCACTTCAGAGCGTCAGACGGTCAGAAGTGCGCATATACCACGAATACACCGATGTCTGAAACCACCCACACAGAGACTTTGGCTGATTTGTGAGAGTGTTTGTATATCCTGTAAATAAAACCTATCTTTGAGTATCTGACCACGGAAGTTCACTGAGGAATGCACAGGCATGTACACCTTTTCCACTTCAGGTTACTAAAGTCCATCTCAAAACCCCACAGCTTAAATCCGCGCAGAGATCGGGTTCACTTCAGAGGGCTTGGGGTTGTGTTGGTTGGTTGGTTTTTCTGAAGGCCAACAGAAGCTCAGGACACCTCTGCTCAGAAAGCCACCTGGAGCTCCAGGAGGCTCCAGCCGAGATGGACAGGCTCTGGCCTTGGAGCAGGATCCAAGGAGAGGAGCCAACAGCCCCGGGGTCCAGCACGGGGGTGCTGAAGGGCTTGCAGCAAGGGGAGGGCAGGGGAGGAGGGGGCATGAGCTCTGGCAGAGACCCCTGAAAGACTGTTAAAACAGCTTTTAATTCCCACAATCTCATTCTAAGTGAGGACACAACAAAAAATGTCCCTTGAGAGACTTGCATGTGACAAGACTGAGCAATCAACATCTAGCTGAAAATTCAGTTTCCCAGCACTTCCTATGCCTGCTTAATACAACAGGAATAAGACCTAAGCAATGGGAATTTTTTGTTCCAAAGTATTTATAACTCGGGCTGCTTTCAGCTCTTGGAAGGAATTGTGTGTGATAAGCAGGTGAAATGCTTTTTTGGAGAGCAGTCCAGGCAACACCTTCAGGGTGTTCTCTTACACAGTGGCACACACAGCCAGAGCAGAGGAAACATGAAAGGGGAGCATCCAAAATCAAGGCAAGAGAAAGGGATAACAAAAGGCCAAGGCAGCAGCTGCTGCCTGAGCAAGCGCCGGTAACCACTGCATTATTTAAAGAGGAAATCAAGAGAGGAGAGCGCGGGCCGGCCCAGGCTGCCAGGACGTGCTTGTACCGAGTCCTGGAAACTCTGTCCTGTACTTCACCACGGATTAAATCAGATCTGTTCAGAGTAAAAGCTGCTTGCACAAAAAATAAGCAGCCAACTTAAAAAATGTAGATTGTAAGGAGCTGACGTGTGTTTTGAGCAATTAATTTTTATGCATCTTATGCAATGCAGTGCAATTGAACAAACAGAAGATGGCAACAGTCCATCACCAAGTGCCTTATTCATATAAGGACCTTCCTTTTCATATTAAAAAAATGGTTTGACAAGAAAATCCAGAAAATGCAGCATTCACATAGTAAGATAAAACACTGCATGAGAACATCTTTGATGAAACTTCCTACTGAAACAAGGCAGGTTTTTCCTTTTTTTTAATCATCATTAGTTTAGTTTTAGATTCTTTTTTATGCATAATGAAAAAGTTGAAGTGTAAGTATAATAATATTTGGATTATATATTTGTATTAATGCAAGTGTTCTAAAATTACTTACACTGTTCAGGGGAAATCACTTCTGGAAAGGAAGACAGGATAATTTGGATATTTATACTACTTGAAATACAAATATTTTTAACGGTTAACACCACAGAATAAACCCCGTTTTCCAATCAGCTCTGTAGAAAACTGTTCACACACAACCTCAAAGACTGTTCTGGGATCAAATCTGCCATTCTGTGCTCTCAGGGGTCGATGCACATACACAACCATATCAAGAGCCATTTTGGGGTCTGGGTTGCCTGGTTTATAGCTCATAAGCACCAAATTAAATGGAACAGCATACTGGGTTGGTTTTGGGGAACGGCAATATTTAGGACTGCAAGATCAGTTATATACACACAGACATTAATAACCAAAGACTCTCTTGTTAGCGCTCACATGGTTAAAGAAAACCAAGACCAAGTGCTTCTGGTCTCCCTTTTACAGCACAAGTAATCCTAAATCACCTAGACTGAAGGCTGCTCAACCACAGCCAGGCTCCCTGTTTCCACCAGGCTCCCGGATCCCTGGGTTCATCCAGGTTCTTCCATTCCCAGCCCTGCTCCAGCTCCTCCTCACCACAAACACCAGCCGGCGACTCTGTGCTCCACAAGCTTCGCTGAGCTGACTCCTACCAAAGCAGATCACAGAGCAAGCACACACCTCCTAAGGGTAAATCGATATCCTCACCACTAGACAATATTTTAAATACACAGTACAGCAGAGTGTTTTATGTATAATGTATGTACACACACCCCCCCTCTCTATAGGACCCATCATACATATGCAAAGCAAGAAAGCCTGGACCTCTCAGAACCGTCACCTTTTTCCAGGTGGATGGGGGACTTCCTACCCAACCCCAGCAAAGCCCAAACTGCTGCTTCAGAGGAAACACCCCTGTGTATCCCTAAGCAGGGACACACAGGACAGCCAGGAGGCCACAGACCAGGTGTGCAGGATTGAGGATTCTCCCCTCAAACACCAAGTGGTGAAGCTCAGTGATGGCTGAAAACACGACCAGGGGAGCTGGCTGCCGTGCAGCCACACTGCGTGGCAGGGAGGGCACGGAGGCAGCTCCCCTACGCCCCCCTCTTCACAGGGCAGCGCGGCTGGCTCGCAGTCAAACTACCCGCAACGGGAAAGGTATGCAGGAGACTCCTTGTACCCACAACTTTCTTTGATCTTTGATAAATAAGCCTTGGAAAGGCCACCCCGCTACTCAGGTATTGACGCATGACCGGTGACCCAGGCTCACACGCACCGATGCTCACTGTGTCACTCTCCTCCTTTGTGGGTTTCCACAAAGCAGACTGAAACCAGAGGAGTTTGTGGCCCAGCTATGTCTCAGACCTTGCCTCCTCTGATGGCCACCTACACCTCTTCTAGCGTGCTGCATCTCTCCTTACAGGATGCACGTGCACACATACCGCGCTTTCTCACTGACCACTTGTATTTAACTAAAGGCTGCATTTACATCGGATTTCCTCCTAGGAGGAACAGTGCTGCTGCTCCCTAGTCAGAATTTTATACCAAAAAATGTATTACCCAAAGCAGCTACGTGCAGGGCGATGCCCTTCAAAGAATGGCCTAAAGAGACCCTTTCCAGGGAACCAGAGTTAAGGCAAGCAGCAGTTTCTGGGAAGCGTGGTCCCACGAGGGAGCAGTGGGGCACCCGTATGAAATCCCACACTGGGAAGGGAAGGCGCAGCCGTGCTCTCCCAGCACACAGGCCAGCCAGGACGAGTCTGCTCTGAAGCTGGATGACATGGATGCATGCAACACTTCACTGTAAAATCACACCCAAAATAAGTTTACTTTATCTTGACAGGATGTATCTGATAATCCTTTATCACTGGTTTATATGTGCGCTTACGTATACAACAGCTCTTTGAAGATGTTGTTTGGGAAATATTTTCCCAGGGCTAGAAGTGAATTATAAAATCATATCCTGGTCTGCAAATACCAGATAACCATATTTAATTTGTCTGGATTTGACAGGGAATTCTATTCCTTAAAAGTTCTTCTTGAAGCACAAAGGTACAAGGAAGTTCATAGGAAAAGGCTCAGGGCCTGAGATGTTGCTCCCATTTCAGACAATCTCATCAGGACAGAGGCGTAGGTACGTTCTGTTGTGCAGCCTGAGACTCCCATTTTTTACAGGACACCAGAGGTGAGAGATGGTTTTTCAAGCTGAGGCGTGACAGCAGGTCAGACCCAGGAATGCGGGGAGCACACAGTTCACAAATGCTTGTGGGGGTTTTTCATTTAGGAGGCTTTGCAACACACCATAACTGAGCAGCCCAGCCAGAGCTCTCCACGCCACAGGGTTATTGGGGAAGAAATGTTACTGGAACATTTGGAGACAGCTCCAGGGCGCTACCTCTGCAACACTTCTGTCACCACATGCATTATGCACTTCACTTTTGAGGTTTCCCTGGCAATAGCCCTTACTGTGGCTTTCCACCAGCACAGCTTCCCAGCCACCTTAAAAAAGGCAACTAAAACCCCAAAAGTTCTAAAAATGTATCCCTGTACTGACACACACCACGGTCTCATGGATTAGCACCCGCAGCTGCAGAACCAGTGCAGCCATGACCAGGCTGATTCACCCGTGCGCAGCCCCGTTCCTCCGCTCTCCCCACCGGACCCCCTGCCACCCTGTGTGGCCAAACAGCAGTGCCATCTGAACGGGGCCAAAGAGCTCAGGACTGAGCTCCAGACAGATCCTTGTAAGGCCTCGGAAGGCGACTCAGCAACGATGCACAGACATCTCCCCGCCAGCAAACAACACCAGGCAGAAAGTGTTTGCTGGCAGCTCTGACAGGGTCAAAAACAAGATCCAGAAGTCCTGCAGTACTTCTGTAATTAGCATGCCTTCTAGGAGGATTATTCTATAAAAACATTTATCTTGTTCACCCTGTTTTTACCAATTCAGAGCTTGGTCAGATATGATACAATCCATGTGTTACCACCTTTAGTAGGGCTGGAAGCACCGACTACCTCATTAGCAGGTTTTGATAACGGGGCACGGATCTATAAGAAGATTAGTAGGCAGAGCTATTGCTCATATATGGCAGTGGTTTGGTGGCACAAGATCCTTCACTGAGAAAAAAACAAGTCTGAAACCACCAGCCCCATTCCTGTTAGCAACAGCTTCGGAGCTGCCACCCCAACCTGCACTTCTGTCATCAGACACGTGAAGAACCAAGTCACCACCACGAGCCCCTTCAGTCACCAGACAGGCTCTGCCACACCGCCAGTGTCCTCCCACCTCTGTCCAGGAATCTGTATTCCCTGGTTCTCACACACAAGTCCATCAGCAGGACCATAAAAGAGGTTTCCTTTCATAGGCACTGAGCTCAGACAAAAAGTACAAATTATTTTCTTAAGGAAACAATGGCTAGACCAGCAGAAGTGAATTTTGGATCTGAGGGGAACAAAAAGAATGGCTAAAGGTAAAATACATTATCAGGTTGTTCTTAAGCCACCAAAAGTATATGCTATACAGCAGGGGTCTCCTAGCAATCATGCTCACTTCTTGCTTTCTGACCCTTTGGAAATAGCAGCCATATCTTTAGATCCTTAAATATTAAATTTGGCTGGCATTTTGGAAAAATATCCATGTTCACATAAGAAAGCGACCCTTCAGTTTGCCCTGCCGTCATTCCAACGGGGTGAAACTGCACACAGAGCTGAGACCTCTTACTCAGCCTCTAAGCTCTTGATCCTCTGCCCTGGACAACTGCTTACTTCTCTCTGAAGCACGTAAAAAATGATCTGTGCTGCAGTGTTTAATGGTGGCTGACACTGGAAAACATTGCATTTCTCCTTCCCTTGGGACGTCACGTACTGATGGAGACCTGCACGCTTCAGTCTTTTCCTGGAGGCAGCACCGTGACTGACGCAGTTAGTTCCAGTTTAACAATTCTAAACAAGTTTTAACCAAGAATGTCATTTCAATCCAAAAACTACAGCCATGCCATTAGGCAATCCTACAGTGACATCATGTCAAAACAAAGTGTTAAAATCACCCCCAGTTTTGGTCACTCTAGGATTCCGCTACCTTTCAGCATACTCCTGTTTGCAAAATAACTTCCTACCAGTGGCTCTGAAGCTTGAACTCTCTGCTGCACCACGGGACCTGCACAACGTTCCAGAGAGAAACCACGTAGCATCCACACGTTTTAGGACTTCAACTTGTGCTTGAGATGACTTTGCCTTTTTAGAATTGACTTCCTTTTCCACTACACACTGGCTACTCGTGATCTGCAGAGCGGAAGATCACTGACACTCCACTTCTGGTGCCCTGGCAAGGGGAGTTCTGCTTCTGCTGCCCAAAACCCCTGCGGTGGCCGGAGCTGGCTGCAGCTTCTCTGCGCAGGAGCAGCACCAGGGACCGCGGCTGGCACAGCCCCCCGGCCTGACCCTGCTCCCAGCACACCAGGTACGTCCTTCCCCGGGACAGAGCATCCTCCTCACCTGGGCTTCTGTCTGCATTGTGTATTGCTTTAAAGTTAAATTCTGCCCCCAGCTGAAGCCTTGGTAACTCTTTCCATTCCAAGTCATTTTTAAGGCATATATACTAGCACTGGTTTGTCCACACGCTCTGTTTTGTGTCTTCCCCTTTCCTGTTGAAGAAGGTAACAAGCTTTGCAAAAAATACATATGTAAACAAGATCCTGGATATATCAGGGTAATAAAGCACCCTGGTTCCAGGCACAGCCTGGAGCTCTGGATGTTTATAAACCAGTGAGTGCTTTATAGTGAGAGTATCACCAGAGTGGGCACCACTATCTGCCTTCCTTTTTATTATTTTCTTCCTAAGCAATGACTCCTGACCACTATAAAAACTGATTTCTGAGTTAATTAGTACACTGGTTTGAGTTATTGCAGCAATTTCATTTTTCTATCAGAATATAATCAAGTTTTAAATATCAAGAGACACAAGATTTTGGACAAAAAGGGTGTGTGAGCATATTAAACACGTATGTCTGTTTTAACACTACATCTGTATAAAATTACCCACACAGCCTTCTGATAAACCCCACTGCCAACAGTCTGCTAGAACTATAGAGTGGAAACACTCTGTTCAAATTAAGGAACAAACTGATAACATGCAAAGTGTTTTGTTTAGTTTATATTGTGTTTCAAGTACAGTGACAGTCACAGACCCAAACAATAAACAACAGGGAAAAATAACACAACAGATAAAAGCGAAGTGAGGGGGGAAAAAGGAGAAGTCACTGACCAGACTGAACACACGATGGCTATTTAAAGCCACTGGAACAGCCTTGAACATTTAACATGAAAAGGTGCATTTTGGGGGGTTTTTTAAAGCTTTTTCTCCTTTACCTCAATACCTTAAACACACAAATAAAATTGTGTTCTTCACTCACCATTAAAGGCAAACACAGTTATCTTTATTTCCTTCTGGGTAATAAAACGGGTGAGTGACAGCATTAAACTGCAAGCCTGAGCAGCAGGGTCACGCTGCCCATCCAAAGATCCCACTCAATCTATTTTAAAGTACTTTGGGTTCAACTCCCCAGAAATACTTTGCAAAGCACAGAGAACAACCCTTGACTTTGCAAGAAATAAATGGCAACTTGTGACTTCAACCTAAAGAAACCTCCCCTCTAGAAAGAACGAATTGCGGTTCCGCTCAAAGGCAGACTGCGTTCAACAACATCTCCGTGCTCTGATTCGGGGGATGCTGTTACATTATGTCAGGAGAGCCAAACAAAAATTGTTTTAAAAACATCCCATGAAGTTTCAGTGGATACTGCTTCGAAAAGTCACGGGACTAGGAACAGCGACGAGGGATCAACAGGAAGCCTGCCTGCGCAGAGAACAGGCATGCCACGTTCCTTGGAGTACGGGGCTCTGGTCTTCACTACATCACTAAAAAGCCAACCAGCTTTCCTAAAGCAAACAGGATCCCCATCAACACAACCAGTGGAAATCAACTGCAGCACCAGTGCTCACATGGCTGCTCCGAGTTACTCGGTGTAAGTGATTTACAGAATATTCTAAAGTAGTCACAAATACGGGGCTAGTACTGTTTTCTTCAGAGAAACAAAAACACAGTTGGTTAAACGTTCACCCACTCAGCACCAAACCCAGAGGCAGTTACTTCCAGCACTCCATTACTCACAGTCAAAGAATAAGGCCAGGCAGCAGTAATTTGCAATGCACGAGATGTTCCACGTATCTCTCCGCTCAGCTGAGAAGTAACAGCCAGCCCTGCCATCTGCACATGACACAAGGCAGCCTTCTTTTAATGCTATCAGGGTTGACAAGAACAAGATGCTTTACTTTCTGTTTCAAAGCATTCTCTGTTTTTTCTTGGTGGGGGGTACAGCAGCAGCAGGAAGGAGGGGAAAGGATATCCAAAGACCTGTGATCCAAACTGAGTGATAGATCTACTTTACAACATCAAAGCTCCATTCCTAGGCTGCCCGAGAGCAACTCATGATCTGTTAAAAAGCACTGAGAACTTCTTTTAAGCAAGCTG
The DNA here is from genome assembly GCA_907165065.1 of Caprimulgus europaeus. The sequence continues at coordinate 586,566 of OU015531.1, read as the reverse complement.
GAATTGATTTCAAGTCAGACTCTCCATCTAAATTGAGCCTTTGAGACAGGGGATAATGAGGATGCAATCAAAACTGTCCGATTGGCCTCGTACTGGAGATCAACTCCAGCTCTCCACTTCGGCTCTGCCTGCCCTGGCACCGGTGTGTACTGTGGTCACACTCTGTCCTCGTGCTTTCATTAAGAGCCAGAAGTATCTAAAACAGAAGTTCCACCACGCTGTCAAATGAAGCCCCTGTGACTGATGACACTGTTTGTAACTGGAGAGGACAATTGTGTAAGACACTGCTTTAGCCTCGCCAAACTGTCAAACCTCGTCAGCGGTTCCCACCTACAGCCTCGCAGTCCCACAGCCTGCTCCTGGTGTGACTGCAGGGATTTCACGTGTGCCTGCACTCCTACCTGCTGCAAAGCCAGAGACTGGCACTCTACCCCACATAAAAAACAGGTTTCTCCATGAAGAAACACCTTTCTCAGACAAGTGAGACGTACCCCACAGCACCGATCATTTCAGTTCTGGGCAGACTCAGAGGCTAACGGGATCAGTTAACCAGTGTTAGGGCAGATGGCAGGGAAGATGACACTGCACTACTGAGATGAGGGCCAGATGTGACATTTCCAGGAAACTTCTGTTTAGTAAAAAAAATGAGGTGCAAACCTACCAGGCAAATCCCCCAATGGCGCAAGATATCTAAAGCACAACTCTGAGTGCCAGCAGACCATCTCAGGAACGTTCCAGTTAAGATGATGCAGAGCACAGAGCCTGGGTCTGTGGACTATATGACTCTAAAAAAGGCAATCTGCAGACAAAGCATAGAGGAAGTTTACTGTTCTTATTTATAACAAAAGGACAACAGAATCCCATGACTGAAAGTTTCCGTAGCTGTTTCCATCAGAAAGGAAAGACAATACACAACTATGAAGAGAACCCAAATGTGTCTGTGTCCTAATGGTCACTTGGTTATTACCTTGAGGAATGCTTATTCACCAACGGCATCCCAGAGAAAACTGAGCTTCTCCCTTTCATACTCAGATGCAAATGTAACCATGATGCATTTCTGCCTCTAACCAGAGCAGTGAGGCTGCTCAGAAAACCAGTCCCAGGATAGGACCGTGCAGAGGAAAAGGGCAGCTCCTGCTCTGCAGAGCCAGGGAGCTCACCTGTGGTGTGACGGGGCCAGGTCTGAGCTCTGCCTTCCCCAGGCAGGAGCACTGGGGTGCTGCTGGTCAATGTAAGCACTCCAGACCACTTGCCTGTGCTCATGTCCATCTCAGTTACCTAGGAGAGGGCTGCTTTATAGATCTAAAAATAACAAATTAGTGAGCTGTTCAGGGGTGGAGGCCTACGATTGGACTGCAAATCAGCTAACCAGCTCAAGAAGGAACATTATGCTTCAGAAAAACATAAAAGAGAAGCTGCTCTGCACTCTAGAGAAGAGCTAGATCTAGCACAGGCTTTTTGTACCCAGAAGCAGGACAGGGCTCTGCGTATCTACACCTCCTGGCACAAACAGAGCACACCTGCAGTAAGCCTGAGATGCTCTGTCACTGGTCATGCAGATGTGGCAGAAGAGACTTCTGTTCTCACACACATACAAGTAACACTAATGAGCCCTGGACAAGCTGAAGTGGAAGAAGAATCTCCAGAAAACCAAGCAATTCTTCTGAACAGGAGTCCCACTTCCAAACCACATCACTGCCTGCAGGTCTGCTGTGGTGTGCAGTCATCTCTGCTGCCGATGGAAAGCACATAGGTGGTTTGGGGTCACTTTAGGGAAAACAGAGAATAAAAAATTTGGGGGTAGAAATAACCTACTAAACAACAGTGCTTCCTCCCCACTTCACCTACAAAACAAACAGCCCCTGAGCATCACCGCAGCAGCGGGGACTGCCGCAGCCTGACACCTTCCACCTGCGCGACACATCTGTTGCAGTAACAGACTCACAGTGCCTTTGGAAACCCTGATGTCCACTTACATCTGCTTTGTAACCACCTCAGCTTCTTTTCAAGCAGAAACAGAGGGCAAAAGCCCTGCTTCAGTTACTGCAGTCCACAGGAGCCTGGGGAAAGCCACCTGCGTGCCTCTGCCTTTGGAAAGGAGCCGGGCAGGAGGGTGGGGAGAAGGAAGTAGAAAGAAGCTCCCCATTCCGCATTGGTAATGACAGCCAGAAACCTGGAGCAGCGGGCTGCCAGCCTGGGCTGTGCTCTGGACTTCACTGCCAGTTTGCTCTGAGGCACTCAAGTCTTCAAACAAGAACCTTTGTTTCACTGCAGGGTATTTTACCACTGCCCAGTCCCTCAGCGACACGTTTGCCATATTAGACCACAGGAAAGACTATTTCTGTCGCACAAAGGTTGGTAGTCTGACCCAAACTGTTGGCTGCAGGCTAAAGTCCTGAATTTCTGATCAATCAGAAAAACAGGTTATTCAGCTCTTTATGCTAAATAGACAATTGTCTGAAACAATGGGAATAACTTTTGAATGTTTAAGCTATTTTCTTACTACTCAAATTCTGCCTTTTGCTTGGTCTTTGAATGATGGCCTCCTTCAACAGAAAGTCTGGGGTGCTGCACTCCAAGTGACAACTGCCCTTGGGAGGGAGAGATTTAATGGAGGTTGGTGGACAATTCTGCTTTGCCAAAAAGTTCCTCTTATCCTTTATTTTATGCTTCTCTTTCAAATCTACTTCTCTTGGCAGGCTGCACTTTTCCTCCTCGTCCGCAAGGATTTCATCTGGACACAAATGGAACATTGCTTATTTTAATTTTAGGCTTACATGAGGAAGCTATTGGAAAAAGTTTGTTGTGGGTCACACTCTGAAAGTTGACCTTGGTCCCAAAAGGGATATTGAGGCTTCTGCTGCTGTTTCTGGCAAGGGGAAAAAACAAAAAATACTGCCACAGAAACGGCATATAAAGCAGGTTAAAAACTGTCAATGGAACAAACATCCAAACTCATCATCCAAAAGCAATGAATAATTGTCCATTATGGCTTTGATCTGGGAGTCTCAGAAATAAGAGAGGGGCAAGAATACTTACAATAACTTAAAGAAAATTTTGTCTCTGAAGAAACCCCCTTATTCCACAGAGAAAGTTTGGGGGAAGGAAGGGATTACGGGACCAGGTTAATCTGGGTGAAGGATGTGTTCACAGCAGCAGTGCGTTAGCAGAATGTATGTTCATCTGTCTGTGCCTTTGGGCCCCTTCTTGTAAGGTGATCAACACTCAGAAGGGAAGTCCATGAGGAAACTGTGTACTTAGAGGGTTTGGGTTATGCACTGTACAGCAGAGCTCAAATTAGGTACTGAATGCTTATTAACACTAATGTAGGCAACTTACATATTTCACTTTTTAAAAACAAATATATAAACTTAATTTCTCTCCCCAAGCCTCAGATCTCTCTCAGAACAGACTACTTACCCAGATTCATAGAAAAGATACTTGCTTTTCCCTTACCACACATTTCCACTAATTCTGTGCTTGATTTCAAAGCCTCCCAATAAATGTATGGGAAGAACAGGAAGGGAGGAAGATAGACAGGTGACTAAGAAAAGAAAGAAGAAAAAGAAAAAAGCCACACACCAAAGATTCACCACTTACCCCAGGAATACAAAGCTCAGCTCTGAGGACACCCCGAGCCACACAGCGTAAGCCCGTGTGCTCCAGCCCAGCACGCTCCCGGTAACAAGAGCAGGCGCTATCAGAGCGGCAAGCTGACGGAAAAGGTCACAGGAACAGTTCAAGAAAAGGCCTGGGAACAGTTCAAGAAAAGAAAACACCAGCCCTCAACTTAAAATCTCCTACTGCTTCGCCAACTGCACAAACGCGTCTCTCTGGAAACCAGTTCAAGCCTGCCCGCCGTGGAAGTACACGAAAATAGCACCGGCCAGCTGCAGCTGCGGATCTGGCGCGGATCTGGGGAGCAGCGAGGCAGGACTCGCCCACCGGCTCTTCCCCCCTCAGCCTCGGGAGCACAGCGCGCTCTGAGCCGCTGCCACTGCCCCGGCAGACCGGGAAGGGAAGAACACGGCAGAGCTGCAGCTGAGAGAACCAAAGCCCATCAGCCGCCAAGGAGCCCGGGGGAAGCAGAGTGGGCAGCAGACTGCGCTCCAGCCAGGAACCAACCGCAGCTGCTGCGGCTCACCCCGATTTGATGGTGATTTACATCCGAAGGCAGCTGCAAAGGGCTTATTCTGGGAACCTGTTTGGCAGCTGGAGAAGGACCACACCTGCAACCTCATACTTCTTTCCAGGTGAAAGCCTCTGCCTCTTCCTAACACATTTCTGTATGTCACCAACGCTCTCAAACCCTCTCTTTTAACTTTTAAGCATAGTGGGTTTTTTTATATATTGACAAATAAGGTGAAAAGGAAATGATCCAGGCATTATGCAAAACCACAAATGAGCAGTCGTAACTGCAAATGAACACAGAAACCCGGGGCAAACTCACACACCTATGAGTCTGAGAGATGGAACAGCCTCAAGCTGCGCCACCCAAGACTGCTGAGCTGCAGGTAAGGACCGCTCGGAATCGTGCATGTTGGAAAAAAAATGTTTTTCTTAAGCAACTACTTTTGTTTATGACTGAGGAAACGTAAGTATATAAATCTCAGTGTGAAACATCAGAAAATAGAATTAAAAATGAAATATTTAAATGACAAATGTCACTATTAAAATAGAATATTAAAGGAAACTATTTATTTATTTGAGGGACATTTTACTTCTTTTAAATACCCAGTTTTAGGACAATAAAACTACTAATCATTAAAATGTTTTATTGACATACTCATACTAGAACAATTCCCAATCTGATAGGACAGTTGCTTCTAAAAGCTAGTCTGTTTAATTCTCTAACATAAGACCATAAACTGATAATCCCTAATACTCTGGTACTAACTTTTCCTCTTCCACCCACCACTCCCTAAGATGCTGTAACTGATGGGAGATAGGAAGGATGTCGATGGGGGTTTTTTGAGGTTTAATTTAAAAAATTGAATATTTGGGTTAGATCTGAAAATGAGCCTACAGGAGAACAGCTCAAAGCACTGCCCAGTTTGAGTGTGAGTATTGGGGTTTGCACAGATATTTCATGGGCTCTAATCTTTTAATGCTACAAGGTTGTGGTTATAGAATAATTTAGACCGTTATCTAAAAATCAGAAGTAAAAATAGAATGAAAAATGTAACTTGTCAGGAAAATTGGGCTGTTAAATTTCAGATTTCGAAAGTAGCATAGGGACTCCTGGACAATAAGAAGAAATGAAACAATTACTGGTGGGTTTTGAGAGACAGAAATAAAATTCTACCCTTGAGCTGTCCTCACACTGCAACCGGAGGAGCCCGCGCTGCCCTTCAAGGAGCCGGCTGTTTGGACAAGGAACAATCTTATCTACAGCTGCTCTTGATACCTGTGGGGTCTCCTCCCGTGCTTTGCCCTTCAGAACACCAGCAATCAATGACGCTTGCCAAGAAAACGCCTCGTACGAGCCGAGGTCTGAAATAACTTCGGTCAGGAAGATCGGTTTCCAAGCGCTGGCCGTGCCCGTGCTGCCGGTGCCGGGCAGGAGGCACGCGCTCCCCGGCCAGGCTGTTAGCACCCAGCCCTGAGCTTCACCCTTGTCATGGCCCGGGCGGCCGCGGGGTGCGGGAGGGTGGCACACCCAGCACGGCTGTGGGTGCCACGCGGAGCTGGGGGGGCTCTGCCTCTCCCCACCGACGCCCCCGCAGCACGCCGCGCTGCTGTGATCTAACCTGGAGATTAAAACCTTTTGGTTTCCTCATCGCTGGATTACCTCAAATGTCAGCCTGCAACATTTTTTTTTCTTCATTTTTAAAGGGCAAGCAGATGGGGAGGAGGGGAAGGAAAGAGGGGAGCACGCAGAACAAAAGCTCAGTTCTCAGATCTGCATCAGTTTGAGAAGCAGATGTTTTGTATCCAACTGGAAATGAGAATTCATTCACAACCATAAATGAGTCACTAGGGCGCATTTCAGAGGTGCCAACGGGACTCCTCTCAGCCCCGCCACTGGCAGGGAGTGTTTGTAATGTGCAGAACTTACAACCCTGGGAACTGTTTTTGCAAATATAAGGAATGAGAAACAGAGATACAATCATTAAGGCATAAGGATTTATGAGTATCGGCCATGTTATACAAAGAAGTTCAAATCTCCACACCACAGCCTCACCAAGAATTATACAGGCAGCCAGGGGCAAATACCATCCCAACAAGAGATGTCACAAGAGATGTCATGGCTTTACTCCATGTTTTTGGTTAAACTAACACTTTTAAGGTTAGATGATATAGCCAACCTCTTCCAAATCACGCAAGTCAACTGCTCCCTTCGTTACAAGGTGAGGAAGAAAAGGTGATCCAGGCGAGGGCCGAGCAAAGGGCTGCAGAGGGACACGATGGTGGTCAGGGTGCTGCCAGCACAAGCATCAGTGACACTCCGTGGGGACGCCGGCTGTGCAGGGCTTGGGGATGGGGTGCACGCAGGAGGACAGGGACGGCACCCAAGGCAGCACCATCAGGACTGGCACGTGATCCTAAGAAAGCCCCAAAGGGCTGCGTTCCGAGTCCAGCTTTTTGCTCCATTCATCCCACGTTCGGAAAGTTGGGAGTTGGTAAATAAAATATCACAGCATGAAAAAATACCTCCCCCCATCACCGCCTGCTAGCTCCTCACTAGGATATCCTGAATGCTGCCTGTCTGGATCACAAGCCAGAAGCACTGTTAGGATGTGAGGAGATGTTTACAGGTCTGTTCTCCTGACTAACAGTGGCTGCAGACAGGACATACCCCCAGAGTCACCAAGGCTCACCTGGGCGGCAGGAGCTACCGAGGAAGGATGGAGCAGCAGCACCTTCATGGGACACATGGCCTCGCTCAGCCACTTCCCCAAGGGACACTACTGTCACCGGCCCCCCCATGAGCAGCCTGCGTAGAGACTTGGCTCACACAGTCCTGTCCTCTCACCCCAGACATGAACAGCCTTGAAAGCAAGAGCTGGAAGGTGCAGCAGCAAGGAACCAACCCCCTCTCGGAGCTCCTGCCCTGCTTACCGACCCCCTGTTCCCCGAGCCACGCCAGAGGAAGCCTGCACCGAGCACCACCGTGCACGATGCCACCTCACAGCGAGCACACTGCTTCCTGCCACAGGAACGCTGGTTTATTTCTTCTGCCATCCTAATCTGACTATTCCTCCCATTTTCCTCTGCTATATCCTCTGCACCTATGACAAACAGGGACAACTACCACCAATACTCCGTTTTAAAGGGCTGAAATAGTACACAGTGTATTTTGCATACTTTGAGTCTCTCAAGTATTAAAATCCAGACATTGCCCTGTGACAAGTGTTATAATAAGAACAGAAAAATAACGAAATCTTAGACTCTTGGCAAACTTGCAAGAAGTCAAATGTACCAGCAGATCTCCACAGCCACTGCAGAAAATGCCTTCCAGGGGCGTTCACTGAGGGCCTTCGAGAGCAGCCCGGAGAACGGAGAGACAGGACCCACCTCCCGCAAATCACAGCCAGCAGGCCCTGCTGTCCCCTCCCGCTGGTCCTGCTCCCAATGAACAAGCGAGCACGTCCCCCCATAAGCCCCCGCAGCCCCCCGCAGCCTGCCCAATGGTTTCCAGCCGCCCCCATGCTCTGCTGGGAGCGGGAGCCGCGGAGGGCAGGGCAGCAGCTGGCACCGCGGGGGCCAGGGACGCACGGCCAGGCCGGGGGCTGGATCACAGCAGCACAGCCCCTGTCAGCACAGCTCAGCACAGCTCAGCACAGCTCAGCACAGCTCAGCACAGCTCAGCACAGCTCAGCACAGCACACCCTGCACTCGCTGCACTTTGTGCGTCGCGCTTCCTCTTTCTCAGGATTTCTCATCAAACCAGAGACAGCGTTTGGCACGAGGATCCTCCCTGATAAACTCCACGCTGCAGTTCAAGAGAGACTCCTGGGGACAGGGACCACTGTCAACAACTCCCAGCCCAGTAACTGCATTGCAGATTTATCAAGCAGCTGCATTAATGCCGTAAATACCTAAAATGTTCATTCAGCATTACAGAATCTTCCTTATATTCAGGGTTAAAACAACTTGTAAATATTATCCTTATGTTCAGCAAAGCAGCCGTGAGCTTTGAAATTTGACAGCCAAGTTACAGAAGTCAAAAAAAAGTGCCTTAATGCTACAGGACAGGTTATAAATGATAGCATAAGAGTCTGGATACAGAGGGAACTAAGCATTTTTTAATCGTTTATGCAACTTTCCTTCTGTGTATGTTGCCAAGACAACATGACTTGCAAACTAAGAAAGTTCAAAACTTTTATATATTTTAGCAAATCTATCTTGTTAATGTGGTGAGTCATGCCTGCCGGGTTTGCAGAGCTAGTTGATGTTATTTACACAGAACAAATATACTTTATGCTGGACCAAGCATCTGAACATTAAATGCTGCTCAGGTACAACAGGCTGTTCTCACATACAGATCACAAACCTCTGGGTGCTAACACCCTCCAACACACACCAGCAAACAGCAGCAGTTACGCAGTGGCAAAATAACAATAATGTTATGAGAATTGGGGAAAAGGGGAAAAAAAAGGATCCTTAAGTTTAGTCATCACCTCGAGTAGCATTTGCACAAAAATGTCCTAAATTGACCCACTGATTCACATCAAAGGAGGAGTATTTGCAGTTTCCAGATGAACTCCCATGTGGAATGAGGGTTGAACGTGTACGCTCATTTCAAGTCGCCTATCACTCGGTGGAGCCACTGCAAGTTCTCACGAGAGAAGAGGATGTTCTTATACAAAGGCTTAAGGGCATCTTGAACAAGAATCCAAGCAGAGCAACCATGAAAGAGCAGCTCCTCTATGAAGTGGAATCATGCCTCTGCCAACTCCATGAACCCAGCTCCAACAGAGGAGCGCAGCCATCGCGGCGGCCGTGGTCAGTGGTGCAGAAGCACCAAGCAGCTCCATGAAGGCTGATCTGCTGGGCTGATTCTTTACCACACAGCCACAGCTCCCACACAGTCCAGACTGTGACCCACCACTGACAGAACAGGCTAGCGAGGCAACAGTGTTTGCTGTCAGTGCTGAACTGTTCAGACCAGCAGGGACAAGGCCTTTAGGAAGGAGCTGAGCGTGTGACCAGGTGACAAAAAGAGCAGATAAAATTGATCATGAACACAAGTGACATGATACAGGGCAGGGGGGACACAAAAGCCTCTAGCCTTACCCCTGCAGTGATGTGCTCTAGGTTGAACATGACTGCTCTAAGACTCTGTCCCCACAAATTCTGAGGTCCTGCCAGAAGAGCTGAAGCTTTCTCTGCAGCACCACCCATCAGAGAGCCTCAACAGGCACAGCGCTGTGGGAACCCCTCAGCACCGCAGAATCACACTGTCCTGTCTTATGAAACACAACTCTTAACTTTTTCCTGCCTCTCACCTAGGTCTCCCAGCAAGAGAAGAGGCCCTGTGCCTGAGGATGGAACCTGCTCTAGACCCTTAACAAACAGCACAACAGCAGCCAAACCAAGACAGGTAAGGACAAGCCATTGATAGTGAAGGACGTAGGGAGCCTAGCTTGGACTTCAGCAGTGGGAACAGAACAGTTTTCAAACACAGCATCTTACCACCTTAAATGAAAATGCCAACCATCATCGGTGCTCTCCAGCTATCTGAGCGGATGGTTGAAGCATACAGAGGGAAAAGTGGAGATCCTTCTAGTTTTAGCTGTATCACCCCAAACCTTACGCATTACCACCTCCTAATGCTAACACACCTCTCCACACAGCAGTTGTAACACTCACTCTCCACACCATCTTTTTTCCTTTAAAAACCCAACCAAACAAAAACAAATGCCTTGACCACTACAGGCAAAACAAAGATAGGACTGGGGGGTCTTCCTAGGGGAGAAGTACCAGGAGATTAACCACAGGCTTTGGGTGTGAACGTGGTAAGTCTGCTCCATTGCTCCACTCACCCATGTAAGTTCTCCAACTGCACCTAAGCTGGTCAGCATTTACAGTGCCTGTGAAAGAGACAGAAAACAATACACCAAAGGAAACACTTTTACCTATTTAAAAGAAAAATTCCATTTCTAGTTATTGCAAGGTTGCATTCAGGTTCCAATCTGTTACGCAGAGGCATCAGCTACCAGCTCTGAATTGTGGCAATAAATAAATTCTTTATATTCTAAAAGACAGGGTGGGTTTTTTCCCAGCTCTAGGTTTTCATTTGCCAAATACAGCAGCATTGTACTTATATCTGTTCTGCCCTCCCTACAGAGGATGATCCACCCCCGTAAACATTCTGTCACAGAAAAGCAGACAGCAGATGTGATTTCTTTTTGGAGATCCTCTCAAATTTAAATCAGAGTGACTTGAGAGGACAGCTCTAGCTGCTGTGTTATGCTAACACACAGACACACTCCTGTGTGTCATGCTACTAAAACTAAAGGTTTAAAGCAAACTGTGCTAGCTGCACACAAAGCTTGCTTTCAAGTGAACCTTAGAAAATCCTGGTATACACTAGATATTTCCACACCTAACAGAGGAGTGCTCTCTATGCCTGTATACAAAACACAACACTTGTGCAAGGAATGTTTATATGCCTCACGTGCTTCCTGGTAAACCAGCATTAAAAATACATACTGGTCCTGAAGGGTTAATGAGATGTATTTTGAGTCACAAAATCACTGTGGCTCAGTCCCCTCCTTCTTTGTAGTGCACAGGCTGATGCCCACAGAAAAGGGGCAGCACAGGGCTGGAAGACAACAGACTAAAGTCCAACAGAGAAGGGAATGGATTCTCTGTTCAGAACAGCAGGATGCCCTTGAGCATCACCACAAAGTGAGATGGCAGCACTTGGGAAATACTTACTGAGCATCCCTGCTGGAAACGGTAATGTGGTGATTTCTGAGAAGTATGGCAAGTTTATTTGGAAGTAGGAGTAGAAATCTGGCACTAATTAATGGAAAGCATAGCCCCATTTTATCTTACTGAGATAATCTTCCTCCACTTCCAGGAGCAAAGACTTTGTAAGATGTCCAACTCCAGCACAAACTTCTCGGGAAACAGCTGCAGCCACAGCACAGTGATAACGAAGACAGTCATTCCCCTGGTCTACTGCTTCATCTTCGTAGGAGGGCTCCTGCTGAACGGCGTGGCAGCATGGGTCTTCCTGTATGTTTCCAGCAAAAAGAGTTTCATTGTCTATCTCAAAAACATCGTTGTTGCCGACCTCCTCATGAGTCTGACATTTCCGTTCAAAATTCTCGCCGACTCCGAAATTGCACCTCCGCAGCTCAACATGTTTGTGTGCAGATACTCCGCCGTTGTTTTTTACACAAACATGTACATTGGGATAACATTTTTTGGCCTCATCGGTTTTGACAGATACTACAAAATCGTAAAGCCCCTATTCGCCTCCTTTGTTCACACAGTTAACTACAGCAAGGTGGTCTCTGTAATCATATGGTTACTGCTAGTGCTCATATCATTCCCAAATATTATTTTAACTAACGAAATCACTAAAGAAAATTACTCCATAAAATGTATCGGTCTTAAAAGTGAGCTGGGCAGACAGTGGCACAAGGCATCAAGTTATATTTGCACAGGGATATTCTGGGTTGTTTTTCTTCTGCTAATAATTTTTTACACTTCTATATCAAAAAAAATATATAGCTCTTATAAAAAATTCAGAAGGAACTCAGATGTGACCAAGAGAAAAACCAGCCGTAACATATTCAGCATCATGTTTGTATTTGTCATTTGCTTTGTGCCCTATCACCTCTGCAGAATACCGTACACCCTCAGCCAAACCAGCTCACAGTTCAACTGCCAGTCACAGAGAACTCTGTTCTACGCCAAGGAGTTCACTCTCGTACTGTCCGCTGCCAATGTGTGCCTTGATCCCATTATTTATTTTTTCCTCTGCCTACCCTTTAAAGAAAAGCTGTATCAGAAACTGCATCTCCAGCTGAAAACATCAAGTGAGGCTGAAATTTCCAAATCCAGGAAATCAAATACACTTCGGGAAAGTATAAACATAGTGTAGGAAAACCAAGCACGTTTCATAAAGCTATCCAAGAATCCAAGCCTCAGAGAACCTGAACAGATGAGAACAGGCAGTAAGGCAGAAAAAAGGTTTCAGCATAAAATACCAAGCAGTGTTTCTCTGTACACAAACATTATTGCATGTTGCCAGTATATTCACTGCGTGCTACTTCAGCTGATGCTGTGATTGCACTGTGGTGTGACACAACCTGTCTGCATCTCAAGGAGAGAGAGAGGAGTAACTGGAACAAAACCCTCTGGAGCTCCAGGCCGTGGCTCTTGGAACGGGTTATCCAACAGACCCAAAATCACCCTGATTTGCTGTTGTTTCTCGTGACGCCAGGCATGACGCACCTGACGGTCACCAAACCAGTCTGAAGGGCCTGGGAACAACTGGTGGCTCCACCTCGGCTGCAACAGACCCTGCAGAAGCACCAAGTTCAGCACAAGGCTCTGACCTGGGCTCCACCAAGGAGGACTGATGCCCTGAGGGAAGCGCTCCCTGTACTTACCAGCTCACACAGCAGAGTGCTGAAGGCAGCATGCAGCGTAAGGAAGGATACTATTCCAACAACTGGGGGAAAAAAATGTTATAAAAAATAGCTACCATACTCAAAGATCTGCAGAGCCTGAAAAACCTCTGGTAATTCATATATATATTTCTATATTCATGATTTCTTAAGGGAAACATTCTATAACATTAAGAATTAAACATGATTATCTGTCACCCTTAGGCACCAAGTGTCAGAGTACTTCTGTAAATTGTGATGCTCAATATTAAGCAAGTATTTGAAGAGGATCCTTCTATAAAGTAAATAGCACAGTTACACTGTGCCAGAGTCCTCAGAAATGTTCTGAAATAACATGATGTATATCAAAAACGTTCATACCAAACTGACTGATAGTTTGGTAACTCCCTCTGCTGTTGCAGAAGGAGGTAAGAACACTCAAGGAGCCCTTTGAAAACACAGATGCCTAGAAACTCTGGGGTATTATTCAAATCCAGAAAGAATGATTTGTTTGGTTTTCCTATGCTTTTGGCATGATGATAAAACATTTCTCTTGTACAAAGGTAACAGCTGAAAGCCACCAACTTCTATATATAAATATAATCTCTTTTTTAACTGTATGTTTTAGTGCAGCCTTTGTTTGGTTTTTTAATTTATTTTATCATTGTACAGGTAAAACACACTAGTGCATAAAGTACCCACAAAAGCTTTCAGGCTCTGGAAGCTGAATGCTTTCATTTCACCTAACAACAACAAAAAAATAGGAACAGAAACAATATGTGCCTCACCCTTCTGCCACCGTGTTTCATTTTAGACCTAACACGAAAGATTTTTAACTACATGGCCTTTGAACCTCCTCCAAAGCTGTTGGTAACTCCTCCTGGTCCGAGATCCCCGACTCACAGTGACACCATTCACCATCACACAGGATTGTATTGAAACTAAAGGACTGGGCAGCTCTTTAACCTGCCCACTGAGTTTAGACACACCTCTGTGGAGCCTGGGTGCTCGTCTGAGGGGGTCCCTCAGCCCCAGCCAGTCCCTAGGGACTACAGCAGGAACCTGCGCTGCAGTTGTGTTCTTTAAAGAAAATGCATAAAAGATTATTTATATGGCTCTTTCAGAGCTCCCTGCCTCTGTCAGAGCCTTTGCAGGCGCTTCCCTCTGAGCAAGGCAAGCAGCCTGTTGGGGAAGGGAATCCGCTGCTTTGTGGGAGATTTTTTTGTCATTTATGGCAAAAACTTTTAGTTCCTTACATGGTATGGCCTGGTATTTGCCTACATAGATCTAAATAATCGTGGCTGTGAAAGCACAGTGGCATACAGAGATGAACACACTTCCACAGTGTATATTTGTGTAACTTTTCAATTATTATGCAAGCTGTGAATAAATTGTTTATACTGTAAAATTGTTTCCTCACCCGCACCAGATTACTGATACTGGACCGACAAAAATCTACAGTGCACAGGCACTCGGGGAAAGGATGCTGACCAACACGTTTTTGAAAGAGTTACACTAAACTTCCAACTTTTGGTTCACTTGCAAAAAAAATCTGCCTCCAGCAGCTTCACTGGGCAGAAATGCTTCTGTGACTGCCGACCCTACTGCTGCCTGCCACCCCGTGTGTGACAAGTCTCAAATAACACCATTATTAAAGCAAGCTGCTGCTCCGTCCCCCCAGCCTTGCTCTTCACGTTGCTGTACGAACCGGGACGGAAAGGCATGGGGACGTTTTTTGGTTTGCACTGCCTAAGTTAACTCTTTCAAACCTTTTCACATATTTTCCCATCTCACCCCAATAAATGAATCTCTTGTTATTTTTTTGAGAGTATCTTCATTAGCACACCTAATCATCGTCACTTCAGGGCACTGCACACCTGTCAAACACTGTCCAAACAGTTGAAACCAAGTGCTGGTACCTGAGGGAGGGGACAGGGCAGGCTGAGGAGCCACTCGCCGGCTGGCAGCAGCGGGTGCTCTGCCGACGCCGCGTGTCCCCAGGATGTGGCCACCCACCCACGGCACCTGGAGCTGTCACAGCCTGTGCCGGGCAGAGCAGACCCCTCCGTCCCTGACGGGCCCAGTGACACAGGCTGCACTGAACACACCTCACCTCCCTGTGCACTGACATCAACCTGTGATTCAGCTTTTCCTTCATCAGAAAGAGCTGCTTCTGCTCAGAACTCGTAACCACCCCGTGCCAAGACCACTACTGGTTTTTATTTACAATGCAGACATTAGAATGGGATAAAAACTTTTAATCTGTCAGTGGAAGTCATGAAAAGCAGTAAGAAAAAATACTAAACTTGCTAGTTTGTACATGAAAAAACCTTCTTGGTTACACGATGGAAGGACAGCAAAGCCACCACTCAAACACCTCGATACCGGAACAGCAACTGCAACAGCCCCGCGCAGAACAACAGGAAAACTCTCTCGGGGCGAGTTTGTGTCATCTGCTCATTCCTGTGCCTCTGACATCAATTTTGAATGCTTATCTCACAACTGAAGATCAGCTGAAAGAAAATCAACTGTTTGCAAGTGTTTTTGGGTTTTTTTCCTGTCTACCATCACGTAAATGATACCAAACCATGATAAAACCAGGGTTTTCCATCAGTTCTTTATCATGAAAGAAATCTGCCAGAGAGAGTCCATGTGGGCACAGCGTGCCAGTGAGCCTTAATTTGTAACTGCACACAAAGTAGTGTCTGAAACCTTCTATAAAGGAATCATTTAACTCTATGCTTGATAACCTTCCTGATTTAAATGATACAGGGACATGAAGACACAGATTCAAGCATTAGCTTCCTAACATGCATTCAGGGTTGTTATATATTTTCCTCTTTTAAAGAGAAGAGATCAGACAGAGCCTTCAACATCTGCGCCTGACTAGTGCCAGTTAACATCCCATGTTCTCCAGGACTGAAGACAAGGAACACACAACAAAAACGAGGGGCTCGGAGATGCCCTCACCATGAGCTCCACCCGCCTGGCAGCCACAGAAATAAGGACAAACAGCATCTCAGAATGGCCTGGATTGGAAAAGACCTCCAAGACCATCAAGTCCAACCATGAACCCAACACTGACCAGTCCCCACTGACCCCTGTCCCTCAGCACTGTGTCTACACGACTCTTCAATCCCTCCAGGGATGGGGACTCCACCACTGCCCTGGGCAACCCCTTCCAATGCCTCAGAACCCTTTCAGCAAAGAAATTCTTCCTCACATCCCATCTCAATTGCCCTGGCCACAACTGGAGCCCATTTCCTCTTGTCCTGTCCCTTGGTCCTTGGTTGAACAGACCCACCCCCACCTCTCTGCACCCTCCTTGCAGGGACTTGGACAGAGCCAGAAGGTCTCCCCTCAGCCTCCTTTTCTCCAGGCTCAGCACCCCCAGTTCCCTCAGCCAGGAACTCAGCACACTTGTGCTCCAGACCCTTCCCCAGCTTTGTAAACATACTGTAAATGCTCCCGTGCAATCCTGCCTGTGCTCCTCCAACACAAAATTAGAGCTGTCCTTTTAAAATTAACTGCACCTCTTATAGTGCATCTTTAATTAACTTTAATCCTGAATCAGTCCCCCGTGACTCTTACCTGAGGAGCCTGAAGTAAATAACCTCTGAGGCAACCTGCTGAGGGGGGAGGAGAGAACAGGAGGTGGCATCTCCTGGGGGAATCACCAGCCAGCCTCAGCACAAGTGCACCCCGAGTGCGTGCTGGGGATGTCCCACCATCGTCACACAAAGCACTCATCCCTAACGAGCAGAGCCCGGCCAGGCAGAGGTCTCCCACACCCAGACAGTGTCTCCCACACAGCCTCACACTCCCCACACCCACCAAACTCGCTCCCCACCCACCCTTCCTCTCTGGGGCTCCTCCCTGTCCCCGCAGGTAACCCAGCCGCAACCGTCCAGAGCGAGTCCCCGCGCTCCCTCCTCTGCCACGGCGGGGTCCTGGGCTGCCCCTCCCCGGGCACCGGTCCCCGGTGCTCGGCTGGGCCACACCTGCAGCACAGGGTGCTCGGAAGGAACAATCTGGGTAAAGCCCAAGAGCCCCGGAAAGGCTCCGAAACCTTCTGGACCCAAACCCTTTCTCCAAAAGAATGTGCAAGATGTGGAGAGGTATCAGAAGTGATCCCGATGCAAGGAGCACCCACCCACGTCTTTGGGGTGCCCAATGCAAAACAAGGCTCCTGACACTCTTAAAGGTCATCAGATTTACGGGTTGTTTGGTTTTTTTAAGGTTTATATTTATTTCTCCTAGCTTTGTTCTCAGAAATGATTTAACCATTTTGGCTGAATTCCCACCAAAGCCAGCACCCCTTCGCTTCCTTGCACCACCCCCCAGTCCCAGGAGTCCGCCTAAGCAGGCACACATCATGGAAAATTTCAAATCAAAAGTTAAAAATTCAGCAAAGTTTAAACCTCCAAAAATAGAGTTTTATGATGAGAAGTGCTCAGCAACTCAAATTACAGCAAAATCTACCATCTGCATCTGTAATTTATGAACTGAAGTGGCCTTTTCATTTAGACAGGGGAAGAGGATGGCACTGAACTGCAATAAAAACAGAATGAGGACTCAGTAGGCTGCCAGTCTCATGGTGGTTCTCCTCCCGAAACACTTCTGGAGGAAGCATCTCGGCAGAGGTTTATTTAACCACCAGCTCACCTGTTTAGACTCTGGGAAAAGCCTTCTAAGCTGAAAAGTGACTCTACAGAAAAAGGGGAGACAAACACATACAGAAAAATCTGACTGAATGCTACATTTCAAGTTTAAAAAAGAAAGAAAAAAGAAAAGAAAAATCCCAGTTTGGAGAGGTCAGTTTTGCGCGATGAGCACACCGCCAGAAAACAGCGTGTCTGCCCAAATCCGAACGCAGGGTCGATCCAGATTAGGGAGCTGCACAAACATTTCGACAAATATGGCCTGAACTTTGAGCTTATGACTAAACTTAAAACCAGGCATTCTTAATTTGTTTCTTCACAAAGCTCTGGTACGTGATTTGTAAATTCCTGTGGATTCTCAACTGGAAAGCGCTGGCGTTTGGGGGTTTCGGTACCACTGCCAGTATCTCGGCTCTGTAGTTGGTGTTTGACATTTTCTAACAGGGTTGGTTTTCTAAAAAAGGGCAGCTTAATTATAAACATTTCCCCTATATCTCTAATATGTAATTTTTATTATTAATAGTACTTGGCAAATGTCCAAAGGTTTTGAATTTAACTGCTAGCAGTAGAATCCCTACACGCCTTTAAATCTGCAGGTTAGGTGGTAACTCTAGAAAAAGCGCTGGAATTTCAGGCAGGGATGCTGTAAGGAATGAGAGCCAACCACGCCGCAAAATCCCGACTCCAGGCAGGTTTGCAGTGTGAGACACACGCGGGAAGGGGAAGGAAGGGGAAAACAGTTCCAGATTTTTAAAGCCAAAAGCAAGAAATGGCCATTGCTGTCACACATCCCCAGCCCCGGGTCAGGAACGTGGGGCTAACAGATGAAGTTTTAGGAACTGTGTGAAAACGTCCACACGCTGGGGCTGGCCAGACCATGCACATCTGATCACCCTCACACACAATGAACATTTAAACCTGAATCTTCAGGCCTGAAGTCAGGAGAGAGCGACAGTGGCACTGCCGCCAGGCACAGGCCAGTTCACAGCACTATCCACCGCACCATCAACGCTCTGGTGGGGACAACCCCGACCAACCTCCCTCCACACAAACACATCCTGAACTGCAGGAATTCTGCAGTGCTGATGGCCACATCAACACATCTAACCCAGCCCTCTCGCAGCCTCTTTCGGTTTTGTGCCTGGCACTGTTTCGCCCCGAGGCCACTCGCTGCCGCGCTGCAGCTGCCGAGGGCTCTGCTCTCAGCGTCCTCCCGCGCCAGGAAAAGGAAAGAGAGGTCTGAGCTGTTCTGTGAACACGTTTTTCTGTCACCTCTCCTTTGGGTAACTTCCACGTGGTTTAGTGATTTGAATGTTGGTTTTAACTGCGTCAATCAGCACATTTACAAACCACAGACACATTTAAAAAACAACAACCAAAAAAAGAGGCAGACGCAGCCAGAGGAAAAGATTAACGCACACTGGACTGCGAGAGCAGTCACCGAGAGACACCAGACCTTTGCAGACCAATGCTCAGGAGACCCCAGAGGCCACTAAGACAGGTATGTGCTTTCAGTCTTTGTTCTAGCTCTGTGTAAAATTACAGCTTGGAATATTAACGGTGCCAAACGCTCGAGCACTCGGCACCCCAGCCCCTGCTCGGCCGCAGCCAGCGTTACCGGCCGTGGTGCCCTTGCAGGCGCCGGTTCCGCAGTGTTTTGGGGTGCAGGTTGCCAGGCTGGCTCTCCATGCCCACCTGAGCCCATCGAGGAGGAGCGGGATCCCAGGAGATCCCACCGCCTCCGGCCCCGGCAGCCAGCCCAGCCGCTCTGGCAGCGCTGCCTGCTCCTCGCTCCACGTACCCAAACTGATTTGACTCAACTGAGGTGATTCCAGGACAACACAGACCACCTGCACAAAGCCAACTGCGAGAAACCAGCTTCCCTCATCTTAAATCATTGGAGTATCTGCAATCTCCTTGGTTTACAAACGATGCACAGCTGGAGACATGTTTTACCACAGAAAATAAATGTGCAAACGCAGTAGCTCTCTCATACTGTATATTAAAATTAGGAACAAGATAATGAAATAAAAAGCTGTTGCAGTCAGATACTATTCAAGACAAATGTATTATTTTTTATTCCAAGAAATTCTAATGAACGTGCCTCCTTTTCTGTGACATTCTATGCAGTAGTCTGACAGTGTAGCAAACAAACAACAAACACTCTCAGTCATGGAGTAGTATATTCAGTCAAAATTTGTAAGACCAAAATTTTCTAATTTTTTTCCCTATAATGCCCAGTGAAGCCTAAAAAGGAAGCAAGCTAAATTATTTAATAGTGGTTTCTTTCAAAATGTGCTTATTCTAAAGGCTTCATTAACATATTGGATGAATTTATACTCTGTTCAAGTAGGAAGAGAGCAGTTTGCAAAAACTTAGGACAACTGGAACTGCTGGCTCATCTACCTGACATATCCACATACTGGTCTGACAGCACATTAACTGCAAAACTCTAACACATTTCTATAGAACAAGACTGCTAAAAATATTATCCTTTTTTAAGGCATAATTTCAATTGTCCAAAAGTTATGGAGTTTTAGCATGACGATTACTAACCAGATGCTTATTCTTAAACAAACTCAAACCTCTTCCTTCAGTGTTTTGGGTGGTTGGTGGGGGGGTTTGAACCAAACAAGGCTGCTCTAGCAGAAGAGTTTCTCAGAAGCCTGGATGCCTTCAAGAACAAATCCTAATACATTTCCAACTTTTCTGATACAAGAACAAAGCCCTCTTGAACACCTGTAAAGCAGCATGAAGAGAGAGAAGAATATTTCTTCCTAATTGCATTTTTTTCCATTACATTGATCAAACAAAATTCTCAGAGAATAATTACTGTTGCTCAGGAAAACGTGATGTCATTGATGACTTTTTGGTTCTTTTTGTAGGTTCTTGGTATCTTCCAGCAGCCAAACCAACTTGCACAGCAAAACCAACTTGCACACAAAGTTTACAATGTCAAGCAATGTTTCACAATGCCATGTCAGTACAGAAATGGAACCCTTCACCTATTTTTACTACTTGATTTTTCTTGTGGGATTTATTGGAAGTTGTTTTGCACTATGGGCATTCACACAAAAAGATCAGAAGCAGAAGTGTATGAGCATCTACTTAATTAACCTCTTAACAGCGGATTTTTTGTTGACTTTGGCACTGCCAGTAAAGATTATTGTTGACCTAGGAGTTGCGTCCTGGAAACTGAGAATATTCCACTGCCAAGTCACAGCCTGTTTCATCTACCTGAACATGTATTTATCAATTATATTTCTGGGATTTGTGAGCATGGATCGCTGCCTCCAGCTAATGCACGGTTACAAGATCTACCGCATCCAGGAGCCTGGCTTTGCCAAGATGTTGTCTGCCGTCGTATGGACAATGGTTCTCCTCATAACAGTGCCTAACATGGCTATCCCAATAAAAACCATCCAAGAGAGACCTGGCGCAGGATGCATCGACTTCAAAACGAAGTTTGGGAGAGACTGGCACGTGTTCACCAATTTCATATGCACAGCAATATTCCTGAACTTTTCCGCTGTGATATTGATTTCTAATTTCCTCGTTGCCAGACAGCTCTACCGCAACAAATACAGCGAGAGCTACGCAAACATGAAGAAAGCCCTCATCGCCATACTGCTGGTGACCGCCGGCCACCTCCTCTGCTTTGTCCCCTACCACATCGTCCGTATCCCCTACACCCTGAGCCAAAGCGATGCCATCACCAGCTGCCCTCTGAAACAAGCTCTCTTCAAAGCCAAAGAATCCACCTTGCTGTTCGCAGTGTCCAACCTCTGCTTTGACCCCATTCTGTATTACCACCTCTCCAAATCGTTCCGGTTGAAGTTCACTGAGGCTTTTACAGCCCCCAAAGAGGCAAAAGGGTTCACAGACGAAGCGGCACAACACAGAGGGGAATAGCAGACGCAGAAAGAACCGATCCTGAAATACGTCAGAGGAGCGTGCACATCCCCAGCACAGAGAGCCCGTGTGCACACTCGTGGCTGCCGTGGCCAACAATGTTCCTGCCGAGCAAGCCAAGCAGAAGGACAAAACCTGACCAGTTCCCATGGCTTTGTTGTACGTTCCCACAGCAGGTCTGCCCCAGCAGAACGCTCGGTAACGCCTGTCAGAAACAGTGCAGTGCACCAGCGATGAGCTACCGAGGATCAGCAACGCCCAAGAGTACAACATGGTCAGAGAGACTCAAACAGACCTAACTGTTCATGGTAAACACCTGAACTCACCTTTTCTAAGCTAATAATTGTATACTTGCTATATTAAATTATTTGGTGCAATCAAGTGAAAAGATTATTTAAAAGCAGTTCATAAACTGCAGAGTTTTCACAGATACAATTAGCCCAAAAGCATTTTAGAGGGCATTATTTACTCCAGAAAGTGATTTGAAGCTGAATAAAAATTATTGTATCTGCTTACGTCACACCTGCAGTCTTTATAAATAAATTTCTTGCCCTTGCCATGTTCCATTGCCTTTCCTGCTGCTGCTTCAATGAATAGGAAAAAAGCTACTGTGTTATTACAGAAAATTCCAGGCAATTTTAAAATTAAGACAAAGAGTAAGTATAAATATCCAGTGTGTTCTCTGTGCTTGTTTTATTTATAAAAATTTAGAAAAGAGCAACTAAATTTATTAATATTCTAATTTACAATTACTCAAAAAAATAACACATGTGCAGGTAGAATAGTCAAAAATCAAAATTACAAAAATCAATTTGAAAAAAAACAATTATAAAAATCAATAGGCAAAAATCCAGCTACCTGGATTAACTGCATCTATAAATCAAAAATATTTCAGGAACAAAACCAAATCAAATTATCTTTTTTCTAGTCCCTAAAATGGGCAAAATAGAAATCAAGCCTTAAACAAGCATTCAAAACCAGCCTGAACAGAAATAAACTGTCCTGAACACAAATGCTCATTCAGGACTCCCATAAAAATTCAACTGCAATAAATCAGAACCCAAAATTTGTGAAGTAAGAAACGTAATGTAAAGAAAATTGTGGTTATCACATCATAGTCGCACATGGCACTTCCTGTACTGACAGGATTTCATACTGTTAAAAAGTCATCACTGTTGTTTTAAAAAACCAAAATAAATTCTCAAGTAGATACAGCTCCGTCCAGGGCTCGTTCAGGATTTGGGCCCTTTTTCCAGCACAGCAGAAAGCACAAAAAGTCAACTGAATGAGGGTTTGGGATCTGCAGTGCTATTCATGGGGCTTCCTTCAGCTCCCATGAGCCTACAAACACACAACAGCAGCCGCCAAAAATCCCCGATACACAGCGAGGGGTGGGCGGGAGGAAACGGCACCTCCGTCCCCGGCCTGTCACACTGCTCCTCTCGGGTACTCGCTATTCACCCCTCTGGCCCGTTACCACATCGCATTTTCTGTTTAGTAAACCCTTGTCAGACCCTGGAACGCGGTGGGTTTGTGGTGGCAGCTGTCCCCTGACCAGAGCAAGTCACCACAGATGAGGATACCCCGTGGGCGCTCCTCCAACTCCCCCCTGTCGATCACCAAAGGGGCCGCGTGCCACACGAAATCCACCCGGCAGCGCCCGGCACGTGTGTGCTCGGCCATGGCACCACACCAGCCAGGCAGGAGCCCTTGGGGACACGTCCCACAGCCCAGCCCTCTTCAGACACCGACCTTTTCTGCCTCTGAACGCTCTCTGCGACGCCAGGCAGCGCCGTTACGCGCCCGGTACGGAGGCCACTCACCAGAGGGATGGGGAAGTGCGTTGCGTACTGCAAATGGCGCAGGAGGTCGTAATTGGAGGGAAAAATCAGTTCTCTCAGCCTTTCCCTCTTGACTGACTTCTCGCTGGTAGCTGAAATTCTTCTGTCTAAAGAAGAGTTCACATTCTCACAAGACTCCCCAGGCATCGGAGAAAAAATCTAAGTCATGTAAAATAAACATTTAAGGTAAGTGTAACCTCTAGCTTCCAAAATTCAGCAGTTGCATTCAGAGATACTATTTTGTTCTTTCTTACAGTTACTTTTTAAACATCCGAGGTTTTCTAAAGACAGACAGAGCAAGGGCAGTTGTAATCTAGCCTGAGATTCAAGATATGCACACACATTGTATCTCTATGCATAACTCCACTGATGTTTGACAAGTTTGAAACTCGCGGTATTCAGTCAGGAAAAAAAGCGTTACAAAACAGAGCAACCTCCACACTTCTCGTGCTGTGGTGACACAGAAACCAAGATATTCCAGTGACTGAGGGAAAATAATGAAAAGGGAGAAGTGGGAGGTGACAACAGGCACGGATATGCTTGAAACCACCAATATGACAGATGTCCGACAAAAATAGGGTCCCAATATCCTGCAAGTGGATCTGCATGGGTAGGTCTGGGCACAGGAGACCGTGCAGATGCAGAACGAGGACAAAGGAAGAAACTCAGAGATTCAAGAGTGATGCAGAATCAAGCTAACAATAAGGGAAAAGAAAGGGCAAAGCAGATTTGGAAGACAGAGCCAAGACATAAAACAGTCACTTGAAAAGCAAATGGTATCAATCTGGGGTTCCTCAATGTCAAAAAAGTGGGTAAATCTGCGTATTTATTCATGCTTAACTGTAATACACAGCACTCAACGAGCTGGAGGCAAGGGGAAGGGAGGGAAGGAGGGAGAGAGGAGCGTGAGTGTGCTCGTGTTCATGCAGGTGGACAACAGGGGAAGCACAAAGAGCAGCAAGTGGCCACACAGCAGAGATGTGGAGAACGGAGGCGAGGGGATGACACAGGAGACAGAAGGGACTGGCGGCCTTAGGACGTTGGCTGTGGATGGAAGCAGCAAGGTGGTGTTGGGGGCGTGGAGAGACATTCAGTGACAACAGCAAGCAGCAGAGGCATGCAGAAAATCAAAAGTTAAACCTACTGGAAACTCCGAACCAAAATCTGCCTTAAAGTCACTCTTGTCTGCATCATCAAAAATACCAGTGGCTCCTGAGTCAATGCCCATATGTTCCATAATACCATGATCCTAATAATGGCCAGAGAGAAAAAAAATAACAAACCAGCAGTCACATTTTACTGAAGACCCATTTCACTGATCACAGGTAAATCCACGCACTCCACCTACTTAAGAATTAAGAAAATGTATTGATGGCAGTAAGTTTTCAGATACTGACTTTTAAATCTTTATGGTAAGCCTTGATTCACAGAAGTGTTGCTCAAGGGGGAAACAAAAATCAACAGTGCATACCTGTGAGCAATTCTGCTCCAGGGACACCTACAGAACAGGAAGCTGACTCTTGTACCTTCCCAGGATTTATTTCCTACTTTGTTGTACCACAAAAGGCAACTTGTAGGAACCCCCTTATTTCAGTGCAAATTTGGCCATGAGATCAACACGAGAGATATAATAAGGAAATTGGAAAGAAATATAAGAGGATACTTTGGCTGGCCACCGTCTCCACACGGAGGGTGCAGCAGAACTACCGGCTACATCTCATTCCACGAGTACAAACGTGGGACTGCATCTGGACTGTGCACATATGAGTCGTGAGGTTTGGCCACTGGTACATTTAGAAGTCTATGTTTTGTTCATCCAGAGTTATTTAGATCACCAGAGAACTGTCAGTTCAGTAGATATGCACCAAAACAGCAATATTTACAGTTATATACAAGAAGGAAGTTCATAGATCGCTTTGAGTCTTCTCCAAGAGAGAGAGAGACAAGGAGACACAGATTAATAAACTTAATATCTCCTATCTGAAATACTAATTCTTTGATGAAAACCTACATTTAACAAAACAAGAGTACCAAACATGGGAGAAACAGCATGAAGCGTTACCTCCAGTTTCACATCGTGATCCTTAGAGTAGCGTTCATCCACAGCTTCCCCACTGGGCGAACGTGGTCTGGTAGTTGCAGTGATGGACAGGTCTCCACGGGATATTAAAGTGCACATGTAGGCATCATGGGAGAAAACATCATGTCGAGTGAATTCAGAAAAAAGTAGCACCAGATTCACAAACTCCGTCTTCTCGTGGTCACTATTTGGGTCAGCTACTCAAGAAAAAAATTAAACTGTAATTTCAACTACTGAGTATTTGGGTTTCAACTATCCAAACTGCAAACCCCAGCAAATTAATTTTAAAGGCCTACTGAAAATGTCTCGGGCATCCTGCACAGGTTTCTCTGTCTCCACAGAACATTTCCTGTTTAATTTGCACGTTCTCTCTTTGCTGTCAGCTCCAGACGTGGCACAGACTCAGACAGCACTGGACTCCAGAGCATCCTACCCCACACACACCTGCCCCAGCTGGGTGTGTGTCAGCAGTTAAGTACAATGCTCAAACACTTCTAAAACTTAAAGAGAGGGAAAGGGGGCAAGGACATTCCTTGTGTGAAGAAAAATTAGAGCTGAAGCTCTGGATTACAACAGATCACCCAAGAGCTGTCCTTTCCTCTCAGATTCTATTCCTATCTTGTTATTGTCTTATCGATAGTACTTTTGTATTCTAACACAGAACATTTAAAATATTTTCAGAGGAATCAAGATCTCTGCACTCCAGGTCTCCAAGGTGTCAAAGCAGTATTTTACTAGTCTGGCAGTGCAGTGTATTTTATCTAATAAATGTGCTCATGCACATCAGGAAAATAATTATTAAAATAAATACATGTTATTTGGCAGTGACAAAGCAAAGCCTAGAGGAATACAACCTATAAAATGTTGTTATTAAGTTTTCATTTGTCACAGATATACTTAATGTGACCTGTTCTGCACGACAGGAAGGTTTGCAACACTGCAGTTAACAGAAAACAGCTCCGTGCCACAACAACTCTATTGGGCAACAAATCCTCCAGCTACTGAGCTACCACATCTGATTCATCAACATTTATTTAAAAGCAAATTATGCTTCACAAGTTCAAATTAGTTCACTAGATAAGACTATTTCCACTTAGAAATTCTGATTACACTGCAGCACAGAAGCTGTAAGGGCAAGCAGTTCAGGGTCAGAACCCTCCTCTGCAGCCCCCAGGTCCCACGCGCCCGGAGCTGCCCGCTGCCGTGCAAGCTGGCTGCTGTGTGGAGGAGCACCCCAAAACACACACCTGCAGACCAGACCTGCCCTCCTTCGAGGTACAGCAGTTACAGGCTTTTCATTTTTGGAGACACAGAAGCTCAAGCACTGTAAAAACAATAAAATACCCCAAACCTTGTCCAGTGCTTGAAAAAAACAAAGAATATTTCAAGCGAGGAAAGCATTCCCCAGCTGCCCTCCCTACCCCGCCTTGCAGAGCTGCCTGGGTGAAGAAGGACGATACCAGATTTGAAACAAGCACATCAGAATCACAAGTCTAAGTAACAAATAGTTTGGATGGTTTAGTAAAACCAGGGTCACCACTGGCACAAACACAGAGCACTGCCAATACCTCGAGTCTCTCACAAATTTGTAAGGAGTTTCTCCTTTTTCGGATGTTGAAAGCTTTCAGCATCATGTTTCAAACCACTTAAAATATCCTTTAATTTAAGGACACTAGAAAAAAAAATGCACTAACTAGCAGTACTTTAAGATAGCAGAAACATGAGCAATAGTATCAGGTGGTTTTATTAGACCAAGACATTTCATAGAGCAGCCCACAACGAACACAGATCCTATTTGCCAGCTAACAGCTTTCGACTTCAACACTTGTGCATAATTTTCAAGTCAGTCATTTTGAATGTGGATGTGTCAAGGAGGCGAGTGTTTGATGATAAATATGCATAGAGTGCAAGTAATTTCCCCAAATCTCACAGCTTAAACAGAAATAAACATTGTTTCTGCCAATTTTCCTTTCGTGAAAAGAAAGAAAGAAAAAAAACACAGAAAGATCCTATAACAAGGCAGGAGAGTTAAAAAAAAAACCCAAATGTGCATATGAAAATAGAGCAGGTCATCATGGAAACTGTGAAACACCCACTACAGCAAAACACTAACTTCAGCAGCCAGACAGCAGACCAGTTGCTTCTGACCTACTTTGGAATATAAAGTAGTTAATACTCACATAATGAGGGAGCTTGTGTATCTAAAAACCTTAGCAGGACATTCTGAAAAACAGGAAGACTGGAACCTGTCAAGGAGGCTGAAGACAGAGATTCCTTTTCATCTAGGACTTCAGATTCACCACATCTCTGCACAGTTAAATAGAGAAAGCACATCTCTACACACAAATGCATATCATATTCCCACAATCTGCATCTGAGGCAACTGTACACATGATTGTTTCCTACCTCTTCATAAAATCCAGACTTGCTCTAGAACAACAGGTTTTTCCCATTACCTAGTTTGATTATTTCTAAGGTGTTTTATTTAATTATTTTAGACTACTTATTGATAAGAAATGCCCAAGACATGTACCACCATCTGCAATGACATGGTTTCATAGAAAAGCAAAAATTTAAGATACAGAACCTCCAGGACCAATGTGAATACAAAAGGTGACTCCTCTTGTCTGTGTAAATCACACTGAACATAACAATAACCAGGGCAAACAGCTCTGCCTGGAGTGGATTTCACTGGGAGTGAGGCAGAAGCAACACAGAAAGCTGCCTTCCCCCTAATTAACGGTTTGTGGTGAGGAGCAGACAGAGCAGAGAGGCTTTGGAAAGCAAAAGTCTTTCTGCACCTCACACTGTCTGTACGTCTGTCTGCACAGATGCACTTCTGAGAGTGCTCTCTGGTCTGTCTGTCCCTGCACCCAGGCTGAACAGACATCCTGGGGACAGGCTGCCTGGGGGCGCTGCAGGGATGCAGGGGAGGCCGGGGCGGTACCACTGGCCCAGAAAGTCGCAGCAAGGCTGCAGTGAGCACACGGCCTCTGACTGATCCTCGCTGCCCAGCAGACGTAGCGTTAATGAAGCTTCAAGAAGTGTCAGCCTATGCAAGCTGGAGCAGGACCATTTGCCACAACAGAGAGATAACAGTTCACATCAAAGATGTCACTACAGCATCCGGCTTCACCAGTGAAATGTTTTATTTCCCTTGAAAACAAAGGATTTTTACAGAATGCAAGATTTAAAGTTCTGCTTGAATTCTGCCTCAAAACACATCTTAGTTTTGGAACCTTCCCAGTCCTCCACCAGTTGAACAGCCCAGCCCCACTGGCCAGACCCATACCCCTCTTAAGGGACTCCAGATACTGTGGCACCCCTTTATTCACACAGGTAGTTCACAGAAGTAAAACACTTCAAACAAACAGACATAAATCAGCTAACAGACCATTCCGAGTTAGGCTGTAATTTCTTATTTGAAATAGAAATCTTTTTCATTTAAAATTTATCTAGAATTTAAACACTGAAAATTGATGACAAAAGTCCCCAGTGCTCTCAGCGCCAAACTTCCTTGTTTTGCAATGAGTAGGGATTAAAGTGATGTTTCCTGAGAAATATCTTACTCTTTAAGCATCCTGTTCACACAGTTCTAGAGGTAGAAATAACTTACTTCCGCTTCAATTTCTGCTTGCCTCTTCTCCAGGAGCTTGGCTACAGCCATGGCCCGGTGCTTACCGGACCTTTTACAGCTCACAGCCCATTCGCACAGCAGCGTTACCACAGCCTCGTCATTCGGGGCTACCTGTTCAGTGCGAGAACACAGACAGAAAACCAGGTCAACCACACAGCAACAGGCTCCTCTCTGAGCAAACAGCTTGCAGCAGCCAGCCCGAGTCCGGAGGGATGGAGACGAGAGCTGGTTTTGCTCTTTGGTATTGACAGATGCACACCTCTGCTTTATTTGCAGTCTTTTCAAATGAAATATAATCTGGAAGCCAAAGAGGAAAATCTCAATTTTCACACTGCTGATACTAAATCAAAGTTTTCCTTTATCATAATGTTGCTTCACAAAAACAGAAAAGGATGATCTGCCTTACAAGAAAGAGAAAGAGGAAAAGTGCACCACACAGAGCCTTTAACCCAATTAGCCACACAGGATTTACGCTCTCCTTGCATTAATTCTGCCAAGCCTCCTTCATCTGTTCCAGACCTTTAGTTGCATCCCACTGACGCATTAAAAAATAAAACAAAAAACCCTTAAAAAACTGCCCAAAAGGTCAATTTACTTATGACCCAACACAGACATTTTTAAGAAACAGTATGTGTCTCTAGAAAATCCATATTTACAGAACAGCATGGGATGCAGTATGTTTATATTTATTGAGTGTTGATCCAATCACTGTTTCCACTAACCACTCGCATTTTGGAAGTATTTTTTTCTTGTGTGGTTCTGAACTGGATCTGCTGAAGTTCCTTGCTCCTGCCAAGCTGGCCACCATCTCTGAACACTGAAACATTAAGACCAACCTGCAAATTAAGCAGATGTGATTTTTCTTCTTTCCCCAAGATTACTGGGAACTACACCTGCAGGTAAACATGAGAAGGGCTAGAGTCAAGCACAGCACCCTCAGAAAGCGAGGAGTGATTAGGAATTACAGACCCACAAGCAGGAAAGTTACTGCTTCAAAACTACACCCATCATCCTGCTCAGAAAACCACAGCACACCGACGCTGTGCTACACAGGGCGGGTGTCTGCGTGCACACACACCACACACAGGTTTCCTGTAAACACGCTTCAACGGGTGAGCGAGAGACACCAAATGTGCAGGGGCGGGGGGCGGGGGAGCGGGGGAAAATGCTTTTACCCAAATGAAGTGACACGGTAACATCACCACTGCTGTGGTCAGATGCACTCAGCCCACCACAGAACTAGGGACACTACTGATTTCTGAAGGCAATGTAGAACACCTGGAAGAGGCTGATCTTCACAAGGACTTCTTGCCTTTCTGCTAACAAGAGAAACCACGCCAACAGAAAAAACACGTACTGTATCTCAGGCAGGAGACACCAACTCAGAGCTCAGGCAAAGCTCGTCAGGGCCCCCGTTCCCTGAAGCTGCGCCCACGCCACATCGCATCCTGCAGCATCCCAGGGACGGCAACACGGGACCTCCCTCGCTCTACAGGGAATGCCTACGGGGAATGGCACCTCTACAGAATGGCCAAGCAGCCTATCTGCTCCAGCGAGGAGCACGTCATGTTCCTAGAGATGAAACCCTTCAGAAAAGCACAGAAGGAAAGCTTGGAAGAGGTGAGGCAACAGGGCACTAACGCCGAAGATCAGAGCTCACTGTGCTGATGCAAACACAGAGAGGGAAATCCTGCAGAGAGACATTTAAAGAAGACTTACATGAGGCACTTGTGAAGGAAAAAATGGTTATAAAAGTCTTGCTATACACTTTTGTTCTGGGTTTTTTCAGGAAATGTCAAATCATACAAGAATAAAGCCAATTTTTTGGCTTTCAATTATATTCCACTTGAGAAATTCGGGTGCTTTTCCTCCAAGGAATGCACACACTGTCTAACCATTGCCAGCACACAGACACCGAGGCATGCATACTGACCACCTCGAGCACAGGACTCAGCAGGGCTGGGCTGCCCTCCCTGCCGAGCCCTGCGGTCCCCAACGGCCTTCCACACAGCAGGCGCAGCGGGGAGGGAGGTGACACGAGAGCCATGTCCCTCGGGGTGGGCTCCCACGCCCCAGAGCCTGCACACCCCCAGGTTACAGAGCCAGATGCCAGAAGGCCCCGAGCATTTGTCACCAGACACGGTCTGTCCCTGCAGGCTGTAACCAAGGGGGCACCCTGTCCCAGCGACCACGGGCTGGGGGTGACTTACCCAGGCACGTCTCCCTCACATCTGGGTGTTTGCTCCAGAGTCTTTCATGAAGCTCACTGACAGCGAGTGCCTGGACACTGAGTAACACTGTGATCAACAGCACATTGCACGTGTAGAATTTCAGGTATTAAGCCAGCAACAGTCACTGTTCTGGAATTTTGGGGTTTTTTTTGGTTTTTCCTTTTTGTTTTTCCTTTAAACTAAAGATTGCATAAATGCTTTATTTGATAGCCCAAAGAAAAGAGAAAACTCAGGGCAAGCTGACCCTTTCCTATTAAAGCTGGATGTTATTTAAGTTACTTCAAGAAATGCTGTGAACTCTTACTTCTAAACAGCACTTCCATGTGTAGCTCTGTATTAAAGTTCTCATAACGAAAGGGATAAATAGAGGACAGACATCTGTGCACCTCACAAGAAAGTAACATGAAATTATCCTGGTCAGGACCACATTGAGGTCTACATAAATTAACTACAGATTAATTCCTTGTCTGTCCTACCTGAACTTCAGGAGATTTCACAGAATCACTCATCTGCTTCAAGCAGCCTATTTTCTAGGGACAACTTTTTTTTCAGAGTGGGGGTGGTGGAGGTGGTGTTAAAATTAAACAACCAGAAAGAGACAGCTCCACAGTTACGAAAGTGCAGACAGTTAATTCTGTTTCTAAACAACTCATCTGCTAACACTGTGATATTTATTAGTGAAAAAATATAAAAATAACTTCCCAATTCCACACCTACAAAAAGCAGAACTACATTTCCAGAGAGGTAGAATCCAACATCACCACAAATCAAACATCTAGAAGTGATTACACACCTTAAAAATCAGTGTTGATTATGCAATACCTAACCTCTTCGAAATGAAAAAAGCCCACCATAAACACCTTGATGTTCTGAGTATTAATCCATCTAAGAATTTCAACCACACCACTTTTAAATGCCTAAAAACTGGGTTTGCTTCTCAGGAACTGACACATGCAGCAATTAAAGAGAGTTATCTGAGTGCAGCCGCACGACTTCCTCCCGATGCCCTCTGACGACAGCAGTACCTGATGGCTTCCTCCCATCCAACACTGTGCTGAGAATGCAATGAACACCTCTCAGAATAACCAGGTTCTGGATTTGTCTACTTTGGGATCTTGTATCTGCAGATGGTCTGGCCTGGAAAAGCCCAGACCACGTTTCAGAGGGGCTCAAGCTACTGCCTGAAAGACCAGCACTGAGTTCACATTTGTGCTCTTAAAATTTTAGGGGCAGGAAAACAAAAAGAGCAGTTCAGATGTTACTTAGTGACTATGTTTTGTAGGGAAGACAAGAAACAAGGTGCTGGAGCAGAGAACAGATGTGGGAAGCAGGAACGGCAGCTCCCTTGGGCCAGGGGAAGCTCTCCCACAGAGGAGACCCTTCCTCAAGATTCCCAAACCTTCCACAAGTCCTAATGAAAGAAAAACACTTCAAGGTGGCATCAAATGGGAAAGATTCTCTACAGCAGGTAGCACACACCTCTGAAGCAAGATTTCAAGTTTAGACAACTCACAACTTTGTCACTTAGCCGTGACCCAAAATAGCTGCAACCTTCTGAAAGCCACCGGCCACACCCCTTCAGAAAAAACCCAAGGCCTCATTTCCACCAATTTACAACTGGAGCAGAAGGTGGGTGGGGAAAAAAAAAAGAGTTGGTTTGGTTTTATAACAAATCTTGTTTAAAAGCACACCACAATTAGTAACACAGGAAAGCATTAAATGCTACTGTTTCTGATAGGTCTGGAGATAGGAAGCCAAAAGCACTAATAAACCTCTGCTTTCCGTAACTCTGAGCTCTTTTCCCACTAGTCTTTGCTTTTATTATTTAATTACAGTTTGCTCCTAATGAACTAGTTTGGCTTTGCACGAGCTAAGGCCATGGCTGAGGCACCTGGACTGCAGGAGTTGTCTCTTCATGGCACAGGCAGGAAGAGCAGGGTGTAATGCCCAGGAGCTCCAATCACCAAGCAAGAAGAAACCCCAATGTCCTCCCACCTCACCAAAACCTCTCCAGAGAGCAGGCAGGTGGGTGACTCAGTGTCACTGGGGAATGCCCGTGCTGTTTGTCACCACTGCTCCTTGGGCTGCCACACACACCAGGGAGCTGCCACCAGCCCAGCTGAGCATCCTCCCCGTGCTCGGAGCTGCTGCCGGGAGCCCATCGCAGGTGACCGGGCACACGGCCGGGCACGCCGCTGCACCGCGCCCACGGGCCCCAACACCTCCCAAGGGAGAGAGATGAACAGCACCTGAAAAACCTTTCCTCCTTCCCCAGACACTCTGCTGCTTCAGGGCTCAAGGGGAAGCAAAACACGCTTGTAGCAGGGGTGCTGTCACGGCAGTCAGAGACGGCTGCAGAGGGCAGAGATGAGACACCGCATACACACACAGGTATCTCTGCGTGTCTATGTGTATATATGATATGATACACAGATCTGTGTGTGTGCATATATACACATATACACACACACACTTATGTGGCTATTCCTGTTCCTTTCAGAACAGGAAGATACCGATTCAAACAAATCATTCAACCAATCTGAGCAGGTGCTTATTACAAGCCAGGTCTGTGTCGCAGGAAGCTAGTCTGTCCTGAAATCACGGAGAAGGGTGACAAAAACAACGAGAAACCTGATTGCTTCCTGGTACAACAGAGTTCAGTCTCGAGACACAGCTGCTTTATTTCTCATGTTGCAGGATTTTATCATTTAAGAACGTTCCCTTTAAATACTAACTTTTTTTAGAAAAAGTAGACTAAAATCTGTAATCACAATTCCAGTTAGCATTGTCATCTTAACTCCCCAGTGAAATAAAATTAACCTTTTACCATTAAACTCCAAATCTGCTTTCTAAGAAGAAAAAAAAGGGTTTTCAGAAGCCATATTTTTATTAAAAGACAAAAAAGGGGTACAATACAGCAACACTTACTGTAGGACCCACCTTTCTAAAGAGAACAGGTGAGGAAAGAAGACAAGAGCCAGGAACATGAGCACTATCAGAATTTTGTAGGGAAAAAAAATGGGCCCATGCCATCCACAAATGCCTGGCTCAGAATCCCAAATCCACACAAACCGGCTCTGCTCACAGGAACAGTCAGGACAGCTCATTCCAGTGGGAAACACACACACACGTCTGTAACAAAGGAGCTCTCCAGGTGCACTGTGCTCCATGGAAAAACTGTCCTCAAAAGTCTGGGTCTTTTAAATGACCGAGATGCACCGACTCCAGCAGTGCAGACGAACAGGAACAGGAACAAACACCTCTGACCGCAGCCCAGGAGGGACACAGTCGCGGCAGGACGGGAGCCGAGCTTGACATCCAGGCTGCAGGCTGACGGCTCAAAGACAAACCTTTTTATTGGAACACAATTTGCGTATTTGCTTTAAATTACAGGACCATGTTCAACAAAATACTAACCACTGCTTTGAGGCTGTCTAATAGAAAAAGAAAAAACAAGCTGTGTGTTCTTTTTAAGGACCCCACCAGTGCTTTAAGTCACAGAATAAATCTTTCCCTTCCAGAGAGATTGGGTTCTTTACATCCTTTAGACACACCTAGGTGAGCAGAAATCTGCTGCTGGATTTACTGAAATAATAAAGGGTGACAATACCCACACAAACAGGCTTCAGATAACCAACTACACTAATGCTAGCTGCGCCATTAAAAACACTACAGGAATGCTCTATTTGCTCAGTGTTTGTGGAAACAGACTGATTCCATGGATATTTCAAACCATTTTATTTTGCTCCTCTCATCTCTTACCCGTCACACACCCAAACAGACTCAGATTCAGGTCCCTTACGTAGGAACAAACTGTTAGATCGGAGCTTACTAACTGAAAAGGCATCCTTGGACTGCCTTTCCCACAGACATAGTGGGGTTGGGGGTTTTTCTGTTTGTTTCATTTCCAGCAAAATGATCTCAAAGACAAATATTAACTCTGCATTTGTAACAAGCCCTGCTCGTGAGAACCAAGTTCAAAACAGGATTTTTTCACTCTAAAATGAAAAACATCTCTTGGCATCATAAGAATTCAGTTGGACTTCAAAGACAACATGAGAAGCAAGACCTAAATACAAGTTCAGAGACTTTAAAAGCAATCAGAGTGCAATAAATATCCATGAAGTTTCAGGATTCTACATAATAATTTAAGAAATTCAGTATCAGTCCTTAAAAATGGGCGCCCTCCTTTCATCCATGTACTACTGCATACTAGCCAGAAAATGCTGGTATGAAGTTTCATTTAGTAGGTGTCCCTCCCACTGCTTAGGTGCATTTCAAGCCATACTTAACCAAATTGTATTTTTCTACACAGGAGACTGACAAGTTAAAAAAGTCTCGCCAACCGCTGTAAAACAAAACAAATTAAGAGGGGAAAAAAAATTCCTTTCTCAATTCCCTTCCCTGGTTGTACCCGTGAAAGACTATGACAGATAACAAAGTACAAGTAGACGAAGAGTTGGGCGAGAGTTGAGTGGGTTTAAGTCCCAGGAAGATGGCAAGTGACCTCGTAGAGGTCCCTTGTTCCTACCCCCAAGACTTACTTTTGCTCTGACACTCGGAAGTCGTGAGTTATATATTAAGACAATTCTGAGGAACTCAACAGTGTGCATAAAAGCAGCATGCTGAGAACATTTGTCTGTTCCCAGTCTCTCTCAGAACCTAAGTACTTTGTAGGAGAAGTGACCACCCTTCCACTCCAGCAGGCGCCCAGTGCTCTGGAGCACCACTCTCAGACACTTGCACTGCCAGCATTTGCAGTCTTCAGGACAATGTGTTGCAATCAAACTGGAAAAATGGACAGGAAATAGGTTCCAAACATGTTCCAGTTGGGCTCACATCAAAACAGGGGTAGTAATAGCTGTCCTTCAAAGTACATTTTGCTTTAAATAGCTATGTCAGTAGTCAGGCACCCTGGTGATGGACATCTTATTTTCAAAATAAAAGTGTTTACAGGCTTACATGAGTCACCAGCTGGGAACAGAGCACACGCGACCTCATAACTTCTGTGGAGAACAAACAGCCCAAGTTTATCAAGGGGGAAGGAAACAGAGACAAGAAAAGCCAAACAGCGTGGTGTGCGGCGACATCCTGGTGTGCTCGGCCTCGGGCACCGCAGCCGAGGCGCAGCCCGTGCAGGGAGGCGCCGACATCCAGCGGCCACTCGCAGCTCCACAGCCCTTCCCCGGCTGTGCCCGCCACGGGCAGCCACCGCCAGCCTGCCCGGGAGCTGAGCGGCCACACGCTGCACTGGGGACTCGGAGGTGGCTTTGGAAGTTCAAATGTCAAAATGCACAGGTACCTTCGAGCAGGCATTCAGCATGCCAAGGAAACCTCTTGTCTAGCTGACAAGAGTCAAGCTCAAGCCAAGCAACAACAGTCTTGAAAACTCCAGAGGAGCTCAGGAGGCTGCAGATAACTCCACAGTTTAATTTCATAGCAGCTCAAGACCCCATAAGGTAAAGACTGAAACTTTTGAAGTTTTCTTCTCTCAGACAGAAGTCAGCACCTTTGCTTCTACCCTCCCTACAGTCCCCTGTGACCACTGTGCAAACACAGGCACATCGTCACTCACGTGTGATCTTGCTCTATTCCTACTCAGTGCTCTTCATCCATGTTAGGCCACTAGAAGATGGGCAGCCCTGCCAATTAACTAGATAGACCTTCATAAAAGTGTTTGGTACCCAGAACTGGGGAACACATCTTTGAGAGAGCTGTTTAGGAGCCAAAACAGGCATGTTTTCAAGGCAACTCACCCCCAAGTCAGAGTACCACGAAACAAAAGCAGTAATAGCAGACAACCTATAATAAGAACAGAATAATTACCTTATTTTCAGAAGTCTCCCTACCAACACTGCCTTTTGAAACACAAAGAAATGGTTTCTTAGTACAATTGTAACTGTAAATCAGAAAAACTTTTTGGAATACAGACAGGGAGAAGGAAAAAATAAAATACAACTGCAGAAGGGCAACAGCACAGAACCACATCATCTGGCCCCACAAACAAACGAAAACAAAAACCCACGCTCAAATGATAAAGCATATCACACCCCATCCATTTCAAACATACAAAACCACTTGAGCTCCTGATTTCATCCAAGCATTAGGGTTAAGAACTTTCAGCAACTTCACCTGCCTGCTGTAACAGCTCTCCTTCCTCCGTTTCTCTCTCTTTACCATAAGAGTGTATTTGAAATACAAAGACAACTCTGGTAGCATTTCATCCTACCAACGGGTTCTGATCTTCACATACAGAGTCTGTTGGCAGGTATATTTCTCTGGAAATATTTCCAGAGGTGTTATCCTCCCAACACTACATACTTGTTTATTGTAGTCATTAAAATGCTGATTGACAATCATTATGCAGCATTTCTGTGCAACAGAGGCCTTGAATTACGAGCATGAATTGCTGAGAACACAGTCATGACCAATAGGTGTATTAACAAAACAAGCCATTTTGCATAAAACATTGCCAAATGTTAACATGAGCAGCTATGACAGATTCACTAATATTTTCCACTTTAAAATATTACTTCAACAGTGTATTATTAAAGCTGGCTATTTCACCTTTTCCCCAAACATTTTCCAAGGAAACTCAAGAGTTGGGCATTATATATAGGCACAGTGACATTATCATCTGCACTGCACAACAAAACAAAACAAAAAAACCCAGACAAAAACTACGTAAAAAATAAAAACAGTGAAATGTTAAAGATTTCTGATAAAGACTGATAAACAGCAAAGAGCTGTTTTCTCCTAATAAACCAAAGGTAAAGTAGCAAAGCAAGAATACCCCCAGAAAACATGAAGCTTTTGTATCAGATATACACACACACACACAATTCTGGTAAGTAAAAATAAAATCCCTTGTCTACAGATTATGATGTGAGAGGAGAACATAGCCATTACCTCTTGGTTATCTTTATTCTGATTTGCCCAGAAAATCTTATGATAAAGTGTTTCCATCGAATTGCTGGAGTCTGATCTGTCAAAACAATGCCGATCCAACACTTCCAAGGTGTGCAAAACTCGGCTGATGGTCACCCCTGGAGACGGGAGTTACAGGAGGGGAAAAAAAATAATCAAGGTTTACACAGGAAGACGTTACACTACATTCACCTGTCCAGCCTGTTACTGGAATTAATCATGGTACAGCAGGATTATGCTCAAACAAGAACAGATGTAAACGCTCCCAATGTTGGCTTCACCTTCACCTGTCGTACCTGCAGTTGATTCTTGGCACTTGTCAAAAGACCACCGCACCTCCACAGCGCGGCCCCTCTGCTTTATCTGCTGTTCCACCTCGTAGATCTTTGCCCGAACCTGTAACAAAGACAGTTGCTAATTAGCTAGTCGTGGGGAGTCTCACTTTCCACTTCAAGCTCGTGACAGGTTTCTCCGCAGGAACAAGGTACCCTGTGGTGTTCCACAACACTCCCTACATCTGAGAACAACAAACTGGAGCACTTTCTGCCCAAATGTTTTGTCTGTTACCAATCGTTCTGTA
Organism: Caprimulgus europaeus; assembly: GCA_907165065.1. The sequence continues at coordinate 548,125 of OU015531.1, read as the reverse complement.
CAACAAAGCAGCTTTTCCACCTCAGCAAAAGTTAACTTCCAGCGTGTCTGAAAAGCCACATCTCACAACATGGTACCACAAACTGCTTCTTAGTCACCATTTTACACCACAAAGGAATTTCAGTTTAATAACAGAAAACGTGTGAACATAAATAAAGTTCCTGGTATTTTCATAATCAAGTACAAAGTAAGGTGAACAAGAACTAGCACAACACTAGTCTTGAAACCAGACCTGCAGCAATATCTAAACTTGGCTGTAGTCCTGATGATCACAAATCATTATTCGGGATATAAATTAGATCTGCATAATCTGACAATGAAAAAACGCTTACCTGCTGATTAAATGCTGAATTTCCACCTGGCATAGGTAAACTAGATGGAGCAACTTGAAGTAAATCCAGAGGTGAGCCCGGATTAACGTTCTTATTTTCATTTGTGGAATAATTCCACACCAAGGCACTTGGGCAACAAAGAGTTACAGTCTGCAAGCAACAGTACAAAACAGAAGTAGTTTCTTTTTCTAAACATGTGTGATAGACAATACCAACAATAAGAGAGTGATGAGACTAGAACCACTTCTGGTCTAACTACTGCAGTGAAAGAAACAAAAAGACAGGCCCAGGCACAATTTCTTTACAACATCCATGTGGGGACATTCAACTACTATATAATTTTCCTTCTTCAGTATTAAAAACATTATTTGAATATATACATGTTCCATTCACATTTATATTGCTTTCATAACACCATCAAAGAACTTCATCAAAGGTTAATTTCAGTCAGACCCTTTCTGAGAAACATCAACAAGCTTTAGAAAAAAAAAGTCATTTTCATGTTCAGCTTACAGAAAGAAGCTACATGTGAAAAATTTAAGAAAATAATTAAAATCAACTCTTTGTCAAGATTTTAAAGCACAAAAGAGTCATTGAAATGCACCACAAACTTAAGATTTACGTCAAAAGAAAGATTTTGCATTCACAGGCTTCCAAACAGTCCTTGTACAAGGGCTTGTCAGCAGGTACCTCTTACCCTGTAGCATCTGGTATTGTACAGTAAAAGCAGTAAAAGCAGTAAAAACTTTGGTGTTTTGGGGTCAGACCTTAAACATCATCTAAAACGATGGAAGTTGATTCATTTACTTTTGAGACTGCTGGATCACATGTTGGGAAGCTCCCCCAGTCCAGATCTGGATTACAAAGCAGCACCTGAGCAAAAACCTTGCCCAGTCTGCTCCTCTGCAGACAGAGAGCCTGTCTGAACCCAGGCTGTCCTCTGGACCCGCCTGGTAGCACAAGAAAAGAGGCAGGAAAAAAAGAACAAAGAACACACACACACAGATCTGAAGAGGACAGGAAGAGCAGGAAGGTTACCAGCTGTGCTGCTACTAGAGAAAGCTGTAGAGCTGCCAGAGTACACAAGCAAAGCCCAGCAGCCCAGGATGGGACAAACGCTGACGTTCCCAGGACAGACCCATGGTCAAGAGGAAAACAGTCACCCCATGCTGAGAGTCAGATGGAATCCAACCTCCTGACCCACACACCCTCAGTGGAGGGAGGGATGCAGATACTCTCCCACCTTCTTTCCTCAGATAGCACTGACTGAGCCTCACCTGCATGCAACCCGGCCTGCCCCAGGCTCTGGGCTCCCACACTGTGCTGACTGTGAGAAAAGAGCTCTTGGACAGGGAGCTGCGTACCACCAGGCAGTGCTCTTCTACTGGAGGAGTGGTCCAGCACTGGAACAGGTTGCCCAGAGAAGTGGTGGAGATGTTAAAAATCCCACTGGACATAGTCCTGGAGAGCCTGCTCTCACTGACCCTGCCTGAGGTGGGGTGGATGACATCATCTGATGTTGGTCCCTGCCAATCTCACCCATCCTGTGGTCCTGTGATCCCACGAGCATCAGCGCACTCCTGGCACCACCACCAGGACATCTCTGTGCAATCCCCAGAGACACACAACCAAGCAGAGAACAGCAGGAGGGCTTGGGGAAGTCTCACCAGGTCAGCACTCAGGAAGGCAAACAACCACAGCTCATCACACAAGTTGTTTTTTCAGAAAATAATGACTCTCTTGACAATTCTGCTATTGCCAAGCAACAAGCCCAAGTCAACAGTCTCTTCTGCCCCGCAGCTTTAAGAACTGTGGAAGTTGACAAGGCAATGTAATTCTGACAAAACCAAAATGAAGCGGCCTGCAGTGGCACCAAGCATCGGTGACAAGCTAGAAGAAGCAAGGAAATCCTCAAAGGCTAGAGCTTGCAGGAGTCAGCATGGTGCTGTGTTCTGCCCAGCCGCACTCAGCAGACAGACAGGGTCTGGCAGAACCACGAGGCTCACCAGAGGTGAGAACGTGACGAGATGCACAGAGCATTACCACAACCAGAAACGCTCCATCACACAGGGAAGACCTGGCCACCCCTGGCAGCCAAGTCACTCTTTCCCACAGCAGAGGTGCAGACAGACACAGGGACAGCACAAGCTTCTCCAGGTGGTTCCACCACCACACCTCAGCTGGCATGGAGAATCCATCCTCCCGCTCCCCTCAGACTCACCCAGCTCTCACCCTTTAATGGACACAGGTACATTTCAAACCACAACTGGGACACCCCGTCACACCCAAAGCCCACTCTGTTTTCCAATAAACTAAATGGTTACAGCCTTGAACACAAAGAGCAACAGAACACTGGCCTACCTGCAGCATACAACTCAGTCCATACACCAGTGCACGGTGTTGAGGGCAGGAGAGGAAATCGGAGCAGGCCAGCTGTACCGGGCTCACCACGGGCCCGGGGGTGGCCGGACTCGGGGCTGTCAGAGGAGGGTTACTTGCTCCAATAATCACATGAGGAGAGTGTGCAGCCACGAGGGTAGGACCATCGCCCAGCAACAGCGCCAGGCGCCTGGCGCAGAAATAGGCGAGGCGGCGGGACAGGTAAGCGGACTGCACAAACTCCTCCGAATACTGGAATGTAAAGAGATGCACAGGCTACTCCATGTGTTCATTTTCCTTAACAACCTAAGACTGAACATGCATAAACTAGAATGGATTACCTCCAATATTTAAGAGTCTAGAAGTTAAAAAATAAAAGAGCAGCTCATATGCAAAGCTGTACTTAAAACTGTCTCTTAAAACTCTCATCTGCCCCCTCGGGCCAGTTACAGTAACAGAATCCCTCCACCAAGCCAAGTTAAGGATTATAAGGCATGAACATTTTAAAGCTGTTTATAAATTCCAAACATGCACCATACAATAAATTTCCTTAAATGCCCTAAGTAAAAATGTTTATATAGATTTTACCACCACAAATATTAAAATCATTTAACATGTATGAATCACACTTACATTGATTTTGGCTTTAAATCACACACGTACCTGCAACATTAACGGCAGCAACAGCTTCAGAAGATCATCATCAGTGGGCCTGATTTTTTCCAAAACATCCAGAATCCATGTCAAATACTCATGTCTCTCGAGCATTCCTTCCTTCAAGGATTTAAAATCATCACACATCAACCAGGAGCACTAAACAAGCAGGTGTGCAATCCCCAGCTGTATTTCATTTCTGGTTTAGCTCTCATCAGCCACATCAGCACAGAGCTACCACGACCCCCAGCCACCACCACACACAGGAACCAGCACGGCAGCCCCACGGACAGGGCAGCAGCTCCGTACGGCACCCGCGGTCTCGGCAGCTCAAATTGAGGAGTCTGCCTGATGTCCTGCTGGCAGACAGACTCCTTCCCAGCAGCCCTTCTGCTGCTTCTGTCCTCGGGTTGAGACAACCAGAGCTATTCTGGGCTGGAATCATGTGGAACTGAACAGCCAGGCCACCACGCCAGCACCCAAGGCTTCATGTGCTACACTGGCCTCAGCCTGATTCACTATCATTAAAAACACCATTAAAAGATGGATAATATAGAAGAGAGAATAATTGACTACATTGCTGCAATTGCAATCAAGCATACTAAGCAAATCAAAGCTTTTTCAGCCACCAAATCTTTACAATTAATTAGCATTTACAATTTATGCAAGTCTTCAATCAAATGATACCACGAAGTTCTACCATTGAGCTTTCCCAGAATGGCAACTTCTTGAAGTCCTACCTGAAACATATAGAATGACAATTTTTCATTATATTCCCACTGCTTCAGGGCTTGTTCCATCTCTTGAGACATCACTGCAGGGCTGTTGCCTTGGCTGGAAGTCACATGATAAAACTCTGCAACCTTTGCCAGCTGCTCTCGAAGGTATCTGGTTATAATTTGAGTCCATTCTACAAAATAAGTTTACACTTAGAACACTTCAGGTGACAAAAGGTTTCTTTCACAGTGAGAATTGAAACAAACTTATATTGCCTTTGTCATCAAAAATATTCCCCCAAAACCTTATCTCACAGTTGCATAATGCAGCACCCACTGTGAATTAATGGGCTTCTTTCGTGCCCCCCCTGTGCACTGGTCTCGAAGCACAGGCACTGTCAAGCGTGCCAGCAGCCCTCCAGCTGAGCGTGCCATGGCAAGTGCTGACACAAGGTATGCCTTTAGGGAATCACCTGTCTCTCTCATCAGACTGCAGCATTCAGCCACAAAACAGCCTTGAAATAGATAAAATAAATATACTTCATTACATCCTTCCACCTGGATCTTTATTCCCCTCTTCCTTCCCTCTCTAAATATAGCCAACACAAAACTGAACAGGACTTTGCACAAGCAATGGGATATAAAACTGCTCTTCCTAAAACCACTCAAACAGGTAACTCCTCCAGATTCTTATTCTGACAAGAATGCAAAAGCTCAGGAGCAGTTTCCTAGGTCAGAGTGACCAGCACAGTGCAGAGGTCTGCCAGTAAGACTGATTATCTTCCCTTTGTCCTAGATAAGTCAGTAGGTGTTGTTCAGCAAATACATAAAACTACTAACAATTACCAGCTTTTCTCCCTGCTTCAGCAGTGATTCTGTATTTAGCACAACCTGGAGAAATTAGTGAACAAAAGTAAACTTGTTTGGTCATATAAAAGAAGCTTTGGGGAAAGAGAAATTGTAAGGAAGGCATCGTCTTAACAACAACTGGAGCGACCAAAGATATATTTGTTAACATCTCAGAGACAAACATGTGACAGAGCTGCATTTAATCAGCATGCAGCATATTTTGGAAGAGCACACTCTTTTATGAATACATAATGCAGTTGCTTTGACAACCAAAGCCTGTTTACTGTCAGAGTTACAAGAACTACCACTCTCACACACAACTGTTCTCACTGTTTGCTCCCCTCAGACTCCAGCTAGCATGTTCATTCTTTTCTCCCTTTGCATTTGTAACTGGCAGTTCTGTCAACACATCCAGACTGTCTGTTGAATGCTCCTCTATCCAAACCCACTGGAAGCTCTGCATGAAGCTGGTGGGTTTGAGTGTTTTCGTAGAGCAGTTTAACTATATTTACTTTAAACGTTTGCTCACTTTGGAAAAACAATTCCAAATCCACTACCTCAAACTTATTTCAGGTGACAGTGGGAAAGATTCATTTTCACCAGTGTCCCTTGGTGTGAAGGACAGAGGGGGAATTGGAGAGAAGGAAAGAGTGAGTAGTAGTGAAAATGCAGCACAGCCAACTCCTCAGATGCTGTGCCTGGAGATTTAGGGAGGAATCATCTGGGAGGAAGAGAAGCCAACAGAACAGTATTCACGCTGCACGGCTCTTTGTACTCTTTGGCACACATTTCTAAGCAAAACTGATTTAAAAGAATTTTTATTCACCTTCCCACTACAAAGATTCCTCTCTGGACACCCAGTAACACCACAGCCACAAACAAGAGGAGCAGGGCCCTTCAGCTATTCCGAGCTTAGACACTAGAGATGTCCACTTACCGACATTTGGGTCAGTGGCCTGGCGCTTCTTGATTTTCGCTTCAGAAATCGCAGCGTAGTAGGCACACGTCATCTTGATCAGCCACGCCGCTCGGAGCAGGGGCACAGAGTACTTTGCTAAGTAAGCAAAAACATCTTCTTTTTTACTGAGAATAGGAACCTGCAATGAAACAGGAAGCAAGTTACAGCAGCCAGTCCAAACAGCAGCTGGCACCCATGGGTTAGCCCCAGTCTCCTCTGCTCAACCCCGCATTTAACAGCATCCAGTACCTGAAAAGATAGCTCGAAATTGCCTTTTCCAGGTATACAAAGACTGCAAAAAAGCAGCAAGCATTCCTCTCCTTAACTGGAAACTTAAACAAGAATGCAACTAATAAGACTAAAGACTAAAGACTGTTTACTAAAGACTGTTAATACAAATACAAATGTAAATGTGAAGAGCATGCAAAGGGTTGGAGTTAGCAAGCAGGTTCTGTTAGGAATGCATTGGTTTCCTAGCCAACTATTTCCTTGCCAGTCACAAGAATTTCTGTAAACTGTTCCTTTGCCTGAGAAAGAGGCCCTTGAAGCAAAGCATACAGGCAAAGAACCTGGCTGACAGCAAGATAAATATGCTGAGCTAAAATAAAGTAATTCAAGGGAACTTTTTACCAGCTAGATCGGAGGTTTCCCTTTGTCCAGGCACCCTCCTTACAGAGCAGGAACAGGCTGCAGAGCAGCAGCTGGCTCCAGCACTGCTCCACATCCAGCACGCTCAGAAACATCACCCTGTTCTCCTAGCCCAGTTCAGTCCAATCCCATACCCAGGGAACAAAGGAAGGAGTATTGGAATACCTTTTTTACTAACAGTGTCAATGGTTTACTTCCTGCTAAGTCTGTGAACCAGTTGTGAATTGCACTCTGAGACCGAGCAGTAACCAGCCAGTAGTTGTCTTTGGCATTTACTTGTGGTTTCTTCTTTCCTGTGTCCTGGAAAGTGTTGAGTTTTAGCTTTTCCGCTAATATGCTGCTAAAGTAGGCGCCAATCTGGTGAGGGAAAAAAAGCAAAGCATATGTGACAACCCAGTAAGCAAGCCCCTACTGTACACTAATGCACCAGGGATTCCCATCACAACAGATGCAGTCATGGCTCTAGCCCAGGCTATCGATCCCATAAGCTGGCACTAAGTCCCTGCAGCCAGGGGACGGGGATTCACGATGCCAGCACCCCTAACACTTCTGCATCAGCACTGCAGAACCTGCTGGTCAGCAAAACCAAGCCCAAGACAGCCAGGCCTCAGAGATACCAGAGAGGCAGCTGCCACTCACAATGGGTCACTGGATGTCCTGGGCCACATCCCTCCAGCAGGGGAGCAGCTCCGATTCAGGCCCCAATTCAGGCCCCAGTTCAGGCTGTTCTAGGGGTGTCTCAGAACACTCCTCCCCTTCCACGCTTTATATACCATAAAGTGTGTAAATATATGCTTTTCACTTCTATTTAGAACAAACTACACTGTCACAAGAACCACATTCACTGTCCTTCCATCATCAGTCACCACAGGCAAAGCTGCAAAGATCCAGGTAAGCTGGAAGTGTTCTGACTTCTGTTCGAAACATCTCTGCTCCCACTCCACACCTCCAGAATGAAAGGTTTGAAAGGTTTCCTTCCCTGGTACTGTCAATCCCAAAACAGCAGAAAAGAGCCCAACAGATGTCCCCACGTAAGCTTATTTACCTTTCAAAATTAATGTAACAGAAATTTATTTTTAGGCCTGTCAGTAATAATAAAATGTTTGATTTTCTAATAAATATAATCATAGTTTGGTCTATTTTAAAATCTATTAAAAGCTTAGAGGAGATACTGACCTTGTTTTGGTAATTCTACACTTAAATCTTCCAAATAAGTACAAGCACTTCCTTGTGAATTTCTGGTTTATTTTTCAAACAGTTACGTTCAATAGTCAAAACACAAATAATTAAAATATAAGACAGAACGTGCCTGCAGGTAGCAATTCTAGAAAATAAAATCAAAAGAACATAACAGGAAAACCTGGAGCATTTCCACAGTAGCAACCCTGTAATTTACTTGTATCTCTTCTGCTGCTAAAATAAGAGAGCATCACTGTGTAAGTAAATTCACATTTTAAAAGTCAAACAGCAGAAAATTACTTTGAAAACATTTTTATAAGCGTCTTGATAACATTCTCCAAAATAATTTCCTCCTGCTTTCCCAACAGAAAAAAAATAATTTAAATTTTTTTAAAATAATACATGAATCTGGACAGAGAAATACAGGATGAGATTTTTTCTAACAAGCTATTATTTCAATTTGGAGGATAGTAACTAACATTTTAGTGATTTTTATTGCTATTTGGTATCTCACTTCCTTGACTCTCAAAAAAAAAAAAACAAAGCAAAAACCAAACAGAGAAGAGGTAAATTAAATGTCACTAAACAATCCAAGAACATATTTCCAAGAGACCTGGACCACAGTGACGAGTTGCTCCTGGCAGAAAACAGCCCGATGAAACACACACAAGACCAAAGCAAGTTAAAGACGTGTAAACATGAGGGACTTCAGGGAAGGAGTCATTCCTGGCTTTGTAAATGAAGCAAATATAAAAGAACAGGTGTAAAAATTGTCTTCTACATGAAGTGAGTTAGGTTTTGTTCTTGCCATCCATGTTTTCCTCTGAAGACTGACAACAGAGGTAGCAGAAACACAGCTCAGCATTCTTATATTAGTTCTGTAATTAGCTGTAATATGAAGACTTCCAACTAGAAAGCAAAGCAGTCACGAGCCAGGTACAGCCCGCGCCGGCTTGGTTCCAGTTTCAGCGAGTGCTCAGCCCAAGCAGCCCGGCCTTACCTTCGAGGCGTTAATGACAATATTCCTAGCAGACCCGTGCTCGTCCCCAGAGAAGGCAGGTTGGTTACTGAAGCCTTGCTTCACGTTCACTGCAGTGAGCTCATCCTGCAAAGAGTGTTCCAAAGGCAAGAAAGTGAAATGGCAATTTAAGAAGTCCCGTAATTCCGAGAAGCACGTTTTTAAAAGACAATTTATGTACTTGGCAGTACGCAACACTCGGTGTCATCTGAACTCCCAAAGCACTTGGCACACTCAGGGGATTTCAGTGCAGGGGAACACGATGCCACTTGACCCCCCAGTCCCCACCAAGCGTTTGCCCCACGACAGACTCCCAGGCTGTAACGTGACAAGGACAACACCGGTTTTGCTGATCGCTGCCCAGGAGAAGGGCTGTGCAGTTTATTCACTACTCAGCCACACACCTGCCAGACCTGCACCAGGTGAATGGGAACTTGGCTCGTTTGTTTTTCTTAATCTCCCCCTGAAGAGCAGGCACAGATCTCCCCAACAAATCAGCCACTTGCCACCAAAGGGGTCTACACAAGCTCAAGTGGTTCACAGACCACTGGACCAGGTGAGATATGGGAACGATCCCCAAGATGACTGTGAAACAACCCATGAAAACAAAGGGCAACTGCCATGCAACTGCCATGCAACCAAGCAAATAAAACAGGAAAAAATAAAGATAAGAATGCAATAATTTTAATAGAATATTTTATTGCTAGTTTTGGGCAACATGTGTCCCCAAAACCAGCAACACATAAGTTTCCATTCCATTCATTCTCTTATGCTTTCCAGTGTGTTTTGCTTTTCAGTATTTTCACAAAGTTTGGGAGCAACTCAGAAGACAGTAATGTATTTAGAACAAATCTAAGCTCTCTAGGGTTTAGGAAGTTAGCAAGCCTCATCTGAATTTTAAATGAAATCAACAAGGAGTGCTGAAACACTCCTCCACCCACACTATCCTCAAGACAGCCTTGAAAACACAGATAAAGACAGAAATGAAAGCGATCAAAGATATTATAAGCAAATAAATAAAAGGTAAATGGCAAGCAGATGAAGCTATATGTTACTAGTAGAGCCATTTCCACAGATGACCCCCTGTTATCTTTAACCTTCTCTTTTGAAAAAAAGCTGCCTAGATATCATGAAGCTGAAAATAACTCAGAACCGTATGTTGCACTGCTCACTCTACCACTGCTGCAGGAACAAGCTGCGATGGGCTGACAACACAAACACACCAGTGTTTTGGTTTTGTCTGGCTCAGACTTCTCCCTGCCTTCAGCAGGAGTTCAGGAATTTCAAACACAGAATATAGCACAGTTGCATAACCAAACACCAACCAGAAATGAAAAGACACATCATCTGTGAGCAGGCACGAGACACCTTTACAAACAAATGAACAATAAAGGGAATGTCTGCAGGAGCTCTCGTTACATCTCCCTTACGCCAGCTCCATTAACACTTCCTAAGAGCACAGCTGGTCCCTGGCAGAGGGGAAGTTCTTTGGACAAGCAGGCAGGAGCCCCAGCACAGCTCAGCTGTACCACAGTGGATATGCCAGGGCTGAGCTGCTTTCACTGGGCTCGGTGTGCGAGCCCTCTCCTCACGCCAGGCACGGGAGCACCGCGCGCTGCGGTCACCAAGTGACACGCTCTGCACCGCAACGCGCCGGATCCTCTGGGCTCCTGCAGGGATGTCAACCTTCCCTTCAAAGTGTCAAGCAGGGCCCCACACCAGGCCAATCAAGGCTTAAAACTCTTTTGCAATTTTAAATAGCCAAATGAAGCTTCAGGCCTGGACCGCGTTAATCTGTTTGAGGAAGAACTGTAATTGTTTTGTGGGGGGTGTTGAAGACCCCCCCGACGTATCTGCAGCGCTCTGTTTGGGAACACAACACAAAGGGATGGGTATCTTCACAGACCCAAAGCCTGACAAGTTCAGGTCGATGCTGAGAGGAGCTGCACAGCGTCAGCTCTGCGAGAAGTCAGACCCCAACTCAAGTCCACACACGTTACCCAGCTCCACGGCAGCTGTGGCTTCTGCCAAGCCTGTTCTGAGGGGGCACCTGTAGCACTTCCCAGCCGGCTGCACTCACAGCACTCACATCCACACAGGAACCACCTGTCAGGAGCAAGCATTGAGGCACTGCTGTTGGGTGTTCTGCACTGTGTAATGCCACAACAATTCACTTTTCATTCACAGGAATGAGCTCACTCAACTTAAGCATTCTCCTGCTTCTTTAGTACTGCAGTGACACACTTACTGCAGCACCAAGCCAGTCAGAGAAAAGCAGAAAGCCAATAACAGAGAGGTTCTGAAAAACTAGAAACTGGCCAGTTCATTCTGACATCTGAGCTGAGCAAACAGTGAGCAGAGCTATACTGGCACCATCCGACAGTCGAAAACAAGGAATTCTTGAAACATATTCTTTTTCTCCCCAACCTCAAAAAATTCCTTCGGAAGAGAAATTTAAAGTAAGTTCATATTAAACTCACAAAAGCAACAAAATGGCTCTTCTTGACCAGTCATTACTTACAGACCCTCCCACGTGCTCCATCTTTTGCTCCGTGTCTCTTTATTTCAACAGGGCTTGGAGCAGCCGTAGCATCAGCGTGGAGACCCAAGCCCTCAGCAGGAAGGCCTGGGGTTTTAACCCGTGAGAGCATAAACCTTCCACTCACACTCACCTTCTGCTACACTGGGCTTGGTTTGAGCAATGAGATCAAAACATAACTCCCTGAAAGAGACAGCATGAGATATGGCCCGAGTTACAGATTACTAAACAAGCTATATTTCATGATGGCAAGAGGAATGGCAATGCCCAGAGCAGCATTATCCACTCCGGAGTCATAGACCAGGATCAGCCATACCCAACGGCCACCCACAGGCAGAAGCAGGTTTTGCTGGAGACCAGGAAGACGACACACGGGCCACGTTATAAACTGACACTGAGAGCAAGAAGGAAGAATGGTCTTTTATAACACTGAAGGGCCCAGAAAGACAGGCACGTTCCCAACTGGCATAAGGGGGACAATCCTGGAGAGGCCTCTCTGCCACAAACTCCAACTGCCTTACCCATCCTACCAGTGAGGTCATCTGGGCTACTGGTGATTGCAGACGTTGGAGAACTAAGCCTTGGAAAGGTCAAACCCTGTGCACTATGTGCAGAGAAGGCAATTAAATTCCTTCTGCCTGAAAGCTGTTTCTCAGCATAAAAATCACGTCGATTGTGCTTTTTTTGTGCTTTGAAATTGAATTCAACTGGAGTTAAAAGCATTACTCACTAGTAAAATCATCAGGATCTGGCCCTGATCATATGGTACGTTCAGTGTTTATATCTATGGCTTCTAATAAACACAATTTGCATCCTATTCTATCCATCTTAGGGACATGGTAACAATTTAGAGAAACTGAAGTGTTTGAAAAAAAAGTCGATTCTAACACCTGCCTTCAGCTGCTCCTGCCAGGGCTCGATTTCCAAACCCACCTTTTGCTTCACAATCAGCAGCAGGGACTGCTGATCACACACAAAGCACTGCCCAAGGTTCAAAGAAAACACATTACAGAAAGGCAAGGAACACTAATCCTCCCAACCTTTCTGTGCCGGCGCAGGATCAGGTGCTAAAGCAGCCCCAGCAGGTACCAAGCAGAAGCCACGTCCTACGCAACCTGGTGACTTCCCTTCCACCACCCCCTTATTCTGCAGCCAGCACTGTGCTCACAGGGCAGGTGCCAATGCTCAGGGGCTAAGCGTGTCCCCAGGTTCCCATGAGGGACCCACCCTGCAGAGCACACACATTTCCACCTGGTGCTCAGGTGAACAGGCTCTGGAGCACGGGGGGCCCAGGGTCCCTGGAGGTGCCAGCTCCTCACAGAGAGGGAATTTAGAAAGGCACAGGGCGACAGCCAGCGACACCAACGTCACCACACAGCCCGTTCCCACCTCCACCAGGGCCTGCAACTCCCCATTTGTCTCCTTCTTCAAAAAATGGGCAGATTTCACCAAGCCCAAGGCTGGAACGAGACAGGACCGTGCCCTGGAAGTGCCCCTGCAACACAAACGCCAGACGTACACATGCAGAATGAAGACTTTCCCCAAGCCACATTTCCATCAGTCACGTTATGGCAGATAACAATGAGCCTGTCACAGTTATTTTCTATTTCCTAATGCACCCATGTAACTTATTTTAAATATTAACCATCTGGGCACTTGCCATCTCCATTCTTATTCTAAGTGGCTGTGTATTTATAAATGTGTCTGCAAGAATTAATCCACCACCTGACTAAAAATATTCAACAGTCCAGAGCTAAAAATTCATCTCCATACATTGTCATAGCTGAGTTCAGATGCAGTTCTACAAGCCTGGTCACGATCACACATTAAAAAATACACATTAGAGAAACATTTCTAGTTACTGTAATCATCAAGTTTGTGTGATGAGTAGTGGCATAACAGGGAAAAGACAGAAAGATGCTAGAGGTCAAAAAATTGAGGGACATGGCTCAAAGGATTAGTAATGGCCTTGAATACACATGTTCTAGTGCTTGTTGTCCTCTCAACCAGCACTGACCAAGTCACTCCCCAACAAGCACGTGCCAGCCTATGTGAACCAGATGATAACGCTCATAACAAATTACCCTTAATCAGTCTCCTTTCTGGAAGCTTCACAAAAAGACAACAGATCAGGAAGAGGGCAAAGCATGTTGCTGTTTTCACTTGCAGAAAAAAAAAAAAATAAAAAATGGTTGGACTTGACGATTTTAAAGGTCTTTTCCAACCAAATTCTACGAACCCTGCTTGGCTGCCCTGCTGTACTTGCTCCATTTAGCTGGAGGTCATCCTCGAGACATGTCAGACTGACGGCTTCTCTGAGCGCCCAACCCAGTGGGACAGAAGACAGCCAGGACACCAAAACAGACCAACCACGCACGAGTCAGGGTGTCGGGCACACACAGCTTCGTGTGCAAGTCACAGCCCAGCACGTAAGGCAAGTCCTGGAGAAACACGATGGCTTTGCTGGGAGACATCCCAGTCACAAAATGCAACCAGAGGCTTCTTCCACCCACCCATGGAGGAGCAGTGGCACAGAAGTGAGACCGGGAAGCCAAGCTGGGGGAGCCTACAGCTGACCCCGAGGCTTTGCGGGATGTGCCGGCCGTGTCACAGCACCCACCCCAACTACAGGCTCACCCCCAGCACCGACCAACAGCGGGTCTCCATGCGCTACCTGGCTGAGGTACCTGGGAGCAGGGCAGCCACAGCCTCACACAAGAGCCGAAGCTCCAGCCCCGCTCACCTCCACCCTGTGTTCTGGGAAACACTTCCCGACCTCCAAAACACTCCAGCCCGGCGGCTCCTCCGGGCACGGGTCCCTGGGCAGGTCACAAACACGGCTGGGCAGCTCAGAAGGCCCACGCACCTCGCACCCTCTGGGAAGCCGGTGCCCCTCACGGGCCGGGGGAGCCCCTCACGGGTCAGTGCCCCTCATAGCCCGGTGCCCCCCAGGGCAGGATGCCCGGCTGACGGCCCGGCCCCTCTGCCCCGCTGGCCTCGCCGCCGCCCTGCAGGGCGAGCCCGGGCACCGACCGAGCCGTGAGGAGGGCGCCGAGGCCGAGGTCGCGGTGAGCGGGACCCGCGGGACCGCCGCCCCCGCCTCGCCGCAGAAAATGCAAGTCAGCGGGCGGCTCCGCGGCCGCCCGGCGCCGCTCAAAAGTTTCGGGGGAGGCGCCGGGCCGGGAGGCGAGGGCGGCGGCTCGCCGCGGGCGGGGGCTGGTGGCCGGGCCCCGGCGGTCTCACCTCCTTCTGGCGCGGGTCCTGCGGGTAGACGTCGGGCGGCCCCAGGCGCGGCCGCTTGAGCGGTCTGTGCTCATAGCTGAGGAGCCCGAAGGCGGCCATGATCGCTCATGTTCGCCGGCGCGGCGGGCGGGCGCTGGAGCGGGCTCCGAGCGCCAGGGAGCAGCACTCGGCGGCTCGCCCCCCGCCTCACCCCCGCCGCGCCGGGGGCGGGCTGCACGCCGCGGCGGCGGACGGGCGCGGGGGCGGTGCGGAGCGGACCGGTCTGCCCCGCCCCGCTCCTTCCCGCGGCAGGTGCCGCTGGGGGCCGCCCCGACCCGCCTCTCCCCCGCCCCCGCCGCGGGCGCAGCCCCCGCGCTGCCCACGGAGACGCACCGCAGCGGGGCGATGGCGGAATAGCCCCCCCTGGCTCTGGCTGGAACGGGCCCGGAGGGTCGCAGCGCCCACGCCCTCACTCTCTCGCCTTCTCCCGCTTTTAGTACCGTTAATTTTAGCCCGTCAATAGTTCAACCGGGGAAATAACCGCCCGCGGCAGAGGAGGCGGGCCCGCCCACGCGCGGCGCCGAGGGGGGGCAGCGGCCGAGAGGTCGCGCGCTGCAGCACAGCCCCGCTCCGGGCGGCTTCTTCCCGGCTGCTCCCGCGGCTCCGGAGGCGCAGGCGGCCTCTCGTCCTCCCGGGAGGAGCTCCCGGCCCCGGGCGCAGCTGCCCCCGGCAGCGGAGGAAGAGCAGGCGGGTGCAGCACGGCCGTCCCCGCTCCCTGGTCCCGCTGCCCGGGCTCCGGGCGATCCTCAGCCGCTCCCTCAGCATTGGCCGTGTCCCCGCTCGGGCTGCAGCCTCGGCGGCCCTTGGGCCGCTGCTCGGTCCATCCCCGTTCACCTGCTGGCCACAGGCGAAGGAGCCAGGGCCCCGCCATTCCCAAGGGATGCTCCCAGCGCCCAGGATGGCCAGATCCTCTCCGTGCCCAGAGAAGCTGTGGCTGCTCCTCCCTGGCAGTGTTCTCGGCCAGGTTGGATGAGGCTTTAGGCAACCTGGTCTAGTGGAAGGTGTCCCTGCTGATGGCAGGGGGGTTGGAACTGGGTGAGCTTGAAGGTTCCTTCCAGCCCAGACCAGTCTGGGGTTCTGTGATCTCCAGGACAGTACAAACACGAGTACAAACATATTTGGAAATACAAAATTAGACAGTGAGTTACAAATAAGTCTCAATAAAATTAACAGCTGCATTCTACAAATGAGCTTATGTTCTAATTTAGTATGGACAAGAACAGGCAATACCACATTTATTTTGTCTCTGATCAATTATCTAATCAAACCACACAGAACTTCAAAGCTGAGGCTGAGCTAGGCGATAGCAATAAAGCAGGATAGTGATGCCCTACACTGCCTCGTATTTGTTAATACATCTTCTATTTAAATCTTTGCCTCTTCTGCTTACTGAATTACTTTTCCTGCATCCAGCTGTGTTGTTCACCAAAGGCAAGGACCAGCAAGTCTGAGATCTTCCAGTTTTAAAATCCACCTCTGAGGTGCCTTCCTTGATAGCTTTTATCAGCCTTCATATGTTATCCCAGGGCACCAGCAGTGTTTGTGGGCTCTTTTCCTTGACTCCACCAGTGGATAAAAATGCTTCAGAGCTTTTCACAAATCACACTGGCACACTAGATCACTGTTGTGATCCCTAGCTTTGGGAAGATTAATATCATGCATATTTTAAGATAGTATAATCGCATTTTATTCCTGAGACTTTGTCAAAAAACACATCTCGATGTATTGAAGCACGCTGATCCCAGTCTTTCTGTGGCTTTTGTAATGCAGAATGGTCAGACAATCAACACCTCTGTTTTTTGGGGGGATTCTGAAACATCTTGGCTCATTTGGAAAGCTACAGAATCTTCCACAGCATGAAGTATTGCCCTATACGAAAGAACTATCAGAAAGCTGACTCTTGAAAAATGTAGTCACCAAAATAGATAAATGCAATTATTTTTCTTTCCCCATCAAATTCTTCCTAGGAGATAGTTACTTACATATGCACGTGATCAAGTCTATTGCTTTCACTGCTATTGTGCTGGTGATAGTGGTACCAAAATACTACAGTCCCTCTTCAGGGAACAATAAATGCATTCTGCTCAAGTGTTCCAAACCTTCCTTAATAATGAGCATTTTCCCAAACCTGTGTGTACTCAGCACTGTGCACAGTGCTAGCTCGGTGGTAATGGACCCCAGTGTGCCATCTCTTGGTTGTGTGTGATGATCACAACCTGAACCGCAGCTTTATTTAAGCATCAGCTTAAAAAATAAAAAATAAAAAGATTTGTTTGTACATAGCCCTGCTTCATTTTCATTCCAAAGCTGTCTTAAAACCTATGTAGTTAAACCGGACTTAGTCCTTCAGCCTAACTGATATGATACTCTCAAACCCCCTGCAGAGTATTCCTGCCACACACGTGCATCTGGTTAACAAACCACTTTCTAACTGGATCTGTTCAGGACAGAACCCCAAAGCCCGTGTTTGCTGCAGTCACTGATGGTCAGTAGATGGATGCAGGCGCTGTGCTCCTGGTCCCAGCTGAGGCCCTGAGCCCATCAGCACTCCCGGGACGGGTTCCTTCGTGCGGTGACTCTGGCTGGCAGGAGGAGCGAGGCAGGTCCCGGCGGCAGCGGGATGGAGCCCAGGAGCTGGTGTGCTGCCCAGCCATGGGGCCAACTGCGTCTTCTGGAACAGAAAAGTGTTTGTGTGCATTTGAAACCTGAAGTGAAACGTTTGTCTGAGCATCTGAGCATCCCACACTGCAACCAGAACAAGACAATATCTAACAGACACACTGCCCCTGGGCAGGGAGAAGCAGTGCCCAAATGCCAGCAGGTGCTGCAGAGAGTCCCCGGCCTCAGCAGTGCTGCACCTTACCTGTGCCACTGCCCTGGGAACGACACCGGGAGAGCAGAGCAAAGCATCGCCGGCTTCACAGGAAACCTGGGAGAATGAATCCCTCCGAAAACCTCCCTTTTGGAGGGCAGAAGATCAGAGACGGCAGTCGAGACGGTCTCTGAAACCCCCCGCTCGCCCAATCAGGCAGGGGGCTGGGAAGAGCAGAGCACTCATCAAATGACAGCGGTTCCTTCTGTCACCTTAACCCTGGTTATCAAGTGACACCGAGGACGGGCTGCAACACTCCACAAACTGCTCTGTTTTCCAGCTTACTTAAAGGCAAGCTGGAGTTATACAGAAATAAACCTTCACAGCATCGTTCAGGGCAGAGGTGCCGCGTGGAGGGTCGCTGCTGGAGCTCCAGACAGAGAGGGCTCCGGCCGCGGGCAGGGCTGGCTGGGTGCCGGGGCTCTGTCCGGGGGACTCAGCTCTCCGCCGCGCTGATGACAACCTCATCGCTGCCTCACTGAAAGCTGCGTCCCTAGAGGGCTCTGCCTGCCACCATGCCCGCTCAGCAGAAGAAAATCATCTTTTGCCTAGCCGGGGTGCTGAGCTTCGCCTGCGCGCTGGGGACGGCGGCAGCCATCGGCACGCAGCTCTGGGTCAGGGGGACGATCCTCTGCAAGACAGGAGCCCTGCTCGTCAACGCCACCGGCCAGGAGCTGGAGAAGTTTATTGGCGAGATCCGGTACGGGCTTTTCCACGGCGAGCGAGTGAGGCAGTGCGGGCTCGGGGGTAGACCTCTCCAGTTCTCATGTGAGTAACAATGGCATTTGAATTATTTAGCATCGCGCTGCTGACGGCTAAGGGAGCCGGGAGATCACTGCCCCAGCGTCCCCTCACTCCTAGGCAGCCTAACAAGCACGAAATACTCTGAAGCAAATGCTGCCGCTACGGTGTTCTGGTCCTCAGGTTCAAATGACTTATGTCCTGGTGCTCATAAAGCCACGCTAACATTTTCAACAATCTATATTGCAACTAAACAGATATCTAAATGTCAAAAGATTTCTGCCATTGCTTTAAAAAAATAATAGGTTGGGGTTTTTTTTAATTAATCTGTGTCATCTTCCTCTGTGTGTGTATCAATTACATCCTCTGTTCCATGGTAAAAGGATGAACTAAACTAGCAGAAATCTAGGGGCAGAAAGAGCTGGGGCATAGATATGTTCGACTGCTGTCAAGAAACAAAGCAGCCAAAAAGTTAGCAATATCTGCTGCATTAACTGGAAAACTGGCTGACTGGTGCTAACTGGTGTGCAGTCGGTTCATCTGCAAGTGGAACTTGGTATCTGACACACAGACTTTTATCAAAGACTCTTACCAATGGTTTTGCTTTACATGTAATATTCAAAACCTATTTATCTTCAAGAATGAGATCAATAAAGTGATCAAGCAGACACGGTGTGTATAGAGCAGCACACTAAACAGATGATAACGAACAGCCACTTGTTGTATGCACATTGTGCCACCCAAAGTTGTTACAGAATGCAGTTTAGAAGCATTCTGCTGGTAAATTGCTTACACGAGTCACTCAAGGCAAGGTGAGGTTACCAGATTGGGCAGCAGAAATTATTCACTACATAATATTTTTCCAAATTCATTTAACACAGCATTAAGATTTGCCATCTCTAGTGAAATCCCGTCACTGGTCTCGCACCAGCCTGCGGGAGCTCCCCGGGCCAGGACAGATCATGGCCAGTTTGGTGCCGGTGCAGTCCTGGGCAGGTCGCCCACAGCCGCCTCGGTGTGCGGGGAGCAGCGGGACGGCCCTCGCTGCCCGCATCGGCTCAGGGCACGGGGCAGGACTGACCCGGGACCCCAGACAGCCCCACGCCGGAGAAGCCACAGCCGAGACAGCCCGCTGGCTTCTCTTTCTGGTCATTTTTTCCACCTATTTGCTCCTTCGATACTTTTAGAGCATTTCATTGGCGTGCCTTGCATTTGGGCTCCCACCAGGGCATTCCATCTTGTCATGGCTGGAACAGTTTAATGTACTGCTAGTGTGATTGCAGCAATAGTTACAGATTAATTTAAATGTTGTGGGCAGTGTGAATTCATATTACAGGTACGAGACAGAATACAAAAGTGCAGCTTGTTTGTGGTGATTTAATAATGTCAATCATCACATTTTAAATATGTCCCAGTGCTACACACAGGTGAGCTCTGGATCTGTGCAAGTACTGCCCAGCACTCTGAACCAAAAGCACTCCAGTCTTACAGACTTTGCTCTCGCCACGGCCATGCACTCTCTACCCATGCTCTCAGGAATCTCCCAGCTGTCCTATCAAAACGATTACCAAACTTGCATCCATAAGTGTTATTTCAACAGAGCACACGAACAAAACTGTAACCAAAGAACAGAAATAACATCAGGTGAAGTTTTTAATTAGTCCCAGCTAAGCAACCCACTTTGGAACGGTCAAAATACCCAAACCTGAGTGTTCCTATAGGGCTGCAGAATCCTATTGCACAGGACACTACTAAAAATTAATGTTTTTAATATGAGTGCCTAGTGTACTTATTCAAGGAACTCCAGGGCTTTCAGGAATTGCACGAAGAAGAAAACGTTGAAAAAGTAATTCACTCAACATCAGTAAATATCACTGTTCTCATTTTCAGACAGAGAAAATGAGGTTTGAAGCACATGCTTTAATGCCTGTTCCCAGGCTCTGAAATCAAGGCTGGATTTAATCTCATGCCCGAGGCTCCTCGGGTCAGAAGTGAAGCTGTGCCGTGCCCATGGTGGAGCAGCATCCCTCCCCTCCCCAGGGACAGCAGCCTCGATTCCTGGGACCCTGGTCCCAGCCCATCGGGCACCAGTTGCAGCAGATCCTCTCCTGTGGTGCCAGGGCTGAAGCACTGGGGTCGGAAACACAACCCCAAAGCCTTCACTGACCTCAAACCCAGCCCAAGCTTGCTGGTTAGAGCACTCTTCTACCTTTGACCCTCCTGTACAAGCCAAGCACTTCTAGTGAGATACGTCACTAGGTCTCACTCACAAACCCGCTGTGTTATTTACCTGGGCTGGCATCCTTCATACAGCCCCCTGAAAGGATTCACTCTGAGGGACCTGTGGCACTGTCTATACCTGAAACATAACCTGGTCACAGCCTGATGATTTCACCAGCCCGGCTGTACGGACCATGGCAAACCGCAGGGCAGGCTCTGCCTCCGTGAGCTGCCCCTGGCCGCTGATGGCGGAAGCAGTGATGTCCTCCTCACAAACGGTTCTCAGGTCAACTTTTATTTAGATTAAAAAGCAAATGCAATACTTACTTCAATAGGATTTATATTTAGAAAAAAATGGTTGGGTGGTTTAGCACAATGGGCCTCTGCTAGAAGCATTCACTGCAGAGACCAATTAACGAGGGAGGCCGGTTCGCGTTCCCGGGGGCTGCAGCAAGCTCGTCCCACTGGATCCAGTGCTCTCGGGAGCTTGCTGGGAGCACTGGAAAGCAGGACAACCATACACAACATACACACCCCTAGTTCCATCCACTGAAGTGCACTTTAGCCTGTCTGAGAAGAAAAGGCATGGAAAATGGGCTAAATGATTTAGTTCTGTGTTTGTTCCCATTGAACGCTCCCCTCTGACCACTGTATCTCTTTTAATTGTAAAATGAATTTTCCCTGCCAGCAAACCCGGTTCGGCTGGGGAAAGCCTTCTGCTTCATTTGCTCTTGCTGATTCTCATCAGTTTGTGGGTCAGCAGTTCATTTTCTAAAGGTCACTGGCATGCATGCCTAACACACCACTTCATTCACTGCTATGAAGGAATGCTTTTCTTTCAAGACAATACAGCTGCTGGAACTAATTTTTCCTGATATGTAAAATTTTAATGACATAAACCACTATACACGCAGGTGCCAAGGGAAAGACTCATACAATGCAGTAACGTTTCCTTAAAATAAACAATTCCAAATGGTATTGTTAAATACACAGGTTTGCCTGCTCTCCCAGAAGATCAGGTGGTGTTGCAAACGCTGTTCCTTGCAGCAGTTCTGCACGGGCAGGGACTCTCCAGCCTTTGTGTTGGCCAGCCCCAATGGTTCAACAGTGATGGTGTGCTGGTGTGCTCTCCACCACACTAACAGTGCAACAGCTTCCTAAGTGTGCAAATACAGGAAATATCTACTGCATGTGCTCCCCATGCCCTGTGCCCCGCGAGGGTCCGTGGGCCCTGGGTCCCCTCCCTGCTCCCAGCCAGCCACCCACAACGCCAAAGGTGCTGCTTATTGAGCACAGCTTCAAGAGTGGTTTGCAAACACTTGCTTCATTAATTTCCCTTTCATTTAATCAGGGAGATAAATTGAGTTGACGCCACATTACCTGCGTCTCTGTGTTTACTGCGTGGTGAGCTGCAGAGCTGTTTGCTGGTAAACACTTCACAAGGTAGAGTAATTTATGGGCGGCGTTTTCACTCTCCGCACGCTCCAGCTGCAGCGAGGCAGCGCCGAGGCGTTATTACCCTCGATTTAATTGTGCCCTTGTGGATGGGGAGCAGTTAAGTGTGTTTGATGATCCCTTCTAAAATACCCGTTGTTGCCAAACAAACATGAATGATTAAAAATTATTCTCTCGTACCGAGCCTGACTGACTATCCCCGTGTGCCCTAGCGAGGCAGGATCACAACTGGAAATAGTGGCTAAAAAGCTGCATGAAAATGTTTAAAATAAAGTACTCCTAAATTTTTGCACATATAGTCACACCTGCCCACAAATACATCCCTTCTCTATTTTAAGGATTTTTATCAAAATACCTTTTTTTCTTGTATTTTCTAAAAACAGAAAAGTGCCACAGGATAGGAGGCAAGAAACCTCTGATCCTTTTAGGTGTCTACACATCTCTTTGGCAATAACTGTTGGTGGGTTTTCACAGGGAGTCTCCATACAATAAACAATTTCACAGGTTATCTCCCCAGATATCATATGATCCCAGAGCCTCAAAGGTCTCCCAGAGACAGGCAGCGCACAACAACGTGCAGCGCACAACACAACCTGCCAGCACGGCAGCACACAGCTCCACTGATGATCTCCTGCCTCTTCATAATAAGTGTGGACCTTTTAACTGACTTAAGGCTTTCAGAAAAACACGTATTTTTAGCCAAAATTCTCTGGGTATAAACTTGACAAAACAGCACTGCCTATTTGTAGAAGCTGAAGTGTTGGAATTGCTGCTCTGGAACAGAGCAGGGACCAGCACCCCAGCCAGGGGCTGCCCAGCCTCCCCTTGCCCACCCACCCACCCTGTCCCAGGGAGCCAGGAGAAGCATCCCTTGGCAGCAGAGGTACCTCACCCTGTCCCAGGGAGCCAGGAGAAGCATCCCTTGGCAGCAGAGGTACCTCACCCTGTCCCAGGGAGCCAGGAGAAGCATCCCTTGGCAGCAGAGGTACCTCACCCTGTCCTGGGGAGCCAGGAGAAGCATCCCTCGGGCAGCAGAGGTACCTCACCCTGTCCTGGGGAGCACATGGCAGACATGGCATGGACACTGACACAGGGTGAGGAACATCTCCTCTCCACCTGACCCTCTGCACCTGTGCTTTGGAAAATAAAATAAATACAAACTTCTTCTGACCAGAACCATCCCATCCAAGAACCACGTTCCATACGAGTTGCTGACCACCCCAGGCAGGGTCAGGTGTGAGAGTGACGCACACATTGGTTGTAACCAAGCCCAGGAGCTGAAAAAGATCCAGGCAGGCAAATAAATATCACTTGCCCTCCGTTCAGTGAATGAGCCAAACAGGTACAAGTTCATTTCCAATCTCAAGTCCCCCAGTGGGACCTTGTGAGGGTAAATGCAGAGCCTGTTTCTGGGTTTACTGTCCCCGCTCCAAAAGAGGTGCGTCGGTGGCCGAGCTGCCAGCCGAGGGACACGAGGTCAGGCCCATGACACAGGCACTGTGAGCAGCCCTTCACCCCACAGTCTGTTTCTAGTTAATAACTTAATTTACATCTCTGGTTGCATTTGGAAGAGCACAATTTAAAACAATTATCACAAACCAGCAAGAAATCCCTGGCCTGACTTCTAAAACAGCTTTGCCTGGCACGTATAATAATGTTTTGTTTGCTTTGTTTTCAGTTTTTCCAGATTTGCTCAAAGTTATCCCTGCAAGCATCCATGTTAGTGTCGTTCTCTTCTGCACAGTACTGATTGTCTTTGCTCTGGTGGGAGCAGGGTTCTTCATGTTCAATGCTTTTGGCAGCCCCTACGAAACCCTGCACGGCCCCCTTGGGTTGTACCTCTGGAGCTTCATCGCGTGTAAGTACCAGCCCACCCTGACCAGGCTAATGCCTCTGTGTGTTGGCCACCTTCCTCTGGTGTAGGACACTGTATTAAGGACTGTGGTTGCATTGACTCTTAACTGGCAAGACAAAGCTTGGCAGAAAGGAGGATCATTTTGCTGTATCAGAACATATATTTTTTAAACTGGAGTTTAGAGATAAAATGCTGGAATCCTCCATGAGGGCATGTGGTGGGATGGGCACGGGGCAGACAGCCCCCAACCCTTCTCTGTAAGCTGGCAGAAAAAGGGATGGTGCCCACGAGCCGTGGGGAACCATCACGGACACACAGCACCCGGCTGGAACCAGGAATCACACCAGAGGGGTGGAAAGGGGGGAAAAAACACCCCAAACAAATCAAAAAGTCCGTGATGCAACTGCTCACATTCACTACGATGAGAGGCTCCCAGCTGTGTGAGCAAATCACCACTTACACCAGAAAGACTTCCTTGGGGAAGGAAGGAATTGGGAAGCAGAAAGGGAGAGACTGACAGCAACTCGCTGTGAAACCACGGCACACAGGGCTAAGGGGCCATCCCCATCCCTCTGCCACTTAGAGAAGGTAAAGGGCATTCTCTGAGTCACTGGCTTGGCTGACCAGAAGATTTCCCATTACTTTACAAAGTATTGCATATTGCAGTTATAATTTAATAAAGGATTTAAGTGCATATTTATCTTTAAACGTGCAGACAGTTCCGCTATGTTCAATGGGACAGTGAGCAGCTTAAAGCTGAAGAAGAGTTCAGATGCTGTGCTGGATCAGGGCACTAAAGCAGCCATGCTGATTATTATGGGTCCTAAACCCAATTCAATTAAAAAACTTACCAATGTCAATGGCTGTTGGCTTGGATTCTAAAGATAATCCCTGTTAAGCTGAGTCATGATGGCCATAACACCACCATCACTATGGCCCTTGGCTGTGACGTACACCAGCTGGCCTTGCTGCGGGGACAGCCACGATGACGAGCGTCTCTCGCTCTGTTTCAGGTTGCTGCGGTTGCCTCATCATGATTCTCTTCTCTTCAGAAGTGAAAATCCATCATCTTTCGGAGAAAATCGCAAATTTCAAAGAGGGAAGTTTTACGTTCAAGACTCACAGTGAACAGTTTGCAAACTCATTCTGGATCATCCTGGTTTGCTCCCTGGTGCAATTCCTGAACGCCTTGCTGATACGATTTGCTGGGTTTGAATTCCCCTTTTCAAAACCAAAAGATTCAGGGAGAACCCCTGGAGCAGTTGACCTGATGTATTAGAGATATATCATTTAAGAACATTTCAAGAAAAGAGTCACATCCCTACTACGTTCAACAACCACCAGAGGTACTAACTAACTCGTAAATGATTAGCTCTAGAGAAGTTAAAAAAAAAAGAAGGTTTCAAATAAATGTCAGTATGGCACACGCAGTAAACAAAAGCAGACTTGCTCTTTGGTAAAGTCTAGATCAACATACCCTCTCTTCCGTGGGGCCAGACCTCACAAAGACATTTGCTTTTTCTCCAGCAAGTTATCTGGAAAGTAGCTAGCATGAAGAAAACCAAGAAAAGCAATAGCCATTGAACTGCACCTGGAAAGTGAAATAAATGGGTTGTGATAGAGGCAGATGCTGACACCCGCAGCAGCTCTGCCCCGCAGCCCTCGTGAAGGCAGCTGTTACTGCAGCAGGGCAGCAGAGAACAAGGACACCCAGCAAATCCACTGAAAAACAGGAGAAAAGAAACGGTACGGGCTTTGCTGGGGCCAGACACCAGGGCCCATCTCAGAACAACGCTGGGAAGGAGCACAGTGCTACAGCAGGTGCTTGCAGGGTAAAACTCAAACACCCAAACCCTCTGCAAACTTGAAACCAGCATCACGTGCATGGCAGTGTCACTGCTGCTGTCCCCACGGCTCTCCGCTGGGTTTTCACAAACCAAACTGTCACTCTTTGACCCAAAAGCCCTCCTCTCCCAGCTGGGGGCTTCGTGATCTCGGTGAAGGAGACACACAGGGCAAAGCAGGATGCAGAGGAGATGCCAGAGGCTCCCTCCCCTTACCCTGGAGATGCAGCCTGGCCTGGTGCCACTGGACAGCCCCTCTGTGACACACCAAGGCAGGGCATTTCCCAGAGCAAAGGGACAGGAACGCAGACCAGGCACCCTTCACGCCGTGCTGTGTCCTCCCAAAGCCTCGTGGTCAGGAGCACAATGAACCCTGCCCAGAAAACAGCCCTGCAAACTCTCTCTCATCAAACACCACAAATAAACAAAATCAAAACCTTTGGCAAAGGGCAGCGATGGAATAACACAGCAGACAGGTGACGGAGCACGCTGCAGCTCAGCAGAGTCTGAGGAAGGAACACGTGAGGTTCTCTGTCTCAAGGCAGAACAGACAAACCCAGCGGTCCTTGTGCCTCTGAGCTTCTGCAAGTCAGTTCAAGCGACCAGACGGCTCCTCCTGGGTGCAGCCAGAGCACAGGGGCTTCGTGCCACCATCGCCGCCTGCGCGGGCTACGTGGGGCCCAGGGACGAGCTGCTCCTTGCGGGACTTGGGAAGGGTGTGCTGAGCACAGAGGAGAGGGGGTGCTGGGGGGACGGCCGCTGCCCCAGCCCCCATTTATCCCCAGGGCTGCAGCTGTGTCCACCCGGCCGCAGGCGCTGGGCCAGTCCTCCCCGTGTCCCCGCAGTCACCGGGGGAGCCAGGCCCAGGTACCCGTCAGGGCTCAGCTCAGACCCGGGTCACGCCCCGGGCCCGGCAGCCCGCGGGGTGACCTCACTGACGTTCACACCAGTTCCCGTGCTCGTACTGTGAACAGCAAAACACGGCTGGGTTTTGTTAATGGTTTGTCAGCGACACCCCAGCTCCACAAAGCCCTTCACAAAGCCGCTGTGCCCCCGTGCTGCACCCCGTGTTCCCTGACCGTAACCATGTGTAAGGGCAGCTGCCACAACAGCCTTTGGCTTTTCCATCATTTTGTTCTTAATTAATAGACATATTCTTCTCAATGCTAATGTATCTCCTTAGTGCATTGTTTGCATTGCATCTCATGGCATTGTTTCCTGTCAGCAAATAACAAGAAGTCATATTTCACCCACCTGGTTCCTGGCGTTTCACAAAGCTGCTCGGAAGCTCCGCAGCAGCCTTGGCACTGGGCAGCGCACAGGATGGGCCATACAGACTCCTCACCTGTGCGCGTGGGTGGTCCTTGCCCGTCCTGAAGAAGGAGCTGGTCCCTGTGTGTAAAGTACAGAGCTGCCCAGACCTGTCTCAGCACTGAAACCTGTTCCCGTCCCTTTTGCTGTGCAGTTGTACAGAGATCTGCCAACTCGGCATTATTTTCCCTTGAGCTGTGTGGGAGTTGCACTGGGCTGGCAGCCAAACCCAGCCACTCGCTCACTCCCCCCACCCAGGGGATAGGGGAGAGAATTGGGGGGCAAGGGGAAGGAGACTCGTAGGGGGAGAGAAGAACAAGTTAGTAATTGAAATAAAATAAAACTTAAAATAATAATGGTACTAAAATGATAATGCTAAAAATACTAGTAAGAAAATATGCAAATGAGGGACACCCAGTGCCATTGCTCACCACCCACCCACCCAGCCCGGCCCGGTCCCAGAGAACGATCCCGGAGCAGCGACAATCCTGACCCGAAACCGCAATCCCGGGAGAGCCAGAGCCCGAGCGAGAGCCAGAGAGGAAGAGCCCCTCATGGATCTCCTGCCCATGGGGGACAGGAGCTGGAACAGCCCCTTGGCAGAGCCCAATGCCCATGGAGCTGATCCATGGCAATATTCCTCACCCCTGAGCTCTTGCGCTTGCAGACGGACAAACACAAAGTCCTTCAGTGCCAGGGACACCAATGCCAACCTGGGGATGTTCTCAGCGTTTCTCTCCTGACAAACCCCAGCTGAACCCAACCCCAGCGCTGTTCCAGCTGCTGAACAGAACCAGCTCTGGCCCAGCTCACACCAGGACAAGCTGCCACTTCCTCCCCAGCCCCCTCAGCCCAGCCCAGGTCCCGCTTGCTGCCGCAGAGGGAGCTGGAGCCCAGGGCCTGGACAATGCCCCTGCCCAGCCCCAGCCTGGAGCTGGCCCTGGCACAGCTCTGTGCCCGGCATTAAACATTCATGTTCTTCACGGAGCCAAGGAACAGCATCGGCTGTGCCGGGCTCTCATGGAAGTTTAATGAGGGCGTGAGGGCGGGAGCTGCGCGAGCCGCAGGGGGACGGGCAGAGGGGACAGGGGTGCCGCACAGAGGGGTGGGTCTGGGGGAGCCGCGCAGAGGGGTGGGTCTGGGGGTGCCGCACAGAGGGGTGGGTCTGGGGGTGCTGCACAGAGGGGTGGGTCTGGGGGAGCTGCACAGAGGGGTGGGTCTGGGGGTGCCGCACAGAGGGGTGGGTCCGGGGGAGCCGCACAGAGGGGTGGGTCCGGGGGAGCCGCACAGAGGGGTGGGTCCGGGGGTGCTGCACAGAGGGGTGGGTCTGGGGGAGCCGCACAGAGGGGTGGGTCCGGGGGAGCCGCACAGAGGGGTGGGTCTGGGGGTGCTGCACAGAGGGGTGGGTCTGGGGGAGCCGCACCTCGCAGTCCCGCTCCCGCGTCCCGCAGCATCGCCTGGCGATGGGTGACCAGGGGGCTGAGCTCACCGCACCACAGACATCCCTAGAGGAGATCACCAGCAGAATTTCAGACCTAAACAAATGGAGAGAAATTTTTCATTTCCGTGGGTGAGACTTTTACTCTGCTTCCTTATCACGTGTTTTTAATTCCAGGTGCTTTTTTTAAGATCTGTTTTATTATGATTCTTCTGTGACCAAGGAAAAGGGTCTTCATGTACTCAGTAATGCAAGTACTGCAGCTTTTCTTCTCTTTTAAAGTTCTATTCTGACTGGTCTCCTGTTACTTCATGTTAGTAAGGCCCTTTTTAATTTGGATTTTACTTTCCCTTTTCAGTTTGGAAATCAGCACTACCGCTCGTCAGGTAACTGTCTCTAAAAGGTAACATCTTGTATTTTTCTTGTGTCTTTTGCGAGTGTTCCACCAGGTTAGTGTATTGAGGAAACTCTGCATCCATACATGCACACAGCAGACAGTCTTTATGGAGATTTAGTTCTTCTGCTCCTCCTTTAAGAAACACACATTTTCATTAGAGATTTTAAAGGCATGCCTTCCTGATCTAAATCAAAGTGGCAGAGTAGTCCAACATAAATTAACCTTTCTGGCTAGCAGTTATGGTTTTCATGGTCAATTTTTCCTCTGGGGAGGGACTTTTGACAGAACAAGGGGTGATGGCTTGAAACTGGAAGAGGGGAGATGGAGATGAGATGTGAGGAAGAAATTCTTTGGTGTGAGGGTGCTGAGACCCTGGCCCAGGTTGGCCAGAGAAGCTGTGGCTGCTCCTCCCTGGAAGTGTTCTCGGCCAGGCTGGATGAGGCTTTGAGCAACCTGGTCTAGTGGAAGGTGTCCCTGCTGCTGGCAGGGCGGCTGGAACTGGATGAGCTTTAAGGTCCCTTCCAACCCAGACCAGTCTGGGGTTCTATGAATTGTAGAACACAGGAAAAAATGGTAACAAATTAGGACCTCTTAAATACAAGTATTTGAAAAACCTGCTGTGTCCTTAGGGTGGAGAGCCCTGGAGTTTATTCGCTGTGGTTCAAACACTTGATGCTCCAGCCATTAGCTTGTCAGAGGCGATCATAACCTTTGTCAAAAGCTGAAGCCAAACAGGGGGGGAAGCTGTTGGCGCACGTGGGTGCCCGTTGGGTGCATGTGGTGGTGGGTGATGAACCGTCTGCTCCTCTCTCCTCTAGAAGCACCATGGGCCACCTGGAGCTGGGGAGCCCACGGGGCCACCACTGCTGCCTCACCCCCCCGCTGCCGTCCCCGAGCCCCTCCTGGTCCCTCCAGACACGGGCGGCCAACCCATCTCCTTGGAAATGGCGCTGGTGAGCAGACCCCCTGAATTAACCATAAGCTGTAATTTAACCTCGTTAAAAGAAAGCGGCTCAGGAACCTGACCTGGCGTGACAGGGGCTCGGCGGGTCGCGGGGCTGCAGGCTGCTGCTCTCTGCAACAGGAGTATGCAGCCATCAGGATTTATTTATGAGACCTTCAAAGAACGTGGCTGCAACACAACCACAAGGCTGATACACTACAATTCTCCTCAGATCACAGGTCAAACGACAGAGCTGTTTCCCTGCTGTTCTGTGCTTCCCTAGCAAACAGCCTCAGAACAGGAGGAGAAGGTCAGGAGATCAGTAAGGTCCCTCTAGTCTCATCCCCATACCTGGTTTTGAGGCCAGCAATGCCAGGTGCCACTGTCCCTGCCCAGTGAAGGGCCTCTGCCCGAAGCTCAGGGGGTTCTGCCAGTGATGGCAGGGTGGTCCCCAGTGCCAGCCTGACCACCCATGCCCTCCCACATCAAACCAGTCCCCTCTCACTTCAGCACAAACTTAATGAGAAGCTCAATACTGTAGGTGGAAGCCTGGCCAGGGCTGCACTGCTGAACACACAGCCAAAAAAAGTCCAGTCCTGAAAAGATTCAGACACAGAACCACACATACCGTCAGCTTCACAGGAATCCATCTCCTCCAGCTCATGGCCCGCTTGCACAGACCATCCACACCAGAGACAGGCAGTTTGTGATGGGGCAGCGACCACGGCTGTCTGGCTCACTTTGCTCAGCGAATACATCATTCACCAAAATTAACATTAATTAGTAAAAATGCTCCAGGTGGGCGCAGGCAGGGTCACAGAGGGGTGTGCAGGTGAGGCAGGCTGGGTCCCTGGCACACCCAGGCAGAGCGGGGGCAGCCGGGACCGTCACCCCCGGGGAACAGCACCCGCCTGCCTGGCAGCATAGCGCCCGTGTTAAAGTCACCGTGAGCGAACTGCACAAGCGGATCTGTCCTAGGGGGAAGCCACCTGGGGTTTTGAACGTGCTCTTTTAATCCAACTGCCCACCCAAAAGCCAGCTGTGGTGCCCGGGAGGGTCCTGGTCACGGGCCATGCACAGTGATGGCCGTGCCACCCTCCGAGCGGGAGCCCACCGATGGTCCCCTCAGCTCCCCGCCAGCGCCGCGCTGCCCGGGCACTGCTGCTGCCCAGGGCTCTGCAGGGGCCTCGCACGGGCAGACGTGGACAGTGAATTCTGTCCCAGAGGTGCCGCTGGTGACGGCCAGCACCTTGTCCCCCAAAGGTGCAGCGTATCCGAAGGTGAGTGACTCCACAGCGCAGCTGTAGGGCACAGGAGGGGCTGCACGCTGGGTGCGGCGAGTCCTCGTTAACCACAGACATCACCGCCCTGGAATCACGGGGCCTGACTCCGGGGAGATGATTCTGCAGTGTTCCAGCTGTCACTGCACCCCGGTGCCGAGGCTCCTCCGACGTTACAGACCCTGGGGTGTGAAGGGAGCTGCACCCCTCTGTCTCCTCCGCAGGGGCTGCGGAAGCTGCTGTTTGGAAATGCGCTCCACCTCTTCAGCTGCGCGTGGGCAAAAGCCTGCTTCAGGTTCCGCGAGCCGCGCTCTGACCTGGCCTACGCTTTGGAGGCTGAAAAGGTGAATGTTTCAGCACAGCCACTGGCACCAGCTCCTCAGTGTCTCAGCCACTCATGGGGGATGGCAGCCAGCACTGAGTGCCTTGGGAGTGCACATGCCTGCACCCCACACCTGCACCCCACACCTGCACGCCTGCCCGGCTGAGCTCTCCCCAGCGCTCCACAGTGGTCCCAAGCAAAGCTCCGGCTGCCATCACAGTGCAGACACTGGAAGGTGTCTGGAAGTGGGACGAACTGCCCTGATCCTGCAGCATGCTGCAGACACAAACATTAATATGACAGTATTGAATGCTTGCAAGGTGAAGGCTCAAGAGAAACACAGCAGGTTATCAGAGGTGGGCATGAAGCAGTGGTACCTGCCCATCTCTTTTTTGGCAGTTACCTGCTGCTTACTGCCCCACCTGGAAATCAAATAGGTGAATTTACCAACATTTTCACCGACTGAAAGAAGGAAGTTTTCTTCTTCCTTATTTACAGTCACAATACTGTCCCCAAAAAAGCAGAAGACCAAAATACACACTTAAAATTGCAAATACCCTTAACCTGCCAGGAGGCTAAACTGCTTTTTACAACGTAGGCAAAACTCCCTGAGTTCAGAGGCTCTGGGGCTGCAGAGAGGACAACAGCCCTGAGGTGTGAGCCAGCATGGCAGGGAGACAGCACTGTCACCCTCGTGTACAGCCCCATGCCAGCCCACACCACTTCGAGACCCCAGTCCCTTTGCTGCAAGGCTGGAGGAGAGAAAAAATAAGCCGTGGTGCTTTGAGGCACAGGTAGTACCTGCAGCTCGGAGCTCCTCCCTGCGAGCACCCAGCCAGGGTCCTCCGGAGACTTTTCTTGCGTAAAGGCTTCTTGGTTTTAGGCACATAAGTTCTTGTTCAATTTTCTTCTCCATTTATCCCAGGAGTTGTCAGCAGTGCTCCTGAATTCCAGGGGGAAAAGAAAAACAACCCCCTGACAGGGACAGCAGGATGGCTCAGACTGGGCAGGGGCTGCTGTGGTTTCCAGGAGATGGAGGCAGCACGTCCCAGTTCAGGCTCCTCAGCACTGGGGTACCTTGTCTTTCTGCTTCTAGGGGGGACCAAGGGCCATTCTGATGGCTGTGCAGGCATACATCATCAAACACCTGCTCTTTGACAGAAGCACAGAACATACTCACCTGGAGAGGTAAGGAGCTGAGCCTTCCCACGGGACAAACGGAAACGGTTTCCTCGCATTAATTGGACTAAGACAGAGCAGCGCCAGCCCCCAGGTTTAACCGAGCTAGACCTCGGTTCAGGTTTGCAGCTACAGGTTGGGATTTGCACCCAGGAGAAAAGCCAGGTCTGACTCCCAGGCAAGGCTTTTCCCACCGAAGCGTCTGGTTTTGTAAGGGTGGGGGTTGCTCCCCGGTCCCGCTCCCCGGCACCGCGGTTGCTGCTCGGCTGCTCACCAGGCTGCCGGCCGACACCAGCCTTGGGTGCCAAGCGCGCCATGGGCAGCATGGGAAGGGGCGGGCAGAGCTCAGGTGCTGGGGACACCCACCTGGCAGCCCCGGCCGGGAGGACAGCTCCCAGGACACAGGAATCACACCCGCACCAGCAGCAGCGACGGCACCAAGTGCCAGGTGGGAATCTCAAGGACAACGGGCAGGGCTGGACGCGCAGCTGCCTTCCGCACAACCCCCTCGTGCCTGTGCATTCCCACGTGTTGGGGCAGCACAGTCCCCCTGCCAGGGCAGGACCTCGGAGTCCGACCCAGCCCTCGCTGGGAAGGGGCCCGTGCCACGCTCGGGGTCAGCCGCGGGGCTGGGGGCTCTCAGCGACCCCGAGGACGTGCCCTGGACACAGACCCCGGTGTCTGCCCCGTGCCGATCTCCTGCGCGCAGGCTGTGCCGGGTCGGCCGGCGGGAGCAGGGACAGGCACTGGCAGCAGCGCTGGCAGACATGCTGTGGGCAGCGGGAGGAGCGGGCAGAGCCACCGTCTGCCTCGTCACCACCGCCGTCCACGTTGTGCCGAGCGGAGACTACAAAGCAGACAACTTCACAGAAAGAGTGAGTATGGAAACACCTTCTGCCAACAGGGTTTTCTTTAAAGACATGTTTTGGTCTGAAATTTTCCAAGACAGGAAATGTAAAATCCCATAGACCTGTCCCCTGACTTGTGGTGCACCATGAACTGGGAGCAGCTCAGACCCAGGTCCCAGCTGCCGCCTGCGGGACACGTCTGCCTCCTCGGCGAGGCTTTAGGCGAGCCCAGAGGCTGCCGTTCCCGTCCGTTACAGGCTGATCTTTCTCCTGCAAACAGGAGAAAGCGGTTAATGTAAAGCTGTTCCTCTAACTCTTTGTGCAGAGCTGAGCTCCCCGGGTTAGGAAGGAGCAGACTCTTGCGTTACTCTTTCATTTGTCTAAAGGAAACGCTGGATTAAAAAGCTTGGCTCTCTGATGTAATTAATGTCTCCTTTACAACACCTTCCCCTGTGCTGGCACCTGACAGATCCAGCTGTTTGAGTTCTCTGAGAAAGCTGCAGCTCAGGAGTTCACCTTTGACCACATAAACTGTGTAAGTAGAGGATATCTGCTTTATTCTGAGCCATTCTGTTGCTTGCTTACATCTTATTTCCCATTCAAGAGTGGCCCTTATGGAGATCAGGAGTGTCACCTTCAGCAGGACACTCGGACAGTTAACACAGAGCGAGTTCATGGATCATTTCTAACCTTTCCTACGGGAAACGATCCTGCTCACCAAAATCCCAGGGTGAACTTTCTGTACATTACTCAAATACAAAATACAGTTCCTTGCAACCTTGCCTTCCTTAGCAAAAAGCTAGGGGAAAAGAGTGCACAAAACCAGTTCAACCAGTAACTGGAAGTTTCTTCTTTCTTTTTTTACCTGATCCTATTCAACATGATTAGTTACAAAATCTTCCCACAGTAGCACCTTATCCGTTTGGCTCAACATGCCCACCTAAGGTTGTGTTAAACCAGAGGAATTGTTTTAATTAAACATCATAGACCAGCCATAATTCCTCCCCTGTGATTACTTATTTCTTTTTCCAGTTCAAAGGCGAAGGCAGTCATGGAGTGATCCTATTTTTATACAGTTTACTTTTCTCCAGGACCCTGCAAAGGTATATTTCATTATTTAAACATTTTCCTCTAGTTTAGTTACAACTTCTGAACTGGCCTTTTCCTTGTTTTACTCACATGTCCATTCCTGGCTGAATGTGGAGAAGCAGCTCTGTGAGAGGCAGCTGCAGACGCGCTGGCTGTGTCTGTGGGTGCCGACGTTGTGTACCCCACCATCTGCCTGCACAGGCAGGAGGGGCAGGAGGGGCAGCAGAGAGGAGAGAAACCCTTTATGTACATTATTTGCAGAAATAATGCACGGTACAAACCCAGGAGTTATCCCACCGACAGCAACAGTCACTGTCACAGCCAATTTAACAGCAGAATCACAAGGAGCTCACAGAAACACAGGGTGGCTGCGCTGGCAGAGGTGACTGATAGGGGCTTCCTAAACCTGGTGTAAGTAAACCTGGGTACAGGTGCCTTAGAAAGGTGCAGAGGCATATTTATGAAACAGGACTCACACTAATGTGACACTGGGATAGCTGGGGACCAAAACTTGCACCGCTACTTCAAACGGCCGCGTTCAGGGTTGCAACTGCGGCCCTTCAGCAGGACTTGCACCGAGGGGAATCCCGGCTCCGTCTGCAGGGCTGAACCTGACCCTAAACCTGAACTTCAACAGCAACAGATCTGAAGTGCAAGAATAAAACAGCTCTGTCAGGACAGCACTGCTGTGCCAACAGCAGAGATACACAAGCCTGGGGAACTCCTCCCTGTTCCCTGCTCATCAGACAGCGACGTACAGCCAGCACCGATCCGTTCCCTGCCCTAACACTCTGTGCTTGGTCACACAGGGTCCAAGACGATTTAGACTGCACGGAAACTCCTCTGTTAAAATCCAGTTTTGGAAACATCACCTGTACACAGGTAAGACTAGCCTCATTTCTCAAGGCTATTTTTTTTAATTTTTCCTATATTTGGTTTAGGAAAAAATTCTCACTTATTAATCCAATGAAAAGAAAAAAGCACAAGGCCATAGAAAAATATTTTGCAAATTTCAGTCATGACTGTCTATTTAAAAAACGGATGAAGATGAGGAGGAGGATAATAATAATAACAATAATAATAAACAATGAAGCCCCAGGTAGTCTGGTGTTCCCCTGCCTGTGCCAGGCACACCAGAGCTGGCAGCGGGATACCAGCTGCCATTTAGCGAAGGGCTTTGCTCGGCTGCCTGGTGGCACAGCCAGGGCTGTCTCCCCACAGGCCCTGCTCAGCCTCCTGCTCACGGGCCGAGCGAGCCCACGCCAGCTCGAGGAGGGCCCGGAGCCGGGGCCCGGCAGCGAAGGTGTTGAGGTGTGGCGGCAGCGGCGGGGCCCGGTGGGCTGCCTGCGCTGGGGCTGGGCGCCGGCAGAGCGGCAGGTGAGAGCTGGCACAGCCCCACAGCTGGCAGCCCTGTGCCCACCACCCCACGGCACACGCCAAGGCACCGGGGCACGGGCCATGTCCCAGGTGTGCCCCGTCCCCTCCCCAGGTGTGCCCCGTCCCCTCCCCAGGTGTGCCCCGTCCCCTCCCCAGGTGTGCCGTGGGCTGAGGACCCCCCAGCTGCCCATCTGGCTGTGCAGCGTTGGCGAGAGGCACGGCGTCCTCTTCGGCACCGACAGCCAGCTCCTCTCCGACTGGAAAAGGGAGAGGCTCTTCCAGCTGTACTGGTACGGCGGGCAGCGGGAGCAGAGCCGAACAGCCCGGCTGACCATCGGTACGCGCCCGAGCGCGCGGGGGTGACGGGGGGTGTCCCGTGCACGCTGCTCGGCGAGTCTGCTCGCACACACCCTCCAATCTGCTCTCTGTGTACACACACACGCTGCATAGCACATTAACCTTCCACGGAACACGAGCAGCTTACACCAAACGAGGCACGGAGAAAAACCTGGCTTTGAAAGGACCAAGAGCATTCTGGAAGAGGGAGCACTCCCAGGCAGCTGGCCCGCTGCTGGGAAGAGCTGTAGGACCATTTTCCACACAAGCAGTAACTCCTGAGTCCCCACATGGACTCTGTTCCCCTGACACTCCCCAGCCCACAGCTGGTTCCAGGCCTGGTGAGTGCTGAGCACCGGGCAAAGCCGATGCTGTGCCGCCCGCCAGTGCTGGGGGGCTGAGCTGGGCTCTGGTGGGCAGGTGCCAGGTGAGCTGCCAGCGGGACAGGGTCCATCCCACCCACGGAACACACAGTGGGTCAGCCATGGGGCTCAGCTCCCCAGGCACAGAGCCCCCGCCCCGTCCCAGCACGGGGCCACACATGACGGCACGTCCGTGCCGAGAACTCAACACAGAAGTGACAGTTACATCCTGGATCCTGAAAAACTGACACTT
Source organism: Caprimulgus europaeus (assembly GCA_907165065.1). The sequence goes on along the minus strand of OU015531.1, from coordinate 511,450 downwards.
CTGCATCAAAAACTCTCTGGCCACATCTGAGAGTAGAGGAAAAAATGGCAAAGTCCTGAGTGATAAATCCCAGGAGAGAATGTTCCTGTAAGTGCAAGGTTTAAATACAACAGGAAACAGAAGAATTTCATTAATAATTCAATATTTTGAATACACCCATCTCTAATGCAGCGATGCTGGCATGCAGGATGAGCTAACAGCCCGGATTCAACATCTTATTTGGACTTAAGTTGATATTTTCCACCATGGCCCTTGTGTTCCCCCTCAAGTTTTAAACCTCCACCAGGAGAAACGAACTGCTCCTTGCAGCATCAAATGGGCTGTGAACCAGCCTGTGTGCTTAGGAAGCGAGTGTCTGGTTTCCCCATGCTGCCCTGCACCATTTACTTTCACCTGCTGAACGCTCAGCCCCTTCTCCTCACTCTCACCACAGCATTTGAACAAACTTGAGAGCACCACACTGAAGCTGAATTTGCAGGAAAAAGAAGGGTGAATTGAGATTCACGGTCACGACGTGCAGCGTGGCCACGGATAAGGGTGTGCGCGTCTGTTCAGAAAAACAACGTGCAAACATACCTTGCAAGGTGTTGAGAGCTCCATCTATAGCACCTGAATTTCCCAGGGTAGGGGCCCACGCAGCGTGGGGGGATCCCCGGCACAGGGAGACCGAGTCACCGCTGCCCAGCTCCCTCTTGGGGCAGGACACCTGCCGCAAGCCAGCCAGTTCTGCTTTTAACATTTTATAAAACTCTTTTTTTTGGTGGGGGAGGGTGTTAGGCACTTTTTTAACTCCATTTCCTTCTCAGACACTCATTCACATCACTGGGAAGAGGACCCCTGTGAAGACCCAAGCAGCCCAGGGAAGAGGCGCCCAGCCTTGGAGATGGCAATCAGGACCAAGTGGGCGGGCGCGACTGTCAGCTGGAACGGGACAGACCCCTTCTTCTGAGGAGCCCCAGCATCTCCCACTCACTACCAAATCCACCAAACACTCTGGTCTGGAGGAGAAAAAACCACTTTCACCAACAAAACAGCCTTTGGTGCCTTGAGCGGACACCCTGCACAGCCAGGCATCACAGCACTGGCAAAGCCTGGGCCGGCGAGGAACCGTCGCTAGCGACGGCGCCTCACTGCACACGCGTCCCAGGTGGTAGGATGCAGGTCCTGCTGCTTCCCAAGAGAGCTGGCAGAAAAAGGAAAAAGGCTGGCAATTTACTTTCCTCCCACGCCAGGCTGAGGTGTCTCTTCAGAGTGCAGTGGGAATAACATCAATATCAAGCATTGGCAATACTGTGTGCATGTAATTGATTCAATCCAGTGTGTGCAGCTAATTTAGCTGTTGGCAATGGGTAAGGTTTCCTCCCAGCTCTCTGCAGCTGTGACTTCTGTAACCAAATCTCTCTCCTGCTTCAGTGACTGCCCGAGTGCAGACCCCGGCCAGGTTGGCTCAGGGTGATACCCCGCATCCCACACCCCAGCGGGGAAGCACGGCTCACACAAGGAGATCGGGGCAAAAAAAGCCCCCTGAGGGGCTCCTTGCTGTGAATTCAGCGATTTCAGTGACTCTGAGCGTGGCCAAGTCCTGGCACCTTGCAGCAGCCTGGCAAGTGTGGGCAGGGCACGTTTCTCCTCGCTCACGTTAACCACTTTCCACTTCCTTTTTTATAGATATTACCCCAAAAAAGCCTATTAGTCATACCCAAATGTGTGTTGCTAACGACAACTGTACTGAGAACAATAAACCTTTTTGCAAGTCATCCAGGAGTTTGGTTTAAATGATTTGAATTTTACAAAAATAATTAAAAAAACCCCAGAAGTGGTCACAACCAGCCTGAGATTCAGCCCAGCTGGGGCTAACGTGGGGTCTGCACTTGTCATTGTCCCCCATCTCCAATTTCTGCTCCATTCAGAGCTCCCCCGAGTGCGTGGGCTCCCTGCTGCAGAGCTGTGGTCAGCTGAAGCGCTGCAGCCCGGGGTGCCCACCGCCCCGGTGACAGCGTGCCACCACCACCCAGGCACGGGCACCACGCAGGGCTGGGAGCAGACAGAACCTGGGGGGCACTGGCAAGACAGCAGCCCCCAGTACCAGGCACGGAGCTGCCAGCACAAGCCAGAGCCTCGCAGCAAGAGGCTGCAGGACAGCGCTGAGCTGGGAACGCCAGCACGCGCTTACGCAAGTAATGAATTAATAACGAAGGAACGGAGCTGTGCGGTAAATGCTAACGAAGCTTGGCCACCCTGCCCAGCGCGGAGCATTGAGGCCTCACACGCCATGTGACAGCTAACCAGGTCACTAGGGAGACTGAAGGGTGCTCAGACCGTCCTTCCAGAGCCATCACCCCGGACCCCCATCTCCCGCCTCTGCCCCTGCTCGCCCACACCCGCTGCTCCCCAGCCTGCTCACAGAACCGGGTGAGCAAACGCCCGTCCAGCTGCTGGAGACAGGAAAAGGAAGAGAAGCTGCACCAGACTGCGAAACACGCACCCCCACCGCCTCCCCTGGGGCCTTCACCCCTCTGCCCCCGCCTCTTCATGTCTTTTCAGAACCTTCTTGCAGTGCGGGGCTAGATTTAAGCTGCTCACTTCCCTCACTGAGAACTAAACCCTTGCTCATTTCTGTGAGGTACCATCATGCTTATGGGTACTTTAAAAATAAGAAGCAATAATGGCACAAGCTGGCTATTAGTAAAACCTGTCTGAAAAACCCCCACAGCTCTGGCACTTCAGAAAGCTCTGTCCCCATGACAGGGCAACAGCTGCAGATTTTCACTTCTAGTCTAGAAATTCTTTTGCAGGAGACAAATGAACCTTGCAAAACCCCCCACACACCCCACAGATACTCAGGGGTGCTGTCACCTCTGAAATACACGAATATTTGGGGGATCAGGGGCTATGTGGCAAGGAATGTGAGCCACAAATCCAGATGCACACAAATGAAACTCATGCCACGTTTTGGCACCTCCCATGGGTCAATGTCAAGGAGGAAACAAGTGTCAGAGGCTCTGGCAGCTTGCAGACAAGCTGCAGGTTTTTATCTCCGAGGGAACCGCACAAGAAGGAAAACACGGGATCAGCTGCATGAAAAGGCTTTTGAGGCCACACGTTACCTCTGGAAACAAACTCTCCGTTGAGTTTGTAGGGACGGTGTTGGCTCTTCCCCACATGGATGTGTCAGCATCTGTGAGTCTCTGCTGGGCACTGGGGCTTCCTTCCCAGGCACCCTCACACCGTCCTTCCCTTCCCAGCCAGGTCACTTGAGAAAGTGTTGGAAACCTCTGGCACCCACGATGGACCTGGTTGCCGACAGGCAATGGGCCCTGAAGCTGCAGAGGAGAGAAGCAGAGCTCATTTCTCCATTTACCACTGTTTTATAAATCATCTTTTTACTGCAAACAATTATTCCTATGGCGCAGACACGGTAACCTGCAGCGTTATGGGGAGCCAAGCTATGGTTATCTCCAGAGACCATTGTCTTTGTTTGCAGAGGAGCAATAACCGGGGAAGCCAGGGGCAGCCTCACACCTTTCTGGCACTTACTCGAGCAGCTCTGAGTCTGACCTGTGCTTCCCCTTTCATCCCAAGCAGAAGAAATGGACTGTGCTCAGAGTGTCTTTAAACCAGACATCAACCTTCTAAAAACTGTTTTGTACATTTATTTTTATAAGAGGGTTGCTAACAAAACCTGGGATAGTCACATTCTAATATTTAAAAAATAATAATTATTATTATGTCCTGCACCTGGGTCAGGGGAACCCCAAGCACTAACACAGGCTGGGAGGGGAATGGCTGGAGAGCAGCCCTGAGGAGAAGGACTTGGGGTGCTGGGGAGGAGAAGCTCAACATGAGCCCCAACGTGCGCTGGCAGCACAGAGCCAATAACCGTGTCCTGGGCTGCACCCAGAGCAGCGTGGGCAGCAGGGCCAGGGAGGGGATTCTGCCCCTCTGCTCCGCTCTCCTGAGACCCCCCCTGCAGTGCTGCCTCCAGTGCTGGGGCCACCAACAGCACAAGGACATGGAGCTACTGGAGCCAGCCCAGAGGAGGCCACGAGGATGATGCCAGGGCTGGAGCAGCTCTGCTGTGAGGACAGGCTGAGAGAGTTGGGGCTGCTCAGCCTGGAGAAGAGAAGGCTCCGGGGAGACCTTCCAGTGGCCTCCCAGTGCCTGAAGGGGCTCCAGGAAGGCTGGGGAGGGACTTTGTCCAAGGGCAGGGAGGGACAGAACAAGGGGTGATGGCTTGAAAGTGGCAGAGGGGAGATGGAGATGAGATGTGAGGAAGAAATTCTTTGCTGTGAGAGTGGTGAGACCCTGGCCCAGGTTGCCCAGAGAAGCTGTGGCTGCTCCTCCCTGGAAGTGTTCCAGGCCAGGTTGGATGAGGCTTTGAGCAACCTGGTCTAGTGGAAGGTGTCCCTGCTGATGGCAGGGGGGCTGGAACTGGGTGATCTTTGAGTTCCCTCCCAACCCAAACCAGTTCGGGTTCTGTGATTCTCTAAATGGCCGAAATCCGCGTTTTTCAGTTACTCTGTGTCCTCAAAGCCGGGCACGACCCATTCCGTTCGCACCGACACCCGCCCCGCTCCGCTCTCGCTGCGGACGCTCCCGGTTCCGCTCCCCCCTCAGCCCACCCCAGCCCCGTCCCAACCGCCGGCTCCGCCACCGCGGACAGCTCCGGCCCCGCCCCTCCCGCCCGCGCGGAGCATGCCGGGAGCGGGGCGGAGGCCGCGCGCAGCCGCCGCTCCCCTCAGCACCGCCCCGCCCCTCCCGCTGGCGGAGGCCCCGATGGTGCTGGCGGAGGCGCGGCGCGATGAGCCGCCCGTCCTCCGCCGGCCCCGGCGCTAACAAGCCCTGCGGCAAACAACCACACGCTCCGTCCCCCGCCGTACCCGCCGCCGTCCTCCCAGGCCCCGGCGGGGCGTCCCCACCGCCTCCCCCCCCGCCGCCGCCTCCTCCTCCTCCTCAGCCACAGCAGCATCACGAACTGACCTCGCTCTTCGAGTGTCCCGTCTGCTTCGACTATGTCCTGCCGCCCATCCTGCAGTGTCAGGCCGGGCACCTGGTCTGTAACCAATGCCGGCAGAAGCTGAGTCTCTGCCCCACCTGCCGGGGCTCCCTCAGTCCCAGCATCAGGAACTTGGCCATGGAGAAGGTGGCTTCGGCTGTGCTCTTCCCCTGCAAGGTAAGGGAGGGGGGGTTGGCAGGAGGAGGGGGGTTTTGGCAGGGGAATGGGGATTGGGGGGGCAGGGGGATGCCCCCCAACCCCATTCCCCTGCCCCTTGTTTTAAATCTTTCCCCACAACCTTTCCCAGCTATTTTAACTCTTCTGAGCAAAGGTTTAGCTTGCAAAAGGGGAAATGGTTTTAAACTAAGAGAGGTGAGATTTAGGTTACATATTAGGAGGAAATTTTTTACCCAGAGAGTGCTGAGACCCTGGCCCAGGTTGCCCAGAGAAGCTGTGGCTGCTCCTCCCTGGAAGTGTTGAAGGCCAGGTTGGATGAGGCTTTGAGCAACCTGGTCTCGTGGAAGGTGTCCCTGCTGCTGGCAGGGGGGTTGGGACTGGATGACTTTGAAGGTCCCTTCCCAGCCAGATCTCTCTCTGATTCTGTCTTCCTGGAGCCCCTCGATGCTCACAGCTCCACAATATCAAGAGCACTTTAAAACCACAGGCTGAAGTGATGGAGGAACTGCTGGAGCCATCACTGATGTGGAATATGAGAAGAAAGTTTTAACACAGGGAGCTGTCCGCGTCAAGGTGGAGAGCTGTGGTCAGGCCAGCAGTGGGATGGATGGAGCTGGAGCAGGCACTACCTGGAGCCAGAGCAGACACTGCTGGGCTCCAGCGGCGCGTGGCAGGCGTTCCGGTGAGAGCGGTGGGCTTTCCAGGGAGAATGGTGAGCATTCCGGTGAGCGGTGGGCTTTCCGGCGAGAGCTGCGAGCAGGCGCTCGCTGCCTTTGCCTGGAGAAGCCAGTCCCTGGCAGCAGCTTTCCCCGGCCAGCCCCTGGCAGCGTCGTTCTGGATGCGCAGGGAGTAACAGCCCCTCCGGAGTGAATCATCAGGTCGGCTGCTGCAGCACAGCGTGGTCAGCAGTGACAGCCCTGTCAGTCCCTGGGGACTGGCTGGGTCACAGGAGGGGACAGGATGGCTGTTGGCATCTCCCGGAGCTTTTGACAGTGCAGGGCACTCTTTTTGGCACTCGCCCCTGAGCAGGAGTTAACCTCATGGTGGCAACAGCAGATGGAGCACAGTGGTGGGACGCAGGTCCTCGCTGCTGATGGCAGCAAGTGCAGCGAGCCACGTGCCCAGCTGTGACCTGGTCTGAGCCCCAGGGGATGCAAACCACCGGTGCAGGTTCTTCACTGAAACGCTGGCCTAGTTCTCCTTTTCTGAAGTGTCTCATCAGACTGTGACAGCTGGTATTCCCTGCCTGTCCTAAACGGGAGAGATGCATCCAGGCTGGAGTGGCTCCCAGGTCTGGAGTCCTGGCAGCCCGCCCTTGCACCGAGGTGCAGCTCTGCTGCCCACACAGTGTCCATCTGTCCAGCAGCTGAAGCGCCAGACAGGACTCATCCCCATGTGCTGCGGGTAAACAAAGTGTGGGAGGAGGAAGAAAACACCTACAGACTCTTTGCTGTAAAGAGGAGATAAGACCTTTGTAACTTTACCTGTCAGACTTTAATTTACTCACTTGGTAACAGAAAGGCTTCTTCAGCCCTTAATTGATGGGATGGGCTTGTTCACCCCGTGAGGTTTTGTTTCTGCACGGGTCGAGGAGTACGCACCAACAGAGAGAAGCAGGTCTAAGAGCAGCCCTCCTCCCACGTCCCCCAGGAGAGCTGAACAGCGATCACTGCGTCTGTTGGACAGGTTCTGGTTCAGGTGTATCAGCTGTAAACACTTCTCCAGTTGGGCATTCTCTGTAGATAAATGATAGTAAGGTGGTCAACCAGGTAAGAAAAGAGCATTTCCAAAAATTCCCCAGCCGTGGTGTGACCCGCGGGAGCTCTCTGCTCTCGGCCCGTTTGGCACTCAGGAGCTCCTTGCAGAGGCAGAGGTAAATAAGCCTCTGCTCCTCTTCCCTCACACACCCTCCCTTTTATGTGGGTATTTTCTGCCATGAGCAATTCCTGCTCTGCTGCTTTCACTGTTCCCAAGAGCTGCAAAATGGAATTAACACGCACTAATGTTTTTCACTCTTACTTCTTGGGCCCAGAAACAGCAGCAAATCAGCAGCAGGCTGGCTGGAAAGCCAAGGATGAAGTTTGGGGATAAACATAATTTTGTATGGCTGATGATCCCAATTCCTGTCCAGCAGTGACGAGGGGCAGAGCGTCTCTTGGAGGGCTGGTGTCTCAAGAGATGACGCTGACCCTGCTTGGGGGGAGCTTTCCAACCCTCTTCCCCTGCCTGATCACACAATTCCACTTGGCCACGTTTTCTACAGCCCTGTGGCCACCTCTGCTGTGGGTTGCATAGAAAGGGAGTCACATGGGTTGAAAGCTGGGGGAGAGTTTCCACTGGATTTCAGTCCCTGTAGCAGGCAGTCAGCGGAGAGGGGACCCCTCGGCGCTGGGTGTCCCTCCGCGCTGCAGCAGCACCGGGCTTTCGGCAAGAGCCGCCGCGCTCCGCAGCCGGCACACACCAGCCCCCCGTGTGCCGGGGCCCAGCCCGGGTCTGACTCACCTGAGGTTCTCACCGCGCTGAGGGAGCCTGACGTAAGCTTCCGGGGGGGTGGAAAGCTTGGAGCTCCAGCAAATGTGAAGGAACAACAGTCAGTGGTCTGTCCGGAGGAGGTCCCTGCACCTCCAGAGGTACCTGTCAGTGGTACTCGAAATAAATAGGACTGAGAGATGACAGAGCCAACAAAATGAGCATTTGGTGTTGCCTGTGGCTGCTTTGAGGGTTGCTCTTCTTAAAACACTTTAAGAAAGAATTACAGTCATTGCATCTCTGTCCTGTACAGGGAAAAAAAAATCTATAGGAGGATTTGAGTCTTAAAGTCACAGTAAAGTTACTGAAAATATCAAATGCCTTTTAGTGCTCTAAGCAATCTGCAGAAGATAAAGTGCACATCAGAATTAATGAACTGCCTGCACATCCTAATTAATGAACACCAAAAGGAATTAGTTGTTTTCTTTCATCTTTTAAATAAGTGCAAGTGGAAAATTATATAAAGGTGCCCCCTAAGTTACAAAGCCGACTTAATTTCGATATAGGTTCTTCCGTAACTTTGGGGGTTGTCCAATACTGGCTGTGAGAGGAAATAAATCTCCTAAGCTGCATGCAGAGACACCAGGACGCGTTGTGACAGCAGTGTGAGACACGCTGTGATCGTTAGCTGCTGAGCCTGGCGCTGTGACCGGGCTCCCTGGGCAGCATCGGCTGGGAGAGGCGTTTCTCCTCGTAACCAGTTCACCCCGAGCCTCCGGGAAGGAGAGTCTGGCTGTGTGTTCCCTGTTGCCAAGGGCAGACCTGCAGGCCTCGTGTAACCACGGGAGTTAGCCAAGAGCTCTGCCCTCCTGGGGTTTGCTGCCTTTTGTGGTGGGAATTCACAAAGGTGTTCATGCCTGAGGTCTCGGCGTGGCGTGGAAGTGACGTGGGACCAGCACTCCCTCTCTGCCCAGTGTGAAACCGCCAGCAGTTCCTGCTTTCGGTTTACCACAGAGCTTACCTCCAACATGCATGGGCAAAAACTAGCCCAGCCCTGAGGAAAGAAGGTCCAACAGCAAATGCAGTGTCTGTTTACTCACCGATAGCAGCCAGGCTGGGCAGCTGCGTGGATGGCATTTAGCAATGTGAAACAGGGAAAAAGAAAGAAACAAAAACCCTCAAAACTTCGTGTAGGCACTCAGTGAATTCTCAGTGCTGTGATTAATTCAGCCTAACAATAAGTCTTACTTACAATAAAGGAAATTACTTTTCTAGTTATTACATACACTAAAAAAAATCCTAAGTACAAGAGGCTTGATTTTTCAGGGCATGGAAACCCCGTTCTTACCAGCTTTCCTAGGAGTGGTGATGCTCTGCATCTTGGAAGCCAGGACAGAAGCGAGGACTCCTCTTCCCAGATCCTTTAACACAGCCATGTCTATACTGGAGACACTGCCAGGTTTCTGAGGTTCCAGGTGCTCCTGGTCCTTTTGAAAAGTGAATTCACTGTACTGTACTCTTACACTTTGCATTGCAGACAAACCCTGAAAGTCTTTCTGCACCTCACAACCCACGCTTTGGCTTTAAAAAGAGGAAGGCATAGTGAAACTGTATATAAACCGAGAAGTGTTAAATAATACCAGACTAATCACTTTCTTTAATTTCCTTTAGACAGGAGGTAGGCAGAACTGCTCTGTGTCCTTAGACTGCTGCTGCTACACCATCAGCTCAAGGGAAAGCATGATGGGCTTCCCCTGTAAGCAAACAACCTGCAAACAGAAATTGCACGTTCATGTTGTTATTGTATACAAGCTTACTCCTGTGTATTGTCCAGTGCTGCCTCTACAGCCTTCTCAGAGCTTTTCTTTATTTTTTTTAAAAAAGTATTTTAAAAGATTTTAAGCAAATATGCTAAACCTAAATAAGGTCACACTTCCTATTTCCAAGACATATCAGACTCTAAAAAAGCAGTGGGTTTATTTTCTGGTAAAAATGCATGTTTATTTTGTTTTTAATTGAACAGACAGCCCTTACACTTAGGGGTCTGCTTACATCACCCTGCCTGCACGCTGTCTGAAGTGACACAACGTTCTCTGGTCCTTTCCCTTCCCAGCTGAGCCCTAACAGCAGACCCAGCACTGCTGTCAGAGCAGAGTTTATCAACATGCTCTGCTGGGCAGCTGGCCGCGGCCTGAGCTGGTTCCCTCACCGGTGTGAGGCTCTGGAAAGCTCCATTTACTGTGCATCCCCGGGAGAGCTCCCTGGGACTGCTGCCAGGCTGGGCTGAGTGTCTGTACCTGAGCTTCAGTGAAGCTTCAGAAGGCTGGAGGGATCGTAAAAGCAGGGACAGCCGTTGTGCAAAGCACGGGAGGAGGGAGAAGCACGAGAGGGACTCGGTCCCCGTTGGGCCCCTGAGCATTGCTGACACTCGTGCAGGAGCAGGCAGACCTCTCTTTCCAGAAGCATTACTGGTATCTCCAGCTCCTTGTACAGCAGGTGGGGACACCAGGAGAGCTGGCTGGCAAGAGCAGGAGGGGTTTGGACATGGCAGTCTATTCCCAGTTCTGCCACTGATTTCCCATGTGGCTTCAGACAAGGCACATTAATCCCGTGTCCCTGCCTGCCTTTGTTTACAGGGTTGATAATACCAGCCTGCCTCTACTGAGCACTTTCAAGCTTAACTGATATTTTCCAGATGCTTTAGGACACTAGAAGGCTATCCTGTCAAAGCGAGGTTCAGAGCAGCAAGTGGCAAAGAGATGGCATGCTAAGTCATGGTGAGCTCTGAGACGACTGTTTCCTCTTAGGAGAGAGAGTACAGTGCTAAACAAATGACTGAAAATAAGTACTTGATACTTTCCAACACAGAATACTAGAAATGAGGAGAAGGGCAAAGAAAAAGCAGCAAACAGTCACACCAGCCCAGGCATTAGTGTCACACCTGCACTGTTAACACCACGCACAGTCCTGGCTCTCCATCTCAGGGACATGGTAGAGGTTTAAAAGGTGCACAGGCCAAGTAACTCAAAGGTGCTGTCAGTTTTTGCTGTTCACAGCCTCCCATCATTGGCAGGGCTCCTCACCAAATGAAACCCGTGGTGATGGGTCTGGGGCACACGAAAGCAAGTACTGCTGGCAGCAAAGGGCAAAGCCACTGCTCTTGGCTCGGCTTGTTTTTACACTCTCACTTCTGTGGTCACTGCTGGTTGCTTTCACACAGACACCTGGTTTCACCCAACCAGCAGCTTGTGTATCCTTACCAGTGTTGTCCACGAGGTTAGACTCAGAGCTGCTTTTCAACACAGTGCCTGGTGGAAGTGTGAACAGAGCTGCAAACACAGGAAGAACCAGCAGGCCGGTGGGGCTGGAAGTGTCCGTGTCGCTGGTGGCTGCGCTACGTGGCCGAGCAGCGGGCAGGGCAGACCGCACATTTGCCGTGGTAGAGCTTCTGCCTCGGGTGGGAAATGCCTTGTTCCACAGCAGCACCCTGCAGTAAAGCCCTTCGCAGAGGATTAAGGGTCAGGGGCAGACACAGTAAGCAAAGGCTCATGTTAACTCTTCATGGCTTAGAAAACAAGCTCCTCCTGAAGCACAGGGTCGAGTTTCTCTCCCAGTATTCCTGGCGCAGAACCCCCAGGGTTTGCAGCGTGGGTGATTTGCATCTTGGGCATTTAACCCTTTGAGCTGAAACTTCTTGCATGCTTATTAGCCCAGAATTAATCATTTATACCTTGGTTGTCTCTGTCCTCGAGGAAGCGTTGTAGCATCCGCCAGCAGCCGCGCACGCACGCTGTAACCTGTGCGGCAGTGTTAGCAGCGGTGTTGGTGTCACAGACCGGGGAAAAGAGGAGAGAGAGGCTTTTTTCTCTCTGCAGGTACCGTGAAAGCAATAGGGTCCGTGTGGACAACTGAAATAGCTGTAGAAAAAGGAAAAGCGTCCTTGGTTGTTTAAAGCAAATTAACCCTCTAAGTTGCCCAACAACATTAAGGGAAGTTAGAAGGTGCTTATTTGCGTGCTAGCTTTGTGCTCAGTGAAAAATCCTCCTCTCTATTTCCACTTCTCACAATTGTAGTGTTGAAACTGTTCCAGTGTTTTAAAAAAAAAAAAATAAAGCTGTGGGGAATCTGCATTTCAATTTACTGGGAGTGTTTTTGCTCTGTGATGGTAATAAGGTACAGCTATTAAAAATACTTTGCTCTGGTAGCTGTTTGCTGAAACTAGAATCCTTTGTTCTTTTTAAAGAAAAAAAAAGTCCAAACCAGGACTACTTCAGCTGATCTGGGCTCATCAGGTCCAACTACAACTGCAAATCTAACTACAACTCAGCCTTACAATCCATTTTATCTAAGTGCTCACACTAGGAAAAATCAGCCACAAAAGACAAGAAGAACCTATTTGTAAGTGGAAACAAAAGTAAAGGCCAGCTCCGAATGCAGGGCTAACCAGAAGTATCTAATGTAACATTTGCCCTGAGAACGAGAGTTCTGGTTGATGACCAGTGTTTCCAGTTTCCAGCGAACGCTGGTGCTGGTGCCTTTCCTGATGGCTTTTGTGTTTGGTCTTTTCCAGTACGCCACGACAGGCTGCTCCCTGACACTCCATCACACAGAAAAGCCAGAACACGAAGACATCTGTGAGTATCGTCCCTACTCCTGCCCGTGCCCTGGTGCCTCCTGTAAGTGGCAGGGATCCTTGGAAGCCGTGATGTCCCACCTCATGCACGCCCACAAAAGCATTACCACCCTTCAGGGAGAAGACATCGTTTTTCTGGCCACGGACATTAACCTGCCAGGGGCGGTTGACTGGGTGATGATGCAGTCGTGCTTCGGCCACCACTTCATGCTGGTGCTGGAGAAACAAGAGAAGTATGAAGGTCACCAGCAGTTTTTTGCCATCGTGCTGCTCATCGGCACCCGTAAGCAAGCAGAGAACTTTGCGTACAGACTGGAGCTGAACGGCAACCGCCGCCGGCTGACCTGGGAGGCGACGCCGCGCTCCATCCACGACGGGGTGGCCGCCGCCATCCACAACAGCGACTGCCTGGTGTTCGACACGGCCATCGCACACCTCTTCGCTGACAACGGGAACCTCGGCATCAACGTCACCATCTCCACGTGCTGTCCCTGATGTGTCTGCGTAGCTAGCGAAACCGAGGCTGCCTGGACACAGTGCTTCACCTTCACCAGGGGTTTCCTTTTTGTTCTGTTTTGGGTTGGTTTTTTTTAATGACGTTTGACTATGTCATCGTGTACGCTAAGGTTCCTAACTAGCCAACATTTTTAACTTTGGAGAGAAGAGGAACAAGAGCCTCCTGTAAGTAGTATGAGTGGGAAAAGGTTTTTTAAATTCTTGGGTGCCTTAGGAAGATTCCCCATACACAGTCACCTTTTTTTTTTTTAATTTAATTCTATTTTATTTAAAGAGTGCTTCCATTAAACGTGTGGCTTAAGAGACTTGAAGGACTGCATTCCTGTTTGAAGCGCACCTAAAAGCCCTCTCAGCAGGAACACAGACTTGCTCTCTCACTGGTGAGCTTTTATAACAGTTTTTAGTAGGTGGGAAGGGAAAGAAAACCAAGCAACCTCTCACAAGAAAAGTCGTGGCTCAAAGGGGAACAATAGGTACTTCAGTGTTGCTCCTCCATTTCCTGCTACCTTACTGAAAAGGGATGGGCATTGGGTCATTTTCTGCGTTTTTAAAAGAAAAAAGGGGAGAGGAGGCTGGGGTAAAGCGTGGCAGGTTTCACAGGGCCTGGGAATTGCCAGCTCCTGTCTGTTTTAGGGGGATCAGGGAGCCCAGCACAGGGCAGAGCCGCTCACAGCTGGGTGCTGGTGGAAGCAGGAGGCACACATCTAGTGTATCTCAAACAGCTAGAGCCAATAGTAGAGAAATATATTCAGGCTGTCTACACGCAGCTGCCCTCAGAGACATACTTGACTATTGATTATTGTAAAAGATTAATAATATAGTAAGAGCTTTTATGGCCAGTGTCGCATCAGTGCTATTTAAGTTTTGTTGCCATATTTACTTTTATTTTGTAATAAATATTTTGCAAAAACGACCCCGCAGAGCCTGCTGTGCTGACACGCGCGTGTGCGGCTCTACCTGTTGCTTCCCGGTTCCCTTGTGTGCTCTGCCTCGCTGGAGCTGCTGGGCTTCCCTGGCAGAGCAGCCAGGGCCAGGCCACTTCGCAGCAGGAGATCCGTGGGGGGATTTGGGTCCTGGGGACAACAGTGACAGCCTGACTCGTGCAGACTGAACTCACGGTCTGTCATTGAAGCTGAATCTGCCTGTGGCTTCCCTTCTCTGACCAGAAACCTCTGTCTGGATCACTCAAGAAGAACACGAGCTCCACACACAGCTTTGCTGGATATTAAGATATTTGCCATTTGGAAGGGGCAATGAGTTGTGAGGTGATGCAGTCCGCTGAGTTATTCAGCAGTAGGAAGCCTCATGATGGTGGAAAACTACATGTAAAGTGACAGATGAAGCTTGGTGTGAATAAATGTAATTCATAGGGAGGAAGTACAGTCCTGACTGCATCCCTGCAGGGACGAGCTCTTTGGAGTAACGACACAGAGCCCTACACAAACGTCACCCAGCGCCTGGGAGCAGTCCCCAGACAAGGGCCACAGCAGCCAAGGGAAGCTTGTTCTGGCCGTGAGAATTTTGAAGTGACCACAGAAAAAAACCTCCCATGGAATTACTCTCACCTTTTGCATCCAGTTCCTCTAAAGATCCTACATTTGATCTCATTTACACTGTGCTGGCAGAACTCCAGCAGCATCAGCCGAGCTAATTTACTCCTGCTTAAGGAGGATCACAGCCGAGCTCTGGCTCTGACAGGCATTAACACCTCTGCCTGCAGCAGAACTTGTTAAGCACGAACTCCAAAGGATTTGATTCATTTTCCCATATTTCAGCAATATTTATAGTGGAAGATATTTTTTCTTACTGACAGTTGGGACATAAGAGCTTTTTTTGTGTAAAACAAAACTCTGACACCTGTCTTTGATTATAGCAGGATTAATGAAATTAAATTAATTACTCCAGTGTTGCCTATGGCCCACATTAGATAAGTTAACTCACATTAGTTCATTAGGGCTTTCTACAACATTCAGTTCTGAAGAAACAGCAAACTTTTATATCTCACAGCAAAAAACCCAACACCCAGTGTCTTTTCTGACTGAAATTGATTCAGGATAAGGCATACCTCAGCTGGCACTGCGAGGAAGTGATGCGTTTCCTCTTCAGATCAGTGGATGAACAGGTGACATTCATTCCAGCACTCAATCAAAATGCTCCAGGTTTTCTTCCCTGCACAGCTGGGCACAATGTGGCTGGTGCCACTGCCCCAGGGCAATGTCCAGCTCTGAGGCTCTCAGGGCACCAGCACCTCGCCAAGGGAGGTGACAGCACATCAGCAAGGCTGTGAAAACTCCAGATAGTCAGAAAAACATTACTGAGGCCAGCCTGGTTTTCTTAAGGACACTCCTAACCACCACCAAAGCAATCTGACTTTGAAATGGACACGTGAGACAACTGTGAGTCCTTACACGAAGCCCAGTAGCACACACGTGCTGTCCTAAGGTGAATCTAAACCCTGCGCCTGCCTGCGGACCCCGTGTCTGAAGGGAATTGCTCATGTCCACTCTCCAGGCTGTAAGCGCAGACTCCTTGGGGGGATTAGTCATGGAATCATAGAATGGTTTGGTTGGAAAAGACCTTTGAGATCATTGACTCTAACTGTACCTGTCCAGGGCTAAACCAGATCTCTGAGCACCTCATCTGCCCGGCTTTTAAATCCCTCCAGGGATGGGGACTCCACCACTGCCCTGGGCAACCCCTTCCAATGCCTCAGAACCCTTTCAGCAAAGAAATTCTTCCTCACATCCCATCTCAACTGCCCTGGGCACAACTGGAGCCCATTTCCTCTTGTCCTGTCCCTTGGTCCTTGGTTGAACAGACCCACCCCCACCTCTCTGCACCCCCCTTGCAGGGAGCTGGACAGAGCCAGAAGGTCTCCCCTCAGCCTCCTTTTCTCCAGGCTCAACACCCCCAGTTCCCTCAGCCGGGAACTCAGCACACTTGTGCTCCAGACCCTTCCCCAGCTCCGTTGCCCTTCTCTGGACACGCTCCAGCACCTCTAGGTCCTTCCTGCAGTGAGGGAATTCGCTACACCAGGGGATTCAACGGCTCCCGGAGCTGATGCAGCTCCCGCGGGCTCGGGGCCGCGGCGGGTCCCTCAGAGGGAGCCTCGGCACCAGCAAGGCCGCTGTCCCGGGCCGCTCTCCAGCCGCCGTGGGTACCCCCCGGGCGCGGAGCGGTGGCACCGGACCCCGCCCGGATCTGCCTCCGCAGCCCCGCCCCGTCCCGGCAGCCCCCGCGCCCGCCGCGTCGCCATGGAGACGGCGCGCGGCGGCGCTGCTGTACGGGCCGGGCTGCGGAGCGGGACTGGGACCGGGATCGGGAGCGGGAGCGGGGCCAGGCCGGGCCGGTTTCCCCCCACGCATCCCCTGGCAGTGCCTGGGCGGGCCCCGTCGCCCGCGTCTCTCTGAGCAGGGACCGGCGGGGCCGAGGTGAGGGCGATCCCGGCCGGGACGCAGCCCCCGCGGCTCTCCGCCGCTCGCAGCACCGCACGGACCGGCCCGCTCGCCCCGGAAGCTGCGGGAGGGAGAGCGGCGGGGCCCCCGGGGCGTTGGGCGGGAGGC
Organism: Caprimulgus europaeus; assembly: GCA_907165065.1. The sequence goes on along the minus strand of OU015531.1, from coordinate 495,096 downwards.
AGCGGGCCGAGCCTCGCTCCCGGTACCGGCAGTGTCCGGGTTGGTCATTAAACGTTGGGAAAAGGCTCCTTCGCCCGTGGGGTCACCAAGGGCGGCGGCTTCGGAGTCACCGCCCGCGGCTGCGGGGAGTTTGTGTCCCGCGGGGAGATGGAGGCGGCGGGCAGCGCGGGAGCCGTCGCCGCGGAGAAGCTGCCAGGACTGTCCGTGTCCACGCAGACAGGAGCCAGCTGGCTTCGTGAGCGCGCCCGCGGAAAATCGAGTAAGAAACGGCCTTGTTCCCGGAGGTCGCTCGCTTGTGCTGTGACTCGGGCCGCCTCCTGCCCGGGGTCTGCCTTCGGCTGCCATTTCCCAGCGATCGTTTTGCAAAGTGGCGGCAGAGCCAGGAGCAGCCCCGGGAATCCCCCTCTGCAATCAGTCAGTGCCCCTCTGCAGTCTCCCCCCGCAGTCAGTCCTCCCCTGCAGTCCCCCCCTGCAGTCAGTGCCCCTCTGCAATCCCCCCCTGCAGTCAGTGCCCCTCTGCAGTCCCCCCCTGCAGTCAGTCCCCCCCCGCAGTCCCCTCGTTAACCTCTCTGCCCAGCCACTTCTAAACCACCCTCCGGGCCCCCAGTAAGCGTGCGGGAGCGCTCTGCCAGCCGGCGGGCGCTGGTGTGCTCAGCCCATGGTAGAAATAGCACGTTGTGTTCCCATGAGAGGTACTGTCCAAGCCTCTCGAGAGAGCTGGAAATCGTAGAATCAGAATGGTTTGGTTGGAAAAGACCTTTGAGATCACTGACTCCAACCGTACCTGTCCAGTGCTAAACCAGATCTCTGAGCACCTCATCTACCTGGATTTAAATCCCTCCAGGGATGGTGACTCCACCACCTCCCTGGAGAGCTCATTCCAGTGCCTAAGAACCCTTTCAGTAAATAAATTCTTCCTGAACCTCCCCTGGCACAACTTGAGGCCATTAAATACACCAGCCTTTTTCTCCTGCTCAGCTGAGTCATCCTGGCTCGTCACAGTGACCGGCTCCTTCGGCTGCCGCTGAAGTGCAGCGTTGTGCCTTAGCACACAGCACGCTAGTGGTGGTTGCTGCCTGAGCCCATCCCTTTGGGGCAGCACATCAGACAGCCTTTGTGCTTCACGTTCAACACCAGACAGCTCTCCTCTGTTGGAGAACGTCTCCTGCATCTCACAAAAAAGAGAGAGCAGGAGGAGTGATCTGGGCCACAAAACACAGCACAGAAAGTGCTGAAGAAAGCTGCGTGCAGATCCATCCCAACAGAAAGGGGACGTGCAGCTGGCGTGCTGGCCACATCTGTGTTCAAACAGAAGGTGATGTCCATGGACAGCACACAGCTGCACACCTAAGGCAGCTGAATGTTGGTAGCACTGCCTGCCAAGAGGGAACCTGAGGCTGCTGAGAACAGTGACAGGTCATGGGAGATGTTTCCTGTGGCCCCAAAGGCCAAAAAACCCTTTGTTGCACTCACGCAGCATGGACTGCACTTGGAAACGAGAAAAAACTTCAGTCGTCTCCACGGCTCTTTCTTCTTAGGACAGGAGAGGCTGGAAATGCTTTAGAGGATAATGCAATATTAGATTAGTGCTATAAATCACTGACCCTAAGCTGACTCCAGGACTTGAGTGGGACGATTCTGTAAATCCCTGATCCAGTGTCAGTGCCCAGTTCAGCCCCTCAGACATTTGGGAAGGGTTACACACGGATCCAGAGCCGCCCTTCTGAAAGCGTAGGGCCGACTCTGGCAGCTGTGTGGCTGGAGAGGAAAGGCTGGCATGCTGAAAAAGGAACACACCAAATGTGTCTGGGAGATCAGCTTTCTGAGAACACGGCACTGCTGTTCGGTAACTCTTGCTGTCACCGTTACTTGCAGCCCCGTCAGAAGAGTTGAGCGGCTTAGATGTGTTGTGGGACTCGGAGGTAAGGACACACCCAGGCTGCCTCTGTACATTTTGTGCCTTATGGTTTTACCCCTAAACACAGATATGACTCCACATTGCTTTTGGTATTTTCCACTTTGAGTTCCAAGAAGATTTTGCAAAGCTGTTCAAGACAGCGCTGCGCACGCTCCCCGCCGTTGGCCTGCCCACCCTTCTGGCCTACAGACCCGAATCCGTGCGAGAAAACATCCAGACTGAGGTGAGCCCGTGGTGGGTGGCTTGCTCTGTTTGCTTTAATTCCCATGATTCCCATGTAGGAAAAAAATAAATAATGCCCTTTGCCAAGCCAGGGCAGAGGTTCCTTTATTAAAGGGTTTTTCTTTTGTGAGGCTGTTGAAAGGATGCTTGCTGTGCACACCTAAACAAGAAGAGGCTGTGCAACTCCTCCCTCCCCTGCTGCATCCGATGTGAATTTCCAAGAGGTCACAGACACAGATGTTTTAACTGCTCTTACACACTTTGTACCACTGCATTTTCGGCAGAGCCCCTTTCCCCAGGATAAACCAAGGCTCTGTGTGCTGATACCATGTTCCTGTCCTCCCCACGTTCCCTCCCCACCTCCCCTTCAGCCAGAGGAGGACTCTGCCCCGAGGTGCGAGTACTGCGGCAGCCTGCTGGAGCCGTTCCCTCCCTTCGAAGACGTTTTCCCACCGCCACAGGAGGGTGAATCGGTAAGCTGGTGGGAAAGAGCAGCAGAGGGTTGCTGTGGAAAGGACCTCTCATGGCACCGCTCTTCTGCCTTGCAGAAGTTCTGCTGCGAGCGTAGCAGAGACCTGTACGAGTTCATCGTCAGTGAGAGGAAGAACCACGAAAGCGCCTGGCGCGTTCCCGTTGCGGTCGGCCCCCGTGAATCCCAGGGCACCAAAGCTGGCAGGCTGCTGGCAAAGGAGAGAAAGCACCAGAGGTACCATGAATGGCCACGGGGGAACGGGGATCGGGTCTGTGTGTGGAACAATGGGAACTGCAGCAAGGGGGAATGAAAGAAGGAAAACATTTGCTTTGGGCAACACAAGGTCACATTCTATCTGGATCCCCTTGGCTTTTCTCCTACCAGGCTGTATTAGAAGGTGGTGAGGTATGTGCTAAGTAAAGCATTAATTCTAGTGCTGACAGACATAATATCTAGGACAGGTAGAGCCAAAAATATAACTGCAGCTGTGGGAGGGGTAATACTTGGGTCTAGCTTTTACCTCGGGTGCTGAAGCAAAGCTTGAATTTTTATTTCTGTATTTTGCTGCATAAACTGTGACATGCATTTGGATTCCAATTTCCAGAGTCACGAGAATTCTGCAAGTGTGACTTCTGCTGGGCTGCTTAGCAGGAGGCCCAAAGCTTATACAAATATCTAAGCCCATGGCACAGGCTTAAAGAAAAAAGTAAATCGGCATATGTGGAAGTAAACCGTTAGTTTCCTTGAAGACCCTTGGCAATCTGATGGTGCAAGTCCCTCATGTTATGTACAGAGCAGAAAACAAAGCCATTGTCAGACACTGTCAGACGTATAGGAACCTAGATAAGAAGAACAGTGAAAATACTCTTCTAGATTAGCTGTTTTCTTGGTCTTGTGGGCAGCTCTCCTTCTCTTTTACATAAAACCTTGATACAAAATCCATTACATTTAGCTCTGCTCTCAGTAGGGCTGATGCCATTGCAATCACAGAGTCTGGTCACTGAAATCTCTGCATGGGAGCATTTCCTTTTTCCTGAGATATTTTGGTGATACTTCATTACCTCTAACTGTTATTTGCCATTATGCAAGTGGGGAGAAAAACGGGTTCAGAAACTTGTGTTCCTACAGCAAGGATGTCTAGTACTTCTAGCTTTCAAAACATATACATGTATGAAATGTATATCAGGAACGCTTTCATTCTCCAGGCAGCAGGAGAGAAAAATGGCCAGACAGTTAGCTTTCCTGGCAGCAGAGTCGGTGAGCAAAGCGGAATGTGAGTTTGCATTTCCTTATGTTTTTATTTGTCTATTTATTACAACAATGAATTCAATGTCATTGCTTGTCTCTAATGCTCTCTAATTGAACAGGTGGATTTACACAGCCACATGTTAGTTCATTGTCAAGTGTGAAATCCCATTTAATTAGATATTGCCATATTAAATAATCCCTCACATGAAAAAACAAAAGCAGGTACATTCCCATTGCACAGAGAGGATCTCCTTGCTGTGACTTTCAGTATTTATATCTGAATGTTTCAGCTGAGACACACAGAAACTGACTTTAGAGCACAGTAAGTGGGCAAAGCCAAGCCCTGGGAAGGTAGGAACTGCCAGAATTAGGGTGATCAACGTTTTGCCTAATGAGGTGAACACGCCACTAATTCCTAGCCCAGGCTGTGGATGACTGAGCAGCCCTTTGGATCTAGCTATAAAATCAAAGGCATTTTGACTAAGAACAGATGAACTAGGTTTACAACATGGGCGTATTTGCACAGAGGACGGCAGGGCACTGAGGCTTCTGCAGCACTAAGGATTTCAGATTGTCAGTCCTGCAGGGCCTGGAACTGTGAATGCTAGCCAAAAAAAGTCATTCTTGACTCACACAGATGTGTATAGATAGATAACTGAAAACACCACAGCTTTTTCCATGATCCTGTTCTCTGGAATAGCTGAACACTTTGGACTGTCCTGGTTAGATAGCAAATACCTCACAGCAGCCTCCCAGGATGGAGCATTTCAGACAGGAATTCCCACTCCCCGAGTCAGAGCCTCCCTGCAGAGGTGTCAGGCAGCCCCGACATCGGCGCTGCCAGCCCTGCCCAATGCACACAAAGCCCCCTTTGCTCTCTAGGCTCACAGCAAACTTGCAGCATTTCCTACCTGCTTTCTCGGGAGCCCCCATCACCGGAGGGCTGGACGCTGGTGCCTGTGGAGAGGGAAGCAAAGCCCAAGGAGGAGCCCGTCTCCTACAGCGTCACCTGCTGCGATTTCACCCCTGGGGGTGCCGAGGCAAGTGGCCACTGCTGGACGGCGATGGGCTGCGCCTCAGCCGTGCCCACGCTCCGGGGCAGCTGGAGCCGTGAAAGGGCAGTTGGTGCAGGGCTGCTCTCATCCATTTTATCATTTCTTTTCCAATCTCAGGTAGTGAAGAATGAGCTGTTGGAAAAATACTACAAACACGGAGGGAAATTCCTTACCATGCTCCCAGATGGAACAGCGCAGTTATTGTATCCTTTATGGGGCTCATTTGCCTGCGTTAGTCCAGGACTGTAACTGTAATTTTAAGTGTGTCCCAGTCTGCTTTATCACCAAGTGACCTGCTCCACCACTCACTCGCTGCCACAGTCTGGAAACAAGCAGGAGTGACACCACTCACCTCGCTCTTTGTCTGAAGTCTTTCAGATCAGCCAGTAGCTTCGATAAAGGACAGGCACTTTAATGCCCAGCTCAAGAAATGCACTGGCCCAGTGTTCAGACCCCTCCTGAGCACTTGTGGAAGGGCACTGCTGGCCAAGCAGGCTCTGAAAGCGCTCGGCCTCGTCCTTCCCCGGGGGACAAACCAGCACAACGTTTCCCACCAGCAGCGGGCTGACGTCTGTGCTGCGGGCAGGAGTACCTGGGAGGTGCATGGACAAACTAAAAGCACCGGGGTAACCACGAGTACTGTTTGAAGAAGTAAAAACGTGGCAGTTTCACCAAGGACCCCCACAGCTTCCAGGCTGCTGTTGCCATTATCTGAGCCACAACGTTTTAAGTCACCCACATTATTTTTCCATACTGTGGCTGACTTCTTTCTGAGCCAGGGGTGTACGAAAGCGTCCCTGAGCTCTGCCACCAAAGCAGACAGGCTTGAGACGACTGCTCTGCTCTGTCCCCCAGGCTGCCTCCGTCCCAGGGACGCTGCTGGTGGCGGTGGTGCCATAAACGCAGCACTCGCAGTAGCAGCTCTTCCTGGAGGGAAACCCCAGTGAGACATAAAACACCCGCTGTTTGGATGTGTTCAAGTCAGATTTCTGGGGCAAGGGCCTTCTTTCCCCCAGTTGTTTGGGTTTTTTCTCTGGGAGAATACCTGTCCCTGTTTTCTCTGCTGTCATCCAAGCTGAGGACTTTGATCACTTCACTTTGCTAGGCTTGCACTTTCAATCATAAGCCTTGTCCAAGAACATGTCTTTAAAAGAAACTTGCCAAGCGGTTCTGCCCGAGTTCTTGGGTAGAAAACAACAAAAATGTACTCTATATCTCTAACTGCTCTTTTGTCAGTGTATACAGAATACTTTGGTGTAGGAGAAAAGCATTGGCACTGTCCCAGGTAACACTGGCAGCACCCCACCGTTCCCCTTTACCAGAGCAATTCCCACACTCCAGAGTAGCGCTCTGAAATATTGAACATGTAACAGAGCAACCACAGCCAAGGGCTATGAACACCTTGACTGATACCAGCTATCCATCTGGAAACCTGGCAGTCATCGTTGTACGGGAGAAAAAGCAGCTGATTTGCATCGTGCGGGAAGACAGGCCGACCAAGGCCGAGATACAAGCGGTGTTTCAGTCCAACGGCAGAAGCACTTGCTATTATCCGAGCGGAGCTGTGTGGTGCGTTCCAGTTGCTCAGGGCAGTTTTGCTCTCCGCTGCACATTTTGCATTTCAAAGGTCATAACGGGCATTCTTAATAGCATTCAAAATTAAAGGGCACTGCACCCTGCTTTGGGTGCATTCCAGGGGAGCAAGGCTACCCCAGCTGTGTCTGGAGAGGTGGGGGTTAGACCTCAACCTAGCTGTGCTGAGTCCTGTCCCTCTGGGGAATGAGGGACATGGGCCATGGGAGCTGCAAGGCTCTGAGCTTGGATTTTCCTCTCCTTTAGGATAAACATGAATATTCATGGCGGGCAGTATTTGGACCAAACAGGCAGCAGGGTGAGAAGGTGGACATGGCCGAACAGGGTCATATCATCAGGACCCCACGTCCCGCTGAGCCCCATCTTCATCTCCCTGAACCGGCACGTGGGGGTCAGGATCCTGGGCCAGGACAAGATCACCGTGTCCTTCCTCGCCATGGGGCAGCAAGCAAAGTTCAGTGTGGGAACCAAAGTGCAGGTATTTCTCAAGTGCACAGGCAGCTCCATGCAAAGCTGCTCCCCACGGTGGGAGCAGGGCAGCCAGGGAAGCTCCCGGCCCTGGGAAAGCGCACTCATCCCATGGTGGGTGCTCCCCATGTTGCCCCATGGTCCTGCCCCCAGAACCAGCCAAGGGTGGAGGTGGGTGGAGGTGTACCCGTGCTCAGTCCCATGCAGGCTGGGCACTCGCCAGCCCGGCAGCCCTGGCTCTCTGCACAGGGCTGCAGGGTGGGACATGCTCCCAGGCAGGTCCCTGGTGTCCCTGGCTGTGTCCCGAGGGTCACTCTGGCTCTGCCATGGGAGGAGATCCACGATCCACAGGGACAGGGATCACAGCAGCTCCCTTCCTCCGTGGGCTCCTGCCATGCAGGCAGGTCTGTCTGCTGGGGAGAGGCCAAAGCCCCGAAGCCCCATCCCGCGCTGCTGTGGCTCTGCTACCGCTCACTCCGCTCCCCAGGTCAGCGACGTCGGCCGGCTGCCTCCCCCTGCCCGGCTGGATGAAGAGGAGCTCCTGCTGCTGGCCTTCAGGGTGAGGATTCTGCGCCTCTTCGACAGGCTACAGGGATGCTTGAACTTTCCTTCTAATGAGCAATGGGAGAAAATTAAGCCTCCAGCATACCTTATCACACAGGCTTTGAAGATCTTACAGCTTTGCACAACTTCCAACATAAGCGAGGAGCTGCGCAGCTCAGTCAGGGCGATAGTAAATGCTCCAGTCTGACCAGCACGTGTGTGGTGTGAAGGAAACGTGAGCCCCAGGTGCTCCCTGATGCTGCAGCACCTGCACATGCTCAGCAAGGTTTCACCTGCAGCCCTGCCCTGCTGTGGCACCCAGAAAAGGGCACCTGTGGCTGTTCTGCTCCTGGGGCCATCCCACCCTGACAGTGGGGAGGTGTTTGCTCAGCAGTCACCCACACAGGCACCGCTCTGCACAGCCAGCGCCTCTGCCGAGGACACGGCACCAGTGGGACGGTGGCACCCGCCTGGCACGAGCGCTGGGTGGCAGCTCAGCCGGCTGCAGGTACGAGACACAGAGGTTCCCATGCAGAGGGAGGGACGAGAGCCCACAGTTTGTCCAAAGGTCACGTGTGGCTGCTGGGGACACAAGGCTGTTAACAGGGACAGCAGAGAGCCTGGGTGAGCCGCAGCCTCCTGGCAGCAGCTCATAAAGGGCTGATGCAGCGGGAAGGCTCTGCCCCACCAGACGCCCTGCGTTTCCCTCCCGTCACGGTCCCAGCAGCTCTGGGAGCAGCACGGCTGGAGCTGGTGAGGCACAAGCCCTCATGGACTGGGTTCCTCAGGCCGGCTCCTGCCCCAGCTCTCAACAGTTGGCACGTTGGAGGCCAGGGGCTTCACCTGCCCCTTCACCCTGCACCGGAGCAGCTTGGCGAGGTGGCTCCGGACGTCTCTGCTGTACAGGGCGTAGATGAGGGGGTTGATGAGGGAGTTGGTCTGACCGAGCAGGAACAAGGCGTCCTTGAGCGGGGCGGGCAGGTTGCAGGAGCTGCAGGCAGCCTGCACGGTGCCCCCCACCAGGTAGGGACCCCAGGAGAGGCTGAAGGCGACGAGGACGATGAGCACGGTCCGCAGCGCCTTGAAGTGTCGCAGGCGGGCGGGGAGGGGCCCGGCCGGGGCACAGGCGCACCGGAGCCGTGTGTGCTGCACGTAGGCGATGCTGCCCACCGAGACGTGCAGGCACACCAGCACCAGCAGCGACGGAGCAAAGACGCCGAAGCAGATCGCGTACAGGTACTCGCTCTTGGCCACGTGCAGGAGCCCGCAGTAACCCGTGTAGTTACCTCGCTGGAGGGAGGGCAAGATGAGAGGCAAGTGCCCGAAAAGGAAGGAGAGCATCCAGAGGACAACAAGGGAGAGGACCAGGGGCGTTTTCTTCAGGAGGGTGGGGTAGGAGAGCGGCAGCTTCACCGCCAGGTACCTGTCCAGGGAGATGAGGAGCAGGGTCAGGATGGAGGCGATGCAGGGCGTCATGCTCATGGCGATGCGCAGGAGGCAGAAGGACTTGCTGCGGTTAAAATCCCTGTCGAGGATGTTGTCCAGCGCCTCAGTGATGCACATCACACCCACCAGCAGGTCGGCGGTGGCCAGGTTGAGGATGTAGACGTAGCTGGTGCCTGGCTGCTTCCTCATCAGCTGGCAGACGGCCACGATCACCAGCAGGTTGGCCGGGGGGATGAGGCAGCTGAGGAGGGAGTGCAGCACCGCATACGGGACATTGACCATCTTCCCTGGCAAGGAGGGTGGAAAGAGACACCCAGGAAAACTTGGCTCAAGTGCAGGAAAACCCCACCACGAGGAGACATGTGGCTGAGCTGGTGGGATAGGACAGAAGAGCCTCAGAGCCTCCAGCTGCAGCCCGAGGCCAGGAGCACCAACTCAGTCCTTTGGGGGCACTTTGTCCATCCCAGACTTCCAGAACCTTCCCAGTCGCTGCATGTCAGCCGTGGAAATGTCACCAGTGGTTTTTCTAGGACTGGGGCACCCTCCTGCCCGTCTGATTTTGCTCCTCACGTGCAGGGATGCTCTGAGGTGCAGAAGAGCCAGAGTCCTCACCTGTGCTCAGCACGAGCTGCTGCAGAGCGAACACACCCAGGGCAGGAGCTCACTGCCCGGGCGCTGGCTGGGTCGTCCGGCTCCGGTGACGCAGAGCGATAAGGAGCAGCTTCGCCAAACAACCCGAGATGAGCAGGCAGCGGGGATGGGGATGGGGGCGGTCCCCGCTCCTCCCAGCACGCCAGCACCGTCCCCTCCCAGCGCAGCGCCCGTGGCCCGGTGGCCAATGCGCCGGCTTCCTTGCAGTGTTGCCTCTTGGCAGCAGGGAGGTGCAGGGTCACAGAACTCCCGCCGTGCCGGGACACCGCGCTGGGCACTGCGGGGCTGACAGCCCCGGCTGCCGCGTCCAGCATCCAGCGTGGGGACATCGTGCAGCCTCCAGGCCCCACCCAGGGATGGGAGCACTTGGGAAAGGGGGATGCCTGGAAGGTCCCTCCCTGTCCCAGCCTTTATCGGGACAGCAAACGTGTGAAGCGAGCTTCTCCTCTTTACAGCTGCAACCGCAACACCAGTAGGAAATTGCACAGTAAACAAATTAAAAAAAATTAAATCCAATTGATGTCAAATTAGGCTCTGGATAAACATACTCTATTCATTAAGTTCACATTTATTACAGATTTGGAATGTAAATCTACGCATCCAAGACACGTATCACTTGCAAGTTGTTGTTAACGAGCAGCACGACGGCTCTGCTAATGGCACTGCAAACACCATTTGGAAGGGGCCGGTGCGTGCCGGGGTAGCCGGGCAGCCGGGTACGGCGCCTGCCAGCCTCGAGAAACAGCCCCCCCGGGCAGGGCCTTTGGGAAAGGGCAGAAACTGGATGTTCAACAGAATAACCGGGGTTCAGATCCACGCCAACGCCTGCAGCACAGTCCACTGGGCAACACGGCACCCTAGCACCACCCTGATCGGCGGGACACCGGCACGCGCCCGCCGCCCGGCGCCTCTCCGTGCCCAGCGATGCCCGAGCTTTCCCCAAGGACAGAGCGAGGGACCGTCCCCCTGCACCGCAGGGACGAACCAGAGCAGCGTGGCTTGGGTGAAAATCTTTGATTAAATATCTTCTAGATTCCAAATCTTTGATTTAGAAGGATGAAGATCACCCCCGGGAGTTTGATTTTGCTCTGTTGTGCCACTGTAGCGCAGTTTTTAGCAGGGTTACAGCTCACTGACGGGAGGAGACACAAGCGCAGACCTCGGCTGCAAACGGCCGTTAACAGCCCTGTTCTCTGCACTCACAAAGCAGAACTCGAGGCCCATTTTTTCACCCTTCCCTGGCCTGCATCCAGCTCAGCAGCTCCACCAGACCCGCATCTCCACCCTGGTGCTTAACAAGCCGAGATCAACACGCCTGAATTCGCCCCTCAGATTTATGATGTAATATCCATTTTGCACATGGGTGAAATCAACCAAATCAATCAAACCGGCCTTTTTCAGGTAAATGGGTCTTTACACTTTCATTTTAAAGTGACCAAGTAGCATCAGGCAGGAGGGGAGAGCAAAAAGCTGCAATTTTAACACCAGAACAAAACGTGGGTATCTGGGCTTCCCGCTGCCCCTCGGCAGTGCTGGTTGTCAGACCCTTCTCCAGGAAAGAAAGACACGTTTAGTCAGGTGATTCGAGGAGGAGAAACCCTTCCAGGGTTGCTGAGCACACCGAGAGCACCGAGGGCCCAAACGCCTCGTGCTGAGTGTTCCTGGAGCTGAGGCTGAACAGGAAGCAGCACACGCTCACCCCGGGGTCTGTCCCCTTGGGTGCTGCTTCCAGGCTCAGGCTCCTGTCAGCCAAAAACGCCCATCAGCCAAAACTGCCCCTCAGCCAGAACCACCCAGCTGGGCTTCAGCCTGCCTGCAGGAAACCCCGAATTCAGATGGGAACAAGTTGTCCTGGTTAAAGTGTCACAAATCCCAAGTCATCAGTTGGTGTCTGGCAACCGGTTTACAGGACGGCTGGCAGGTATCGCTGCCTTTAATGCCCATCAAGGCTCTTTATTTCCATTTTATTGTCCCATTTTTCCATCTGGAAGTGCTCTATGAATGGCAACTGCAGGGCTTGTCCAACCCATAAAAACAAGTCTGCTCTGTGCACCCCACAACCCAGAGCAATTACAGACACAACCAAAACACCACTCAGCCTGTGCCCCGCCATGGAAAAAGCTTCTGGTGCACTTGAGAGAGCGAAGCAAAGGTTCTCACACACCAAACTCGAACGCATCGATAACCCACCTGGCTCAGAGGGAAGAGGAGGGACACTGGGGGCAGCGAGCGGATCATGAGCAAATATCCCTGGGGTGACTCTGTGAACAGCTCACGGGAAATCTCAGCCAAGCAGCACATCTGTGCATTTGTTTTCTAATGTGTCTGAAGCTCAGAATTAATGAGAAACTGAAACCCTCTCCACACCAGAAAGTTTTGATCTATTTCAGAAGAGAAGGCATGAATTGCCCGAAGAGACAATTCCACCACAGAGCCAAAGCAGCCATGAGGCCGCTGTGCTGAGCGGCTGTGGTGAGCAGCACCTTTACAACTGGCACCCACCTCTCCCCCAGCCAGGAGGACAGAGCTGCAGTGGCCTGAACCGTTTCTCACACCAGTCCCTAAAGCCCTGGGGAGGGCCAGACAATTCGGACAGATGGGGACAGCTTCCATTCTTCCCCATGGCTCTGCCCATTCCCTTCTCATCTGATGTACTGTCCCCACGGAGAGAGCCTCCCTCCTCACCTCCCCATCCAGGCACCTGGCTCCAGGAAGCACCTGAGCTGGTTTTACAAGGACTGTGAAACCCCGAAGCTCAGAGCAGGGACAGAAACCAGGAGGGGAGGCAGGCGCTGCCAGACTGAGCCTCCCCGCACAGGCGCCGGAGCAGCCGCGGCCCGGCCGTGCAGCCGGGAGCACACCACAGTCAGGAGGCACAGCGGGGATAGAACTGCAGCTCACAGCCACCGGGAAGCCAAGGCAAGGAAAACCCCCGGCCCCTGCAAGAGAACCAGAACCGCCTCCGAGACCGGGCTTTAGCCCAGGGAGCTTCCCCGAGACAACCGCACCTGAAACTCCTCGCAGCTGGATCCCGGCAGGAGGAGGAGACCGAACAGGGAGGATGTCAGGGGCTCAGACACGACAAACACAGATCAATGACTTTGGAAAGGAGGCTTTTTATGCGCTTTGTCAATTGCAATTCTAAGAATATCCATCAGGGACTCAACAAGGTTCTTCACACAGGAATGAGAACTCTTTATTTAAATTAACTTTCTTGGTTTCTATTCAGGACAGTAGACAGGCCTGGCTGTTAACCTCTTCAGAATGCTCAAGGAAAAATCTCTTCAGCTGGCCAAGACAATTTGAAGAGCTGCTGACTCTCATTTTTACTGAAGTCACAAAATGATGTAACTACTCTGCATATAATTTTGTTTATATAATTTAGTATATAATGCGCGGTTCAACTCTGCCATATATTTGGAAAAATATACAAACCTGCTTTCACCACGTCAGAGATACTTGATAGACAGCTGTCAATTACTCAACAGTTTAGGACAGTATCAGACACTCCTATAACTTCATTTTAAACTACAAAAAGAACATAAATTCATATAAAATACAACAGATTAAACAAACTTTTTTTTTTTTTTTCCCAAGGAAAAAGTAGGTATCAACTCAATCTGCCATAGTGTGAAACATGAATATAAAATAAGTTACAATTAGTAATGCCTGCATTGTTGAGCTATGAACTGGTCGAATGAAATCTTAAAAAAACTATACAGTATTATTGCACTCATGGCTGTGCAGTGCGGGACACCCAGCACCGAGCGCGCTCTTCCATTAAGTTTTTTCTCAGGAGGCACAACGTGGCTGCGAGAGAAGCATCCAGTCTGCACTAACAGCGGGCTGTCTTCAGTGCAGGCCTTCATGGGTCTGCGCCGCGCGGCCTTGGGAACCACCACTTAATGCCTGAGCGGGAGAGGAGAGAGGAGAGACGGCATCACCGCGGGGAACGGCCCCGCGCCCGCCGGGCCAACCCCCCTGCGCTGCCCAGCCGAGCCCCCCAGCACTGCCCGGCCGAGCCCCCCCAGCACTGCCCGGCCGAGCCCCCCCAGCACTGCCCGGCCGAGCCCCCCCAGCACTGCCCGGCCGAGCCTGGGCGCTGCGGTGGGCCGGGGGAACAGCCGCCCACCGAGCCTCCCCCTGCGCAGCCTGCACGGCCGCTGCACTCGCGCACAGACAGCGCTGTTCTGATTATTTCATTCGGGGCGTTTGCCCCCCAAGAGCCCAGAGTGACGTTCTATCAGCGTGAACTTCAGGAAGGAGACAGGACCACACCGAGTCCCACCATCACTCTCCCTACCTGCAGTGCCATTTTTCACGTGGATGGAAACACAGCTGAGTGGGGGGTTTTATTCTTGTTTTCTAAACTGATCCCATTAAAATAAATCACAGAATCACAGAATGTCAGGGGTTGGAAGGGACCTCGAAAGCTCATCCAGTCCAATCCCCCTGCCAGAGCAGGAACACCTGGATGAGATCACACAGGAAGGTGTCCAGGCAGGTCTTGAATGTCTCCAGAGAAGGAGACTCCACACCCTCCCTGGGCAGCCTGGCCCAGGGCTCTGGCACCCTCACAGGAAAGTTTTTTCTCAAGTTTAAGTGGAACCTCCTGTGTTCCAGCTCACACCCATTGCCCCTTGTCCTACCACTGGACACCACTGAGAAGAGCCTGGCTCCATCCTCCTCACACTCACCCTTCAGATATTGATCAACATTAATGAGGTCCCCCCTCAGCCTCCTCTTCTCCAAGCTAAAGAGGCCCAGCTCCCTCAGCCTTTCCTCATCAGGGAGATGCTCCACTCCCTTCATCACCTTGGTGGCTCTGTGCTGGACTCTCTCCAGCAGTTCCCTGTCCAAATTCTGCTTAAGAACAGTCTCATCATGCTTTGCAAGCTTAGCAGTGACATCAGTCCCCTCTGCAGCAGAGAACACTGCCCGAGCCCCTCCAAAGCCACACCCGCAGGATGCTGGCCTCCAGCCAGCCCCTCTGAAACGGACAGCAAACACCAAACTCTTTAATGCTAAATAATACTTGAAAAATCTGAATCAACTTATTTCACACTTAAGATGACTGTGGCTAATTTACTAGGACAAACCAGACATGACTGAACAAAGAGGACATGCCTGCAGGAACCAAAGGCAAATGTTTCTCACATTCTCTGCATGAGGGCTCTGAGGCAGCAATGCTCTCCCCGCTTCAGGAAGCTGCAGGAGGGTTAGGGGAGGCAGAGATCGATAGGGCAAAACTGGTGTCTCATAAAATACATAAACATAGATGCAAACCCTCTGCCCCTAACAGCCAAGGAGTGTTTGCAAAAGGTTGAAGCAGTGCAGCACACAGCTGGGAGGAAGAAAATGTCCTACTTTTTAGGGTCATGCAATTCAATGAGGTTGCACCTCACAGAGAAACCCTTTGCACACAGACTGCTTTAAGGCACATAAGGCAGCGTGGTTTCCAACACCTGCACAATGCAGTTCACCAACCTAAGGCCTTCTGCAGGCAGTAACACACCTTGTTCTGCCCCCAGGAATGCCAGCTTCCAGTTCTGGAACAGGCAGAACAAACCCCAACCAAAACCTCTCACCAAACAGCCCCTGTCAAATCTCACACCTCAGTTTACTTGAAGTGATGAGAGCTGGTTCTCCAGAGGAACCCATCAGTGAGCAGAGCACGGCTGCAGAGCTCACCCTGCACGACGCGGCCCTCGCACCCCAGCCCGCAGCAGGAAGGAGACTTACAAGAAGCTTCAGTGCTGCCAGATGGGGCTATGATCGGTGATGAGGCATCGACTCCATGTGCACATTGAGCTTCATCTCGTTATCCAGAATTTGTACAAGCTGCTGCATGGAAGGAAGGTGGCCAGACTCCAGCTTGGACCACACTGGAACATCTACCACAAAACACACGGAGGGGAGAAAAGCAGAGTTACACTGACACAGCCAGAAAACAGAGGGCTGGTTTAAACACAGCACTGCTGCTGCTGACAAACACTCCCCCAAACACCCCTTCACTGCAATAGCCCCTCATGAACTCACACTGGAAAGTACAACTGCTGTCACCTACGTAACACAAAAGCCAGGCTGACCACGCTGTCCCCAAACGCACACCAGGAACTCGCAGAAGCCCAGACGTGACTGTTCACCCCAGCAAGGCCCTGCTGCCAACTCCAATCCAAGATTCAGGACTAGAACTGCACAGAGCCCAAGGACTCATGCGACAGTCAGTCTGTGAGAGGTTCTGCAGTGTATGACTTGACTTGGAGACCCCACTGAAATGCATCCTGCACCATCACAGATTGAGATGATGAAGCTCAGAGCTAGACTGCACACTTGTGCCTAGAGCCTGAAAAGTTCTGTACTCTCTCAAGCCTGCATCATCTCTGAAACTACAAAAGTATTTGAAGGGAGAAGGTCCACAGACTCTTAACCTGAAAAATCAGTATTGCTGTCCACTGGTACTGAGAACCTGGGAACAGCCATGGATTCAGCAGGGTTCCAGGGCTAAACCACATTACAAAGCAGGACAGGGAAAGCACCTAATTAACCGGAGGGTACACTTCCCTAGTTAACAATTTCCTACTTAATGCACATCACATGCAAAGAAAAAGCATAACACAGTCACTTCAAGTCAGCAAGCATTCCTATAACTAAGTGTTTGCATAGCTGTTTTAAAATGCATGTAACTGACACCTGTATGAACTGCTTTGTAAGACTGCCACGATTTTAATCACCTACTGTGACCTGTAACATCTGCAGTTTCACAACAGACACCAGTTACCACACACAATCACGTTTCACAACCCCACCCTGGCCCTCCCAGCACAGCAGCTCCCAGCCTGTCTGCACCCGCGCGGCACCGCGCGGCCCCCGCGGACACAAAGCTCTCACTCACCGTTCAGGGTGATTTCAAACGCCCCCGTGGACATACACTGGTTCTCAATCATGTTGCTCAGGAAGAAGACCATCATACAAGCATAAACCTAGGAGAGAACAGAGAGAAACACGGGCACTTTGTGAGCCACAGCTGATTTTATTCGCTCTTAACAAGCACTGGAAGGCTACAGCTGCCTTTGAATGCCTCTCTGCAGGGTACCAAGTAACCTTCCAAGCACACAGACACCTTCCTTCCCCAGACAGGGATCAAAACTCTTCTGAAACCACCCAAGTCACAATCCTGACTCAAACCAAGTTACATCTTCTTGCCCCTTTCCCCCACAGTCTGCACGTCTCACAGCCAGCCTGCAGGAGTCCGTGGCTTCAACGGCACTTGCAGGATGACAAGAGAACTGTTCCTACCCGCTGCCTGTCACTGTCAGAGCCACACTCCACACCAAGGACCCACAGGCCTGGACACAAACAGCAGAGCAAGTCAAACTGCATTTGTTCACAAGAACTGTCACCCTTCAGGACAATCATCTGGGATTTGCTGTGTGTATTGGTGGCTCAGGGTGAAGCGATCCAACCTTCAGCATCACAGCATCTCCCTCCATCGCCAGCACCTCTGTAATTCCCTGCTCAGGCACAAGGGCACATCCCCAGGGGTTACTGCAGCACCAAGGAACTCAGCGTGGGAGATGGCTGTTTGCAACACCACAGACTGTCTGGGTGTTGCTGGGACACAGCTCACGTTCTCTCGGCAGCTGGAGTAGCTGTGGTCTGTCTCAGTGGGGATTTGCTATGAGAAGAGTGTTGATAAGGTGCTGATGTTTTCAGTTGCTGCTGGAGCCCAAGGCCATCGTGCTTGGCTGGGTCACAGCTGCATTAGGACTGGGAGGGGGAAGTGCAGTAATTAGCAAACCCCAGGCTGGCATTGGGCTCTGCCAATGAGATATTCCATCTCCTGTCCCGTCACGTTCACTGCATTAACCAGGGCTGACCAGAAAACGGGGGGTTCCCTCGGGACTGCTCGGGCTCACTCCTCTGGGGTTGCTGTTTGGGGACTGCCTCTGCTCCGGGAGCGCTGGCTGGCACAGGCTGGGCATCGGTCGGTGGGTGGTGAGCAACTGCACTGCGCACCACTCCATTGTATATTCTGTTATTAATGTTGTTATTATTACCATTTTATTTCAATTAGTAAATTGTTTTTATCTCAACTCACAAGCTTTATTACTTTTACCCTTCCATTTCCCTCCCCTGTTCCCTGTGGTGGGGAGAGTGAGAGCAACTGTGCTTGGCTGCAGCCAAAGGAGTGAAACCAGCCCAGAGACGCGCAGCAGCCGGCCCAGCCCCGACGTGTGCGTGTCCCATTTAATTAAACAGGACGTAGGACAGCTCCTGCACACCCAAACTGACTGGTGACAGAACCCTGCTGCACCAGGGAGCTCAGTTCGAGGAGCTGTGCACCAATAAAATACACAAAGGTTAATAAACTTATAAATGGCTTTTGTTTAGCAGAATAAGTCTGGGATATATCACAGTGCAGAAACATGATCTGTCAGCATCATCCGTAGTGACTCACAGGGATGCACATCCCACAGGCCTGCTCTGTCACGCTCCACTACGTTCTGCACAGACACCCACAAAATTCCAGCTTGATTTTTCCAACCACCATCTCACCTAATCTAGTAAATCTGCTGAAAGCAGCAACTGCAAAACAGTTATGAGACAACAGATAAGTGAGGCTGTAATTTTAACACCAACTATACAAGCTTGAAACTCTACTCCTGAGCCCTAAAAACAAAACAAACAAAAAATCTTGTATCATCTTTGTCAGCAGCATTAACCTCAGCTGTCCCTCTGCAGCATCATCAACTTGGAGAGAGAGATCAAACCCAGGCCTGCCAGAAACACGCAGCGCTACGGTTAAGAACGATCGCGCCGCTGTAAAATCCTCGAGTACAGGTAGTTACAGAAGTGACCCAAAGGTTCTGTGAAGGCTGCAGCGTGTGGAAGTTAAACCAGCAAGAACTGTGAACCACCCCCAGAGCTCTTCTGCTTTTTCAAAATGAAATAATAAAGTTTGCTGTTTACCTTATTTTCTTGGCCCCACTGCCAGATGCTCGGAGCTTGCATGCCGAAGAAAGCAAAGGGATCCTTGCCAACAATTATTAAGCCTATTAACACTAGTTTGAAGACAGACAGGAAGGATGCTATGTGCCTGCCAAAAGACAACAAAAACAGGGACTTAGAAGGTTCACAGTTACTGCTTCACCACTGTGCAATTCACCTCATCAGAAGGATTCTGAGTGCACTATCAAGTGTTTCAGAGGAAACACAAAACTTTTCAAGTAAGTTTATCCTGCTATGAAAACGAAACAAAACTGAGCACACATTGCCCAAACCAGGCACCCTCAGCACACCATCCCTGCACACCACACACACAGATCCATGGCTTGCCCAAGCACACCTCAAATAGAAATCTGCTTCCAACTTACCCGTGTCTAAACTGGACAACACACCCAGCTCCTTAAGGAAGGTGTTTCACAATTCAGACACATCTAACTGACATGCACTGCTGCTTCATGACACATTTTCCCAGCAGATGCACAAAACCCTGCACTTTTCTGTAAGAATTAACCCTATAGCCAGAGAGCAAATTAACACCCAGGTATTCAACCTGGCAGCATTCTTACCACTGTAATTATTACAGTAATTAGGCCAAGAAGTGGTCCAGGAGCCACCACAGTAACTGTGGCACCACGCTCTAACACGTACACAACGGTCCAAGTAACAGGAAGAACACTTCTTGTTTTGGCTTTTTCCACACGTTTTTGGGCTTCTCCCCCCAGACTGCAGTTAAGGGCGTCCCGGCAGTCTCTCTGGTGAGGTCAGCTCTCCCCTGACCTGGATGTTAGAAACAAACTCTTCCCTCCTCTGCAGCCTCAACCTGTTACAGGAACTTGTCACGAAGTGCAGAAACCCGAGCAACAAATGTGAATTTATGTCCAGTGACAGCACGAAGCAAAGCTGGGAAAACTGACTGTGAAATCAGTGAATTATGTCATTTACTTCAGACTGGAACACAACGGGGCTCACTACAGAGACACCCAGAGAGTGGTGTTTGCATGGAAAAATCAGGTGGCCACCCGGAGAGGAGACAACCCAGCTTGTATGCAGTCCCCATGGGGAAGAAGGGAGTGTAAATGCACACACACACACACCCCACACCGGCCCCACACACAGGAGAAGTGACAGCCAGCACCGCCCGCTCACCTGTAGATGGGCTGAGGAAGGTAGTTCTCCCCTTCGATCCGGATGTCTGGGTACCGCTGGCTGATCACCCGCATGTACTCCTCAAACACCCGCCTGTAGCCTCAGGAGACGCTGCACACACACAGAGGGACGGTCACCAACACCTCCCCAACGCCGGGCGTTGCCGGTCACCAACACCTCACCAACACCGGGCGCTGCCGGTCACCAACACCGGGCGCTGCCGCAGCGCCACCGCCAGGCGCAGCACCAGTCCCCGCCCCGCGCCGGGCGTCACCCGTCCCGCTCGAAATACAACCGAAACTCCCCACGCCGGAGCAAAACTGATCTGCAGGCAAGTCACACACCACAAACCCCACAACCTGGGTTTACTCAGGTGTGTGCTCACACCCCAGCACAGACAGTGCCTGGGTACAGGAAGGAAGGAGCAAGGAAGCGCTTGTTTCCCCCGGTAAAAAGCTATTAAGTCAGAAAGTCAAAGTATCACCTTGCTCTGTGTACAAAAAAAATGTGGATTTAATCCCTCTCTAGTTAAATTTAACTGGGACTGCTCACAGGCAGGTAACATCGCTCCCAGTTATTTCTGTATATGGATGAGCAGATTGACGACAGAAAAGTTAAATATTACAGAGCTGTACTTGGGCTCACATTTCTAACAGCTGCCTCTATACTAATTGAAATAAAAATTACCCAGTCCCAGTTTACTGCAAAAGAAATCAAAGGACTTTCTACTGAGCAGGCCTTTTGTGCTGCTTCACAGGACAGAACCTGGACCAGACTTTGCTCTGGGAACCACAGCAAAGTGAATATTCTCATGGATTTTCTCGTTCCAGGCGAATATGCTCATGGATAGTCTCGTCCCTCTCCATCCCAGTGAGTTCTGGCGGTGGCTGCAGCTCTGCCCCCCCGCACAGCACCACGAAACCACGGGGACAGGCACCGAAAGCTGCTTTTTTCCCCACAAAGGAGCTCCCTGAGCTGGAGCTGCCTCACGCGTCCCTGCTCCCGCCCGGGTCTGCTCCCAGGAGCTGCCCTCATCGATAACGTTCCGCGAATGACACGGAGGTGTCTGAGCTCCCTGACCGCGAACAGAACACTCGTTAAAGACCCACCCCAACCCAAGCCGCGTCCATCGCGGCCCCTGCGGAAACAGCAGCTTCCCCGGCCGCGGCCCCGAGCAGCCAAACGCCGCATGTCGCGTTACCGAGTCCGCCCAGCGCGGTTCTACCGCGGCCGCCATTTTCCGCAGCGCTCAGCGCCCGACGGCCGGGCCGGGCCCAGCCCAGAGCGCAGGGAGCCCGCGGCCGCCCCTGCCGGTCTCCGCCAGGCCGGGTCGGTACCCGCGAGGCCGCGCTCCCGCCTCCCCCGCCGCCGCCACCAGCCTCGCCCGCGGAGCCGGCCCGGCCCCGGCCCCTCCGCCGGCCTCAGCCGCCCGCAGCCCCCGCGGAGCAGAGGAGCGAGCGGAGCCGGCCCGGCCCGTGGCGTCCCGCGGCCGCAGCGCCGAAGGGAGGCCGGGGCGGGCCCGGCCGGCGCCGCCATCTTGCCGCCTGCCCTCACCAGATCTGGAACTTGAGCAGCGGCCCGGTGGCGTAGGCCATGCGCAGCTTCTTGGCCGGCAGGCCGCCCTGCTCCGCCGCGCCGCCGCCCGGGCCCGCCGCCAGCGCCGCCAGCACCAGCCCCAGCACCGCCACCGCCGCCCGCATCGCGCCGCCGCCGCCGCCGCAGCAGCAAGGTCACGCGAGCGCCGCTCCGCTCCGCGCACGCGCCGCCGGGCACGTGATGCCCGACAGGCCCCGCCCCCAGCGGCCTGTGGCGGGGGCGGTGCATCCGGGTATCGGCCGGAGCGCGGTGGGTCCTAGTGCGCGCCTGCGGCCACGTGAGGGGCGGCAGCACCGGGGAGCGCGGGGCGGGGCGGCCCCCGGGCCCCGTGCATCGGGCAGCGCCCGTTCCCCCCGGCACCGGCTGATGCCGCAAGAGACATCAGCGCGGAGCCCGGCCCAGCCCCGGGAAGGGCCGAACACCCTGCAGCGGTTTGGGACCCACCACCTGCCCCCGCGTGTGCCGCGCTCCCGGTGTGTAACGGTGACAGGAGAAGGGACCGGAAAAGCGAGCCCGGGGGGCAAGGGCGGGAAAAGTCGCAGCCTAAGAACCTGCCGGGGGCACCGGTAACCGAGCTCCAGCATCCGCGGCTGTCAGTCACTGCTGATCGCGGTGGCACTGGTTTGCTACATTAAAAACCGCCCTTGAAACAGAAGAACTGTTTGTTATTAAATGCTCTTTATTGTCCTCTGCATCCCGTTATTGCATAAAGATCTCATTTTTAAATATAACAAAAGCCATCCAGTGGGGAAGCCGCACCCCCTGCCCTCCTCACACCCGAACACGGAAAGACAAACCAGCAGCTGCTGCGGGTTTTGGGGCAACACGCACGTTCCCGGTTCAAACAGCAGCAGAACGCGCTGATGTGACACTTGTTTACATGTGCACAAATCTTTAGGAAAGCCTCTTAAAAGGCAAGTGTGCAGCCAATCTGTGGACCCTGGCATCCTCAGTCATCTGCCAAAACATTTTCTTGGGTTCAAGTTAATATAAACTAGATTTTGCATAAACTTTGTGCTAACGCCACGCTCAACTTCCATGAAGTTTTAAAGACCCAGTTCTAGGTCTTCCAGTTCCTGAAGGAGAGCAGTTTCTTTCTGAATCTTCTCCAACTAGAAGAAAAAAAAAAGCAGAGGATGTCACAGACATAGCTATTAGAAAATGAAACTTGAATAAACTGTACACATCTTAACAGTACCTGATTTTTCTCCAGCTGTTTGCCAGCAGCTGCTTGTTCCTTCAGCTGCTCAATTGCCTTTAGTTTCTGTGCAAAAACAAACAAAAAGAATACACTAGCACAAAAATATTGGTGAATCGAGCATAGGAAAAAACATCTCAGAAGTTCCTGCACTTGCAACTGCCTGATTCCCCAGGAGGCAGGTCTCCATACAGGAGACACATTTCATTTAAGCATCTCCAGATGCTCAACCCAGATTTTCCCACCAATAAAAGCAGAAGCACTTCTTAAAACACCACTGAAGGGCTAGATGCAGATTCAGAAATTGCTCCTCCACTGTCACTATCCCTCTTGGCCACACACTTTCCCCAGCCTGCAACACGGAGAAGCAAAGGAGGCTGGTTTGCAAACTCAGGAAGTTCCCATCAATGTCAGTGCCCTCCTGAGCTCAAGGCACCTTACAGTCAGACGAGATCTTACAGACCATCTCTTACAGAAATCTGCTGTTTGTTAAGGAGAAAAATAAAATCCCCTCACCTTTTTTAAATTCCTTATCTTCTTGTCAACTTCAGGATCTCCTGAGGCGACAGCAGGCGCAGCACTGCGGGGTGCACTCTGTGGCGCTGAGGACTGCGTAGAGTCCTGGTTTGCCTCAGCTTTGGCCTCCTGCAGACAAATAAACACAATATCTACAAAATACCTGTGATTACAAAGGGACTGAAAAATGTCTTTAATCATTTTAAGGGAGCCATTTAATATTTCTTCTTTCACTAATTTGCAAGTGTACTCCAAAATTTGTGACTTGTTTTAATGTCCTGCATTACCTAGATACATGCTTTCTAGGAAAAACAGGATTATCTAACAACTCACATGCTGTTTCTTATTTAATTTCTACTTCCACAAGACGCCAACCATACCCAGCACAGGGAAACATCAGCAAGGGTGACATGCCAAACACGTACACAAAGTAGACTGGTGGGTCATTGTCTCTGAAGTAAAGGAAAGGGCTCAAAACCAGTGTAAGAAATTAAAAAAAAATATATTTAAATAAATTCTTGCTTCAGAAGTTTGTAGGAATTGGAAGGCTAATACCAAAAGCTGAATTTTATCTACCTAGCCAAAGAAGTGCAAGCACAGAGGTGACCCAGAACAGGCTCTTTGGTCTGCCCTAGTACCATGCCTCAGCCCTGACCTGCTGGGGGACACACTGGTGTGTCCGTTCTTACCTCTCACCAAACACTGGAAAATACAGTTTAAATTGTCTGAAGGTGAAGTCAGGACGACACAGCCTTATCACTGGTTCCAGCTCACATTCACAGCAACTAACCAAAGCTGTTACTGTTGAGTTGTCCTTTTGTACCTGCTTCAGTCCCATTAAAAGCCCACCACCCTCCCAGCTCAGCCAGTGCACGATGTGTGGAGGGTTCTCGGCGCAGTAACGGCCACCGCTCTGGGGCTGATCAGGACCGTGGTGAAAACTCGTTAACACTGTCCTGGAAAGAACCACTGTTGTACCTGTTTAGCAGCTTTCTTTGCTTCGTGCTTCCTTTGATTTTTGAGAGCTGTTTTAGAGAGCGGCTTGTCACTGCTTCCCGACTGCGGTTTCATGTTCTGAGGGGGCTCGTCCTCGTGCTGCAGGGTGTGCAAAAGGAACAGTCACAAAATCCATGTGCCATGTTGGCAAGCGAGTCAGTACAATAAAACCTAACAGTGAACCCCTAGACCTGCTTAAGACAACACCATATGCAAAGATGAACCATAAAGGAAGAAGAAAAAACAAAGAAAGAAAGAGAAAAAAAAAAGTGCCCTTTCTCCTTTGAGTAGCAGAAGACGGCGTGAAAAAGGTTTCATACTGATTCATTCTCAAGTTTGGATGGGACTATCCTGTATTTCCTAGAGATTTCATGGATTTCTGATAAAATAACAATATCAGCATGTTTTCTATCTCAGAGGGGAAATAAAATCAAAGAGGAATAAACCAGCACAAAATGACTAAACAACTGAAGCTTGGCATTTTGCTTTTGTCGACAACTTTTTACCTCAAAACTCCTAGTGACAAGAAAGGAAAAATAATGGGTTGCTGTGAGGGAAGATGGGGTGGGTGGAGAGTGGTTTAGTCTTTTGGGTTTTTTTAAGGTAACCCTTAATTGAGGAGCTGGATTGTTTAAATGCATATGACAAGACTGCTTGCCCATATAAGTAAAGAGAATTATTTTATTTAAAGCATCTTTTCTCCACTACCTCTGCTTGTGGATCATTTGTGAAATCAGACATTGGCATGATTAATAGATTCCTGACAAGCTGAGCAGCAGCCTGTCCTTCAACAGCACAAGGCTCAAAATCAAAGCTCTTTGAGACTTAAACATCAAGGGTGCAATTGTGAAATGTAATTAGCTGCCACTCAGCCTACTTTGAAAACTTGCAGAAAATAAACTGATTAGACAAGTAGGTCGCTATACTGAACCTGTTTAAACTGCAGCTGACTTGCTGACAATCAAGTCTTTTTCTAGCAAGGAAGCTTACCTTAAAAAAAAAAAGTTTGCAAATGACTGTAAAAGGAAAGTATTTGGACCAAAGAAATGCCAGTTTTCTATCATTTGTACTTGCAAACAGTGAGCAAAATGTCAAAGAGGATTAAGAAAACCTCTCAAAAAACCCACAACACTACTGTCTGCCTGATTGCTCTTCTAATGTCCCTCACTAAGAATAAACACATATTTGAGGCCAGGCTCCAAAGACAGGCAAAGCAGTGGAACAGAACAACTTTGTTCATACATGAACCTGTCTACTTACGAGCTTGGAACTTGTTACAGGTTTGTTTCTCAGGGCTGGAGGTCTGTAGGCTTGAGCAGGCTTTGGCTCAGCACTGGGCAGCTCACTTGGAACTGCCTGGTATTTTACTGCTTTTGCAGGGAACACTCCATCCAAGAAGGGCTGCCAGAAAACCTGCCACATTTCTTCGTTAGATGGAACCTCATAGTGGTGCAACAGAGAGCCAGTGTAGTGCCAGATCTTGTAGCCGTTACTGACCCGCAGCCGGGGAGCACACGTTGCTGTCACTATATGCTCCCCGTCAGGACACCAAGCAAAGTACGTGGAATCCGAGGCTACTGGTTTGGAAATGAGTTTGTAGTTTTTAACATCCCACACTTCCATCTGTCCCCTGAGATTCCCAAATCCTGCCAGCACCAGGATGTGTCCGTGGGGGCTGTAGTAGGCAGCATTGCGAGGACCGGTGCCAAAGTCAAACACAGGGTCACACTTCAGATTGAAAACCGTTGCTTTGGCAGGCATAAAACCATACACAGCACAGAACTCGTCAGAGTTGGGGTTCCAGACAACATCATAAATGGGGCCATTCTTTGCTAAAGGAAGAGGAAAATATGCAGCTGTTGTTAGGAGACTCTATCTTTTCAGTGCAAGCAAAAATAAAATCAATAGTGATTCTTAACTCCAGGCTTTGCTAAAATGCTGTGATCTAATTACTGACAGTGAAAATGAATTCTGCTAATAGAGGCAGAAACAACATTTTCTCTTCTGATTGTTTTAGTTAAGGTTTACAACAATAACTGCAGCCATTCCCAATCACCTCTGTAGGGTCTGCATCAGCACTTTAACAGGGATAATATTTTTTAATGTAAAAAAATTCCTTTATTTTTTCTTGTTATTCAAGTATGATCTCTCAGGACCTTCTCAAACTGTCCCACTGGAAACCTGTAAAAACAGGAGTTTTATACCAGCTGGACACTAGTTCCACTTTTCTTAAATCTAAGAAATATTGCATAGCTCATCTTTGCAGAGCTAAGAAATACTGATCCAAGTTATCTTCAGACCATGCTCACACAGCTAATTCATAAAACAGATTTTTAAAGTGAGAGAGCACACAGAAAATGGTTTTACACATAATGATTAAAATTTGGTATTGTTAGAAACTCTTCTGGGCTCAGAACATCAGGAGATACTGAACAACGATGAATTAGTGATGGAGACTCATGCAGGATGCAGAGGGGTAAATAAAACCACAGGTCATTGTAATGTTTCAGCGCATGACTGTCAATGCTTAAATCCAGACGTTGACCCAAATATCAAACTGATTAAATTGTTCATTCCTGTCGTTATTCTAAAGCCTCCTTATCTTCAGGAACTAGGCTGTGCAATCACACAGTCTGTGTGTTTTCCCCTTTAAAACCTTCCAGGTGACATTAACCAACACGACTGCAGAGACAGGGCTTCTTGCACGTCTGAGGAGAGCGCGGAGCCCGAGAGACCCGGGCAGCTTTGCACGGGCCCCACCAGCCACGGCAAAGGCTGCAGCGTGTCCGTGTGTCAGGCACAACCAAAAACCTGCCCCTTTTCATAGAACCAAAGAACACCAGGTTGGAAGGGACCTCATGGATCATCTGGTCCAACCTTCCTTGGCAAAAGCACCGTCTAGGCAAGACGGCCCAGCATCCTCTCCAGCCAATTCCTGAAACTGTCCAGTGCTGGGGAATCCACTGGGGAAATTATTCCAATGGCTGATTGTTCTCACTCAGAAATTTTCCTCTTGTGTCCAACCAGCATCTCCCCAGGAGTAATGTGTGCCCATTACCCCTCATCTTTTCCACACGACTCCTGGTGAAAAGGGAGTCTCCAGCTGTTTTGGATTTTGGATTCTCAGACAATAAGCTGGCTCCATTGTCCAGGTGTTTCCTTAGCAAACACACACAATTCCCTTCCTGTGCACATGCACAATCTCCCAAGCAAATTATTTGTATATATTAACTGAAAGTGTGTGCTCTACCACTGACATCAAGGTGACAAGCGTTACCAAAACTGACAAGATAATTCAGCTATTAATCCCCCCCCACACACACTTTACTCCAGATTAAAAAAAACATTCAGATGAGGGATTTTTTCTTAAGAGTACTTCATTATTTTTTAAGATTACTTCAACTACATTAACAAAAACACCTCTCAGATGTTAAACAAAAGCTGATGAAAGAGCAATTCCCAGCACCAAGAGCTGTGACACAATGGAAACCGCCTGAAGTACTC
This sequence comes from Caprimulgus europaeus, assembly GCA_907165065.1. The sequence goes on along the minus strand of OU015531.1, from coordinate 467,515 downwards.
ACGCAGTTGTACGACGGCGCTTTCTCCGTTCGCTGCGATGTAGTGCAGGGTTTGCTCTCCGTAGTACGAGGCTCCTGTTTTATCAACCTCCGTGCTAGCTATGACCAGCACAGCAGTAGCTAATAGAAGAGACACAGTTATTCCCATACAACTACTGCAAATTCTCTGGACTATTTCACAAGCTGCCATGAACAAAGATAAATTAGTTTGGTTATGAATTCTAGTTTGTAGCTTGTGTAACAGTGCTGTTATCATTCCCCTCTGAATTTTACTGCATTATAACCCAAACAGCATGAATCCATTCCTTTCTCAGATGAAAAGTGTAAGCTAAGTCTATTCATTGACCACTGGATTGTGAGAAAGTGAACACACTTTTGCAGCCATAGAAAGACACTCATCTAAGGCAGAAATCAAGCATCTTGAACAGTCCTGGAATAAAATGTTTCATCAACAGCTTTGGTACATACATCTATTTTACCCAAAACTGTGAGCCCACATAACACCTTCCCTGTATTCCAAACAATGCAGGTTGAAATAAAACTTTTTTTTTTACAAAACTATTCTGAAACAGCTCATTGCTAACAAACAGCAAAGCACACAGAGGACTGTGCAAGTCATCCCACTTGTGATACGTCCGTGTATGGACAACTTTACAAGATTAAGACCAGTTTATGCTGTGGTATAATCTTATGTTTACAGTCTAAATACATTCTCATCACCACAGAATGCAAAATTAAATTTGAATTTGCTTTTCAACTGCAAAATTTACCAACATGTAGAATAAACTGTAATCTACAAAATCATGGAAATCAACACAGGAAAGCTGCCATTGCCATTAATAGCTGTCTTCAGCACTTATCTGCACTGCAAGTTAAATGCAAAACTCACACAGTAAGCAAAGTCATTAAATCCCAAATGGGTGTAATATACAAGTTTAAACACACAGCTGTTGTACCTTTTTTGTTCCACAGCATTGTCACCTTGTCAGCTTTAAAGAAACTCTTATTGGCCAGCGCAGACTGAGGGCCACCGAAGTTGGGATACTGGTAGAGCCTAACGAACGACGGCGCGCCTTTGCTGCCCGGAACGTACACGGCCACCTAGGACAGAGCCACCAGGTGTTACTGCAGAGTATATTCTTGGTAGCACAGGGTCTAGTCACTACTAGTAACTTGTACTAAAATTACTGTATTTTTTTGAAGAAAACCAAGAAAAAAATTGGAAACAACATCAGAAGTACCTTGGTTGGCTGTGCTCCCGGAGACAACACAAAATCATTGACCTTCTGCAAATGCAGTTTGTTTGCAATAGTATCTGCAAAAAAAAAAGTCACAGATGTGATGATGACAAACCATGTTAGCCTGGAATACTCAGCTATACCTTTTTATGGGTCTGTATCATGGATAATTAAGAACAGCATATACAATGATAAAGGATTTCTTTTACTAGGCAAACAACCATCACCTTCCCATTTCATGACACGTTTTTGTTTACAAACCCAGCGTGAACCAAGCTGAGGTCTGAAATTCAGTATTTAGCATTTGGAAGTTCAAGCAGCAAGAAGCTTCTGAACCCCACAGCTCGTGTTTTAAGCAAGCCACCGTGTTCTTCATCTTATCAGTGCTGACTTCAGAGGGAGCAGCACCAGCCACAGCCAGGTAACACGCACCACTGCACAGAGCCAGAGCGCTCCCCTGGCAGCTCGACTGGATGGCTCTTTCTGGTCACAGGCGTTCATCCATGCCTGTTCTGGGCTGGACATTGCCCCTTTGCACAAACAACCCATGGGAAACACACCTTTAAAAAGTAACCCAACAACTGCAACCCATCACGTTAGTCCAGCAAGGAAGTCTGTGCTGAGCAGCAGACCTCGTGCTGGAAAAGACAGGCCATGCTTCCCTGGTACAGCTTTGTCCACATTAGCAGGGCTAATTCTCAGGAAGATGCGTCTCTCAGGCGGGATTTTTAGCTCCCAGAATAAATTCTTGTATCAGCTTTACATTTACACAAACAAAAAAACCACAAAAAACCACCACAAAAAAAACCACTAATCACACACCACTGCCCTCCTCTCAGCAGTTTTCTTGTTTTCCTTTAAATTTTTGTTCCAATTCATTTTTATCTTCCTGCTTTTTAATTCCCCTTTCCCTTTTTGACCTCTATTGACTTCAAATATTCTACCACTAGTAGTAAATTTCCTTGGAAAAATTGCTCTAGCTTCACAACTTCATTTTTCCCCCCAGTTTTCATTTTTTTAATACTGACAATCTCCTGCATCTCATTAAATGAGAAACAATACAGAATCAGGCCTCTTTAACTGAAAATTAGATCCTTTTCATACTAGATAAGCCACTAAAAAGATAAACAAGAAAGTGAAAACATACTTCATTAAAACATGATTCTGAATTCCAAATTCAAACAGAATGTAAGCAATATTTCAAATAAAAAGCAAGCAAAAGAAGAAATGAGGAATAAAATTGGAAACAAAAACCCATCCAAAAGCAGATGCCTACACAGAACACAAGGAACAGAAATACTTGCGTACTGAAGTCGTTGTTCTCAAAGAAGTGCACTTCGTTGTTCACGTTCCTGGCACAAAGGCTCTCATCATCTGCCCAGCACGGACACCTGCATTTGAATTAAAAAAACAATTAGAAACACTCCATGATCCTCATCTCCAGCACTCTGGGATTTTTTCCCTCCGTTTTTAAGGCCCAGTGAGTTCCTGACACACGTTTCAAACAGACGAACGACATCTGCACAGTGACAAATACACAACCAGACTCACTCATTGTCTCCCCAGCCCTCCCTGTGGTGCAAAAGGACAGTGAACTCACACTGAGAGATTAACAATTATAACTACACACAAAGACACTTACAAGCACAGATACTTGCTTCCAGCTAGCAGCAGGCAGTGTTTTGAACTCTACACTAAAAGCTCTCTTTACCTGGATCAGATTTTTGGAAACCACGTTTCTCTGAAAACAGTTAGCACCTGGAAGTGTTATTTACCAGATCTGGAAGTGTTATTTACCAGATCTGGAAGTGTTATTTACCAGTTCTGCATCTTCTTCTGGATGAAAGACTTCAAGCATTTTCCAGTTTTCACATCGTGAAGCTGCAGGTTGGGCACCCCCGCTGTGCCATCCTTAGCAGCTGCAACAGAAACACGGGTTACAGTGGTGCTCTCTGGGGATTAACTCCACTGCACCACGGTGACATTTCATCTCATGATGCCACAAGCAACCAAACACGCATAAACTTCTTACAAGAAGCAGCCTGCCTCCTGAGGGACTAAACCCCATGCTGCTAATTGCTCTGCCTATTAACACAGATCATTCTCAGTCTTTCAGTCTGCAGAAAGAACTAACATTTGGCAGTGCAGAGCTCCTACTCCCCATTACAAGACCAGGACCACCACCACCAGCACAGCTTCTTTAACGCATGTTTTTTAATCAGAATCACAAGCAAGCTCCTGGCAACAATGAGGCACGTTCTCTGCTCCCACATGCTGTTCTCAGCAGAATGTGGTGCATTTTCTCCATCACGCTGCAGCCACAGCTCTATCTGCCAGCCATCCCCATCTAAATGGGGAACACAAGCTCTGGAGAGAGCCAGAGGGGAGACTAAAGCCCCCCCAAGTCAGCCCTGCCCAGGGGAGGACACGGCTGCTCTGAGAGCTTACAGTTTTCCTTGTCTATAGATGAATACAAACTCCTTGAGCAGCATATCATTCAAACACTCTCTGCACTCAGATCAGTCAGCAATTGTTAGAAACACTGTGATTTATTTCACAGAGTAGCTGTTAGTATGTGCCCTGACTCAGTGTTGGTAAGAACAGTCAACACTGGATGCTTTCAGGCATTCCTCCCCCTCCACTTATCACCCACATGATTTCTCTCCACACTTTCTGCATTAGCCAATAAACACGCCACCGGGACAACCAGCCAGTGGAAAGCTGCAGCCTGAATTCAAACACACAGCCACCCCCTGCACTTTCACAGCTGGCCAGACACTCACGTGCATAGGGCTGCCACGTGGCCAGAACGTTATTCTTTGGCGAGAACTCGAGGCAAACTGCCTTTGGAAGATCGAAGGAGCGCAGTAACTCGGCGCTGGTGACATTGGCAATATTTACCCTGGAACCAAAAGATGCTGTTTCAATAAAACATGCCTGAATAGTTAATTAATAGCCAAGGCAACTTTTCACATATTTTACTCTTCTAGACCTGTCCCAAATTTGGCCACTGTAACACAATTAAAAGAGCTTTTTTCCCCTCCTGCTTCCACTACATTTTTGCAAGAACACATTTTAAAACCAGACACTCAAGCACAACAGAGACCAAGTGAAGCACTGGTCAAAACGTACCACATATTTTTATCTGCAACATTTAAACTCTGAACAAGAGACAAGATATACTCTATCCACAGAGAGTCCATCCACGCTTCTGCAGTACCAAACTGAGCAACATCCAACAGAAAGATTCTCACTGAATTAAAACAGGCCCACGTATTTTTAAAGGTCTTCTGTCCCTAAGGATGCAACATTTAAGATTTGGGCTTTTTGAGGCTGGGAGACACAGACAAAAAAAGCAAAGGTCAGACAGCTGAACACATGAGGTCCCTAGCACCTCTGAACACTGTGTGTTAAAGATCTGACACATGCAGAACCCAAAGAAACAAAAAAGATCACATCAAGGTGTGTCCAAGCCACTGCTGTCCTCAGGAGCTGTGTCAGGAACCTGTTCCTCACCCTCTCACTAACTGCTCCTCCTCAAAAATGAGGGAACACAGCCCCCAAAACAAGAGGCACAGCAGGACAGAAAGACTTGCCATTTGGAATATTCTCATTTACAGTATGGGCACCTGGTTGTCTGAAAAACATTTTTCCCCACTAACATTTTCTGGGTATGGTCCTCTCCAATTGACAAAAATCAAGTTTTTAACAAGCCTGAATGTTTTGGAGAACCACAAACATCAGTGGAAGTGATGAATCCTACGTCTGAGTTACCTACTTTAAAATAAAGGGTTAAATGGTATTGCTAAATGCCCTTGTGGATTTTTTTTAACCTGTTAGTAAGAATACCAACATTTCAGAAGCCTCATCACCTCTTCACAGCAGCAACCCCATGATGCATTCCTCTGTAAAGGATGATCTCTGGCAAACTCTGTAACACACCTGGTCTATGAAAAAGGAACCCTGTGATGTGCACCAGGTGGACAGACATTCATTTTCTGTGAACTCTACTAACAGATTAATCCCAGAAAGCCAGGTACTATCATTCTGGGAACTATGAACAAAAAAAAAAATAATCAAGCAAAGCATATCCAGATTCCACAGGAATGGGTGCACTATAAACATGAGAAAAAAACAGTAAATATTTCATCTGATATTCAGGCAACAAAGCCACCACTGCAAGTAATGCAAAAGCAAACTGCATTTAAAGCACATGTGCAAACACTTGCATTGATAGCAACAGCCTTTACAGACAGGAGTAAATGGGGCATAACTGATCCAGTTTAACACAATCTAAATGATTAATATCATAAAATGCACCAACTTTTCTCCATTGCACCAGGCAAAGAGGGAACCATCCTTGCTGAAAGCAACAGCTTTGCAATTTTTCCCAGAGTCCCTAAAGAAATAAGAAATGCACATTAGCATCCAAACATACTGCACAAGTTAAGGTATTTTTAACAAAAACTAAAAGCAACACACCAACTTTCCTGCTGTGCTCCCAAGTAGCGCTATGTAACAGTGCAACCCACCCTGCAATTGCTGGGTGATCATTACCTGGGCAATGAGAAGTCAGGCAAGCACAAAGCCTCCAAAACCACTCACTTTCTGAACTACTGACAGCAAGAAAAAATAATGTATTCTTACCCATTTTTCAGTTCTAGAGTCTACCTTTATTTTTTAGAAAATGACTTATTTTGTGCAAAGCAATGGCAAGCAGTGTCAGGAGCAGTACCTTTGGAACGCGGTGCTCTCCGTGAAGCGGGGCGGCCCCTCCACCAGGTACAGCCCTTGGGATCCTCGCACTGCAATGGGAACAGACACCGCTCACTGCCCGCCCAGAGCAAGAGCTGCCACCTGGGAGACCTGCACACAGACACTGCTCACTCCTGCCCAGAGCAAGAGCTGCCACCTGGGAGACCTGCACACAGACACTGCTCACTCCTGCCCAGAGCAAGAGCTGCCACCTGGGAGACCTGCACACGCCTCCCTGCTGGCACTCTGAACGAGAGAGGGCTGTAAAGGACACCAGAACCCACACCCCCGAGACACCTGGCCCCAGGGCGCGGGAGGCACCAGCATCGAGCAGAGCGGAGCTGAAAGGGCCGCACAGCCGTTCCCTGGCGGGGATGAGCGGCCTCGGCACAGCCAGAGCATGTGCCAAAGGGAGAGCATGTCAGACTGTTTTTTTTGCTGACACGAGGCAGGACTCGCCCTATTGTTAGTGTCAACACTGAAGTTCAACTCAGCAAACAGCAGGTGGGAAGAGAAACACCGACACAAAATGCATGGGAATGGAGCGGGGCTGGGCGAACGGGCCGGGCCTGCTCTCAGCCAGTCGCCCCGTCTCCTGCCGTGCAGCATAACGGGGCGTCTCCCCCGTTACCAGGTGTGTGCACGGGAGAGTTAACGCAGGAAAAACAACTCGCGTGTTTCGGCACACACGCTGTCACGTCCCCGCGCGGCGGGGGCCGCCGGCGGAGCAGCGGCTGCTCCGGGGGGGGAAGGGAGGGGGACAAGCAGCCAGCATCCCGGGGGCAGGCCCGGCCTCGGTCCGCCCGTGCCCCGGGGCCAAGGGCTGAGCGTGCCCGCGGGGCAAGAGCACGGAGCGGCGAGACCCTTCCGGGCCGCCCGGGACCGGAGAAGGGCGGGGCGGGGGCCTGGCGCGGCGCGGACCGGAGCACGGGGGCAGAGCACGGGGCCGGGGCCGGGCCGGGCCCGGCCACGCCGCAGCGGCGCGTCCTGGGGAGGGACCGGCGGAGAGCACAGGGCGGCCACGGCCTCAGCTCCCGCCCCAGTCTCAGCCCCAGCCCCGGTCTCGGCCGCCTGGTCCTCGCTCACCTGCCAGCAGCGGCGCGGGAGGCGCCATCTTGGCGCGCGGGCCGGTTTCCGGCTCCGGGGGAGCGGTCGCGTGGCCGCCCCACAGACGTCCACGTCGTGCGGGGCAGGGGGGGCGGGGGCGGTGGCACGTGACGCCGCGCGCGCTGCCCCGGAAACGCTGCCGGCGGGCGCGCGGGTTGGCGGCGGGCGGTGGCCCCGCCCCCTGCTTCCGGCGGGCGGTGCCGCGCGGTGCTGACGCTGGCAACGGGCGGCGCGCGGAGCCGAGCGAGCGGAGCGGCGGCGGGGGTGGCCCGGTGCGCGCGGGGGCAGCATGGTGGCCAAGCAGCGCATCCGCATGGCCAACGAGAAGCACAGCAAGAACATCACGCAGCGCGGGAACGTCGCCAAGACCTCGGTGGGTGCGCGGGGGCTGGGGCGGGGCGGGGCGGCGCGGGCGGGCCGCGGTGACGGGCCGCGGTGACGGCGCTGCTGTTCCCGCAGAGGACGGCCCCGGAGGAGAAGGCGTCGGTCGGGCCCTGGCTGCTGGCGCTGTTCATCTTCGTGGTCTGCGGATCAGGTGAGCGGGCGGGGAGGCCCCGGCCCGGCCCTTCTCGGCCCCGCTGCGGTGCGGTGCGGTGCGGAGGGGCCCCGGGGAGGGCCGGTGCGGTGCGGGCGCTGTCCGGCCAGCTCTCCCCTCTCTCCTCTCTTGCAGCCATCTTCCAGATCATCCAGAGCATCCGGATGGGCATGTGAGGGGCCAGGCGCCGGGTGGGGCCCTCCCGTGCCCCCGGCGCTGCCCTGAGCCGCCCCCCAGCCCCGGGTCCCGCCGCGGGGCCGTGCTGGCATCGGCCGTGTCGCATTCCAGGTCCCTTCAGGAGTCATTCCGAGTTTCCCAGCCCGAGCCACAGTGCCTTGAGCAGCACCACATGTACAAAGCAATAAAGTTCTCTTGTTGATCTCCAGTCGTGGACCTGCTTATTGGGCGGAGCCCGCAGCCTCCCGCTGCAGCCGCCCCGCCGCACGCCCGCAGACCCGTGGGCTGGACGTCTGTGGGACACGCCGGCCTGAGACCCCTGTACCTCTGCAGAGCTGGAAGTGGTTCTGTGACAGCCGGGATGTTTGCAGCCGCCGGCGCACGAAGCTCGCTGGCGCCAGAGCGGCGGGGCCGTGCGGCGGGGGCTGCGCAGCTCGGCCCAGGGACTCGGCCTCTGTGCGCTCCTGCAGCGTGCGAGGCCCCGGCCGCAACGGAAACCTCGGTCCCAGACTCCCGCCCCAATAAACGCGACGTGCTTGTCTGTGTAGAGTTAGTGGGTGCTAATTAGGAACCGGCACGGCGGAGCAGCGGCTTGGGCACAACCCGATCGGTGTGGAAGTCTCGCGAGCGGCTGGGCCGGAGCTGCCGGCTCCCGAGCCTGTCCCAGGCAGGGGCCACGCTGTGAACACGCCGGGACAAGGCCCAGCAGTGGCCATAGCTGTAAATTCACCGTCTTGTACGAGAATGGTGACCCTGCCCCTCCTGCCCACAGCTCTGCCCTGGCGTGCAGCGTGCCCTGCAATATGTACATAACCCTATTTAAGGTACATCCTGCTTTCAACTCGATTTCATGTAACGATGGAGCCAGTACCTACCTGCTTCCCTGTGGACACCCCCGTTCCTGCTCACTGACGCTGAAAAGCAGCAGCCTCCTCACACCTGTAGGCAACTGTAACTTGAAGTCTCGATGGAAGATGCTGCTGTTGATGGTATTTCCTTGCTGGTGGCCCAGGCTGTGTGGTGGCCGCTTGCTGCCTGTTGTGGTTAACAAAGGCAGCGTGAAATCGGTCTGCTCTCGTGCGTGGCTGCTACGGAAAGAGTTCTGTTTCCAGGTTTCTTAGCAGAAGGCAAATCTAAAATCTGGTTGCATTAGAAGTCATAGAGAAAAGTTCCTGTAGAGATGGATCCAATGCTGTTAGCTGTGACAGAGCAGAGCTCTTGTATGAGTTGTCATATTTACATTGGAAATCACTGGGGCTGGTGTAAAGCCGCGCGGCCAAGAGCCCCGGCGCCAGGTGACACGTTCCCTGTTCTCCAACGCCTGTGTTTTGTAAGGGGAGGAAGTGGAGGGGGGGAAGTACCTGTAATCTCTGGTTTTAAATAAAGTTCTTTTCAAATGGAAGTTGTGCTCGTTTTGAGGTTGGCAGAACAGTGGTGCCTTGCTGGCTGTTGAAATTGGGCCACTTCAGCCTGAGTGCAGCTGGATCAGCTCCTTCCCCGAGAGGAGCAGGAAGCCCCTGTGCGCAGCTCCGCAGGTCTGGGCTGTGCCGGTGCCGTGGTGCCTCAGCCGCGATCCCGGGCTGCTGCCCTTCCCCTCGGGGCCCAGCCCGTGTCCCCGCAGAGCTGGCTGGGTGGGTGGGTGCTCCCCACATGTCCTCTGCTCCCTGGGGCTCTGCCCAGCTCCGGCCCCGCAGGACATTTCCTTCAGAGCAGGGCAGTGGCAGCCCGGACAGAGCCGCGCCGGGGCTGCGGTGACCTGAACGTTTGCCATAGTTTGTACTGGGGTTGAAGAACAAATTGGTGGAAGACTTGCTTGCTTTGGTGCAATCCAGAACGTGCTGGCGGTGCTTTGCCCCTGCAGTAGCCCTGAGCTTTCTCCACCGCTGGCATTGCTGGAGTCAGAACAGCGGCTCTGTCAGGCTTGTTTCTTTTCAAAAGCCCCGGCGAGCAATACCCCGGGTAATTTCCCCTCCTGAGGCTGCAACTTCTCATTTCCAGGAACTGACAGAGCATCTTTCCGACGCGCTGGCCTGGCAAAGCGACACAGAGTACAGAGGGGTCGGGTTCTGCAGCAGAGCTGAACTCGCTGCCCCGCTGATGTGATGTTATTAACCACCTGCAACTTACTTTTTGCTCAAATCCTGGTCTTTTTTTTCCTGTGAAGCCTGCTCAGGGCTGGCTGCGAGACTGCGCTGCAGTAACAAGCAGCAGGACCGGCACAGGTTTTGCCTCCCAAGGCAGCAGTCCCTCTTCTCCTGCCCGGGCTCTCCTCGCTCCCTGTTGCACCCGACTGGAACTGCCGCTGCAGTGGGTGCGGCGGTGGAGGCAGGGGTGGGTGCTGGGGTGTCACTGGCGTTTTCCATCCCTCCCAGCTCCACATCGTGCAGCACCAGCTGCAGCTGCGACCGCGCTGCCGGGTTCCCTTCACCTCGAGCAGCACCAACCGAGAAACGATCGACCCGTTACCGACGGGAGAAGCGTCCGGCGGTAAAACCGCCCTGATGAGCCGATACGGCCCACGCGTGTCCGCTCAGCTGCGAGTGCGCTGAGCGCCCGGTGCCAGGCAGGGTCCGAAACCAGCCCCGGGGGAACCGAATCACCGGCGGGAAGGGGATCACCCGCCTTTTGCAGCGGCGGCGGCTGCTGCTGGGCAGCCAATGCCCGGGGTGGGAGGGGCGGGCAGCGGCGAACCCCGCAGAAAAGAATCCGGCACCGACCGCAGGGACCCCAAAGCACCAGGGCCGGGAGGGCGCTGGCACCGCGGGACCGCAGGGCCGACACCCGCAGGGCCGCTCCTCCCGGGTCCGGGCGCCCCCGCCCGCTGCGCCGCCCCGTGGCCGGCGGCCGCCACGGCCCAGCTGCTCAGCTCCACAGCGACGCCCAGCGGCCGCGCAGCGCCTGTGCGCCCCGAGCCCTGGTCCCTCCCGTCCGCTCCGGCACCGCGCAGCCTCGGGGAATGCGGGACACGGACCCATCCCACCGGCGCCCAGCGGGCCCGGGGTCCCAGGGGCGGCCTCACCCCCGCAGCCGGTAGCGGGGAGGGAGGAGCCGACAGAGATGCTGCGGAAAGGAGGGGGACCCGGGACTTCGCCAAATGTTCCGTCTCTAGCGATCGTGGCGCCTAACAGCAACAGAGAGTGTCCCCAAAGAGAAAAGCACTCGTTCATCACAAAAGCGGCACATGGGGGGAGCAGAAATAAATGCCTTTGTGTGCTCAGGAGGGGTAAAGACAAAAAAAACCCAAAAAACCAAACAAAATAAAGGAGAGATGGGTGCACGGGCTGCTTGACCTCACCCCTCAGTGATGCGGGTGTCTTTCTGGGGTGTGGTGATAGAAACCCAATGGAACTTGCTCCAACTACAATTCAAGGGGCTGACTTGCTAGACTGTTGCTCAACTAAAATCTTACCTTAGACCTCAGAAGATGGTGAATTTGTTATTGAAGAGCAAAGGTCTTTTTCAAGAGAGACAGGCCCCAACCAGCCCCGTGCTTTGTCTTGAGATGCCGTGAAGGACAGGTGACAGCCACCCTGGGCAGTTCAGTCCCCTCTGGCTCTGTGTGGGGCTGGGCAGAGGCTGCAGCCCCTTTCAATCAATTCAAAGACCTATACAGGACAGGAATGTACAACAGCACTGCTTCCCAGAGAGGACAGCATCACAGCTCAGGAGCCCACGCTCACACACAGCTCCCCAAACGGCCATTTCCCTAGAAAAGCACCCAAAAGCAATGAGCTGACAGCAAGCAGAGGGCACGGCTGCTCATGCACAGCACCCGCCAGAGCCCGAGCACGGGGAGCGCAGACCCCCCCACCCAGCCTCACAGCTGATTGACACCGCTGGTGCCGTCACACCAAGACAACAAAGAAGGGCGTGACAGCAGCGGGAAGCTGACTGACACCCGTGCACAAAGCTGCGCTGCAGCCAGCACAGCCCATGGCAACACAACTGCTTGCCAACAAGCCTTTCTTCCCTCTTGCTGAAATCAAATATTTAATAACATCAGGATCTCACGTTGAGGAACTGCTGTTCCCTTCCCTGCCCAGGCAGCAGCCTCAGCCTGCCTCTCGGGAAGAGACAGCAGCAATTCAAAGCCCCTTTTCTGCTATTTCACAGCGCACTGCAAGCCGAGGTGGCATTTAGAGATGAATACAACTTACCACCAGGAGAAAACTAAAACCAAAAACCAAAACCAAACCTGACTGGAGCGGAGCAAAGCAAACAAAGGATCTCTAACAGCATCAGTTTGATCTTTGTTGCATCCCCTATTTTCAGCAGATTTAGTAAATGCTTTAGTCCTTGGGATGAGGAACCTCTGCAGAGCGCCTGTGTGTCAGTGGATCAGGCTGTGGCTGTGCAGCAGGGCTCGCACAAAGGCCACTCCACAGCGAGGTCACAAACGTTACAGGAAGAGGAGATGAGACACCAGCGCCACAGGAACGCAGAAGTGCTTGGGGACCCTCTTCTCATGGGCTGGATTCTCTACTTCTGCCCTCAGCAGGACATTGACAGTTTCAGTCACATTTCAAACATCTCCTTTTTCACTCCTTAAGCATGAATCGACAGGTACAGCGTTCCTTCCACAAAAGTTTTAATCAACTGTTCATGTGTCAGACTTCTGGGAAAAAATCCCCCCATTTCTTCCTTTTTACTTACTGTACCAGCTCCATCGTTCCTGTACAGCTGGAGCGAGCTGCTGGTCACACTGGAGGGAACACACACGTTGCTACTGACATATTGTGTTTTCTAATTGGCATGCAAACCCTTGTTTCACCAAAGGAGTAACAGCAGTGCACGTGTGCGCTTATAACAGGCCAAGCACACCAATCTGCAGCTGAAGTGAAGATCATTTTAGTGTATTACTTCTGTGAGTACTTTTATAATATACACATATATATATACACACACACACACATCCCCCTCTGCTCTCCTGACCCGCGCTGTGAGCCCATGCTTACCAGGAAGGTGTGATGCTCCAGGTTTCTGGCACAGAGGACAACAGCACAAGGATGCTTCCTCGAGATCTGATGACACTGAATCTTGCAGTTTCCAGTGTTGCTTCTTTTGTTTTACCTAACACCCAAACCTGCCCAGAGTCAGACATACACAAGGGTAAGACAGTGAAACAAACATTTTCAGGCACCCTGACACAACAGGTAGAGGCTCAGGTGCTGCCCGTGGCGCAGTCTGCTCCTGTAGGTAAGGTACCAAACAGTTTCAACACCCCCAGCTCACAGCCAAATGTTAACTTGCACATATCAGTGCAAAACCAGAACCCACAGGGTCACTGACAGCATCAGGATTATGCTTTTCCTAGGATAAAATTTTAAAAAAGAAGTCTGTTGCAAGAGAAGCAATTCTAATTTTGGCATTACTCTATTACTGGCTCACTAAAGTTACCTTTTTCTGTTCTGTTAAGAAAAAAAGTGCTACTGAATTTGGTTACGCTCTAACAACATCTACAGCCAAACATAATTCAACAAAACTGCAGTTTAATTTCAGAAAATGTGTTAAAATAGATATATTTGTACATTGATTTGACACGCTGCGTTAGTTTACACAAATGATGGTCTCTCTTGAAACTGTATTTATGAAATGTACATTTTTAATTTAAATACTCAGTATACACTGCACTTAATCTGCATGTTGCATTTATTAAATACATTAAAATCTGCAATGTAACAAAACGTTTTCTGCATACGAAATTCAAAACACCATTTTAAATGAACAAAAGATGGCTCACTTCATTTATTTTTGTTTTTTAACACCTAGTGCATAGCACACTAGCTCAGCTCCACCAACACCAGCTGTTCTTTCTTTTTTATTTGACATTGTTCACAGACTATTACATATTACAATAAGAGTGCTGGATAAAAACATGAGGTACGAAAGTGGTTCAAAGATTATAGGTCATGCAGATCATGCTAGACAGCAAAGAAAGTTGTGAATGAGAAAACACTAAATAAAAATACATAAAGAATGTGCATTATAAAATAAAAAAAAACCTCAATTACACAGCTTTGCTTCTTTGGTTACAAAGTAGGTTGAACAATTTCACAGCTTTTTATTCCCATCCAAAAAAAAAAAAAAAAAGAAAGAAAAAAATTATACGAAATGTCGAAAAGCAGAGGAATCATGGCAATTTCTCTCTATCAGAAAGTAGAAACAGAAATGAGCAAAGTTTTCTTCATCAAAATAGCCCATCAATTATTTATTATATCACAATAACTGGTGACTACCTGTACAGATGCACTATGGTCTTCATACTTACACTCTATACAAAATTTACATTCAAGCTGGATCTTTACTACCGTAAATAAATACCAAAGGTAAATTGCCATTAGTGTTAGAAATATGCCAGGATTCTTTTGTTCAATTATTGCCTAAACATTTTATCTATTAAACGCAATCCCACCTATCATTTTACTGATACATACATTTATTTAAAAAAAAAAATTAAAAAAGTTCTGTGACATTGTTCATGTACATTATGAAAATAGCAGCCCTGTAATAAATAAAACAAATAAATGAAACTAATGTAGGCAAACGTTACTTATATCGAAAGAACAGTGGCTCTGCAGATGAATTGTTACTTCTCACCAGAGAGCAAGGCTCAAAGTAACCCACGGGGAATGGAAACCTGGGAGAGCCACCGAAGCTCTTGCAGACCTCACTCCTGCACACCAAGCAGCTGCGGTCCCCGCGCCAGCGACTCCTCCCGCGCCGTCCCGGGCGCGCCGGTGGCGGAACGGACACCAACTGCGCTTCGGGACACGCCGGTGAGGGACAGCTCGTGGAGAATGATTGTCTAATACTGAAAAGGCCAAACACACAACAGAAGCACGGCTACTCGCGCTCACACCGAGTGGAAAGGACACCAGTGGCACACGGGACAGACTGCTCTCGGGTCTCCGCTCCCAGAGGGGCGAGGGAGCGTCACGCTGAGGAGACATTCGGCTGCTGCGGAGGCTGCGTGGGCTGCGGAGGCTGCGCTATCGCCGCCTGCGCCTGTGAAGTGCTACTGGGGTTGGCCTGTTGGGTTGAGAGTTGGGATAACTGATCATTGTTTGAAAGAGATTTCAACAGTGCGTTTTCTCGTTCAAGTAAAGAGTTTCTTTCAACTAATTCTTTTATTTGTTCCTTCAGGACTTCCACTTCTTCTCTTACTGCATACATCAAATGGCTTTTCACTAGATCCTGTGAAGAACAAGACAAGAGTTACACCAAGTGACACAACAGTTTAGTTCCACTCCAACCCCAGGATTTACTATTTTACCGCTTCCACTGAAGTAAGTGGTAAGCCTAGAAAAATGAAGCACCTGTCACTAAAAGTATATGACTAAATTGGCCTTCAAAAGCACATAACCTGGCCCTCTTATTCCCTGTAAAGTGTCCCTTACATCAAGAGCTGTTTCCAGCATTCAGCATTAACTGCCAGTCACTCTGGTTATGGTGAATACGAGGACTAGAATTAGGTTCCAGCTGGTGCTCTCATTGTCAGTAGCTCTGAGGCTCTGACCCGGCGGCAGGAGCCCGCGTTACACAACCCCAAGCGCTGCGGTCTCTGAGAACCAAGAAATCCAAAAGCCTTTGGATCAGCAGAAGCAAAACTCAAACAGATGGAACTGAAGCCCAACAAAGCGTTGAGAATGGCACAGTGTCAGTGACAATTAAGAAAACCTAGTGATGAACTTTGCTAAAGCAAGGGACTTAAATGCACTATTCATTCTCAGCACTCCTCAAGCTCAACCAGCTTGTTCACAGAAATTTGTAGGAAAACTCATTTAAGAACATTTCTGGGCCAACAATAAAGGCAATCGTGGTTTGTGGTCATCCTGCACATGATACAGAAAGTCCTTTTTTCAGATGATGGTCCCAGCCTGACCTGACTGATGGGACGTGACAGACTCACAGAAACATAATACAGCTGGAAACTTATGCTCAATGAGGAACCACTAATCCTGTTAGAAATAACAACTTATTTTTTACTTACCATTGCCTGTTCTATTTTGTTGTCAATGGCAACAACACTTGCACCAGATGCACTGTAAACACAAGGAGAAAACTTTGTGAGCATTACAGTATCATTTGATTAAAGCTGTGCACTCACTGGCACCCGCAGGACTCCTAGAACACGCTTTCGCTGAGGCTAAAGCTCCAGGTTCAAGAGTTCAGTAGGCAGTCACGGGAGGTTCCCCGGGCTGGATCACCCAGTGCAGCTAGAGCTCTTAAGAGACCCTGCTCCTTCAGTTTATAATTCCTCAGACTGTGCTTATGACACCCAGAACCAGAAAAATGCAGTAGAATAAACAGCAATTTAACTGCTTTGATTCCTCGCCCCATCTTTCAGCTTTCTTCTCTAAGGAAAACAGGGATTCATGGGATATCCATCAGGTCCTCACCTCTAGTGTTGTTTCTGTG
Source organism: Caprimulgus europaeus (assembly GCA_907165065.1). The sequence continues at coordinate 451,286 of OU015531.1, read as the reverse complement.
AAACTGCTTCTATAAAGCATCAAAGAAAAAAGCTGTTTGAGTACTTGTTCTCTAGCCTTACTTGAGGACAACCTTCCAGTTAAAAGCTCCCGGATCAGCACGGTAGTTACGACTCTGTGACCGAGGGGCAGCAGCCAATACAGGAGTGAGACAAGACCAAAGCCCTGGGCTCCACGAGGGCACTGACTCAGTGTCAGTGAAGTCTCAATGGATCACGTTTAACATCTAGGAAACACACTGCAGTTGGCTGGTCATGGTGACAAGCCATGCTAGTGCAGAACAGCCCAACAGAAGCTCTCAGTCACCACTGTAGGAACATGTATTTACTGTGTGACATCCCCAGGTCACCACAATCCAGGCCTCAGTGGTTTGGGTCCGTTTTCAAACAGTGCAGAAGCACGAGCCAGTCGCTCGCTCATAACTCTCTGGAGATGAATTTTGGGGGCTGGGGTGTTCCTGTTCTCTCGCAGCTCTGGTCCCTCTGCTCAGGGAGGAGCTGCAGCTCTCCCCAGGAGGTCAGGCAGGGCGTCCCGCACTGACAACTGTGTTGGAGAACATCTCCCACCACCGCCTGCGGCAGAGAACACCCCCAGCACGCTCCATGCACACATGCTCCTCGGTCCCCTGCCCTCCCACACCAGCTCTGTGGTCTGATTTCACTGCACAGCTCCGTGTCCGACCCAAGACGTCACTGCTGGGACTCCTGAGCAGCCCCGCCGGTGATAACCACAGATAACGCTCCCCAGCAATGGCAGCCGCTATCAGCGCCCTGCAGCTACGTTAAAAAAAGTTAACAGGGGGGAAAAATGCAAGGTTTGCAGTCATGCTTGGAAACCTGCCTCTCTGGAACACCCAACGCTCGCTGAAACCAAGCGTTGAGGAAAAAACTCCTTCAGGCTTTGTAGAACGAGCACTGACAGTATGCTCAGGGGTGTTGGTTATACGGGTGACACAAAGCTCAACTACGGAAAGAGCCCAGCACTGCCTAGGGAAACCCATTCTAGCAGGCCTCTCAAGAACTGTCAGCACCTTGCACCAAGCATTTGGAAGCAGAGGGAAGCAGCTTTTCTGACTGAGGGAGCAACAGCCTCCATTTCTAACTGAACAAAGCCTGAGATCTCAACAACAGTGCTGAGCACCCACTGCACAAGAAAATTGCCCCAGTGTCTTACTGTCTGCTAGGCCTCTTCCAAGCTGTGCTCATGGTAAATGTCCTCAGAATAAAAAGTATTTATAATTCATGGCAAGGTTAACTGTTCCTGCCCACCCTGAATTACCGTGTTTCAGGTCTGTCTGAAGCTGCCCTAACCGTGTGTGTGCAGGAGTGACCGGGACGGCCAGGCCTGCGCCGCGCCCCTCGGCCAGCCTCTCCTCGGCACCGCTGCGAGCCAGGCCAGGCAGCTCTGACAGACACAGAGAGCAAAATTAAAGCTAACTGCACACTTTGTCCTGGTATCTGCCTCTGCAGCCTCACAGCGTAATCATACACCTTCTGTCAGTACCTCCTAGTTGAATTTTGTATCGTGACTTTGTTCTTCTGTTCCTGTTTCAACTATTTTGCAGTGTGATAATTTAAAAAATAAAGTCCACTGCACCGCTCCAAGTTAAGGCATTTGATCAGTTCCATGAAAAAGACTATTAGTTTACCTGTTTATAGACAGGCAAAACCTTATTTAGTCTGAGAAATCCTCATTTTGTTTGTTTAAAAAAAGTCCTAGGGGCTTAAATGTAATTTTTTCACATTTTACTTTGAAAGACCAAGGGGAAAACTGGAACTCGACTGCTATTGACCTTGCTTAGCTATAGCTCACAATCAGGTATGCAGCATTTGGAACATTATCAAACACTTACAGCTTGCACCTCAGCATTCTTTATGTTGCATTTGAGGTACTTTCTCCTATATGCCTAGAACTCAAGAATAGCACTGTATTTTTTTTGTTTCAGATGTCTCATAAGCAAAGTGAGAGAAGTGTCGTGGACAATCGTTTATGTCTAGATTAAGAAAGTGGGAAGAGAACTGGTAAGCCCAAGTCAAAGCCTGATTTCTAATGCAGGTTACACAACAAAGCCATCACACCTTCCAGAATCATCGCATCCCTAAGAGCCTCAGCACAACTCTGACTTCACTGCTGCAAAAGCTTTTCCTATGGAGACATGGCTTCCCCAGAGGATGGCAAGATATTATTGCAAAGAAGTTTCAGCATCATCAAGCAGCTACAATATTGTTAAAACAAGTGTCTGGCAGCCCCGTTAGCACAACACAGCCCAGTGTGCCACCGCGTCACTGAAAACACAGACTGTGTGACACAGACACAACATGACCCAACACGTGTGCTCTGTACAACACAGTTCTGCAGTTCGAGGAAGGTGACTTACTCTAGACTATTCCAAGACTTGAACAACACTGTTCATGGAATGTGAAAGCAAATAAAATAAGTGATAATGGAAAAATTGAGGATGAGTGGACCAGAATACAGCAAAACCGGTTAATGCCTCAATGTTAACGGATGGAGAAAAGTTTAACCTCGCATTCGTAGGCGCCACGATCCATTTCAGTGGGGAACCCAACAAGCACCACTGTACTCAGCTCCGTGTTTTCACCATTCATGCCTCTGGATGTAACCACCAACCTTTCAGGAAGGAACCACGGTACCTTGAAATGTTCCCACATTTGTTTTGCTCACAAGTGAAGCACAAACCAAAACAGTGTCTTAATTTATTCTTTCCCCTCACTGGTTTACTCAGTTATGAGCTACTGTGGTCACTTAACCAGCCACTCTTCAGGTCTTACCACTAGTTGAGCTGTTTAGTCCACCCAGAGAAATCCTCTCTGTTCTTGAAACAGTTAAGGCATATTTAATTAGCCTCTGTCCACGGAAGAGGTTTTTATAATGGTAGCTTCCCAATACAATCAATTGTCCAGCCTTGAAAGAAAATCTATGCAAGTATTTCAGATTTTCATAATTTCTCATTGTCAAAGCGACCTGAGAAGGTTTGAGGCAGCGAGCTCAGGTGCCTGGCGTTCCCTGCAAGCCCACTGGAGCTCTGTGCCAGCCAGCTCCTCCGTGACAGGAGCACTTGCTTCCACAGGACACTTCAGTTTTCTTCAGTTCTGCATGAAACTCTGATCAATTACTCAACACAACATCAAAATTGATCTCAGAGCTCTATAAAAGACAGAATACTTCTGGGGAAAACCAAGATGCTGTTTGAGTTCACTTAGTTTGGATTTGTGGTTAGTTGGGTTGGGTTTTTTTGATGTCAAAGAAAAATGTGTCTCCTTCATAGTTTTGGTAAGTTTTGAATTACACTAATGAACTAAACAGCCTTCCCCACGCACGAAAACAGTCACACTGTGCACAGCTTCCACGAGAAGCCAGCATCCAGAAGAACCACACTAACCACAACACTGACTGGTCAGTGCGTTACATGAAGTGTCAGCCTTGTCCTAAGACTCTAAATTTCACATGGAGTTTTAAGATATTTAATTTCAAATCAGAAAAATTTCACCCCTAAAAGAACCCCCACATAAGGCTACAATCAAAGAGTGGGAGGTGTGTAACTCCTGACTTTCTCCTGTCTCCAGGATCAACATCTCGTTTAACAGAAAGGCACAGAATAGGGAAATGGAAGTTTGGCAAAATCCATCACACACAGAGATGCTAATTCATCACATTTACATAAGATTATGTTTATCAGCAACACTTAGAACACATTTATCTGTGTGCTAATGTGGGGAGAAAATCCATATTTTATGAGCTAATTTATACTGTGAAGGTTTAATGCTTCACACAAAAATGCAGTGGAAACAAATCCTACTGCTTTAAATGCAGGTTTACCAGCAATGGCTGCTGTAGGCAGACCCGCCTGAAGCTCCTCGGGCACCGTCACCATAGCAAGGTGACCGTGATCCAGGCACAGAGGAGCAGCCACCCGGACTCAGTGGAAATCCAAGCAGCCACTGTTCCCCTCTGAGTCCTCTCAGTAACCACGGCAGTTGGAGAGACAGACCCATGAGACTTGTGCCCTTAGCAACACCTGCAAACGTGCCGGTAACAACCCGTATTTCACCAATATTTAACGGTTTGAATGTTCCCAGCGCTCCTCCCTGCCATGGCGTGACAAATAAACGTGTCTCTATTCTACTGCAGCAATTCTGCAACCTTTTACTGTCCACTGCAGCAGCGTGTGGTTAGCTTTGCTGATTCAAACGGTCCCCAGAGACGGCTGCTCATCGGAGAATAACCCGTATCTGTTAGAAAACCCCCTGAAATTACACAGGGAGGCTGTCTGTTATGTTTACACTGGAGTCTCCTAACTCAAGCCCCCGAGGTTCACCAACTAATTCTGAAGGAGCTGCAAAATGTAATTAAAGAGCCTACTGCTGGCAGGCTTGAGATCCTTGTGCTACACAGTGCGTTCACCCCCACGTTTGGGGATGGGGAAACAAAGGGATTCTGGGGGATTCAGACAAGCTCGGAGTTTTCAAGGCAGAGATTTCTCTTTCCCAAACCTGAGAGCACAAAAAAAGCCCCAAACCACTGTACTTGTTCTCAAACTCCTCCAGTCCTACAGCAGATCCCCACCAGCGCTGGAGGCCGTTCTGCTCCAGCACAGCAGAGCTGCCAGGGGGGCCCGCCGCTGCCGGGGGGCTCTCCGTGGGCAGAGCCGCACCACGCAGCCCTGCCATACCCCCCCCACCATACCCCCCCACCCTGCCGTACCCCCCCCAGCCCTGCCGTACCCCCCCGCCATACCCTTTGCCCTGCCATACCCCCCCCCGCCATCTCCCCCCCAACTCTGCCATACCCCCCCCAGCCCTGCCGTACCCCCCCCCCAACCGCCTTTACGGGCTGTGCCCTGGAAGTTCCCCCATCAGTTTATTGCTGGAAGCTTTTCAGCTTCCATCATCTACTAAAGCAAAACTACACAATGTGATCTTAAGAAAGTCTAGTAACTGGGTAATAAATGTGCAATCTGCTAAACTTTGGAATTTTAACTTCCAAGGAGTTGAAAACTTGCATCAATCCTGATAAATCTGCTTTTATGTTTTCAAAAATACTTGTTTTTACCACAAAGTGTTCATCAGCAAAGATGCAAGACTATTTGTAAAGGAAGCCATTTACGTTCTTCTACCTGAATTTAATGTTTTTCTATACCCCAGCACTTGCTTCAGACATTGTATATAAACCTCAGATTTGTGAAGCCTCAGTCTGAATCATTAATTATGTGATTTTAGGTTTTTTTGAATCAGCTTCCTCATCTTAAGAATTATTTAATGTTAAGAGATATGAAAAGAGAGAAACAGATGAAGGCTAAAAAATAATACTCGCTTAAAAGTGAGTAATATTTTACTCACTTTAAGTGAGCAATATTAAAATATTACTCACTTAAAGTAAGCTTTTGGTCTAACTACCAAAATTTTATTCAAGGCCCTGAAGTTTCTTTCAGTTAAATAATGAAGCCTTTGGAACCTAAAGACCAACTCTGCCCCATAAATACAGGAAAGTGGCATCATCCAGAGCTTAAAAAAAAATGCAAATTTGTACAAGTTTCTGCTAGAAAAGGAAGATGTGCTTTCGAAACAGCATAATGCTGGCACTTCAGGAAAATAAACAAAAAACCAACAAAACCCAAAACACAGCAGGATGCATCAGCATTACTTTTAACTATCAGTGTTGTACAGTATACAAACTGTTGCCAAGCAAACTTTAAAGGATTCAGTTAAGCTTTGCAAGTTGAAAAGCCTCTCAAGTCAAATACAGCCAGTACAATGATGAAATCAGTTATCAATACTTCAACGGCTTCTACAGAGCTTGCTAAGCAGAAGCATCGTGACAAGCCAGAGCATCACAAGGCATGAAGTCACATCATCACCAGGACTTCAGCTTAATGCTGACAGAAACACAGCCCTTCAAAATCATTAAAACGTGGGTGAAGAACAGTCTGCAGCTACTGATGAATTAGTAATGCATCTCTGACAAGTCATATCCGGAACAGATACGACTTTGTTGCACTTCGCTGCAGTTTCTCGCCATGAGTTCAGTGCTAACTCAGCAGGTTTACTTCATCCTCGTGCCCTGTCCCAGTTCACGTTTGTCCCCATCTAGCTTTACTTCAGCAGAACGAAAGCAAGCCAGAAAGCTTCCTTTCCTGGTTTTGAGACCACAAGATTTTAACTTTGCCAAAATTATGTGTCAGTGTAACACTTTAACAACTTGTGTTCTGACACAGGACTCAACAGCCACAATGCCAAAGAGTTTCCTTTTCTTTGGAAAGGAAGCTGTAAATATTTTAGTGCAGGTCAGCTGGTAGCTGACTAGCATTAAACTCCTTCAGCTTGCACATTACGTAAGATAAATGCATAATGGAAGGAGAAAGACAAAAATACCACATCATATTTTAGACTTAGTTTTAAGTTTCAGTACAAATACTTCACTTTCATTACTGCTTTCAGGTCTTCAGGCTGCAGACGCCGAATATGAAGTTTTAAACACAAGCAGCAGTTGTGTGCAAAGAAAAATGACGAGAAACTTGCATAGAGCAAAGCTGTTCATGCATACCCCAGCACGTATGCATTCCATAGGTAAGCATCCATACCTATCCCAGAAGGTCTTTGACTCGCGTAATTTGTTCAAATGGAACGCTTGGTAGAATGCGGTTGACGGATTCCTACGAAACCCAAGAATCAGACAGACATATTGAAAATGGGCATGTAATAACAATGCTAACTCTTATTCATCCTGCATTAAAAAGGAAATCAGCTGTCCAGATCGGTTACATTTATGTCCAAAAGTTTACAGACTTCACGGCATGCCTAGAGAACAGTTAATGACTGAAAGGCCTTCTTGTTTCTAAGGGCTTCTGTTCAGGACATACTGATCCAAAAAGAAAAACTGATCCCCAAGCCCTATGGATTTTCATTCTATTTCAAGTTGCTGCTGTAAAAAGACAACTGTAAAGCCCTTAATGAAACACCCCACGTCACGCTGACCATCTCGTACCGATAAGTGTGTACCACTCTGATGCTACAGACACTTAAATGCAAAAGGTACCTTCCACATTCTTCACGTTTCACAAAACACTTCTGCAAACAGCACCCAGTATTTCTATTCTGCTTAGCACCCCACTTTATATTAAAAACACACGACTTCTCCACAGAGACCTGGAAGCCAGAGCTGAAGATGCCTCAATTCAGCCCACGACAGATTAAGTCACAACTGAAAAACAGACCAAGTTAAAACTGAAAAGTGGAATTCAAGATTTCCCTGACTTTGTAAGTGGTTGTCTGTCATCCTCATGCTTCCCCTTCCTGATGTGCCACAGGGCAACTGTTGTTTGGAGGCCCTTTGCCAAGCAGTACATCAGAGCACTCTAGCTACCACCCTGGCTCTCACAAGCCTTCAGGCTCCAGTAACTCCGCTGTAAACTGGACCCCACAGCACAAATTCTGTCACCAATGCCAAACCCCGAGACCCCCAGCCTGACCCTCCTGGTTCAGCATTTGCCCCTTACACAGCCACTAGACCAAGAGTGTAATTTGAAGATCTTAATTCTCCAAAGTCTCATCTGAACACTTATTGTTTAAAAGACACTGGATAAAGCACAAAGTCAAAATTCTCTACTGCTAGTGGCTGTATCAGAGCACTGTACTCAAGCTCAGGAACTCCTTTCATCAATACTGTAGTTCATCCTGACGTCGGTGTAGCTCTACCAGCCCTAGAGAAGAATGCAACAGCTTAGCTGAAAAAACCTTCAGAAAAGCTAGTATTGGTTCATATTCCTTTTAAATCTGATTTTAAAATAAGAAGTCTTTACCAATGTCAGAAGCACAGGTGCCCATTCCTGTTCTAAGTTTATGGCAAGAATACTTCTTCAAACAATTGTCTTCAAGTTATTTAAATTATTTCAATTTAAGTACAATTACTGTATAGCTGAAATCATAGAACAAAACAAATCACAGAAGCAGCACCAGAAGAAAACGCTGTGTGAACTAATTTGATTCCTATGGCAGGTGCATACCAAAAACCTCACAAGGATAATGATATTTGTGCATCAGCAATGATCAGGAATCACTTGCTTCAGTATTTCACTCCTTCTCCCACCTTCACCATTCCACACTTAAAAAAAAAGAAATTCACGTGAGTCGAGTTTAGTTTAAAACCTGCTACAGAAGTTGCTTAATCCAGCTGATATACACCATGCTCTTATGCTGGTACCGCTTATGTTCCCATAAGAAGTACTGAACACTTGAGTGACAACTAAACACAACTAATTATAGGAAGAGCAACACAATAGCTAAAGGGTATCTGAGTGATGCAGTGACTTAACACACGGGAAGCAATCGGCATCTGCAGATCACGAGAGCACTCCTTTGGTGAAGGGAAGGACGCAAAAAGCCTCTTCCTCAGAAAGTGTAAATAGAAAGGCATTCAAGAGAGATTTACTTGCAGCATATAAACCCCTGTTGCTATTGTTAGGTATAAAAAGCTGTGGTGTATAACCACACAGCATGTATTTCATACAGTCTATTTTTATACTGAAATCCTATATGCTTATACTATATATTATACCCTATATTATATCCCATATTCTTGTACTATTCTTAAGCAAGTATTTGGAAAGGTATGAAAAAGTTTTCCTCATTAAATTCTCATTTGTAGCCCCTGCTGTTGAAATTGCTTTTTGCATTACTTCAGAACATTTTCTGCTCCCTAAGTCTATTTTAGCAGGATGCTATTTGGACAGGGGGGGTGAGCTGCCTAAGCAGGAAAAGCAAATCCACAGAGGTAAGATGAATGACGCCCAATGTGCAAGTCTGAACTAAGACGACTGAGTTGCAGACTTGTTGAAGCATCTATTTTTTACCACATTGAACAGTAAAAGGTTGGAGAATTACTACAAATTCCTTTTGTTTGTTTGCAGAAACAATGAGAAAACTACTTACAGAGCAGTGCAATCCAGCCTGCTGCTGCTGCTGCGTCAGAGCTGAAACACCAGAATCCCTTCTGATGCTGCCTTAACTGGCTGCAGGCACAGCCTGGACCAGCAAAGCAGATTCCCCAGGTCCCCTCCCCAGCACACAGCCAGGTCTGAGAGGTCACAGCTCAGTCTCAGTTGCTGGCAGATGGACCCAGTGGAGCCAGACAGGAGATGTCCCCAGCGCTGGGCCAGAGAACGCGAGCCCACCTCCTCTTCCACGGGAGGTACACCCGGCACTCGCCTTCCTCCAGCTCTGGTCAGAGAGGAGAAGGGGTATTCCCAAGGACAGGGAGGCTCAGTTCCAGTCCCAGACACTATGACAGACAGCCAGCCTAGCACGTGTAAAGACTCAAACTATCTCCATCGGTAAAGACGCCTCCACAAAGAAGGCCTACAGCACATACCACGTTTGTTTCCCTTAAACGCTCACCAGCGTCACTATTCAAACACACTCTGATGGTGCAGTTTCTAACAAGAGTTTTCATGCAGCAGAAAACTGATCTAAATTTAAAGGATGAGAATTCATTCAGTTTTTGAGTAAGTGAAACATCAATTTGTCCCTTTAAAAGGGAAATCTAAACCACATCCAGAGTCTCACCTCATATTCCAAAGGGTCTCCTCCCACTGCCACTGGTCAGGGCAAGCATACACCAAACACTCTGCTTCGCTAGAAACCATGCCCACGAGGGCTGGCAAACTTTCCAGTACACAGATAAATGCATTTTAGTTTAAATAATGATGCTGGCTCTGGAAGTGCTGGTTATCACCTCGGCACATAGATGCCTTTTTTCCAGTCACTACCCTTGAAGGAGGAAGAGTAACATCATTGCTCATGACATAGCTGAAGCTGTTTCAATCGTCAAACTACTGGCCAACATCAGCAGCTAAGGGCTGCGAGAGGAGGAACACGTGAACAATACCACACTTCTCTTTTTCCCCAAGGTGGCAAAATAAGAAATTCACACTAGACCACCTCAGGCAGTTCTCTCTCTCTCAATATCACTATTATTTTCATTAATGTTGAGAACAGGAATGATCCAGAAAGTTAAAAAAGGCCTAAGCATCTCTTTGAAGAACATGAAAATAACAGGTCAAACAACCCATGCTCAATACCTCAGAGGAAAACCAAAGCAAAGCAGAACCACCTATTAATCATCACCTAGACAGCAGTGAGCCATGGATGGCCTTTTCAGGAGCTTATGTCAGACAAAAATTCCTTCTGTGAAAAATTAACAGGCCTCATATAGAAAAACCAGAGATGATGTGATCACATGATAACATTAGTAGAGCTTTCCATGCCATCTTTATGACAGCTCTGCAAGAACACGGCTTGTCCACCATTGACAACTACCCTGCCCACGTGGCTGTCCCATGGTTCAGTGGAAGGATGCATCAAACAGAACTCTCCAGGGTCTCCTCCGAGTGCGTTATAGGATACTTTAATCCACGACTTGGACAGTGGAGTACAGACTATCTGTATACCTAGGGATGAGCTGCAAGCACTCTGGACAGCAGGAATAGAATTCGGGAAGATCTTGCCCAATTGGAGCAATGGTCTGAAATAAAAAGGATGCAATTCAATAAGGATAATAATAATCAGCTGCACAAGTACAACATATGGAATGAGTAGCTGACTGCAATTCCATAGAAGAGAATTTAAAGTGAAATTAAAAAATGAAAATATTGCAAAAGGTGTCAAGCTTGCAATACTCCTCTTACACAGGATGTACACATACTAACTGAAGCCTGGTTTTATCCAGCCTTTCTGAGCCCTCAACTTAGATTTTATGGCCAGTTTTGCATACCAGCTCTCCAGAAGGATATAAGCCTACCAAAGTCCAGCTAAGATCACTTGAAGACATGTCATGTTCCAATTTTTTTTTCCAATAATCTGAAACACTAAGTAGGAAAATTAAGCATTTAAAAGAGATGAAAGAGACACTTACAGACTTCACATAGTTTAAAGTCCCCTCTGCAAAGGAGAAGAAAACTTGTTCTCATGTCTGTTGGGTATAAGCACAGCACAGACACTACAGGGTGTAACCGCAGCAAAGAAAGTTTAAACTACAGGTCAGAATTGTTTACCACACAAACAGCACGGAACAGAACAGACTTCTTATAGAAGTGGTGGGATTCCCAGACTTGTTCTAGAAGAGATCAAGCTGCTACTGCTCCAAAAGGTTTCAGGCCCTCAAGCCTCCACACCAGCCCCTAAGCCCATCTTTCACAGCTCTCCGAGAATTCAGGACAGCGCGAGCAGGAACCTTAGGGCAGAAGTTCTGCCTTTGAAAAGGATCAACTCCTGTAGGACCCAAATTTAACTATGAAACAGAGAAGAAAGATGAAAGAGTCTAGTTTAATACTCTGAAATCAAACTGCCTTTCCATTCAGCTGTAAAGTTCATGTCTTTTTTTCATGGAAAAATTCTGTTCTCAAATCTGCCCTTTGCACAGGAAGCTACAGGAGCCTGACAACATGCCTGCAAATAAAACTGTGTTCTTCAGCCACACCTATCAAAGAAAAGAAGCTAGCATGTTCCTGTGTACATCTATACTGCTTCCACAGTGACAAACGTGAACTGAACACTTTGAGAGAAGAAGTGACTCAAAAACAGCCTCAAGATTAAGTTAGCAAATAAAAGTATCTAGGCTTTATGCAACATCAGAATCACAATTTAACAATCAAGAGACCTGATGGTAAGCACACAGTCTGATCTTACTTAAGAGACCTATCAGCATGTACAGATGTGTTTTTACTGTGGTGATCGATGAGGAATCAAGGCACTAAAGAAAAAAAAATAGGAAGGTTGAGCCACCAACTGCCCAATTTGACGTGGACCAAAAAATAACCAATTAATCCCTCCTTAGTTTCTAAAATTTGTAAAAGATTAGAGGTGTTATTACCCAGAAGCATTTCAGACCCAAGTTAGTTTGTAGTTGTGTCTTACTGATCGCCAATAAGAGCTGTTAACTAGGTTACTAGCTATGACCTGCAGTGGAGACTGATTACAGCTGGTCTCCACATTAAAACACTCGGCACGGTTTGTTTAGGATCTGAACCAGGGGTTTTGTAATCCCTTTATCACAGCTTATCAGGAAACTCCCAGTAAAGTTTATGTTTACACTAGTAACAGAATTCCTTCTCTGTCTCTCCTCTTTTAAAAGACATTTCACTTTTTTGTTTATATTTTTGCTTTTTAAATCAGCTTATTTCATAAGACTCCACCCACAGACAGAGTAACGAGTACAAAGCTTTGCAGGAGAGAACTGACAAAGACTACATGTGGGGAAGTCAATGCGGAGTCAAGGAAAAAATCTCAAGATAAAAGCTTTTAGGTTTTGTGTTTAATTACATCTTCTGTTCACACAGTCACTTATAAGCCATTACACTTGAAAAACCAACAGGAATGAGATGCTGTTAGATCCAGTTTCAGGTGCACTGCATGGCTCTCAGCCACCATAACGGACTTCAAAGAGGTTCACAGGCTACTTCTAAATGAAAATATTTTAACAGTGAAGAGGAAGCACACTACATGGACCTGATCTCCACTGGAAAATCAAGAGACACACAAATTTAAGTGCTAAAAATTATCAAACTAGGACATGTTTAACAGCAGTTTTGTAACTGAATTCAAGAGGAAGGAGAAGAAAGAACACCCAGACTGTGTGGTACACAATCATTAGCAGGACGGTGCCAGTAGCACCAGCACTGCTTCGGCTGCTTTCAAACCACACACTCCCTCCCAACACTTTCAGACACGATGAAATCACCTTCAGGTAACTTCACTGAGCGAGCTAAAGAAGCACCCCTCACCTAGAATAAGACAGGAAAGTCTGACACCAGCAGCTCTATTTCAATAATCAATCAGTGTTTCTGAAGGAGCCTTGCTGAAGAGTTCCAATAGTAAGTTCTGATATGACTGTGTGATGCTAATAGTGGAAAGAAAAACACAAGTGCTCATCTTCTAAATTTTGTCTTTCTTCTTTCTGATTTCAACTGCTGCAACTCAAAACTCAAGGGTCCAACTCTCCTGGGTCCCAGAAACTGGTCCCCAAGCCTCAGGAGTCCTGTACAGTACAGTCCTGTCATCGTAACAGCTTTAAGGTCATTCAGGACTCAGTGATGACCTTCTCCATCCTCTACATCCCATTTCCTCCTTTCCAAAGCCCTGCTTGGTGCACTGTTAGCTCACTCCTAGCACTTTTGTTCCAGCCAGGTACCAGCGCTCCCGTGCTCTCCCCCCCTGCAGGCAGCACTGCCACGGACCCGCTGTCCGAGCGCGGTGTGCTAACAGAGCGGGGCTGTTCTGGGGAGGCTCTCATGGCTGTCAGTCAGGCTGAACTTTAATTACATCAGCTCACAGACTGTGTGAGGACTAATCTGAGCGATTCTGCTCTCAAATCCAACATGTAACAAGTGTAAGGTTTCCTATCCTAATGACTTGTCTTCTCGCTAGGTGAAGTTAACCTTCAGTTCTTGTAGGGAGGGTACAAGATAATGCAGTTCACATCACACACAGCTTAGCTGCAAGAAAATACCACAGTAGATCACATCTTCAAAGAGAAACAACTATAGATTAGAAGTTGATAAAGTTATTGGCAATGCAGAAAGTCAGGGATTCTTGCCACTACTAACAAGCTTTCAAGAAAACCCACAGAAAGGCCCATCAATATTATCCACGTTTGGACCAAGTGAGACAAGCTAAAAAAACCCAAACAATGAAAACAACCCACAAAAAACCCAAACACCAACAAACATCTTGGACAGAGTCCTTCAGCATCTACTGTAATTTGCCAGTTAGCACCACTTATGCCATACTATTATTTTGTAAATTATCCCATTCCAAAAAGCAAGCTTGGAATGCATTTAGAAAGTAGACCCTAATAAGCTGGATGAAAGGATGTAGTAAAAACCAACACAAACTCGGTATTTCTGAACTAAAAAGATCCACATTTGCGAGGATTGCATTATTCATACAAAAATCTGGAAGAGATGTCAAAACTCTTAAAAATATTGACTTTTACGCAACTTGGCAGGTAAAGAAAAAGGCATTTATTAATATGTATGAACATGTTATTGTAGAGGATTAAACACACACTGCCTGCTCTGCCCACAAAGCTAGATTTCCTCAAACCTATTGATGAAAGGGAAAGCTGCTTGTGATTATTGGTGAAAGTGGCCTTGCACAGAACAGCTGGCTCGAGTATTCATTTTCAAAGAAAACAGTCTCAAAATGAGATTTTCTTTTTCCATTAAGCTGCAGTACAGCAGTTTCAGACATTTCAGTTATCTATAAATACAAGTGGTTCCTGGTTTTGGTTTTTGACAAGAAAATATTTCAGTACTTGTTGGGGGGGAAAGAGCAAGTGGAGAAAACAGATTCAAGCAGACTCAGCCAAATCCCACCTGCCCTTACTTACACAACACTGGTCCAGAAAGCAGCTATTAGCAACATTTCAAACTAAACACTTTGCTTTTAAAAAAGATATTAGAACCTAGACCATGTATGGCATGGTTTATCACATAGTATAAATGTATTTGTCTGCCTTTCCACATGGTTTACAAGTTCTTTACAACAACTCTTTTGTCTCACACCAGCCTGCGCTCAGCTGAGGCTCTAACTAAAGCCCTGTCAGGGTGAGAGCTTACCCCTTGGCTTAAACACACAGTATTTTTAAAAAGGCATCTGTAGGGCTGGTCAAGGTATTTATGGTCCTTGCTCCCACCAAAGTGTTCCACATAGGAGACATTCCCAGGAGTTGTCATCTACACCCCTACAAAAACAGCTGAAACAACTTGACGGAGAAGCAAGCAGGGGGTTTTTTAACCCTCATTTCTTATCACCCCATCCTCCAATACGCCAGACAAGTTAACCTTGCTCTAGATGGATAAAAAAATCCTCAGATACTTCACCAAAACCAGTATCTCATTTCTTACCCATTCTACACTGCTTCACTGCAGCCTCACACACACACCCCCTACTCATCCCCAAGCAGAAATAAAGGGGCCAGGACCGTGCCCTGGCTGCGAAGGTGAATGGTACCTGGGCTACATTAGGCAAAGCACAGGCAGCAGGTCGAGGGAGGGGACCCTCCACTCTGCTCAGTGCTGGTGTGCTGTGCCCAGTGCTGTGCTCCCAGCACAAGAGAGACACGGACATCCTGGAGAGAGAGTCCAACAAAGGGCACAAGGATGGCAAAGGGACAAGAAAGCATCTCTCCTATGAGAAAAGGCTGAGAGAGCTGGGACTGTTCAGCCTGCCGATGAGAAAACTCAGGGGCATCTCTCCACTGTACATAAATCTGCAGAGAGGGAGGAGATGGAACCAGGCTCTTTCCAGTGACAGGACCAGAGGAAGTGGGCACAAACTGACACACAGGAGGTTCCCTCTGAACATCAGGAAACACTTTTTCACTGTGAGGGTGACTGAGCGCTGGCACAGGTTGCCCAGTGAGGTGATGGTCTCCATCCCTGGAAGCATTGAGAAGCCATCTAGACATGGTCCTGAGCAACTAGCTCTGGGTGACCCTACTTCAACAGGGGTGTTGGAGATTATGACCTCCAGAGGACCCTGCCAACCTCAACCAGTCTGTGATTTGATGACTGGCTTCTACTGTTGAGACAGATCTCGATTTCAGTCTGTAATCCTTAACGAGGACCGAGCATGACACTTGTCATTGTGACAGACAGCTGACACCTCTCTATGGTACTAATTAATATTTCTACCTTGTCTCTGCACTGTTAAAAGCATTCAAGCAAGCTGCCATGATACAAATGCAGCACTCCTAGCTTCAAAGGGAGAACAGATATCTACAAAAACCTCCTGGAATAATTTTATTTTGCATTACAAAAAAGACAAGCATCCAGCTGTCCTTCATGTGGCCGAGTAACTCGCCTGCCCTGCGTGAGTAGAAATAGATTATCCCATAATGCAAAGAATTTACTAGCACTCAATACAAATTTATACTTATAAAGCTTAAAGTTTAGAGATGGAGGAATTTTCAAGAAGAGGAATGAAGAAGTGCAGTGTAAGGTTGTATCAAGTGACCTTCTGTGTCTGGAGAACCTTCTCAGAAGACAGTAGCTTTAGCAGTTACTATAAATACTTCTATCTTCACACTTTGTCAAATACAGGAATAAAAGCCACACCTGTGGCTGACAATCTAGGTTTATCTACCAGAACTAAACCAGTTGTACTTTAGCAGGAGGAGTCTCACAGACATTTCTTATGGAATCTTTGCTGACACACAGAAAGCACAAACAAAGCTGGCATTGTTCATGAGCAACAGAACCTGCTGATCACCAGCTTTAAAACTGAAAACCATATAAAACCTCAAAATGCAACAGGCCAATGTTCAAACATACAGCACAGAATAGGAAAGAATTCCTTTTTACTGTAGTGTCACCTGAAGTCAGGGAAGACCATCAGCACCATCTCTAAAAATGCACAGCCCAAGAGAAATTTCAGCTCATCAGTAGTTTGAGAGGAGTTTGCTAGTCCTGCCTCTCAAAAAACCTAAATACTTGGATATTCAACTTTCAATGAGAGGTTTAAAAGTCTTCCATGAAACATATGCTGTTATTGCTACCAAACAAGACAGCATTCAGGAATAAGCTGACTATGGAAGACTTGCGCTCTTCTATAGGGGAGCAGAAAAAAGTTAACCCACAGCAGCTGAGCAGAGCACTCGGGTCTGTGAGGCACAGAGAACCCTTTATGTCCGAGCTGGTACACTACAGTCTTTCAAACAAATTGAACTGTTTCACTTTGAGAATTTCTTTCAAATACTTCCCCCCCTCCCTCCTTTTAAAAACTATCTGAAACACTTATAGCTTATTAATTTTAAGAATGTACTGACTCCTCCTTAACAAGAGCATTTGGATGTCTGAACTGGGAAAACAGCACTGTCACACGAGAACCACATTTTTCTGTTTAGATATCTTGTAACACAGAAAATGAAAGCATGGCAGGACAGGTTTTACATACACTTTAATGTATGTAATCTCTGTTATAGAAAGAACAGGAAAGAGTGAAGAGGAGTTTTGTGGTAACTATCATTTGATATCACCAACTGTGATGACCACCTCAGAAATCCCGTCTCAATTGTTTTTCCAGTGCTGTGGTTGTGGCTGTTGCACTGAAGGCACTATGACTCTGGAGCGTGTCTGCCCATGTTTCATTCTCACCTGCTTCTACAAGCACTTGTAGACAGAATCCTCCAGGAGGAGGGCTGAAAGCATTCAAGTCGGCAGCTGCAGTGGAGCTCAAATCTCTAGTCAGTTTACGAGCACAGTGAAGAAAGGGGCAGTATTCAATAGTAATGCAACTCAAGTTCTGCTAACTGGTACATATCTGCAGAATACCTTTGTTTTTCTTTAGGAATACAATAAAATTATCTAGGGCAATGCATAAGGAACCTTTTATCAAAGTTACATGAATGCCCATACCCCATTTTGTCCTTATTACGAACACAGTTTCGAGAGCTCAGTTTTATCGACAGCTAGCGCACTATACAAATACGTGATTGAGCTGGGCTGAGAGATATATGCTGCGAAGAGCTCTGCACAATCAGGTTTTCAGCAGTTTAGCTGCTGTAGCTGACAGTTCACAATTGCAGCCATTCATTAGCGTTCCTGGAAAACGGCCTGCGCAGTTCAAGCTGCTCGGCTATCTCTGGAAAAGGATCTACGCTCTGCTCCTTTTCCAACATACCTAGCCATATTCTGCCCCAAAAGTCTGCCAAACATGTAGGAGGTTTGAACAAGCTTCCTCAGTCACATTCTTTTAACAGAAGCAACATATTTCTTTTCCCCCAAGAGCCAAAATAAAGTTGTTAAGCAGCTGGAATATTATGCTTGTCAACTACAAATTGGTGTGTACATGGGCACAAAGGTGAGCGGAAAACTGACACGCACCCATCCCAAAATCCTCCCAGGTACTCTGACTGCCTTTCATCCAAAATAATTAGTGCTGCTGCTAACATCCAGCAAATGAAGAGCCAGAGCAATTTTGAGATCCAGTTCTACTTTAGCTTTTACAGTATTTGTCAGACTCCAAATCAAAGTGGATCACAATACTCACATCTGCCTCAACAAGAGAACTATTTCCTCCATCCTTGAATACCGCTGCAGTTTATTCCCCTTGCAGCCACGTTTAGAGAGGAAAGGAAAACAAAACTATGTTATGCTGTAGATCTTTCATAACTACCACAGAACATATTTCCCTTTTTAAGAGCTTAGCAATGTAGACACATCAACTAGAAAAAAAAAACCCCACACCATCCCAGGTTTGCTTTTTAAAGGATAGTGACATGCCAAAGGTTTTTTTTTCTCCCACCCCACCTAATTCTTTTGGACCACCTACCCACCCTCCCTCACATAAGATTTATTGATTAATCCATTCTTTATTATTCATCAGGTCAATGCAATAAACCAGTTTTGTCTAGACTACTGTATAAGTGTCCCGGACTATGAGAACAGGAAATTAAAGGTTTTCAGGCAATGTCTGAAAAAAAGTCAGTTCTACATCTATAGATGCATAGTTCTGTATTATCTACCTATATAACAGGCTATAGAACCCTACACCTCCACCTCTAGCTTGGACATAGTTTGATTTTAAACCGCAGATCATAAGATAGGAAAAATACAAAGAACTTTTTTCATACAGATGGGAACTGACCAGCTTTGTTATCAGACCTCTGCCTCATACTGACTGTATTTCTCATACTGTGTCTTCAAACGATTTCCATCCTAAACTGCTGCACCTTTAAAACAGCTCCTCTGCACATTCAGAATGGTGAATGACTTACTAGACAAATCCAGGATGTTTAGAGCTATAGAGTATTCCTTGATGAATCACTCCTTTCAAAGATGACTACAGGAGAATGATCTACACAAGTTTCTCATGCTTCAAGTATGTACAAATATTTAAATGTAACAGAAGGTGTCAGAAGAAATGTAGATACCTGCCTACACATTGACCCCCACTTCCCCCAGATATGTTACACATTAAGATAAAAGAAAAAAAGCCTTCCACAAATTTTTAGCTCTTATGATGACAAAGTGAATTCTCTACACAAAACCAAGTGTTAACTTCCTGAACCTGCAGGTAGCCTGAAACAGTGACTCATCAGGTGTGAACTCCCTCTGTGCCCTATTACTTTTATCAAAGTGTCAACCCTCAGCCTATTAATGACACTTGAAGGTCTTCATTAACTGTTTCACCACTGATTTCAGTAGATAAAACAGCTGGGCAGTAGGGGCATAATTTAAATGGCTGGAAAGAGGAAAAAAGCAAGAGGAGAACAACAGACAAGCAGGAGAGGGATTTATAATAAAGCCTCCTCAGTGAGTAAAGCAAATAAAAACGAAGTGGTAAAAGAGCCTTAACAATCTGCTAGGTTTTTATTCTCTCCTTTCTCTCTCTGAAACCAGTGGAAGTCAGGATTCTCTTTGAGGGAAGCAAAGAATAAACTTATATCTACTAGCTCTGTACCTCCTGCTTTGTAGGAAGTCTAGGCCTGTTTAAGGTAAGCTGTTAATGCTCAGCAGTACCACTGCTACAGAAAGCTGTTCTGAGCTGGGACAGACCCTCACACCACACAGCTCTCTGCCCAGTGCACCACTTCAGCAAACGACAGGGGTTTATCACCCAGCACAGGAGCAGGCAACCGAGGAGTACGTGTTTCTTCTCAGATAACCACGGCTTGGCTTCTCTACTGAGCACTGTAGTACGGCATGTCGGGAAGAGCTCTCTGCATTTACAGCCCATCCTCATTTCTTACTCACAGTTCTCATAGCCAAGTTGCCAAAAAAGTTTCTTCAGAAACGAACAAAGTGTGAAGTGTTGCTGTGAGGTGGCTCAAGATCAAAGACAAAAGTACAGAAATAGCTTCAAAAATCACCGTCCCGGGGCAAGAGTACCAAGAACTGTCTCACTAGTGTGCCACACAAAGTTAGCAGCCTACAGTTTGGAATAAGTAGGATAAGTTTTTCCTTATCGTTATATAAAGTGATTCATTTGTCACAGATAATTATGTCTGTTACTATAATTTATATAAAGCATTAGAAGCTATGCAAAACAAATGCAAAATACATTCCTTTTGTTCCGACTCCTTAATCATCAGAGTGATCAAACACAAGAAAAATCATTTTCTGATACTATACTGAGCTACAAAAAAAACCCACCAGCTTGAAATCTAACCTTATTTGCACAAGGAGAGCTTGTCAGCTGGGAGCAATCCTCTTAAGGTAGGCATAACTGCTAGAAAACTTTAACTGTTTAACTTTTTCTTTTAAGTCATTTATCACTTCAGTCAGAACCAGCACAACCCTGGGACACGGCCTTTGCTTGCACAAAGGCATTAGCAGAGTTACTCTCCCAACACAGGAGCACCAGGCTGCATTACTGCAGTTAACTCTCCAAACACCGGTCTGCCTTTGAGGCACCTTCTCCCTCTGCCACCCCATGTACACAGCTGCTTTAGGTTATAACAGTGACCCCGTGCCCTTAAGGTCTGGAAGTCTCCCAAGCTGAGGGAAGGCTACAGGATAATGCAGCACATCAGATATTCTCATAATGGTGTTACTCATATTTTTAAAAATACATATAGCCCATGTGTATTCCATTCCTCCAAATAGCAGTAACTCAAGAGTAGCCATTCATGACATTAATTCAGTGCTCAAACACTGTTTTCCCTGAAAGTCTTCTCTCAAAGAAGTCAAGAACAGCTATAGCCATCACACTACCCTCAGAGTAGTTTGACAAGGCTCTGGGAGTAAGTCACATATGTGCTCCCTCTCTCAGGCCCTTTGATGAGTCTGCTCATACCACAGATCTTTGTTACAACTAATAGTTCCAAACTGCTTCCCTATAAAGAAAACTCATAGTAAGGCTGTACTTTCCACCATGTCTACAGCTTCACCCAAGTAAGTGGTGTCCTTTTTATTCAACACAAAAGAACATCATCTGTAGAGCTTTAACTGTGTAAGGACACACAAATTCATATCCAGATACAAGTAGTTTCCTTACTAACTGATATTACAAAGTGCAAATTCAACAGCAGGATAAAAAAATCAAGAATCTGTGTTATGAACCTTGAAGTTTTCCAATATACCTCACCTGAGACAGCACTACACTTCTGTTTTGACCAACACAGCAAACACAGTGCTGTGGATAAACTCATTTTAAGCTGGCTGTCATTCGAGCGCTTTACAAAGTGTTCAGGAGAAAGAAGAGATTTCCTCACACACCAAGGAATTAGGTGCAGGACAGTTTTCAGTCTTTGATTTGGAGGAGGTCATATTATTTGTGCATTAAGCAGCTTTCAGGCTACTTGGTGCCCTGTTGTGTGAGAAAAGTAATCCCTCACTGCCTGAGAAGAACAAGTGCAGTTCACTACTTGCCTAAATACCTCCCTATGTTTTGTACTCTCCAACAACAACCAAAAAAAGTAGCCCAGGTAAATTTCATTACTTTCTGATAATGCAAACTTACAAAAAACACTTGACAATAACTTGTAAGCTGATTTTTTCTCCCTTAAGAAAAGGTATTTTTACAGCACTATAAAATAATTCATACCTGTCTTCATCACCATCAACAGGAATAGATATGCCAAACACAGAGCTGGCAAGACTGTTCATAGGAGTACTTGCAGGTAACTGAAGAGGATTTGCTAGAGTGTCTGGAACGGGAGGCTTCACAAGAGGTTTATTTTCAGCTATAAGAGAAAGTGGTGGCTGAGGTAGGGGTTCCGATTTTCTTCTAGTATCATCGATCTGGCCTAAGGATTGAGCTTGAGTCTGAAACTGTCCCAGGTTTGACTGTGGCAGAGAGGCAGGTACATTAGGCGTGCCTTGCATCAGCGAGTGTCCGACGTGCTGCGGCGGGACAAGGCCGGTACCTCTGCTGACAGAAGCGTGGCTCGTCAGCTGCGGCGGCGCTGGCGCAGCGGGGACATTTGGCATCGTAACAGAGGTGGTGGTAGACACACCAGGCACGCTCGTACCGGGCACGGCCGCAGGCACGTTCTGAACCCCAGAGACCACAGCGTGGGGAGCACTGGGCATTCCGGACACTTGACTGCTTCCACCCATCGGGTGCTGAGTCACAGATTTCTGTTGCACAACCCCAGCATGGCCAATGCCTTGCTGCACCACACCTCCTGGTTGCGGAACGGCAGCCTGACCAGCTTGCGCCTGGCCGCCCTGCATCAATCCCGGTCCCTGCCCGACTGCTTCGCCAGGCTGTGCTGACACCCCCAGCACTGGCGCTCCCACGGGAGAGGGATTCTGGCCCGTCACCTGCCCCACAGGAAGGCTGGAAGCCACAGTACTTGAAACAGAGCTTGTAGTAGCTTGTTGAATAGCTCCTTGAGACTGCATAATTGTCATGTGCTGCATGTATTCGGTCTGACCAGAAGGTTGTGTCGGCAGTAGATGCACTGGTGGAATCTGGGACTGAGAATAAGCAAATTGCTGAGGCTGAGTCACTGGTATGCTCGCCTGCTGCACCTGCTGCTGTGCCACAGGAATGCTCGGCTGCCCTGCTGTCACATTTGGTGGTGCCAGGCCTTTCCCGTTGGGTCCAGCCTGTGCAACACCCTGTGTATTTACCTGTGGCTGTGACTGCTGTGGCACCATCATTTGCTGATTTGCTGCCGAAGCCCCAGAAAACATAGGCTGAGCAGTACTTTGAGGCAGGGCCCCACCTATGGGTTGTTGCGGCTGCTGTTGTTGCCCAATGACAAAATTAGGCTGCTGTAGAGAGGGCTGGTTCATTTTCTCTGTCTGGAGCAGCTGTGACACAGCAGTCAGGGAACTGTCAGCTATAGAATCAGGGCCATGGGCTGAGGCTGGCACAGCCGAGACCACGATGGAACCTCCGGTGGCACCGAGGCCACTGTCCCTCTCCTGAGCAGCCTGATCGAAGGTGCTGCTGTGCCGAATGCAATCTCCAGTCCTGCCCAAGACACCACCACCATCCGAGTCCCGGTCATAATACTCCATACACGTCCATCGTCCCCGCCTGTATGGCTCCCCTGTACCATGGTCCAGCTTGATCACCCTGAAGCGCGAGCTGCACACAGCAGCCACGGTCTGAGACATCGTCCCAGGAGCGGCAGAGGCAGAAGGCCCCGTGGAGGGCAAGGCGGTTTGAGCACTGCTGCTTCCTGCCACGGCAGCGCCAGGGGCAGCAGCTGGCAGGGGCACAGCGGAGCTCTTGGGCACAGCCCCCCCATTGGGGGCCACAGCTGGCAGAGCCGCAGCCACCCCACCAGCAGCCGCAGCCAGCTGCCCATCCAGAAGGAGGTTGGGAGAGACGCTGCCAGGAGTTTCGGCCTCACCCACGTTGTTGAGAGTCTCTTCGGAGGAGCTCCGCTCACAGACATCTTCGGGGCCGTAGTCGGTGGCTCGGGAAACATCAAAGATTTCAGAAGAGACGTCCTCCGTGCGAGACTCATCCGGGTCGTCCAGGCTCTCGGTGTCCTCGGTGATGCTGCTGGCCACCTGAGCCGTGGTCACGCTGGTGATCTGGAAGCAGCTCTTCTTCTTGGCCGGCATCTTGGACATGCTTCCTCCGCGGGGAGGGGCTCCGCCAGCCGAGGCGAGGCGAGCGCGGTGCCGGGGCGGGCTGTCACGGCGTGCCGGCCGGGCCCCCGGCGCTACCGCACATCCTCCGGCTGCTTCCTGCGGCGGGCGGGCGGGCCGCGGCGCTGCCGCTGGCGGGCCGGGCAGGGGGCGGCGGGGCTCCTCCTCTTCCTCCCCGTCCGCGAGCCCTCCTCTCGCGGCCGGGACGCGGGCCTCCTCCTCCTCCCCGCCGCAGCTCCCGCTCCGAGCGCGGCGGGGCCGGCCGAGCGCCCCGCGGCTTCCTGCCGGCCTCGGCGCGGCGCGGGCCCCGGGCGGGTGCGGCGGCCGCAGAAGGGGGCCCGTGGCCCGCCCCGCGCGAGGGGCCCCGCGGCGGCCGGGCGAGGCCCAGGCGGCCCCGTCTCCCCCCCGCCCCCGGCCCTGTCTCCGCGCTCTACCTGGAGACCAGCGCCAGGCGCATCCTGCTCGGAACCAGCCCGCGGGCGAGCCCCGCGGGGGAACCCCGGGGCGAAGGGCCGGCGCGGCGGCGGCGAGAAGGAGGAGGAAGAGGAGGGGGAGGAGAGGCGGCCCTGCGGCGGGCGGGCGGCCCCGCTGCGCTGCGCCGGCCCCGGGAGCGCGGGCTCCGACTGCGGCTCCCCTCGCCCAAGATGGGGCTCAAGTTCTCCTGCGCTGCACCCTGGGAAGGCGCGGCCACGCCCCCCGACGCTGCGGCGTGATTACGTCACGCCCCGCCGGAGCTGGGCGGGGCCGGCGTAGCGGAGCGTGTGGCGGCTGTTTGGAATGTGCCACGGCCCGCGAACTTCCCGCCCCCCCCACTTTCCCGCCCGGCTTGGTCCCTCCCGGCCGCGCGCGGGCCGGCGCTGGCGGTTGGGCGCGTGCGTCGCGCCGCTCGCGCAGCCGCGGCCTGAGGGGAGCGGACGTTCGCCCAGCGGCGCGCGCGGGCGGGCGGGCGGTGTGTGCACGCGGGGCCGCGCCTGAGGGGGCCGCGCCTGAGGGGGCCGCGCCTGTCTCACCGCAGAGACAGGGTCTCTCCCTTTGTCTTTCCGCGTTACGCGTGTACCGCGCGGTTACCGCGGGAGGGCTGCGGACGCTCCCCAGAGCCCGCTCCACAAGTGTATGAGCAGCGAGTGACGGCGCTCAGCTCTCCGTCCCTCCTGCTGAACGGCACCGCCCCGACACACGGTGGGGAGTTATCTCAGGAGCTCGCTCCTCTGGTCATTGGAACCGTCGTGTTCCGCAGCCTGAACCTACTGACAGGCAGTTCCCAGTCACGGTTATTTTACAGCCGTGGAGGTAACCGATTCCTGGGTGTTTCTCATCGTGCCGAGCCGCCTCGCAGCCCCGCTCCGCACGGCTGGCAGCTGGAATCGATCCGGCCGCAGACCGAGCAGCCCCGCAGACAGCTGCTGACGCGGCACTGCTGGGATCCCGTCACGGCGCTGGCTTTGCACTGGCAGCTTCCACTGTGCTTCCTGATGGATCCTCTTGTCTTTTTTGTTTTGGTTTTCTTTCTTTCTTTCTTTCTTTTTTCCCCACATCATACTAGTGGTTCATCTCCAAACCATAAGCAGCCTACCTGTGGTGTCTGGGTGCTCACCTCTACAAATCCCTGGTACGATATCTAAGTCAACTTCTTATTGTATCGCATTTCTGTTACTCCGACCCCCAATGTCATTGGGGTTCTCCTGTGTGATAGCCTGCTCCCGGTGTGAACGGTCACGCCTCGAACTGCACCATTGACCCCTCACAGCTTTTTGTGTGAGGTTACAAAGTGCTTTAAAGACCAGTCCTAAAATACAGAAGACCCCCACTACGAGCTTCCCTTCAGTTCAACTGTTCCCTGAAAATGCATCAGTTCAGCCCAGTTCTGATTTATTTCCCAATTGTGCTTGCTAATCCATCTCTTCTGTATCTCTTTTCAGTAATTCTTGGATTTCCTCCTGGTATACAAGAGTTTTCACTCCTGGTATGAGTTCTATCAGGCGACACTTTCTGGAGTAGCTTCTACCAGGTACCCACTGGAGGACAAAGCATATTCTTTATCTTTTGTTTGCTGATATCTCTTAGCCCTCTGATTGAATCTACATTCTTAGAATTCATCTTTTCTGTCCAGCCCTGGACTTTGAAGAGGGAGTAAAGACAATCCTCCAAACTTCCCAAATTCCCTCCAATATGCAATCCTTTGTTTCTGATCCCTCTTTACAGCATGATTTCAAATATACAAATGTTACAGAGGAAATGTAATGTACACAGTACAAGATCTCCAAAATTGAGTAATATTATCTTAATACCAAATTGCAATGTTAAAACTTTGTATTTCAGTCTAAGAAATGTCTTATGTCCATGAGAAAATGTATTTTTGGCATGGGACCTGAGGCGTTAGACCTTAAACCTGCCAGTAGCCCAGGAACTCTTAGTCCTTGTTCTTGATAGAAGAAGATAGAATTTGGTAGAAGAATGGAGCTCTGTATTTGAGCAGAGAGGGCAGTGCTGCTTTGGTGAGTTAGGTTTCATTTTACCAGGCAGCATGTGGATGTGTTTGCGAGTCTTTAAGTTAGTCCCAACAATGGTGGATTGAATACCCAAGGGAACGTCGCGTGGCTGAAGATGCACGGTACTGCAGTATCTTGTACAGCGCTGCTGCTTACACCACAGATACCAGTGAGGTCAGCAGGAGTTCTGTTCCCTTTTTTTTTTTTCTTTTTTTCTTTTTTTTTTCAGATAAAGCATGAAAGCTGTAGGGAGGTGAAGCAGCTGGGGCTGTATGTGGTGTAGATCTGCAGATGATGATGGTTATAACCTTTGGAGAAAATCTCACAAGTGCAAGGAATAGCTAGCTACAGGCAATAGTAATCACTTGAGATAACTTTTGTATCTGGGTCTTTTTTAATTTCTTCGTTTTCATTTGGGCATATTAATCCTATATGTTCAGGACAACATATGGTAAATCCTTTCTGGCTAGCCATACATTTTAAAAGCACTGTCCCCCGTGGATAAAGAATAGGCCTGTTGGTGGAAAGGTGCAGGATGCCAGAACATAAGGGTGAGTCAATCCAACACATACTTTTCAGCTGGTATGGCTGCCATTTTAAAAACATGCAAGGGAGCCTTAAAAGCAGAGGCAGAAGTTATTCTGCTAGACCTATCCCTATAGGTGATCTTTCAAAATTAGTATAGGAAGGAGACTGATCTGTAATTAGTGGGACGACATTCTGTCCTGCCATATAGGCACACACATCCATAGGGAGGGGACAGTGCTTTTTTTAACTGTGAGCACCTACCAGTAGGCTGCTGAACAGCAGGGTTTTCAGCTGTAAGGACAGATGTTTTTCCTGACAGTGCAGTAAACCAAAAGTTATTTTCATCTTATTTTTATGTGACTACTATATTACTTTAGTGTATGAAAATATGTGTTAGTAGGGTGATCTTGTTTAGATAGGTCTGAAATTAAAAATAGCAAACACACTAGTTTAAAATCCATTAATTTTCCACTGTTGTTGTTCAGAATAAATTAACATTTGAAATTATAAAATTCTCAATCCCAGACTGAAACAGTCATTTGCTAAACCCTCCGTTCATGAACTGTGTATATGAATGCTTTGACCTAACCTAAAATGAAGTGAGGAGCAGGCTCTTTGGCTGACATTTAGTGCGGTCAAGCAAAGGAGAAAAGGAAATTAATAAAAGGTAAAATAGGGAAAAGATGATGAACAAGAATTAACAAGATAAACTGATTCACTAACACAACAGAAAGGTTTCTGAAAAGTCAAGTATAAAAATTGCTACAGCCCATGGCCAGGTTAGCCAAGACAGACACAAATAATCCCACAATGGCCTTGGCAGCCCTACGCTGATAGTGTAGTTGCAAGGCTGAATTAGTGCTGAGCAATATTCTGGTATGTTGTGCACAAACAGACCAATATTTTAGTAAGTGTCAGGCACGTAGATGTTCCTTTTTACCTGTAAGAAAAACATCTGCCACAGTGGTTAAAACAAGTTCCTGCGTGGCTCCGGTCTGAGTTCCGCAAGCGCTGTGTGGGACTCTCGTGGCTGCTGTCTGAGTTGTGTCAGTGCCAGCCGTGTGGGACCCTCGTGGCTCCGGTCTGAGCTCTGTCAGTGCCAGCCGTGTGGGACCCTCGTGGCTCCGGTCTGAGCTCTGTCAGTGCCAGCCGTGTGGGACCCTCGTGGCTCCGGTCAGTTCTGTCAGTGCCAGCCGTGTGGGTCTCTCGTGGCTCCGGTCAGAGTTCCCAGCCGTGTGGGTCTCTCGTGGCTCCGGTCAGAGTTCCCAGCCGTGTGGGACTCTCGTGGCTCTGGTCTGGATGTGCGTGTGGCTTTTCGAGCTCTGGCACGGGCAGGCTCAGCGGGCAGCAGTGAGGGCAGCAGGGGCCCTTTCAGTGCTCCGATGTGTGATTCCTACACACTCTCTCCATCTCCTACCATTACACGTTCCACTACGAGGATCTCTTGAGTTTCAGTGGCAATGAGAACGAGCAGTGGCTTTCCACACTGGTGGTTTCACTGTTTGGGGACTGCAGGTGGATTCCCATATTCTGGATTTAAGGATCATGCACCAGTCATGCAAAAGACACGTATCTTGTACAAAATCTCTCAGCTTCTCTCTCTGGGAGAGCAGAAATGCTATCACCGGTGACAGCAGACCGAAAAAGAAGCTCCTCTGGAGAGGGTAAGCTATAGACTCAAACACTGACTGCAGGTATGTGTCCAGGGCAAATGGTTCATAAAATGTCCTGGGTTTGTTATATGATTTTAAATGGGCAGAGGGTGGTCCTTCCCTCGGATTATAGCTTAAGTCTCTCTATCATCCAGGCAGGGATACACGCCGTACATTAACAGCCCCGAGTTTACACAGGCACACACATGCTCGCTCACACCTGGAGCTGTATGCACCTGTGTATAAAGATGTGTAGTAATAGGTGTATGTGTAAATTTTGAATTTTGCAAATCCCTAATGATAACATTAACAATACAGTGGCTTTTTAAAAAAGAAAGCTGTAGGAATTACCACGGGGGGTTGGGCTATTTATTGGTATCTAGAGTTCACGGGTTCAAATTTCTTAGCCTTAATAACGTAAGGTGATTAGAAACTAGCCTGGGGAAGCAGTGTGATCCAACAGATAGGGCATTTGCCCAAGTACCAGGAGCCCAGATTGAAAACTGTGTGTGTGGAAGTCTGGAGGAAAAGTTCAGGGGATTAGTTTTTTAACCTCAGTCTTACGCCTGGGTTGGTATTTATCTGCAGTGTGGCCTCGTACAAATTATTTTTTTGTGCCTCTTTTTTTTTTCTCTCTCCCATTTATCAGCCTGCTGTCCATAGATACAGAGGTCTGCGGGGCTCTGCCTGCCTTCTTGTGTGTCTTGAGTGCTAAGACCTAAATTTTGGTCAGGCTATGCGATGCTATCTTAGAAATAGTAACATACTGGCGCAATAAGGGACGAGTGATAAGGAATTCATTTATCATTAGGTTCTTTTCAAATTTGAACAGAAATTTATGACTTACTAAACATTGATTTTCATGTGTGTGAATTGAGGTTTACCAGTTTGGTATATTTTGACAGTGCACTCCCTTTCAAAGGACTCTTGTATAAAGGTCCTGTGTTAAGATCTTGAATTTTAAAATACACAGTGGTATCAGAAATTTCTTTCCTTCACTGTAAACTGTACATTTTCCAATTTATTAAACTAGTGGTGCTAGACAGTGAGACATTTATCCAAATTCTTCTTGTTTTTCAAACTAATGTAAATTACCACAAATTATCTCAATAGAACTGAGATGCAATGGTAATTTGAATTTCAAGCCCTTTTGAATTTCCAGCTGCAAGACCTGGAAGACAAATTCCAGGTTACAGACTGCTGGAGGGAAGAAGGGCATAGGAAAGGGCAAATGAGTTACTTGCATGTCTAAGTAGGATTTTTGCATTTATAAAGGCCACTAGCTATCAGGAGAACAGGTGAATAGGAGCTGCAGTATTTAGCTTTAGGCTCTTCTTAAAGTCTCATGTGACAAAAAGCGTGGAAATTTCCTCTTTCCTGACCCTAACAAAATGGTTTTTTTTTGTCTTTGCAGTGTTCATTGTCTTCTATATGGAAAATAATAGGCACAAAATACCACAACTAATTAAAAAAAATAGTATGACCAACAACTGAGAACAAATGGAAACTGTTACACACGTGGAAACACATTTAAAGTGCAAATAGCAATCAATAAATGCTGTGAGATCTCATCAGCTGTCAGCCTGACGCTGACCCCTCTCGGGTCTGTGGCGAAGCCCGTTCGGTGTCAGTGGGAGCTGTTTCACCCCACGGAGGGTGTCAGAGTGCGGGGCAGGTTTGCACAGACAGCGGGCGGGTCTGCGTGCTGGGTGCCGTCACCTTGTGCTGCACCCGGCTGTGCTGTGGGACCTGGAGCACTCTGGGGCAGGACTCTGCCTCTGTTCAGGGTAGCGTCTTAGAGATCACTGTGCACACCTAAACAGTTATGCAAACAATTTAGGGAAATTACAGCATTAAATGGAACAGCTGCCTCAAGAGCAGTGTTCTGCCAGGGGAGTCTGAGGGTGTCTGTTAATAGACTGGTTATTGTCAGTTACCTCTGGGCTGTGTAAGCCCCTGTGTGGTTTTCCTCCCTTTCCCTCTCTGCTGTGCTTTGAATCAGTGGTGGTTTAGAGGCAGAAAGAAGAGGAGAAGTATAAGTCAAATCTGAGCTGTAAATCCAGTTTGGAGTTGTAGTATGTTCTTGATGCTCGAAAAATGTGTCTTTTGAAGTGATTATAAGGCAACTGCCATGTGTTGACACTTGCAATTAATTATTGTGGTGGGAACAAAACTTTTAGGGAGGGCATAGAGCCGACCTGGGTTTGGTCCATAGTTTAAAAGCCAGGAAATAAATCCTGGTTTTAGGATAAATGAGTCAGTTTGATCTGTCTTTTCTTTCTTGGTTTGAACATGAAACAATTTGTAAACTGTTGATATTTAGTTAATACACTGGAATGCAATGAAATCGAAAGACACACAGAATTTCTTCAATTTGATGTATAAATAGATTACAGCATTTTCAGCATTCCAGTCTTATGATCAAGTGGAATCCAGATCAGGTTTCGTTTAACCTAGCTACGAGAGCAATGTGAATGGTTTCAGGATCCTCCATGGAGTTCAGCAAGGTTCTTTCAGACATTTCAAACTCATATTGAGTAAAGACTGATACCAACAGTGCAGAAAATCCACGTCTCTTCAGTAGGCTTTGTATGTCTTAAATCTTTCTGCTTGGCATGAGTGTATTTTAATGGGACATTTCAACAATTCACTGCTGGATTTCCTGGAATCTAGGTTGCTCATTTCCAGAATAATTCTTCTTTAAATAGTAACTAATTGCTTTACTTTGTGTATAAACAATTATTCAGGTTTTTTAACCAGCCATATCAATTATCTCTCAGTGTTAAAAACATCAATAATGGCCAGGCAATTATTTTTTAATTATCATTGGATGTTGTCTAAGAAAAAGGGAATTACACAAATTTCCGATAGCTAGTCAGATACTTTAAATAACCTGTGGCATGACTTGCTCTGTGGTTATGGATCAGTTTGCAGCACTGGGTTTCTAAAGCCTAGATCTTTATGTAATATTTGCAGAATAAAAATAAAAGGAAGTGTGGAGCAGAAAGCCTGTCTGCTTTTAAGATGAGCGAGCAGTTAGGGAGTAGACATTGAAGCGACTGCAGCTCTGTAGTAGCAGTGTTTGGAAGTGTTCAGGAGCCTGCCAGGGAGCCCTGGTTGTTTGGAGCGGTGATGCCTGCGCTCTGTAACGACATCCATCGCCTTCAGGTATGTGAGATACTGGGGTTCAAAGGTGAACCTGTGTCTGTGCCCCTCACATTTCACTTCCACACACGCAGTGCCTTTTCTTCCCCTTTTTGCTTGTTAAGCATGCATTCAAGAGCAAAGATTAGAGCTGGATAAATAAAGGTGTGTGGGAACTTCTACATATTTCGGTTCTGAGTAATTTTTGACAGATCTATTACTACCATATCGTGTGAGATACTGATTAGCCAAAACTGGTTCCCTGGCCTCTTTTACATAAACATGCTACATAAAACTTAAATTCCACAATAGCTGCAACTTTTCTACAAAAGCACCAGCAGTACATTGGAGGAAGTGAATATGCTGAAGCTTGTCAGAGTAAACTGATGGAAGTGCTACAAAATTGCTTCTGGGTTAAGTGAAAAATATCATAATACTTAAAAAAAATAATCACCACTAGGATTTCCATCATAATCACTTATTTCATGGCAAGCCCTAACAGATTCTGCATGAGGAGTTTGATCAGTGAAGTTGTCCTGAAGGGGTTAAATAGTGTGGAAACTCAGTATAATACATTGCAAAAGCAGTGATGTACCAAGCATTTTCATTTGGAGGAGGATTTTTTTTGTGTCAGTTGCACTATAAATGAGTAATTCTGTATGGATAAGAACTGGTCTGTAAATTTTGCAAGTTAAGACCACAGAGTATTTTTCTTCAGGGACTTATATTGTGCTAAGGCATCTGAAAATCACTCAGGGCTATCGGTACGGAGTGATCTCCCAGCAGAGGAGCTGTGGTCTCCGTGGGGAGCAGCCGGGGCTCAGTGACCCCCCTGACAGAGGCAGAGGGGCGGTTGTTGGGTTTGTCCCGCGCACAGTCACGCTCTGGCTGGTGTCTGCATTAATTTGACAGCATCTGAAGCGGACCAGTAGATGGGCTGCACAATGTTAGCATTGCTCTGCAGCAAAGGGGACATCACAGCGGTCAGGTTTAAGTGAGGGAGGTTACACACAGCGTGTGCAGTTGATAGGAAACGAGTGGAGGAGCAGCAGAGTTCGGTCTCTGGCGGTCTCCCGAGGGAAATCCTGCGGTGGCGTTAGTGGTGCTGACCAGTGCAGTGCACACCCAGCCACCCCGTCCCACCTCCCGGTGCTGCAGCTGACCAAGCGCCCTTGTAACGTCCGTACAGAGCCAGAAAGGGACGAACAGCAGCGGCATCGGGAGCACGAGGGCCGTGTAACTGGGCTGGGCGCAGCGCTGCCGTGGGTGCTCCCTGTCCCACAGCCAAGGCTTCTGGAGCGCGCGGGCCGGGGTGTGGGGAGTCCTCCCCTTCTTGGGTGGCACCACCTGCCCTGCTGCTGCTGCTGCTGCTGTTCCCAATGCCCTTCCCGTGGTGGGTAACGCAGCAAAAACCCCGTTTCTGTTAGGAACTGCCGTTCCCAAAGCAGGAGGTGTGGATCTCAGAAGCTCGGCTGGAAGGTCGCAGGGAGCTTGTGACAGGCTTTTATCAGGAAGCCATCACAGGGCGGGCAGAGACGCGCTGTCTGCTGCAGGGAGTGTCCCGTAAGAAAATGGCATTTCACCTTCACACTGCCAGAGTCAGTCCCCTAACTGAGCGCTCTCTGTTTGCCCACCCGTTAGCACTTACCACAGGCACACAAATGCAGTAGTTCTAAAAGAGATTCATGTGTCAAACGCTAGTTGGGAAAGTGGTAGCTAGCTTTCTTTTGTAGCTGATGTTAACAAGATAGGAGCACGTAAGTCCATTTTACACTGGCTTTTGTGATCATCAGCAAGGACATTATATGAGAGAATGGAGAAAGTATTTGTCAGAAAGAAATATTTGTTCCCCACTCAGGAGAGTAATCCCAGTAAGAAAGACACGGATTCACTTGCAGAGCTCGTTAATGTCAGACCACGCTATTCCACTGCAAAAAGGCAGACGTTTTCTTTCAGTTTACTCTAACAAGCAACTATTGTTTCCCCTTCTGCTTAACAAGGTTTTATTTAATCATGTTTAATCATGCAACGAGTCTCAGGTACAGCTGTTAATTCTATATTCTATTTATATCAATGGAATGTACCTTACATTAATGGTTGCAAAAAGTAAATACTAATGTGCTGAGAACATGGAAAACAAAATATAGTTTCTAGCTTGCCAAATCTCCATCACGGAACATATTTTTCCTTAGTGGTTGACTTGCTGTGGTAAACAAAGTTAAGGGCCAGGCCATTTTATTAGTAACAATTCTGTATTGATGCATAAGAAAATTAATTGCTGTCCTTCCTTTTCAAAAGAGGAAGTTGCTGTTTTGCTGTAGCATGACATAGGAAGCCATAAAAAAGAAACAAACAAATTTTGGTTAGGAAAAACAAATATGTTTATTGATAATACAAAAATAAGTAGTTCTGTGAGACCAAAAAGTACAGTTCCTCAATGTGGCCTGTGGTCTTAACTTGCAAAATTCACAAGCCAATTCTTATCCATACAGAATTAGTTATTTATAGTGCAACTGAGAAAAAAAAATCCTCCTCCAAATGAGGTTGTTTAATTAGTGATAGAATTAGAAGCAACACTATGACTTCCTTATTTGTGGATAAATTTACTGAACAGTGCAAATATCATGTGGAATGAAGTCTTGAAGTTGTACTGCTCTCCAATAAAAATGTACAGAGCTGGGTAACTCAAATTATACCAGCAGGCATACATGAAATGCGGGAATTGAGCATGAAGTCCTTGTTCAAGCAGAATTCCCATCAAAATCTGGTTTGGAAACTGGCCTCAGCAAGCACTCGGTGGGTTCTAGCAATGACTGTTGCCATGAAGAAGCAGTTCCTCAGCGCTTTGCACTCCGTGATGCACGGATTCGTGGCTTTTCCTTCCATTAGAATCCTGGTCAAGTGAAGGCACTGATAACGACTGAACTTAAACCTGAATTGCTGGCAAAGCCTGTGGAATTCTCAGGGAGGTTTTGATTTGGTCTGAAATTGAGGTGAATGCACAAGCAGAGCATTCAAACACAGCGTATGGAATAGCGGCTGCTGGAGCTGCAGCCTGGACAATGGACTCTTCCTGCCTGTGCCAGGCCACGGCATTGCGCTGGGCTTTGGGTTTGGCCCGGGGTGATGCAGAGATTAAATGTCACCCTGAACGCTGCCTGACGTTGCAGGCTTCAGATTGCTACGACTGGTTCATTTAATACTCTTCCACATACTAGAAAAGGTGTCAGATGCCTTTATATTGAAACCAAACGTGGTTTAGAAAAAGCAGTAGAAAATATAGAGGTGAATCCCTCTTTAATCAGAGTGAGATTTCCTTTTACCTGTAATATTTATTTGAGAATGGGCCTCCCTAATAAAATGAGACATTTAGCAGTTATTACGCGATGTATTATCCAATATCTCCAGGGAGATTTGCTCTGTGAAAATATTTGGACTGTTTCTCTCTGAATTAGTAAATTCTACACTTGTCTGTTCATCTCTGTTTTTTCACCTTTTCTCCCTTCCTCTTTAGAGACAATAACAATTTCATCTTACACAAGTGTGGTTCCCTTGAGAATGGTTCTAAAATGCTTTTGGAGTTATTCTGCCACTTGAATAACCCTATTCTAGGTCAGCACAAATTTGGCCTCTATTCTTCATTTGTTTTATTTTTCAGTTTTTATTTAATGTTCAAAAAGGGAAAAAATATCACCTGCCCTATGTAAGTAGTAGACAGACAGGGTTTGATTACTGAATACCATGAGTGATGTCGATTTTCCTCCTTGGACAGTAGCATTGGTACTGGCTGATACTCACACTCCACAGACAACCCACTTCGGCAGCCCAGAGCAATGTACATTGTGACTAATTCAGCTGTAAGCAGTTTTACTGTGGTCTCTCCAGCATAGGAGGTTTTGGCTGTTTTTCAACATTAAGTCATACACAATTTTAGGTGATGCAGTCATACAAAGAGAAGATCAGCTGAAGGAAAAGGGAAAGGTTTTTTTTCAGGATTTCCTGGTCTTTCAGCATCGGTGCCTTCAGTTTGCGTTATGATGACCATGGCAAAGCCGTTCAGTTTCTCACTTTTTCCCCTCAGTGAGGCACTTGGATTACAAAGCCACACACTGTCTAGATCAAAGATCCCCTTTTCTAAAATTTTAGGACATTTCTCCACCTAATTATCTCAGAGCTTATTTTTTTTCTTCTCATCTGGTGCCAATAACAACGGGCAGAGATGATAAGTGAAATCAATGTTGTTATCCCTTACAGAACTGCGGGTTGCACAATGCTGTGCAGTGGATCAGACCAAGCTCTGAGAGGTCTGCAGCGGCTCTCCAGATCTGACCCCTCGATGCCTGAGAGTGGCATGGCCCTTACCTGCTCAGAGATGCTGACTGAACGCTGGTATGTGTGTGTAAACCCATGCAAAACTAGCTGAGCACGAGGTGTGAACTATAAATAGGAGTTTTCTGAAGGAGAGGATGTAGGCTGTGAGCAAATGAGCGTGGGCAGCCCTTGTGCTGTTTCGGGGTGGGAGGCCTGGCCTTACCAGCAGCGGCAGGGAGGTGGTGGGCACGCTCCGGCTCCCCTCGGCCCAGGCTGAGGGTGACTGTGGCAAGCAGTTCCCGTCAGTGAAAGTCAAACAGGGAGTAACTCCTGGTCTGGTGGCTGTGTTGTGCTTCGGTGAATCAGGATTTCTTCCCAGGGTGATACCAGGGGTGACTCTGAACAGTCACAATCTGCTCCAGTTGAAAGATTATCGTATCATCAAGGTCCTTATGAGTACACACGGGCCAGAGCAACCTGGAGGAGACAAAGGTGATGGTGGAAGTAAAATGCTGAACGACAGAACAACAGTGCACTGGAACTGTTTTTATTCTGTGTAGACCAATATCACAGTTAGCCTGTGTAAATATTTCAGTATTTACCCATGCGGTAGAAGACTTTTATAATAGTAAGTAAATATATATTGTGATAGATTTAGCATATGGGAAAGTTCATGGTGAGCTCTGTAAGAATATGAAGGTTAAGTGATACCAATGTACACGCAGGTAGCAGGAAAGGGGTTCAGATTTTTTTGAAGTTAAAATGTGCATGCAGGCATGCTGTTCGAATTGGCATGACAGTATACACATCATTTATTTGAAATCACTCTTTTCAAGAGTAACTCCAAATTCTTAGTGTGTAGCTGTGGGTTGTGCAATACCTGTTGCACTAATCTGCTGGATAGTGCAACAGTATTTTTGCAGATGCATTGACACCACATAGAATATGAGGAAAAAAGTGATTTTGAATGTTAAATTACTGAAGGCTTTTTGAGCCCCTACTTCTTTGTGTGTTCTCAGACAAGAAGGGAAACAAGGTTCTGCTTAGAACAGAGGTAATGCACAGCAGAAGCTTGGAAAGCTGGAGATAAAAGTTGTGCAAGGAGAAGGGAGATGCTTTCAGCTCCTTCCCACATTTTCTGGTTGTAGCTTTCCCTATCGCATTTGCTTCCTCATTCCCACCCCCCTTTGTACATATGGCAGCAGGAGGGGGTTTGGGAGGTTCCTGGTGTAAGATCCTGCACTGGCACTCAGCACTGTGGGCCTCCGGGGAGCTGCGGTGGCTTCCCAAGGCATCAGCGGTCTGGAGCGGAGCACGCTGAGGGCTGCAAGCCAAGGGCGTCCCTCTGCCTGGCAGATTTCTAACGAGAGTGTGCCTTTAGGTGACATCAGCACAACTGAAACCAGTAGTTAGATCTGGGATTTTGCTTTGGCAGTATTCACACAGACATGCTGTGGGACATGAGATAAAGTCAGTGACAGGAACACGACAGGGACTCGCACCATGTACCAAGACACCCCAAGTGAGAGGCTGGTCTGACTTTACCCTGTAGAACCTACCATACCTTGCTTCCTTCCATGACTCACATCCAGTTGCACGTAGATAGGAACCTCGTAACCCTGGTTTTGCTTTGTAAATCACTCAACTTAATACCTTTCAGTCTCATCTTGCTGAAACACTACAGTGAAAAACCACACCCTCGCACTCCCCGCTGACCCTCCCAGCCTGGATGGATCCCTCACCGCTGGAGTTACTGGCACTACCCCACTGAGCTGCAAGAGAAAAAGCCTTGTGACAGAGCCCTGATGGAAGGATCACGACTGCAAGGCAATCCTTCTTCCTTTATTTTGACACTAGGTTTATAGGGAATATCCCATGGTACCTTGAGCCATTCGGGGATGTGTAAATGCAGAGCAGAAAAGGTCGGGTAACGTACAGCACAGGAGCATTCTGGTCTGTGAGGCGTCCACCCAGACAGTACAACAGAATGCTAATGCAAATAATAATCATAAAAAAGTTTTACTGATTAAAGTGATCAGAATCTGATACCACACCTGGCTGGGTGCAGGGGGCAGAGATGAACATTCTTCAGTTTTTCTGGGTGACACAGAACCTAAATTACAAGCTCACATAGCAGCTCTAATAGTGAGTAAACTTGAAAGCACTTGTCCAGTCTCCTCTGTGCTGTGTTGCAAAGAAAAAGAACCAGGATATCTTGGAAGGCATGGAAGTGAAAGTTGTGTTAGAGCTGTATGAGCTTATTTTCACAGGTTCCAAAACATGAAGAAAAGAATAATTCAGCAATGTTTTTATTCATAAATTTTATTAATATTAGCAATTAAAAAAAAATTACAACACTGGATTGTATAGGTGCTTATAAGAAATCAACAGAGGCAGAGAATTTTGATGTCAAATTTGCCTCATTGAATTTTCACTACATATAATGCAAGATAAACCTTGTTCTTAATGGTAACTGCTCTGTCTCTGGTGGCTGTGGTGGCAGCAAGAGTGACAGCGGTGGTAAAGTCACGGAGAACAAACTGGAGTCTGTGGTTGCTTGTGGGTCTGAGCCAGAGGAATGGCTTGTGCCACAGCTGTGCTGGCCATGTGCTGTGTTCCTGCCAGGGTCAAGAGCTGTGACAGTCCACCACGGCAATGTCACTGCAAGCCCCAGCGCCCGGTTGGACTCCGTTCCTCAGGACTGAGGGGACGCAGCGGTGCCCCTGCCAGAGGAACTGCGTGCTGAAGGAGCGCACGTCGTGGGCATTTTCTGCAGCTGCTGAAGTCCTCTTTTTAGTCATAATAGAGCTTCTTAAAAAAAACAGGTGAAAAGTGAAGATTTAAGGCCTCGTCCTACTCTGCTGAGACACGGTGAGTGGCAACAAGAGCTGGTTTCGGCATTCTTGTGTGGTGGATTACGAATGGCATCAGGAATAAGGAAATGTGTTCTAATCCTTGTATGGATGCTAATTAATTCAATGATACCAAGTGAATTTCTTCATCTCATTACATCACAGTTCCTCCATTTTCGAAACAAGGTTGATGGATATCCAGCGTTGTTAATCGTCTTGAGATCTGCAGTTATAAAACAACAACAGCGCGGGCAGACGCGGGATGACAAACGGTCCACATGCAGCTTCGTGCTCCTGGCCTGTGGCAAAAGCTTTCTGTTGCCATGATAGTTTATTCAGTAGCCTGTAGCAGTTGCTAAGTAAGCACTGGAGATGATGAAATAACTAATACTCAGAATTAAAAACTGTGGAAAGATTTATCAAGTTCACCACAAGACCTCTCTAAAGCCCTCCCCAGTTTATTGTTTGGAGAGCATTTTAAATTCATCACCACCATAATTATTTTTATGTTGCTAATTCCTGAAGCCTTACTAAAGTTTTATGCATTGAAAAGAATAACTGCATTATCCAGGCAGGTCCTCAGAAACTGACTTCATGTGTTTGTTACTCAAGGTATGGTCATTTTGTGGGTGTTGGGGTCTGGCCATGAATACAGAAAAATGGTTATCATGTATTCATCACTGTCTTATCTAGGTAATATCTATCCAGCTTGGCTTTTCACTAGTGCTTACAAAACCTGGTGCCATAAAAGCATTTTCTCATGACACAAGAACGTTCATGAATAAGGCTTATTCATGGGAGCAAGATTCGCAGGGCTGGGCCCAAAGGAAGCAAATATATTGAGGTTCTGTAGCTTCAGAAAAAAAGAAGTGGAAAACTGTAGGTCTGAGCATGGAAAACAGGCCCTGACCATGGCACGAGTGGCAGGGATCTATGAACACGATCCTTTTGCAATCAGACATCGTGCAAACGCGTGTCAGGGGCACGGTCACCATTCGCCAACAGTGACTTCAGCTCTCACACACGGCGAGCTTACAGAGAGTGCGGGGTTTGGGCATTAGACTGGAGAGGAATGGGTGCATCCCTGCTTCTGGGATCAAGACTGCCCAGCCCTTTAGGACATTGCCCAGTGGCTTTGCATCCCAGTAAAGGTGACAGCTCGGTGCGGACAGTGCCAGTGTCCAGCCCCTGCTCTCGCCTCGACAGACTCTCGCGGGCACCGGCCTCAGGGTCTGCCTGCAGCAGAACGGTTTCTCCGGGGCCTCTTGCAGCGCTGCCTGTGGGATTATGTGTTTATAGGGATAATGGTAATATTCAGAGTGACATCAGTAAAGGTTATAAAGATAATAAAAAGAGTTTAGTTAAGGGATTAATATATTACCACACAGAGGAACAAATGAGGAGTGGGAAAATACAATTCCTCTGTGGAAGTTTTGCCTCCCACTATTCTGCATTCCTCTCCCTTGCTGATCATCGGGGCTGGACACTAGATCCTACACATCCCTTTGAAGTGGGAGACCTCATTTGCCCACCAGGTAGGCAAACACCAAGCAAATGTGGTCACTAAGATCTTTTAGTCCCTCATAAACACAGAGTGGATATTTCACTAAGGAGCATGAATGACTGCAATAAAAATATAGCAGAGACCAGGCATTTAAAATTTTTGGTGCTGTCTCACCTGAAACCAGCCTTCTCCATGCTCTGCTGCAGCCCAGGTTGGCCCCAGAGGCAAACCCCTGCACCCCAGTTGAACAGGGATTACTCCTGAAGGAGATGACGTGGTGCTTTGCTCCGGCTGGGCAGGGAATGTGTTTCTGAAGTGGATCCATCTCTGAGCAATACACAGAAGGAAGAAGCTGTCCATGCAGGATAATTGCTATCGCAGTCTAGGACAGTGAGAAGTTGGGTTTAACCTTTAATCAAGTATCCTTGTTTTCTCCAGTAAAATTTGGTGCTTGAGCAGCATAAACTGGGCTCGAAAGGTAAATTTACTTGACTTTATCTTGTCTAACTCTCGTTGTCTACAGCGCAGGTAGCTGAGAGCAGGGTGCTGAAGTTCCTCATGTGCTCAAAGGGTCCCTTCAGCAGCGGTTAGGGCAGGGGCATTTAGGTGTAGATTCCTTGGTGGCAATCATTTATACTATATAAACAAATTACAATCCCTGAATAATCCTATTAATTAATATAATTAATTCCATTAATTCTAATGTGCAGAGAGAGCTTCCACCAAGAATGAGCTAGAGCGAGCTCCCTGCTGCTGGTGCACGGAGATGTTCCAGGACAGGGTGAAGCAGGGGAGGCACACGGGAAAGTCTGTTTTGCTGCAGCACCTTTGGGGAAACTCCACAGTGTGAGCACCCCAGGCAGCGGGGCAGGGACCTGCCCTCCCGCTCCCAGCTGGGGCTGAGCTTGGCTGGGTCGCTCTTACAGCCTGATGACGGTGTGCCCCACACATATTATTTTTCCAGTTGAAACCGTATCTTATTCTGGATTTTCTTTAAATCAGTTTCCTTCCTCCGGTGAGGTTGGGTAAAAAGATCTACAAACAAATAAATAAACAGAATTATAGTGTACACATTGTGCTAAAATAGAAATTATTTATTAGTATTACTTTTGCTACAGTAAATAAAATAATCTCTTACAGGGAAAAAAAAAATACTGTGGTGTAGCTACGGGGAAAGAAAAGCTGTTTCTGCTCCAACAACAAAGTGTTTGTATTTCCATAAGAATCCGCTTACTAACCCAGTTCAGTCCTTGCTGACCAGAGAAGTCCAGGGAGCGGAGAGGAGCAGAGATAATCAAATGTTTAAGGAAAAGCTGCGATGGAGATAATTTAGAAAGCAAGCAGCATAATAAAGGACCTGTCTGTCAGAACTGCAGGCTACTGTCTCATCCCAAACAATTTTATTTCAAATGCCTTTGAAACAAAAGCAAGCACGTGCTGAAAAACAGTGAGAAACCATTGCAGGGTCTGTGCCTCTGCACACCACGGACTCACGAGATCCTCCTGTGCCTCCACAGGGTGCGTCTGCGCTGCGCTGTCACTCATCTGCCTTCACCTGGATTTCAGAAGCTGTACCAGGATGGCTCATGGTTCAAATCTGTATCAGGCTGCAGTGGTGAGAAAAACAACTGCTCTTTGTTTGACATTTTAAGTGCTTCTTTAGCAATGTTGAATATCCAGACAAACCAACATTACTTGGAAAGGTACTGAAGAAAATGATCAATAATATGGCCAGAGACAACTATAAACATGTAAAATAAACAGAACTGGCATTTCCTAAATATGGCTCTCAGGTCCCATCGCTCGCTCTGCATCACATGCGTTTCAAAGGGCTC
This sequence comes from Caprimulgus europaeus, assembly GCA_907165065.1. The sequence goes on along the minus strand of OU015531.1, from coordinate 409,400 downwards.
ACAGATGAGCTATGAGAGCAAATTCGTATATATAGCAAAATTAAAAAATAGCTCATAGCTACATGCAAAAATAACACTTGTCCTTTAAGAATGAATAGCCAAGAGTCATGGTACCACGTCGCGTGTCCGCACCGGCAGCGTTACTGACTCCGGTGAGGACAGCTGTGGGAGCAGAGGGATGTGAAACTGGGTCCAGATTTTGTTTGCTTAGTCTAGCATAGATCCTCCTTAGAAAAGCAAGAGAAAGGCTCTTTATTCCTGCAAAACTTGTGGCATTATCCTCTGTAACCTTCCTGAGGGTGGGGAGTTAATCCCAGAGCCTTTGCAGGACTCTCGCCTGCCGGGGCCGCTCCGCCGAGGAGTCGGCACAAACCCAGACACTCCTTAACTCAGCACCCACCCCCAAAATGCAGAGGGTTGTCACTGTGCAAATACATCCCCGGTTGTCACTGTGCAAATACATCCCCTTTCCTAGAAAGAGAGGCATAGAATTTAGGGGGGAAATGAAAAGGTTTGGTCATGTTCCCACTGAAGCTGCTTGAAATGCACAAGATTGAATTCTCTAGGGAGCTGACAAAAGTCTGACAAAACCCGGCAGTTTAATTAACGGCCTCTATTCAGCTGTCAGCATCCAGCGGGTCACTGACAAGAGAGGGAGAGAGATGACAGATCAGCCTCTACTGACTTCTGTGTAGATGCCTTTAAGGTAGTAAAATATATGTTTAAAAACATATACTTAGTCATCTGCACAAATCTCAAAATCTTTCACAGATGCCCAGATTTGTATCTCAATTACAGATCTCCTTGAATGAGACACTCAATTTAACCCCATAAAACAAGTCAAACCTGACACAAAAATGATTAATTATTGAACGAAAAGGTATCATCACGACCATCTGTGAACAAAAAGGGGGGAGTTTCACCCTTGGAAACGCAAAATTCACAGTTGTAAGATCTAATGTGTGGGCTTTTTTTTCTTAATTAGCCAGCTGAATAATAGATTTAGGAATTGCTAAAATGACCACTCCACATGGTTTTAGGTGCTGCTGTTTTGTTTTGCAGTGACAGAGATTTCCACAGAGGAAAGTGTGCAATCCCAGCCTAAAATCTGACACTGCAGAGGTCACGTCTTCAGCCTCACACCACGCCAGGACTGGCCACGTGCTCAGGAGTGACCGAGACGCCCAGTGACAGCACCAGCGCCTTTCACTGCTGCAGGTAAGGCAACAGGGATTTCTCCACGGGCTTTGCTGACGGTGAGTGCTCCGTGGCTCAGCAGAGCTGTCTTTGGTAAGACACCAGGCTCTCTCGTGTGACACACGTGCCGTGTCACGCACGGGACAACGATTACGTCTGACCAGACTAAACCCCGCGGCGTTAGCGTTATCTCAGAGTCAGCAGGTGAAACACCCTGGGTACGATCCTGCCTCATGACAGAGCGGTGCACAGCGGAGCTGGACACAAAAGCAGTGTCAGGTCCCAGGGGAGCTCCAAGCTGTTGGCACTGCTCAGGGCATCCTCACTGCAACTGCCTTCCTGCTCCAGAAGAGGCTCTGCTTTGGAGAAGGTCCCCTCAATGTTGGAGCCCCTAAAAGAGCTTTTCTTTGTAGGAGAAAGCAGATCTGTGAAAATCCTCAGGCCAGCCTGGGGATCCCTCGTTTCAAGAAGCTGCAGAGCCTTTGGGAGACAGCCTATGCCTGTCTTCTGTGGGCTGTGGAGGAATGTTTACCTGTGCCTCCTGCCTGTGCACCCAGTGATGTGTATTAACCATGTTCCCCGGTAAACACAGCAGAGTGAGCTTCCAGCTTAAAGCAGATAAGGTCAGCAGGGCAGGGAGCAGAGCTGGGCTCCAGCTCACAGCTGAGAAGGTCTGGTCTCCACTGCTGCACACCAGGACAGTGACCGTGCAGGAACAGCACCACAGCTGGGTATTTAGCCAGTGACAATCACACCCTCGGCACCAAAAAGCAAGAAAGTGAAAAGTGACAGAAATAGGCCATTAGGTCAGTACTCAGTCTCCATCTCATCCCTGCCAGTGAAGCAGCATGCCTTCAGCTGATCAATTACCTACCATCTGCACAGCCGTGCTGAGATCCGCAGGCAGCGCAGGGTCTCCCTGCACACCCACCCACCTGCCTGAACGCTGCTTCTGCGGCTGCTGGGAGACTTCGGAGGCTGGGAGCCTATGGCAAAAAATAGGTGGGTCTGGTTTCCCCAGTCATCATGTTGAGTGTTACACATGCCATGATGATGAAGCACTGCAAATCATGAGTCTGCTTGCACTCACTGATAAACCGGTCATGCAAAAGGCTCTTTGCAGTAGGAATTCAGCAGAAGGCATTTTACATCTGTCAGAAATAATTCAGGGGTGTGGAGTGACTCACTGGGAACTGCATGAATAATCAAGACTTCATTTGCAGTAAGACAAAGCCATGAACTTTTGTCTGGCACACCAGTGGGGAGCACATTCCCTGTGTTAGGGACGGTGTTCTGGGGACGGATGCTCACAGAAATACCAGGAGGAGGGATTTTTTTCAAGGAAAACAGACTGGCCACTCTGGAAGTGCAGTTTTGTGTGTGCCCATACAGTGTGGATGTAAGACTGCAAAGCTCAGCATAGACAACAGACCTGAGAAAGCAGGCAAGCCTTGCACTGGTGTGCGGTCACAAGAGTTGCTGCTGCAATCACAGAAGAGATAATCGCATCTCGGGGTGTGTCAGTTCCCTAAATCAAACCAGTGCTGCAGTGAACCCACACCAGAGACCGGCCCCACAGCAGGCGTGGGCTGGGATCAGCCCCAGAGAAAAGCCCTTTCCCACCAGCAGCTCACCCGTCCCTCGGCAAGGCTCGGAGCGCCTGCCCTGCAGCAGGACTGCAAACCCCCCCGAGGTGACAACAGGGGCTGCTCTGCCCGGACAGCCTCGGACTCTGTGTGTCCCCATCCCTCCTCCCATGTGTCCCCCTCCCTCCTCCCGTGTGTCCCCATCCCTCCTCCTGTGTGTCCCCATCCCTCCTCCTGGGTGTCCCCATCCCTCCTCCCGGGTGTCCCTGTCCCTCCTCCCGGGTGCCTCTCCTAAACAAAGCTCTTTTGTGAAGGGGCTGAGGCAAATCTGTCAGCGACATAAACAAGTTCTCAGAATATTACCTGAGCCTGCCGTGACCCTCATGTCTAATGGTCAGCAGGACCTGCACGTGCAGAAAGGGGGCTGGAAGAAAATGAGGATAATCAGGGAGACATTTTTCCCACCAGAGCCCGGGGACACATTTTCTACCACACAAATCTGACAAACTCTTCTTGAGATATCACTTCTTAGATTTTTTTTTTTTTTCCCAGAACACAATATGTTTAAAATTATAATCAGGTAACTTGTTAGGTAAATAGCTAATAAGTCCAATTAATTGACAGAATGAATAGTTTTGAGAAGCAGCTGATGCCAGGTAAACTTTAAAAATAAAGGGTTAAACGAAAAATCAAGGCATAAAATTTGAGACTAGAACAGAAAAATAGGAAATTAAATCAGCTTAAGCTAAGCACTTCAACATTAGTCAAGGACTCAGATCTTTCCCCTGTGCTGGTAAGAAGCAGAGAGATTTGTGTTTCAAAGGAGTGATAGATTAACTATTTCCTTTGCCCTTCGGCAAGGCTAGAAAGTTGCCAACCCTGGCTGGTTCCCACGTGCTCTATGGAAATTAGGAGCTTGATTTTATTTTTTTTTTCTAGACTGCAAATCAAGCAACAGTAGGAGTTGTGCCAATCTGAGGGTTGGATTTGCTGCACCCTGCAAGACGAATGATGAGAAGGGGGGAAGGTGGGATCATTTTTTGCCTGATCTGTGCCAAGGTCCGGAGTCAAGGGACCCTCCAGGGTGAGATGCTGTGACCCCCAGCTTGTTCTGTCAGGGCTACCAGGTGCTGTGTGTCCTAGAGGACAGAGCTGTCTCTGTCACAGAAACTCTGAGAGCTGGAAATATCAACAGCACTTGGGAACTGGAGACTTGGTAAACGTCAGAGATGGTAGGAAAAGCTTTCTAAGATGAAGAAAGGCTGGGAGAAAGCTCGCAAGTTCTGGTCACAGACCAGAGAACAGATTAAAATGCATGAAGTGACGGGCATGAGCTTGTGTTTCTGCTTGTAGTAAGGTCCAGAGGTTGTCACTGCAGATCAGATATTTCCAGTGCAATTTTTTATGTAAATTGTAAAATACTCCCAAAAAGTACTGGTTAGGTGGCAGGATAATCTACCCTTGAGCTCTTCTTGCAAGGACAGGGGCACAGTGGGTTAAATTACTCGTGACTGTAACTCAGCAGCACTTCACAGGACTCCCTGCTCCCACATGAAAAAGACACACAGAGGACGTGAGCTCGGAGAGCGCAGGTCCATGAAGAAGCCGTGGCTGGGAGCAGGGCGAGGAGTGCAGAGGCGTGTGCCGGAAGGTGTGGCAGGTATGTGTGAGCTGCTAATGACTGTGCTGAAGAAACCCTGGTGATACAGAGGTGAAGGAGTCCAAGAACGGGAGCACAACCCAAGCTTTGGTATCAGCTGGAGGACTGATCTGCGGCTGTAGCAGCTGGCGCAGGTTCCTGGCATGGAAACGCTGCTCAGCAGCAGCAATTCTCAGTCTCACACAAGATACAGACATGCCTTGTTATTATCTTAATTTTCAAAGACCTTAGAATGCTTTGCACAGCCATCCTGTTTGTCATTTGAGCTTTCACTGGACAAGGCACCTCACAACTACCACCACCCTCCTCTTCATGAGGTCCCTCTGAAACTGACCTCCTTGTCACCCACGTGCAAGCGAGGAAAGGCAGCAAAATTAGAGATTTAATTTACTGTGAGGGAAAGTTGACAAAACTGAGAAATCTGGTAGATTAAATGTGGCAAAAACTGTCTAGCCTCTGTAAAGCTGAAATATTAAAAGTTCTGCATCTTAAAATGTAGAGAGTCTTGTCAGATTGTGACTCAAAGCTGTGGCAGGAGCTGAACCCACCTTTTGCTGCAAGCTGTGAGTCTCTCTCCTGGCTTTAAGTGCTTCAGCTGTGCTATACCAAAGGGACCTACACAACCCACACATGAACGCTGCTCTGCTGCCCACATTGCCTCACTTCAGAGAATGACTCTGAACTCAGAGAGTGGTCAACATTGCACAAAAATTACTTCTTCCTGGAAATTTTGGTGCCATTCACCTTATGTGCTTCACTGCCTTTCACAGTTCCCCTTGGTGGTCCCACACTGCTGCGAAGTGCTGTGGCACACTCCTGAGAAGAGCTGTAGTGTGGACATGCTGGCTTCAATCAGAGCTTCACACCCGGGAACGAGGTATACCTTGCCTGGGAAATGCACCACAGGTGTAAGTGGTTCCTGGCAGTTGTCCCACCCAGGCGTCACCTGCTTCTCCCTTAGCCAGAAGGAGGGACAGGGATCACGCAGTGGGCGGGTGAACGGCCGCGGGCTCAGCCCGTGTCCAGCCAGGAGAACACGATCGGGTGTGCTACCCACAAACGTTCCAGGTATTCCAGGCAGGAGACAATGCCACATCCATCTCATCTGGACTGTCAAGATTCTTCCATCCCAAAGTCTTGGCTAGGTGACTGTTGTTTGGTTTGGGTTTTTTGTTGCTGTCGCTTGTTGGGTTTTTTTCCCTGTGTGGTCATTTAAATGTTTACTACCAGGCAGGACTTTTGGTTCCCTAAAAAAGGCAGCCAGATTCAGCTCCTGAAAGCACCGGTTGCCCCGGGTGTCTGCCACCTTTGGGCCTTGTTCTTTTATCTGTCTGGTCACTAACCCAGGTCTGCTGATGCAGAGGGATTGAGTGTACAGTGCTAACAGCCTCTGGGGATGGATCTTCCTGCAGCAGTCCCCAGAGTGACTGCAAGTGCCTGTCCTGCACGGCACAGGGTGCTGGGAAATGGGCACACCAGGAGGAAGGGGAAGCACGTGCTGTACTCTGGTCTGGGGTAATGCAACAAGGGCTTTTTGTTGGAAACATGAGGTATGTGCCAAACATTATCATTGCCATTCAAAACCAAGGGCTGCACTGGTACAGTCATCTGTATTTTAATGTCTGGCTATTGTGAAAGCTAAGAAATGCCATCCTGTCCACAATAAGAGGCCATCTCTGAATCATATCCTTCAGTAGATGTGCCAGGAGGAATGCAAAGGAGGTTCTCATCACTATGTCAGTAATCAGGTTTCCTGGGAAGAAGTGAGAGGTCTAGAGGCTCAAGGTATTTGTCTCACAGGTTCCTTTGTTCACATGGGCTGATCCTTGGAAGGCTGCTGTAACACACCAGGAGGAGAGCACGCTAGTCATTCCTGTACAGGGGCTTTGCATGTCCCTGCCCAAGAGGAGAATGAATGTCGTGACAGCAGTTGTCTGCTGAGTCCCTGGCTTTTCTGAGCTGAACCAATTTGTGTCAGCTGAGAAGAGTGAAGTTGACCTTGGATGTGGACAGTGCTGCGACACCATAATTAAACTCTAATTCTTTAAATGTGTGCACTTGGGGGTATTCTCTCAGTAAAAGCAAGTGTATCCTGCGCTACTGATTTCTTTCAGGTTGACTCATATTCAAATCTAATGGTTGCAAGAGAAGAACAAGCCTAGTCAGCCAAAATGGCTCTAGGAGGAAGAGAGAAATCAACATAGGAAACATGAATCACTTGAACTTCACAAAATTCCTGAATGGGGAAGCTGGGGCTCAAAGATAATACAAAAAATCTGTTCAGTACGGGAAACAAGCCAAGTCCTGTGGCTCCTAAGTGGGTGTCTAACCACAAGACTTCCTGTCCTCATCTTGCTAAAGATGCTTGCTCATCATTCCTGAGAAAGATGCGACTAATGCGTTTTGTTCACCTAACAGGGAAAGAAACTCAGCTCCGCGCGTTACATGTCAGCGCGGTTTGTGATGAAGAGTGAAGCAAACTAACAACTCCACCATGTGATCCAGCAAATCTAGTGCTGCAGCTAACGTTAGAGAATAATGACCTCCTGGTGGGGTCTGGTGAATACAGTGATTACAAAATCACCTGCTTTGATGCAAAAGGGGATTATAGTGACTGGTTTAAAACTGGATACTTGTCCTGACCCAACAGATTTATCCACTGCAGAGATCGTAAAGATTTTTATCACACTGGGATTAAGGCATTGATTTAAATCTGATAGTAAATTAAACTGAGATGAGTGATGCTGTAACCATTTCCAGTTCCCTGCCTTGACTCTCTTGCATGTTGCTAACCCTGGAGGGAAAATGCTGATCAGGGCTTCTAGCAGCTCCTGACTCAGTGCAGTTGCAGCCCAGCACATTAAAGACTACGAGCACTTATTTCAATATATTGCAGGAGTAAGAGCTGACAAGGAAGGAATCTGTAAGACCCTAGCAAAACTGAGTACAGGGCAATATAACAGCAAGTTATATTTAATGTATATAACTAAAGTGATAGAACTAGAAAAAGTTACAGCTTCACCTATAAAAAAAGAGCTGACCAATGCCAGGCAGGAGTGGGGCCTCGAGCTTGTGCTAGATAGTGTGAAAACACCAGCTCAGTGCTCTGCAGTGACCAAAAAAACCCCACAAATTTAACACTGGCAATTACTAGGGGACCAAGCCAGAAACATAATTATGGTAGGGTATAAATCCAGGGTTCAGCCACACACTGAGCACCATTTGCAGTTCTGGTCACCTCATCTCCTACAGATATATCAGAACTGGAAAAGATTAAAGAGAAAGGCAGCATGCTAGAAGCCATCAAACAGGGTGGCTAAGGGTGCCTACAAAGAGCAAAGGATGGTCAGAGCCAGGTTCAAAGCACATCAGAGGTCATTCCTCACACAGCAGCACCAGCCTTGCAGAGCACTTTGCAAAGAGCATTTGCAAAAATTTCTGAGGGACTCAAGGGGAAAATGGACAAGTACACGGAACAGAGCAAGCAGGAATTACTGGAGAGACCACAACCAGCTCATGAAATCTCCCGAACTGAAAATATTAAAGTCTGGAAGATTAATAGGGGAAAGCCAGCAGATATGTTTGCCATTTCCTCACTGTTTTGTAGGTATCTGCTTGCAGCTGGGGTGGGAGAGAGGACACTGGACTAAGAGGGCCCTTGGTGTGATGCAGTGTGGTCTGTCATACACCAGACTATAAAGCGTGGCTTTTCAGAGGCTGCTGTCTGTCCTACTCATCTGCTCTTGCTTTAGCACCAGAGCAGCCTGTGTTTGTAAGAGCTCTGGACGTGCGGTGCAGTCCACCACTGCACATGAATCATCCTCTAACTGCCCCACGATAGGTTCACCGAGAGGCTGAACACCGTCCTTCACAGGAGTCGGTGTGAACAGCCCTGCCTCTGCCTGCACGTCTCAGCACAGGGAACTGGCCAGCAGCAATCCTGTAACCCATTTACCAACTTCATGCTCTATAATTAAAGAGAAGCCAGGAAATAAAAACAAGATTCATCTCTAACAGGGACCCAGTAAGGATCAGGCAGCAAAAAATGTCTCTGGGTTGGGTTCAAGGAATGCACGAAGAGGGAAGCAGCCTGTTAGAGTGATCCAGCTCTTCACCATGTGGCCTGGCCATTGCTGAGATAGCTACAGCTGCTGCTCCAAGACAACCTGTGAGCACACGGCCACTGACACATACCCTGTCTCCTGGCCCTCCACCTGCAGAAATGTAGCTGAGACTCTGTTAAGAGCATGATAAATCCGAAGATTCAGGGACTCTACCCCTTCCACTGTGGCTTGCTTTTTTCTAATTTTGCTATTCTCCTTCTGATGATTGTTGCTCTGTGCTGAGAGTCTGGATGAGTGATTTAAAAACACTTCTCTGAAAGAGGGATGTGGTGTTGGTTACGGATATTTAGAGCCATTGCTCCAAGTGGTCCCTGAGGCTCACGGATGTGCGGGTCTGTGGTAACAGGCAGGGAGACAGATCTGCTTTCACACACTGACCCTAATGCCGTGGGGCTCTGGTCTCAGGAACAGCATCGGAGAAGACGTCCTGCTGAGCAGTATCCTCATTTGAGCAGTGACTGCCTTAGCACATTGGGCTCATGGCTCCCCGCAGAGCGAGCCGAAGCCCAGGGACAACACCAGGATGATGCCAGAGGGGAGCGATGCAGAGAAACATTCAGAGACAGGGAGCTGGAGGAGAAGGGGAAAAGCCGGAAGCCCAACAGGGGTGAGGAGGACCTTGGCATGGCGACATCCCACCAGCGTCCCAGTGAAGAGAGCAGCAGCAGGAGCTGGCACCCGCTGGGGCAGGAGCCCCCACAGGGGCTGTAGCCACCCTGGCTACGAGCCTGTGCTGAAGGCGAGGCAGCCAGTGCCAGAATGGGCTGGTGCTGCACAGGAGGTGAACCTGTCTTGTACAGGGCAAGGCCAGGAGCTTCTTGCGAGGTGATCAGCATTGCTGTCACCTGCCCAGAGGAGCCACGGTGGAGGTGGCAACTCCTCAGCGTCCTCTGCGCTTTCAACAGGACCCAGAGCCCTGGGAAGGGGGCCAAGGCTCTGAGCAGACCTCGTCCCACGGCCGTGTGAGAAATGCTGGAAGTGATTATGGATCAAAACAGAGCAAAGAGGAAGAAAATGTGACTGATGACCACAAACACCAAGACAAAGTTTGTAGCTGTTCAGAGAACCGCCAGGTTAATTCCAAAAGGCACAGGGTTTATTTCTAGACCCTCTGTACTTCCATGTCACAAAATACAACAACGATGTGCCGATTTCAGGCGTAGCTGTGCATTTTCCGTCACGCTGAAGCCACAGGTGGTTAATGGCAGGTGAGGCAGCTGGGCGCTCCCTCCCGAGGAGGAGAGGGCCGGGGGTGCAGGGAGGGAGTGGGGCCACAGCGTTATCTCAGCTGTCACCGTGAACTCTTCAACCCTCACAGACATTAAACAGTTTCATGTTTGTCACCTCTGTCACGGGCTTTCTCTTTCAAAAACTTTGGCAGCGTGGGGCCACAGCCAAGCTGGAGGCCGGTCCTGTGGGCTGAGCCGCGCTCGCCTGCTCCTGCCCAACCGCTGCGGACAGGCGTGGGAGGTTGCTGCTCCTCTGCATCCTCCCAAGGCTCAGGCTCAGCCCAAGCCATAGTCCTGGAGCCCAGGTGGGCGCCTTTGATGGCGAGAGAGACCCTCTCCAGAGAGAGAACATGCCCATCTTCAGGTGCCCCACACGGCCCTACAGCCCTGGGCATCCCTCACGAGGGGTAACCGGGGGCCCACCCAGCCCATGGCTCCGGGCAGGGAGGGGGACGCGCGGTTCCCGGGGAGCCACGGGCAGTGCAGGATGGCGCTGGGGGAGGCAGGGGCGGCTGCCGGCCTTCAGCAGACATGGAGTGTGTTTGCAAAAGGATTAAGCAAAATAAGCCCTTGGGCTTCTCCATCCCCCCTTCATGGGGCCTCGCCACTGCCTCATCTTTCTTTGTCCTGTGGTATTTAAAGGCCTGTATTTTAAGCCCACTGGTTCCCTCAGGAGTGCACTACGGGCTGGCTGAACATTATGTGGTTGTCTGCCATGCACCAGGACCTGAGCTGCACTCTCCTCCACGACAAAGCCCTCGTACAGTGCACGGGGCAGGCACGGCTATTGGCGTCTGGTGTCTGCTTGGCTTTATTTTGAGGCATTTAAACTTAGCAGACTGGCTTTTTTTAGGTCCATATGCACAGATCAGGTGGTTACCTGTGGCAATATGTTTACTCGCAGAGCCTAGCTGCTTTCAGGAACAGCCCTCTTTAAACATAATGAGGGCTATTTAAGTAGCTGCTCACAATTACCCCTCGGTTCACACAAAACACCACATATCCCCTCATTGAGCAATAACTCCTGGAGATACCAGGGTGAAAAGCCACAGGCAACTTGCTGTTGAGTGCCTCAAAGATTTTTATGATCCTGCTGTAAATGGGTGTTTGCTTTTGAAGAGCTGCATGCCTAGTATACTCTGCCATTATATTAGTTTTCAAACTACCAGATTTACCTGTCAGTTTGACAGCTGTTAATGCCCTTTTGCCCTTCCTCTTGCCCTAAATAATTTCAGTTCGGGGATTCTAACAAGGCCACCATACTGCACGGATTACAAAACTTTCTTGCTCTTGAGGCTCAGCAGGAACGACGCGGCCCCTGTAAGGGCTCACGCTAGTCTGAGCGACATTACAGAATCACAGAGTTGTAGTGGCTGGAAAAGATCTGTAAGATCACTGAGTCCAACCATAAACCCAGCACTGCCAATTCCACCTCTGAACCATGTCCCTGAGCACCTCATCTACCCGTCTTTTAAATCCCACCAGGGAAGGTGACCCCACCACCTCCCTGAGCAGCCTGTTCCAAATTAGCCTGGGTCTATGCAAGTGTCAGTGAGCAGAACTTGGCCCCAGCCAGTGCTGAGCTATCAAGGCATCTGGAATAGGAGTCTCATTTTCAGAGCAGTGCAATTTTCTCCACAACGATGTTATCTTTGTTCCTCGGTTTCTGGCAGCAGAGCTGCTCACACATGCTATTAGCAGATGGAAGAAGACTTACATGGAATTTGCTCTCAGAACATTTCTTCCATTCTTCCTCCCCAGACTGAAGAAGTGCAAATTCAAGCTAAAAGCATGTACTAACTTCAGCCCTTTTCCAAACAGGGCTGCACATAGTTAAAAGCAGGCTCCAGTAGAAACCTCTCAAACATTTCAGTCTCTCTGCCATAGTTTAACTACTCAGCACATACCCTTTAGTCAGAAATGCAGGGAGTGCATTTCTGTAAAGCCATACTGCTCGGTGCCTTTATGTCAGCTCCTTTTTGGGATCAGCTGTTAACAAGCAGCAGGCATCGCAGGAAGGCAGAAAACTTCCAGTAAATGAAGGCATCTGTCTGTGGCCCACAGCTAACTGCCGTAGGCTTGGCACAGCTCGGTGCTCTTGATGTAGACCAAGACAAACACATAAATTTAAGAATCAGGCAAACAAATTGCCAGAATGGGCATGAATTCAGGAGCACTGACATGTGCACACTGTTCAGCCTCCAAGAGGAGGCACAAGCCTGACAGACTCTACATCAGCCCATATTTATACCCCATGAGCTGAAGCTACACTGGCCTTACAGCAGAGCTGCCTGCACAGGGAGTCTGGGGGCTGGGTTTTAACCATGTGCTTGAACACTTTCCTGAATCACTGCTTGTGTTTGAGCTGGATGTCTTATCTAGGAAAAGAAATGGCTTTTTGAAAAACCTTCTTATTCAGGGCTCTTCTTTTATTTGTAACATACAATGTTTTCTGTCTCCCTAAACTGAGGCAAATCCCGATGAGTTTCTCCTGAACTTGATGGAAAACAAACAGATGAAAGGACACTGCTTTGAGACCGCCCCAGCCTTCAGACCTTACACGAGCACTTAGTTCTCATCTGTTTTGTTTTGTCCCCAAAGGACAACTTTATTCCAAGTTCATGAGCTTGTGCTGAAAAACAACAGAACATTTCCAAAGTCCAAAAATTTTGTGGAAATGTGTGTCTAGTGCTTTGGATCCAAAGTTAAACTTGGCATGCTGACCTCACGTAGCGCCAAGTGGAACAATCTCAGGTCAACAAGAAAGGTGCGATAGTTCCGGCCTTTCAGGACAGTTGTGCTCAGAGACCTGCTCCACGGGTCACTGTGTCCCTGCCCACCTGCCAGCACCAACTCCTGCTTCCCATGGAAGCATCACCCACAGCCGTGAGCTGCCTCTGGAGGTGGGTTCCTCAGCCTACAAGCAACCTCCTTTGGCCCAGTGACCCATGTGTTCCATAGAGCCCACCACCGGCGAGCGGGGCCCCAGTTAAGGCTCCACCTGAAAGGCCTCGAGCCCCACATCTTGCTCACTCGTGTCCTGTTCTGCGCTGAGCTGAGCAGCCGAGCAGCACGTGCTCCACCGAGCACCGCAGCACTGCCAGGAGCGGTGCTGCCGCCGGGTACCAGCGTCACAGGCAAAGCCACCAGCAGCCCTGTGGCAGCGCTGGGGTCCCACTGCTGCCTCTGGACCCTCTGGCTTCGTTATCTGTGCAGAGCAGACAGTGTCTGCTTCAAAACAAGGTGGAGTCAGAGCACAAATTACCACTGAGAAGAGTGCATGGTAGAGGCGCTTTTGTGCCAACCATGGAATTTATTTCCTTAAAAAAGTATTTTCCTTAAAGCCTAACAGAGATTGCAGCCCTAGATAACTTGCTTGCTTTGTTCCAGTGTCAGGAGTGTGCAGTGGAAAGAGCTGAAGCTGCCGAGAGCGCACGGCCGGGCCCTGGCATGAGCACTGCTGGCCTGACAGCCAAGTGATCTCCTGTGTGCAGGGCAACCAAGGGCAGGAGGAAAGAAAAGGCACTGGGGGAAAACAGGATTTTTGTCATATATTTGCTGTACTTGGCAGGGGAAAAGAGTCCTTGTCATCTGGCTAAGGAAGCTAAGTATGAGGTATTCTCCAATTCCTACCTAACCCCATGGAACAGCTCATCTCGAGTGCTGTTGATACCTCACATCTCTCCTACGTTACTTTCCTTTGAAGTTCGAAGCCAAAAAGCTACTTTGAGTTGGGTACATTTATTTGCCCTTTCCTTCCCTTGAAGCAAACATAACCAGTAAAATTCCCTGGTATATTTCTCCCCTTCCTGAAGTTTCTTTTCTCATTTCTCCCCTTCCTGAAGTTTCTTTTCTCATTTTCCCTCCTCCATATAATCAGACCCCTTTTCATGCATGGGTGACCCTAGAAAATAATTTAGAGTGGGAACCACATGAACCAGTTCAGTGAACATCAGGTAATTGTGCCTTAGAGGCCTTTCTGAAGGTCAAATATTTCTGGGTAATTTTTCCAGCTACTTTCTTTGTTAAATGAAAGTCCACTGAAACTGGGAAGAGAACAAGGTGGCTTTGTAAAAGTCTCTAACTCACTGCCCCATATCCCTGCATGATTTCCTTCTATGTGAACTTTCCAAGACACCCATCTTCACAAGCCACCAGCTTGTGCACGATTTGCACTACTCACCATTGCCCTGAGAATGGCTGAGATTTTCAAATGCACTTTACAGTAGACTCTTACCCTTCTAAGTCACTTCTGAGCTGTTGCAAAAAAAGGCTTACTTTACATTTGCATCATTATATGGAAAACAATCTAAAAGTCATCTCCACAGACACACAGACAGACAAATGGGAGGGCTTGTGAACCCAGCTCTCTGTGGTTGCTTTCTGCATGATTTCTCCTACGTCGAGCATTACAGGCGAGTTCACACTGCAGCTTCTCCTTCCTGGTACTGTAAATTTGGGAATCACCACTAACAAACCTATACATTTGCTGATAACAAATAAGAAACTAAAACCTTGATTTAAATGAACTGACGAGTGTTACAGCCACAAGATGGTCACATAATCCCAACTTTCATACAAAGAACATCAAACAAAATTAACAAAACTTTTTGTTCTTCTTTAATATGCGCAATTTCAACTACTATAAATTTTTTTATACTAAGAATGGAAGCACAGAGGGACTTTGCCAGATAAGATTTCTATTTTAGAGAGATTTTAATTCAATAAACTAGACTTGTTTTCTGAAAAACAAATTGTAATTGAGAACAGAACAATGATACTTAGGCTGCAAAATCATTAAAGCAAAGGCTTTGTTAAATTGCAAAACCCAGCACAACAAGGCCCTGGTTTGTCCTCTCACGAATGCAATACCAGTAAATCCCAATGCAGCGAGTTCCCCATCCCAAATTCCTTCCTGTTGCTCCAGACACTACGAAGGTTATTCAGAGTTTGCACAGGATTCCCTCCCTGCACATAACTGTGAACGTGCACAAGTACTCCCAGATGCTGAACAACGATCATTGCACCGACCCAAACACGCTGGCGGCCGCGGTCAGATGGAGCTGTAGAGATGCATGTCAGTGGGGGGGTATATGCTGAAATGGGCTCATCTTAATTAAAGAAAACATGACAACTGCCAAATATATTTAAGAAAGTAGTGGGACCATCCACCTGATCCTCCCTGCTGCTCCTACAACTGGCGAGCCTCCCACCTCCCCTCTGGCTGCTGCCACGGGCTCCGTGTCCTCCTGGGGAGCAAAGCCTTGCCCCACTCAGCCCCAGTCATTGCTTCAGACTCACTGCCCCATCGTGGTGGGCAGCTCCAGTCACAGAGTTAAAACTATGTTGAAAATACAGAAATGCCAGAAAAATTACGTACCCCATTTAAAGATTTACCTCAAACTCCCATGTCATTCAGCTCTGGAGAGGAAGGAGAGCTTTTGCCAGAATTAACAAAAAAAAGCTGCAAAATGCTCTCACAAGCGATTCTTTCTCTAGAAAAGGAAAGCAGTCACTGCCCCAGCACAGCACAGCAGGGTTAGGCTGAGCAATGCAGGGCTCTGGATTAGGCTGAGCAATGCAGGGCTCTGGATTAGGCTGAGCAATGCTGGGTTTGGGATTAGGCTGAGCAATGCTGGGTTTGGGATTAGGCTGAGCAATGCAGGGCTCTGGATTAGGCTGAGCAATGCAGGGCTCTGGATTAGGCTGAGCAATGCAGGGCTCTGGATTAGGCTGAGCAATGCTGGGCTCTTGGGGCTGTCAGAACTGTTTGTCTCATTGAAGGCTTGCACAAAAGCCCTTCTAAACCTTTATCCTAAAGGAATGCAGAGTCCAGCAAGGACTGATAGCAATCGGGTGATGAAGTCCCCACAGGCATCTGCTTCCTGGGAACAATGGGAGTTAGCTGCCTGCTGGGAAAAAGTCCCTCATCAGCACAGCAAGGGCAGAGTGAGGCAAGGTGACAGACACTGCTGGTTTAGAGAGAGAAAATGAAAGGCAGATTCGAGGCTGGAAAAAATCTGCTCTTCAGTGGCAACATGCTATTGCTCAAGAACGAAACTGCTCATTTCACACGTGTTCTTTGGGGCCGCTGCTGAGTGACCTCTGAACAAGGAACATCGACAGCAATCCTGTGAAGCTTCATGATGCTTTCTGTGTACACCAGATAACTAATGCTGGCTATGAACCTATGTGGCTAAGTGCTGAAGAAAAGTTACTTACTGTCATCAAAGCTCTTGTTGCTGCTCTTCCTGGGTGCAGAGTCACTGAGGCATCTACCAGCTGTACTGAGCAGGGCAGTCATCTGCCACACACCTGATCAAACCTAGAAAAACAGTATTTGTTCACTACAATTGCTCCAGATGTGGGCTGAAAATAAAACTTGGTTTTCAGGGTATTCAGATGCTTGCTAGACATACTTGTTGCTTTTAGGGTAGCTGTCAGAGGCAAAATGACTAGAAAAGCTCAAGGATGTCTTTTGGGAGCATATACTAAATAAAAGCAAATCAAGACAAAATGCAGCAGCACACTGCTCCTTCCTCTGCCTGCCTACGGCCTCAGACTACTGAGATCTGTTGATTATTTCTAGAGTTTCCACAAGAAGTAACTTTTGCAAGCTGTCACTATTGCACAAGGGTCTGCACCTCTACTGGGAACATGCTGCAAAAATCAAGATGATGAAAGTGAATCCCCTGTATTGAGCTCTTCTGGAGAACACAGACTGCCTCAGGCTTCAGACACTGTTGAAGACACAGGGACATAAAATTTGTCTGAGCTTCATCCAGCCCAACAGTGTCTTCAAGAGCTGTCATGATCAGCTCCTCAGGGGAAGGCAACTGAAGTGCTTGGGGCTGACTGTATCACTTGAACCACATTCTTGCAGACTATTGCAAGGATTTCCAGTAGAGGCATCAGACCTCAAAAACATTTCCAGTCTTCTGGAAACTATTCACTATTCCCAAGGTTTTGCAGGCCATAAAGGAACAGAAACAATAATTACACAAATGCAGTTCCCAAGAGGTTGTTTGGCAAAAAAGTTCGACATTAATCAGTAGATCAGTGGATTACCTCTGAAGCCTTTTAAAAGGCTTAGCTACATCTGCCAGCTTCCCTTTCTCAGCCATCAGTGCTGACTTACACAGTGAGATCCACGCCACAGTGAGCTGAGCAGTGCCACCTTCATATTTTTCTAGAACTCTTGGGCAGAAAAGCCTAGTTTTGGAGGTTTGTTATTCAGCTTACCGTTTTGCTGCTCCTTGGCTGACAGCTGAACTGGAAACAGGTCCTCCTGCTCTCCAGGGGAACATGGTTCTCCTGAGAGAAGGTCCTCCTCCAAGTCTCCACAGCAGGCGCAGACACCGGGGTGCCTCCCACGCTCCTTTTGCACCGCAGCCATCAGCCAGGCTTCTCAGCAGCACCCACAGCTCAGCTGCTCCCCAGACACAGACTGGTCACAGAGGTGAGCATCAGCTCAGGGACAATTCCTGAGAAATCCCAAGTGAGACATTTAAGGAACCTGACTTAATGAGATAACTGTCTTAGACACAAGAATTTGCATAATGCTACAGGTACCAACACACAGTCGACCCATCTCAACCCACGTAACAGCCACAGTCAGAAACGCTGCGGCTGCACAGAACCTACCAGCCAAGGCAGCCGTGCCCTTTGCCTGCCTGGGGAGATCCCTGGTGCCAAAATAGGGGGCAGATGAGCTGGAACTGCCAGGCTCCATAAAGGAGCTGCAGGTGAGAGAGCCTGAGACGGGATGAGGTGGTTTCAGGGTGGGTTTTTTCAACAGGCAGGTTCCAAGGAGAGGGCCCAGGTGCTCTTGGGCTGGGGAAGCGCTGAAGCTACTTGGCTGTTGAGCAGAGGAGGGCAGCTGGAGGAACGCTCACTGAACAGACCCTCCTCGTTTGCCATCGACTCTGGGCTTGCCCCACTCTGCTGCACCAGCCTCCCTTCTCCCCTCGCTTCTGCTGCCCGGCACTGGCAGGGAGCGCAGGCAAAGCGGGCATCTGCAGGCTGCACAGCACCTTTTGCAGCTGCAGGATGAATCACCAGCCCTCTCCTGCGGTGAGCAGGATGGAAAAACCCTGGCTGACCGAGGTCTGTGCAAGATGGGAGTGTCTCTGGGTGACCACAACAGATGGTGCAGCACATGTGCCATCAGAGAATATTGGCCTGATGGGCACAGCTACAAGCTGTGGGAGAAGAAATCACCGGGCTGTGCACTGCGTACTGCTCAGTGTCACAGCATTACTCTGCACTTGTATCATTCCACATAAATACATGTCCTTTAAGAAATAAGAAAAAGTGTGTTAATTCTGATTATTTCTAATATTACAACTGTCCATTACATGCAGACATGCTCAGTTTTCTCTGTTGAAGTGCAAACACAACATCTTTTAATCACTCCTTCCTGCATGGTTAAAAAACTGCTCTTTGACATACCGTACTCTCTTCCCTCCATGCCTGCTTTGATTTCTTGATGCAAGTCAAGATCCATTCCAACTGCATTTATCTTGTATTTGTGTTTAGTATGAATTATTTCACAACATGCAGATGGAGATCTGAGTAAATATGAAATTCCATAATTAGAAAAAAATAGAAACCAAATTATTTCAGTATTCTCAGACTACAAACACATTGTTTGGCCCCAGTAATAGCAGTCTAAAACTATAAAGTATATGGTATAACATTTGCAATGTTGCTATAACATATATAATATCATTTGGTAAAGACACACTGTCCTTTAAAATCAGCTGCTTTTACTATATTACTTCTGGTTACTATGTGTATTTGCAAACTGTGGTAAATCACACAATTTGAAAAAAAATGTCTGTGAGCACCAGCACTACCTAAATGAGCATGGCCTCTAGACACCAGACCTCAGCCCGTATCCCCACCTCCTACCACATACACCCATTGTGTACACTACCCAGTGGTTTGGGGTGGAAATGCAGCCCAAGCTGGCAGAGGTCTGGTGGAGTCTCTCCCAGGCTGCCCAGGAGATGAATGAGCATCCAGGTGCTGGGATGGTTTTGGCTGGCAGGGTAGGAGTCTGTATTTAGCAGAGGTGGACCTCCCCCTCTTCCTGTCCTTCTCCTTCTCTTTCTCCCTCTCCCTTCTGATGGCAATCCCTGAACTGGCACTGTCTGGCAAGCATGTGTTCCCTGTATGAGCATGGATATCTTTGATGAATGCCAGGGGTGGATGCCAGGAGCTCTGTACAACCAGAAGAGGTTCATTCACGATTTCAACTGCTCCCCAGGAAGGAGCACAAAGGCAGGGGGTGCCTGAGGGCTGAGGGCTCCCATGGGGTGAGCAGCAGCAGACCCCGAATTACTGCTGACCAGAGAACCTGGCCCAGAGTGGAAGGAGAGAGTATTAATTAGGATTAAAGGGAAGTAACTGGCTTAGCATAATATGACAGCTGTGCCAAAGAGAATGCCACATTTTCTAGCTGCTATCCCTACTGTCAGATCTCTGTTATATTTTGGGTATTGGCCAAATCATGCTGGCTGCACAATATTCTCCATTACTGTAAGTCACTGGAGAGGGGCAGAATTGCCTATATTTAGGCCAAATCCCCCGTGTTAATCTTGATTCCCATTTTGTTGTAGAACCCTGCTTTCTATTTTTACCTCACATATTCTGCAGCAGGTCTGGATGCTTGAAGAAGGTGAGCCGTCCTTTCCCCAGAGGAATTAATGGCCAAGCCTGTAGCTTGTTTTCCATTTACTTCTTTCTTGCTTTCTTATGTGTGGGTTTTCTTATAGTGTACACTATAAAAAATACTCCAACCAGAAAAAGCAGACCTGAAACGGAAAGCAGACGATAAATCAAATGGTGATAGTAGAAGAGAAGGAAAGGGGTAACATTTGTAGTACAGTTTTGCCTAGAATCTCAGTTACATCTGTGCTTGCTTAAGATTGCAAAGGTACATTTGAAAAAGAGAGCAAAGGATTGTGGATGACAGACACCAATCATAATGGCACAGTGGCCAGACTGAGACAGGAGCAATAGTCGCTGTGCACCTTCGAACTCCATCAGCCAGGCTCCTGCTGTACTTGCAGTCCTGACCCCTTTCTGCTCCCCACTGGGGTGGGGAAAGCAAGAAAAAGAGGTGAATTCAGAAGAAGAAGAAGCTGTGAGAGCAATCCTGGAGCCATCTCCCCTGCCACACAGCCCAGGGGTTTGTGTTGTCTCCCCCTTTCCCAGTGCTGTCCCTGGGATGCTGCTCCAGCAGCGCCTTGTGGGCAGGTTTGCACTGGAAACCCGGAGCCGGCAGCTGCTGTCCCGGAGCTGCTCGCCATGCAGGGATGTCCAGTTTGGGGTGGTGTTTTGTACATGACCTCCCCTCCTCAACTCTCATCCTCCCAGCTGTTGCTGCTGGACACAGACTGCAGGAACGGAAAGTCAGCAGAGCCCTGTGGAGGAACAATGCCTGGGAGATCCAGGGCTTGCCAGCTGGGATCAGTACTCTCAGAGGCCTTTCCCTGCAGGACTCACTCTGGAGCAAACTTGGTGTGGTTTCAAGTAGCACAGATCAAAGTGATATTCCCCACTAAAGAGGAATACACTAACCAAGGGTGATGCTTTTCTCAAAGCAGGAAAGGTGTGAAGAGGAGCACAGGCAAGGAGAAGGGAAGAAGCTCCAGGGGTGCCGGTGACATGAAATACACAATCTCAAACTGGTGTGTGCGCAAACTGCACTCTGGAAAGACAGAAAAAAAAAGGAGAGAAAAGGTTAAGAAGCATTTCTGAGCAGTGGTGGAGCCACCCCACCCCTACCAGTACCTGCCCCCAGCAGCAGGTAGGTAACTTGTGTTCTCATCCATCTCAAGAGACAAGAAAATAAAAAAAGAGACCAGAAAAAAATAAGGGAGTCAGGCATTTTCCTGGGAGTAAGGAGCAGCAGTATAGCACACTTAGGGCTACAGCACAAAGCATTTCTCTTTCTTGCAAAGGTATTTGCAGGTCCTGATGGCTTTTAACTTCCATGGAGTTTGCTGGTTGTTGGTGCTCACAGCACAACAGCAACAACAGGCCAAAGTGTGCTCCTTGTTGGTGTAACTGAGCTCGACCCTTTCCAACAGTTCCCCCATGCTGCACCCAGCAGGTGTTGTGGGTGTGAGCTCCTCCCTCCCAGCGCTGAAGGGTCGCGGGTCCTCCCTGCCCGGCCGTGCCTACAGACAGATTTAGATCGACCTCTGTGGTCTGCTGCACAAGTCACGCATTCCTGCTGAGGATTTATCTCAGACACCTGGCACTCCCTCCACAGAGGAGTGAATTACTGCACGGGGCTGGTACAGGAGTCCCGGACAGCGAGGTGCCCGCGCCCTTCCCAGCCGCCCCGCGCCCCGAGCTCCAGTTGTGAGCACAGGTGCCCTGGCCCGGCTCTGGGCTGAGCCGATGGTGACGGGGATGCATGTGCCAGCGCCAGCGGTACCCAGACAAAACACGGCAGAGGGGAGAGGTAGTGACAGGCAGGATGCAGGGGGGATAGTCAGGGGAACGTGGGGAGAGAAATTGTTTCAGAGCTGGAGCTAATTTTGTAGAATCTGGCTGTTAAACAAAGAACCACAGTGTCTTTAAAATTCTGCTTATTGAATTAAGTCACTCTCCTGCCAATGGGATTACTTCAGCTGGCCGAACAATCTGACACCTCCTTTTAGAAAATAATTTGCTAACATGACCAACTCAGTATGACGGCATACTTACCCATCCCCTTCGCTGCGCTCTCGGGAAAACCCAGCACTGCAGCTGCAACAAAGCCCTTTCATGGGAAACTTCTGCAGAATCCAGAAAAGACTTGGAACAGAAATTAGAAGAAAACTTAAAGTATTTCTATTTTGAAGCCCAAGAGAATCATGGATTGGTACTTAAGAGTCTAGCACTTTTTATACCTTTGCATTCACATACAAAATGTGCATTCTTTTGCATTAACATTTAAAAAGAATAAATAATTTTATGATTATATATTAATAGCTGCCTTTGGAGCATGAGGTTTCTCCCTGGCTTCTGAGGATGCTGTTTATAGAAACACCCAGAGTCAGGCTCTGAAGTCAGGTAAAGGGCCTCCTTCCGCCTTAGAGAGCATCGTGCTGCCAGGATGCGCGCCTTGTTCTTTGTGCCGCAGCAGCACGTGCAGAGCTGAACCGAGATCAGGTCTCTGTGGTGCTGGGTGTGATTTTTGTGACCTCAGAGGCAGTCCTTGACCCAAACAAGTCTGCCTGGGAGAAGGGAAGTTTGTCTGTGTTTCGTATAAGGGAGCACACACAGAAAGATTACCCACGCTACCTAAGTAAGATTGCTGGAAAGCTTTTTTTGGATGCCCAAGCAGTGGCCTAACCTGGAGATGCATGGCTAAAAGGGAACAGATAGCTACTAAACATCACCTTCTCTTAACTTCTTTGCTGTTACAGTTTAATCCCTGTGCAGTCTGAACACCTGATATAAGTCATTCTCTCCCATAACTCCCCTGCAGCTTCAGCTCTCCTAGCCTAGAGCTGTGATGGCGGGACAAATACAAACACAGCCAGGTTTGGAAAGTTATTGGCACCCTCTGGCTTCTTCTGTGGTAGGAGAAACAGCTTCCATGGCTTCTTCAGGGGGAGAGGCAGGCATCTCCCCACTTTAACGCGAAGGAAACCCAGGTGTGGAGTCCTGCCAGCCAGACCCAGGGCCCCACGCACGGCGCACGCAGCCGAGGGCTACGCCGAGCTCCCGGCCAGCGCTGGAGCGTGGGGAGCCCGGCTGGACGCCACCCTCCCGCCCTGCGGAACCCGGAGCCGGGGGATGCCGGTCCGTTCCCCGCTGTGACCTGCTGTCACGGGGTTCGCCACACCGAGCCGTGCACCCTCTGTAACAGCGCCACTTGAACACACCGACTTTTTCAATTAACACAGGCAACTGTTGTTTCAGCGTCCCCTCAGGACATTATGTTCTCCAGAGAAAGGCCTGGGGACAAAGAGCATCTTTTGAAGGCTCTCATTACTTCTGTGCCGTATTTCTCGTATCTGATAAGCCTATCTGTGAAATTCCGAAAAGAGATGGTTATCTCCCCTTACACAAATAACTTGGGCTAACATTACTTTGATAGAAACCTTCTGCGATACGTTTCTGTAAGCAAAGAACTACTTAAGTGCTACCCTTGAGGAAATACTAGCATAATGTTTCACATCTGTCCCATTTTGACTCCAATGAAGAATATTTTTTGTACCAGCTCTGCCCTTATATCATTACAGTGTGTTTTTTCTTTCAGTAAGCAGTTATAATTCTATTTACCAGTTACTGCACTTACTGCTTTGAATGCACTTCTCTTTGGAATCAGCAAAACACCAAGGATATTTTACATGAAAGAAACATTTATGTGATTTTGTCAAACAGTACAAAAGGCATTTTGTGGATTTTTGGATTTGCCTAAGTCCTGTATATTTATATGTCTTGATAACATTTCAGAGTATATGAGAAATTAAGAACTGTGCCTTGGAAACTGTACGAGCCCTTGCAGGCTGGAGCCCAGGTCAAGGCCGGTAGCCTAAGGCTGTCAGTCAGCACCACACTGACCCTGGACTGAACCTCATTCCCACTGCCACAGAACATTAATTCTGACTTATCCACGAGAATGAACAATTTTCCAATGACAGAACGGACAGAAATGGGTGATCTTGGACAGGCAGGCTCTAACCAGGTAAGAGCCGAGTCCTGTTAAAGCCTTGCAAGCACAGAGGGAAGAAAGAGGCAGCCGTTCCTCCTGCGCAGGGAAGGTTCCTAATGGAGGCTGTGGCCAAAGAGGCTGGTTTGGGCTGCAGTGTCTTTACTGTCTGCAGTGTCTTTAGTGTCTGCAGTGTCTTTAGTGTCTGCAGCCTGTAACAAAAGGCTCTTGCAAGAGCAAAGCCTGTCTGCTGCACCGAGGACCTCCCAGCGCGGCCGGGACACACTTCGCACTGTTTTGCACAAACAGAGTCAACCCAGTGCATGGGTCTGGCGGGGAAGGGACCCAAGCAGACGGTCTCTGCAGGCTCATGCCCCAGGACAGCTTTGCCTGTGGGGCTCACTGGCTTCTGTCACTGAGCTGGCGTGTCAGAGCATCGCTGCCCTGGTGATGGACGCTGCTCGCCGTGCCGGTGCCTGGGCCGGGATGGCCTTTGTGAGCAGCGAAGCATGGAGTAAAACAGCGACAGGTTTCTTTGTCTACTGCATGTGCTAGACTTATTTCAACTGGCTGTTGTGGTCTACCCCTTTTTTTAACATGCAGCTAGAACTGCACATTAAAGGGCAAAAGAGAAAAAACTCTACGGTGTTGCCAGAAAAATATCTATTCTTTTCTACAAAACTTGCATTAGACCAGTCTAGGCTAAGCTTATCATAAGTCTTAGATCTCCACATGTTGCTCATTCCAGTGCAGAATCTAGGGCTAACCACAGAAGAGAGAGAAATAGCTGAGGACACAAAATGCAAGAAGAATTTTAAGCATTCACTGCTAAAATACAGTATATATTAAAAATGCTGTCAGTGTTTACTGCTAAAGTCAAGAACATCCCTGGATTTAGGCTTTGATCTATATTTCATACTGAGTTAAACAATAAATATTCAATCACAAGAATCTAGTTTGAAAGTTCAGAAATTTTTAAGGCCCCTCAAAAAGAGTTTAAAATGACTCCCTAAAGCAAAGAGCCTTTCACAGTATTTCAGAACACACTGAGGTCATTATGGCAAATCACAGACTCACAGCGTAACTGCAAACCTGTTGCACAGAGTACTGCCTTTTAAGAAGTTGTTTATGAAAGACTGAATCCATTAAGAAACTGAGGTCCAGGGTTGATGGGGAGGCACCCCAGCCATTCTCACCCACCACGGGCCAAGCCCAGCACAGACCAAGCTGTAGGCACAGGAAATGCAGCTTCTCCAGCTCCTGGCAGGATTTCACCATCAAAAAGTTGCAGGGCTCAGGCTCAGCCAGAGAGACTTTATGTGGTGACACGCAGCAGGACTGGCAACTGCCCCGGCTGTGGGGATGGCTGGTCTGCTTCTGAAGCACTCCCAAACCCCCGTGCACAGCGCGGCTGCAATCGCCCCGCCACATACCCCAGATGGGACACGTTTGAGTTCAGCAGTCGGTGCAGTACTGTCATCACTGGTTCTGCTCATTAATTAGTGCTCCCAAACCCGAGAATGCAGTTGTGCTTCACTTCCAGGTGGCCCACAGAGAGTGGGCACTGTTGCGGGTGAGATGTGGGTGCCACGGCCAGCTCCCCGCTCTGGGACCCTGTGGGGAACATGCAGCTCTCCAGGACAGGTCCTACTGCACCAGGTGAAAAGCCTTTCTGCTTTGCTTATTTATAAAACAGAACAAAGGTCTGAAATGCTGGGGATCAGAAGGAACAAGTTTGGGTTTTTTTCCCCTTGCTTAGAAGTATTTAAGGAATGTAAAGTCTGCCTTGATTTGCTAGAGGGTCTCTTGGAGCCCGCAAGGATGTTACTTTTCCTATTGCTTCTTCAGTAACTGTACAGCCTTTCAGGACCAGAATTTCTCACCTAGAATATAAAACAGCAAAACCCCACGCTTTCCTGCAGCAGTTAAATCTGTACTTCTTCCTTTGTCAAAGCAATATCCCTCAGAATCAAAAAGCCCAACTCCTTCCTCCCATCGCTGCAAAGCTCCCGCGACTCCGGCCAAGGCTGCTGGCCGGTGACTCAGCCCGGAGCTGCATCACGAACCGCCGCACCGCTGACCGCTCTCCAAGGGGCCCGGCGGAGCCAAAGCCGGCCACAGAGGGTTGGAAAGCGAGTCCTTCAGAAACGCCGGCAGGCTGAAGGATGAGTAAATCTGTCTCATGGGTTTGCAAATCCCCTGGAAATGCAACTGCAGGTCGCCAACCGAAAAGAGAGAAGATACGAAAGACATTAAACTAGTCAAAGTGAGGAATAAAATAAAGTTATTCCAATGAGGAAAACTTGCATTTTAAAAAGTTGAAACACACATTATCAGTCAGAAAGGCTGCTGTCTCTTCCAGAATGTATTGCTTCTGACAAGACCTTCACTTGTCGGCTGGTGTCACCACTAACACCTGAGACAGCAAACACCAGCTAATCCTTACACTGCTTTTGTGCTAATGACCGAACCAAGATAACTGGAGTCCCTGGCAACCTTCCCATTTAATTCAATTAACTCCAGCCAGGCCTGTGGTGACTGTACCAGTAAGCAGAAGAGAAAGCCAGAAGCCAGATCGCTGGATTCAGATGTTAAAACCCAAGTAAGTCTCCACCGTCACCTTCTGGTAGGGTTGCCAGCAGTCTACCCTGCTTTTATGGAGCAACTCAGCACCCTCAACAGTTTCTACAAAATGGTGTGGAAAAATATAATTTTTTTCTTAAAATGCTCATCTTTTTGCTGAGAAAATGGAAACAACTTTTTTAATTGTCTATTTTTTTTTCTTCTGAAATGCTCTGTTATGTGTCAGTCCGAGCAAAGGTTACGCTGCATCCCCACACTCGTACGCTGGTCAGAGCCAGCGGGATGATCACGGCTCCCCTAACGCAACGCAGATGTCCGATGGCCAATCTGCTCCACGCACCCCGGGAGCTGCTGACCTCTCCCTGGGGACCCCGACACTCGGAGAGATTTAGGTTCCTGAAGCACTAGCTGAAAAATGCAGCTTAGCAGGGAAAAGACGTCAAGTGGAAATTGACTTTGAAGCCGGTTCAACAAACTGAACATTATTGAGTGTGGGAACGTCGAAATGTTTCACTTAAATAAGACATTCCTGACTCTTATTTGGAGTTTTATTCCCACAAAAAATAATTTTTTAAAAGCATTACATTTTCTTTGGTTTTGAGGTGAAAACCAATGGAATCTACATACATGTCTCATTGGAGAGATACTTGATATCATTCATCTCTAATTTACCCATTTCAAGGTAATTTCTTTAGAACACAAACAACAAAAAATCTGAACAGTGTCTGATAGGAGGTCACAGAACAGAGGAGATACAATACCAGGTCTCTCCTTCCCCAAACTCACAAGCCATCTGACTCCACTAACACCATTAGCTGCTTTTTGCAAACAACTGTGAAGAGGAGGAGGAAACCTGAGCCTGCTGCCACTGGCATGAACGTGGCTCTCCCGCACGCTGGGGCAGCAGCACCAGAACCAGAAGAGCTTGAGGCCAAACCTGGGGAATGTGGGAACACCGGGCACTGGTGCTGACCTCTGTGACCCTGTGCCCGTCAGAAGGGATGTGAGGCTACAGGGTTGGTGGGATGCCTCGACTGCTGGGACTTCCTGACTGCAGCAAGCGAGCAGAGGATGCCCTGTGCTGCACAAGGACTCCTGCCACAGTAGCCTGATCTACACCCAAGAAAGGAAATGAGCAGCCCTACGGATCTTAACGACGCAAGAAATTCATGTGTTTGCCTGCAGTGAGCGAGTTACCTTCCTAGCGCCCCGCTCGCACGAATCCAGCTCACAGAGCAGCTGTGTGAGAAAACAAAAGTCCTGTTAACGCCAGTAGAGCCCCTGACGGATGGTGATCCCACCAGGTCCCTCCAAGGTCCAGCATGCTGAGCGGAGCAGGGCGGCGGGGCACGGCCATGGGGCAAGGCAGCACACCACTGCTCACCAGAGGGAAACCCTGCTCTTGGCAGAGCCCATCAGGTCCCACATGGCTGCTGCACCAGGGCTGGTTTTGGCAGCCCCCCACCCTGGGCAGGGGTCCCAACCCAGAGGCAGTTCCAGGAGCAGGGTCCAGGCTGCTCACAGAGCTCTTGTCAGCCTGCTTCTACCGCTTCAGTGAAAACAATGGGATGCGTCTGTCCAAGTGCTGACCATGCATCGACACTGTCAGTTCAAGCTCACAGAAACCAGGAAGGGTTTTGGTTTGGTACTTTGGAATTCTGATAAACACGAAAAATAAATTAACCAGGGAAATGAAGCCGCAAGAACAACTGGTGTATGCCCTCAGTTGGTACAATTTCCAGGTCTGTGTGGTACTACAAGGATACTGTCTGAATATTTTCCTTTACTTTCAAACGTTTCCCTACTTGAAGCCTCAACAGGGTGCAACACATTTGCCCACTCACATTATTTAGTTAAGAAGTTTTGAAATAGAAAGAGATTTGCATATATGTTTCCCCGGTGGCACTTTTGAAGTCTTATGTCTGGGATAACTGGAAAAATCCCTAGAAGTCTGTACACCGCCAACATAAATAGAAAGTATATTTCAGGATGGGGGATTATCCATTCCTTGACAGGGCCGTGCTACATACCACTGGCCGTCATACACAGTCTGCTGTCAGTTCCTAGCAGCAATTTTGTTTGAAGTTCAGTCCAGCACAAATAATCCTCAGATAGGCTTTTCTCCTGGAAAACAAAGCCTTCAGACCTTCAAAAGGAGCTGGAAGTGACCACCATCTTGGACCTATCTCAGAAACAGCCTGAGCCAGATTTCTGAAGCTTCAGAAAGTTTTGCTTTCCTTGTGGATAACCTGTTATGGCATTTCAGTCATCTTCTGGCCAGTATGCATCCTCTAGAATGGCTGAGAGCACAACAGGGAAGCCAAACCCAGTGTGAACAGTTAACATGATGTGTTCCTACCGGCAAATTCACTGGAGAATAACAATTCTCTGCAAATAAATCTGCTTGATGTCAACAACCAGTCTTTGAAGTTAGAAAACCTACACTGTGGGTCCAGCTCATTAACATTAAATACCATGTTTAAATAAACCTCTATGTTCTGTGGAAGTTTTTCCCATCCCACGGCCCCAGTGAATG
Source organism: Caprimulgus europaeus (assembly GCA_907165065.1). Next base: position 380,825 of record OU015531.1, on the reverse strand, counting down.
GAGGTGCTGAGTGCTCGTGGCAGGGGTGCTGGGCACTCATCTCCCACGCACTCCCATTTATGTGCTCAGGATCTTCCTGAAAAGAACAAACCTCCCCACTGCACTCCAGAACCTCGCTGCTGAGGGCTGCAGGGCCAGAGCAGCACCCATCTATGGCGCCCTGAAATCAGCAGATTTGGGAGTTTGGGAGCTCTGACATAACCCTGTTGAGCAAACTTTTATCTTGTGCCGAATGGGGGTCGGCCGTGGCCAAGCCAAGGCTGTGCCTGACAAGGGTTGGTGCCTGTGTGGGTCACGGTGAGGTGGCAGCGTGATGGCAGTAAAAAAAAAAACAGTGTAAAGAAACCCAGAGCCTTTTAAAGCATTTCCAAACACTGTCCTGCTGCTCCTGCTGGGTGTCAGGTTATAGGAACCAGACAATCCCCTCAAAGCAGCTGCGGAGCAATGTCTAAAACCGCATCACCTGCTTCACAGAAAGCTGACAACAGCATGGGCATGAAACTAAAATTAGAGGCTTAAGTGAGCTCTGCAGTCACTGAAATTGATGACTCTTCAGCAGTTCATATCCTTGATTTTTCTTCACTGAAATAATAATAAAATCAGCTCCCATTCATGCTTCTCCCTGCTCCACAAGGAAAAGCCCTGGTAGATGGGCACACCTCACACACGGGCAGCCTGTCTGACACCTCTGCCAGGGCTCTTGCCCTTCTCAGCAGGTACCACAGCAGGAACAGTCCTGGAAAGAGATTGTGTGTCTGCAAATCAGCATCATTTTGTAAAAACAGGACGCTCTATTCAATGCCAGGGCATGGGAACCATCATTAACCATCACCAGTGCAAGAATATGTACAAGATACAGTACATTAGAAACAGATCAATAAAAACACATGCAGGATAATGACAGAAGCTGAGGAGAGGTAAGACAGAAGCAGAAGGAGAGAAGTCAGGCTGCCAGTTACATGCTGAATCTCCAGAACACTGGAGTTAGGAGAGGTGTTACAAATTTGTCTCACCATTTGAGCTGGAAAGAGCTATTTGTTCAATTACTTGGGCCATTCAAAAATGAGAATTCAAGAATCAGAGAGGAGGAAGACGTTGCAGGATGCACACACATTAGGTGTGTACTGGAGGAGCCTCATCTGCTGTCCTGCTGCCAAGGCTGAGATTCCCAGGCCAAGTCCTCTGCTCTGTGGGACAGCTAGCCCAGGGCCATGCATTCTCTCTCAAGCAGCAGCCTGGTTCATATGCCAGCTTTAGAAGCTAGTTCCTTTTTTTGCATTCATATTTTTGGGAAGCAGTCCCAGGCCGTTGGAGTTGAGTGAAAAATTGAAGACAAATTTCAAATTTCTGTAGCTCTCTGATAATTTAATGCAACTGATTCCTGTGTCATTATTGCCACTTTCCCACGTGGTGTCCAGAGCTGCAGGGTAAGAGAGCAGCGGGGACCCGACCGCGAGATGCAGCTGTGTGGTGTCACTTGGTCCTATGAGCAGGTAAGTCTGGATGTGATGTCAGGCGTCTGCTCCTCACAAAATAGGGAGATGCTAATATTAACAACTAAGGAAGTGAAAGCATCTCTTGCTAAAACACCGAATCAGGGAGTCAGAGTGGAAAACAGGCCCAGCCTCTATAAGCATGTCCTGTAAATCAATCAGAAGTGCAATAAAATCTACTGAAAGGAAAGGAAGCCTTTCCATTGACCTCACTGGGGTATGTCACACATTTTAGGCAAATGCACCCCATTTAGCTGTATATGTTATTTACCAGTTGAGGGGGCTGTTCTTTAAGAGCCAGAATGAGAGACCTGTAGCTCCTAACACATTGCCATTGCAGCTGCGAAGTCACAGCACGGAAGGGGTAAGCAGTTGTTCTATTTCTATCTCAGAGAGAGAAAATGTGTTGAAGACTTGCTGCGAAGTATATGACAACCTGCAGACTCCTGCAGGCTCCCAGTGCAAACACTCTGTGCATGCCCTTCTGCCTGTGGGGTGCACACCTGCCATTTGGGTGGTTGCTACAGTTTTTAGTTCATTATTCTGTACATTTGGAGTTTCTGACCTATAAATATGTCCCCTCATGGTGGTACATTTTGGAAAAGCCACAGGTGCTCCTACCTTGGCTCACATCTGAATCCTTTGATCACCAACAGCGCTGAGCTTCTGAACCAGTCCCCTCTCCATTCTTTCCTCAGCACCTGTCTGGCTATTGGTCTGGCCAGTAATTTTATTTGCATCCTCTGGTCCAGATGTTGCAAGCAGCTCTTCACGAGACTCTCCCAATTCCACTGCAACCCATGTGGAAGGAAGGATCGTGGTACAAGACCTGTTCTTCACCTTGACTGTGCCAAGGACCTGCCTGCACAGCCAGGCCAGCACGGCTGGGCCCCTCCAGTGCTGCTCCTGCTCCTGGTACCATCAACAACTGTGTAATTCAGTGCAATAACCACACAGTTCACTGCAACTGCTTGGTCATCTCTCCTCCCTTCTTCCTACACTTGCTGCAGGCATGAAACGTTCCCAGGCTCCTGCTGTCATCCCCCAGGGTATACCGAGTCCATATGTTCCTGTCCCCTTTCACATGCATTTCCAAAGAGCCAAAAAATTCACTCCTTGAAGACACGCTTCTTTGTGCACAGGCCATCCAGCAGAACAAAGAAACCCGCCAAGATGGCCACAAAAACATGGTGCTGCTCAGTAAGACTCCACTTGATATTCAGAGATATCAAGTGTATTATTTTGGGGTGAAGTCATATATCCAGTCCTACTTCCAATGTAACATGCCTAATTTTTTCTAATGTAAAACTTTTCTATACTTTTCTGCTTTAAAATTCTCAGTTTGCCAGGAACAGAAACGTCCTTCTACATTACACTAGACATCTGCTCGTTCCGCCATGTTTATCAGCGCTTAGGGCTATGATCAGAGGACTTGGGCTTTATTCTAAAAATCATCCATGTGTATTGCAAGCAATCAAGTATCTTGTTCACTAAAAGTCTACAGTGTGCACCTGGCTGCCCCAGGTAGCTAATGCTGTTGGAGACGCCTGCTCCGTCCTGGCACACGGAGGGGAACACGACCTTTCACTGCCACTGCCCACAGGCAGAGTGGTTTGGGGTCTGCATCCTGCTCCACTCCGTGGCTCCATCTGCTGAGCCCAGCACTGCAGGTGATGCCGGGCTCTGTCCCTGAGGAGAGCATTGTCAAGTGGACTCAGGCTTTACTTAAAGCTGGCTGCAAAATATAGACCATTGATCAGTATGTATTTTAAACACCAGACTGTTTTTCGACTGACACTCCTAACTGATGGGTAAGTTCATGTTTCAAGGTACCATCACGCCCATAAGCGTCAGAAACGATTGCTGCTTTAATATCATCAAAGTAATTCCTTTCATTGAGTATCATCCGCGGAGTCCCCACAGGCAGAAAGATGTCTGACACAATTCTCTAGGGCACCGAAGCATAATCAGCATAAAGAACTGTGCTTTGAATGAAAGCTTAGACTTTGGGCTGGAAACTCTTCTTCTGAGCAGCAGCAATTGCAGCTCACGCAACACTCGACAACAACAGCTGGAGATCCCCGTTTCAAAAGTGACTGAGCGTTCTAATGCAAAGCTAAACGCCGGTATTCATGGCTGTGACAGCCTCCCGGGGCTCATCTCCCTTCCTGTCTCTTGATGTACACGGATTATCCTCTCAAATAGCTCCTTTTCTAGCAACAATATGCACAACATCTCTCCAAAGGCAAAGTGGAAATCCCTGCAAGTATTTCTGGTGCTGCTTCCAGCCAGAAATAACAGTAACCTGATCCACAACCGAATTCCATTTCTGTCGCTGAATTCCTTTGTACAAATATCTTTGCTTTGAAAAGGTTTGGCAACAGTGAGACACAAGCTAATTTTACTTATAAGGTGTGAATCAAAGACTTGTAAGTTTCTGAATCACAGAAAGGAAGTGTCTGTAGCCTCTCTTGCCACTCCTGTCACAAGAAAACGTCACAGTTCAGCTATTTTAGACGCGACCCCAAACCTGCTTGCCGCGGTCCTGAGGATCCCCCCTCCCACCACCCTCCCGCTCCCCAAGCACAGAAATGTGGATGAGTTCAGAGTCTTGTCTCAGGCCCTGGAAACTTCCAGCCTTACTCAAACCCCTGTCATTAATGGGCTGCATTACCACAGGCAAAATTTAGTTGAGTTGATTATTAATTCAGCAGAATCTAGCAGATGCTCTGTGAGCAAAGCGGGTGACCAAGGAAAGGGCGAGCTGCTCTGCAGGCTTCACAGCGCCGAGAGCCCTGGGAGCTCCGGGCCAGAGCTGCCACCAGCATTTCCCCAATGTCCCATCTCTTCCTTCACTGCTTAGGACAGACCTGATCTCCTCCAGCCCTGCAGGGACATCATCAAGGGCTGGGAGGCTGTGACAGGTCCTTCCAGTGCCACCGTCACCATCCTCCAGCCTCTAACAGACCATCTCACTGCTGTGCCCCAGATCACAGGTGAATGACACTGTTTGTCTTAAAATAGGTCCTGAGGGTTAACAGATGTCAGGCATGGTATAAAAACTAAACAGCACTGATTGCAGGAGGGGAGGGTCCCCCATCTCCCAGCAGTCTGCAGGATCTGGCCATTGAATATATGGGTGACTCCTCCCATAAAAATCACCATCAGGCATGCTTAATCTTGCTTAATTATTTTTGTACACTGCTGCTCTGCAGCCTGACAGTCCATCTTCTGCACAGCTCCATGGTAGATTACAGCCATTTGTCAAACCAAATTGCTCCCTGACAGTCTGTAGAGACATTTATTTGCCATCTGCAACCTATTCCTCGGTTTCTGGTGCATATTTTCAGTGCCTTCTTTTGAAAGCTGTTTCAGATTTCCATGGGCTCCTTCATAACCTCTACTAGCAAAGCCTCACACAGTTTAATTGTTGACAGCTGTGTCATGATCAGTATTTTATGTTTCTTTTGTTGCTCCTCTTGCTGCACACATAGGAGTCTCTACATTCCAGACTGCTCGGCTGTGTAACACACACCAGGATGTGGAAAGTAGAGGATGACTTCTGAGAGTGCCTAATTGGGGGGATTTAATTGTTTGTTACGGTTTTACAGAGATAGTTGCAGCTCTGTACATTAAAACACCAATAAGTAAGGCATTTGAGCAAACAGGTGTGAAGCTCTGAAATTACAGATTATTGATAAGCAAGTACAGAGTTAATTAGTATAAGCACATGACATACAGCCATTAGGCAGCTACGGGTCATTTTACAAAGAAAAATCCAGTGCTAGTAATACACCCTCTACCCACACATTTTACTCAGTACAGTGCCACATGAGAAGTACTAGGCTGGATAAAAGCCAACCTCTCCTTTCCTTTCAAGGAGTTTGCATTTGAGTTTCATGGTAAAGAAAAATCCAGTTTAAACAAAAAAAAAAAAAAATCACTGCTGATTTTTTTTTTTCCTGGGCAGAAAAGGGACTGCAAATATCTGCAGAAGATGTGGTATCTGAGAACATATCTCAGAGATGTGAGGTTGTGGTAATAATACAAAATCTGGGAAGTGCTGGGGACAAGGCTGTTCTCTCTTTTCTACCAGGCTGAACTCAAATCTGAAACATCTGTTCACATAACTTGAGATGAGCTCCTGCAGTCAAGTAACATCAGCACAAACTCTTCCTGACATCAGTGCAGAACAATTATCAGTTAAGCTTTTTGTGGAAATCTAAGAATCCAGACACTCCTGATGTTCCTTTCAAGCACAGAACAACGTGTTTTCACTACCAGCAAACTACTTGCAGAGAAAAATAAGTACTTTTTACAAGTGTTCTTTTTTTTTCCCCCTAGAACTAAGTTGTACACATTGTTCTTCAGGAGCTATGCAAACTGGCCACTAACAACTATATATAATGTAGATCTCAGGCCAGCACAACTGGCACTTGAACAGCAGGTCTTAATTCAGTCTATTACAAAGAAAAAGGTCAGTGGAAAACACGCAGTTTTGAACATGCACTATCACTATTAAAAGCATAATCCAAAGGGTAGAGATCAGGATTATAGCTGAAAGTCTTAAGGACAGAATTCACCTGCAGAATTCTCATCCAGATCTCAGTTCAGCACTTGCATCCCTCGTCGCATCCCTGGCTGGGGGGAAGAGGGACCCAGGTTTTATGCAGGACTCAATTCTCATAGAAATGTCTGTGAATACTTACACAAGAATTACTCCTCTGCCTCTCCAAGATACAGTAAGTTCAGAACTATTTCTGAACACAGTAGGAAATCAAGCAAAAAGCCCCAGACCCCTGTGCTATCTAGAGCTTTTCCCTGCTGCTGCAGCTCTGGAGCGAGTGTTGCCAGCAGCTCTCCAAGAAATCTGCCTGCAACACGTTTTGGAGAAGGAACCTCCTCCGTCAGGGAAATGGGCTGGAATTCAGGGCTGGTTCCACAAGTGCATGTAGAAGTCGCTTATCTCCAGGCTGCTGTTCTCAAATCCTTTGTCTGCCTTGCCTGTTCAGTGATGGCTGAGCAGGGACAGTCCCCAGCTCTGTACCTGCCCAGAATACAAGGCAGGGAACTGGAGGGCTCTGAAAGCCCCAGGAAGAAGAGAAAGAAAAAAGAAAAGAACAGAAATTAAAAAGCACATGGTATCCGGTAGCTTTGCAGTGGTGGGGAGGAAGCCATTCTGGTTATTTTTGCCTTCTCCTCTCACAGCAGTAGATGGAGCTCTGCTTTCACCAGCTCCAGGAGACCGTCCCTGCCCGCAGTATGACACATCCCAGCACCATCATTATTCTGTCACCACCTGCTCGGGTGCTGCCTGGGACAGATCCGTGGTGGTCACCAGGGAGGGACCTGGGGCTCCACGGCCACCTGCTTGGCATCATCCAGTGGGATGAAATTCCCTGAAATTTGTCAATAACAAAATGTGTGATTAACTACAGTATTGCCTTTCCTTCCACTTAGGCATTGTGTAATATTCTTCCTTTCTTTTGTAAATTGTTAGCAGGATTATGTGGAATTCAGCACAGTTTGTTTTATTTGTCTTGCAAAATAAGGAATTGCCAGATTTATAGAGAATACACATAAAAATTGTATGGTGTTCATGAGCACTGAAGACTACATTATCCAGAGGATTTTAGAGGAACTAAAGGTCAGGGGCTCTGTGGCCAGTCTCTCAACCACTGCTTGCAGATCTAACGTCTGCAGTCTGTAACGGCAGGACAGAGGAGGAGGGATGAGGGGGAACACTGGCATTTGCTCGCCTCTCTGCAAACTGGGAAAAATTACAAATGCATCTGTTGATTTTTCTCTCTTCCTGCCCTCTTCATGTGCTACTGCAAGTAACATGCACCACAGGACCAGAACTATAGGTTGCCCTTTCCTCAAGACATGTCAGCCAGATCTTCTGCAGCAACAGCTGACAAATCAAATACTTCAGAGAAGTGGGAGCAGAATTCAGCTGCTCTTTTTTGGTGGTTTTGGTTGGGGCTTTTTTTTGTTTGCTTTTGGTTTTTGTTTTTTTTTTGGAGGGTTTTTTTTGGGGGGAGGGCAGGGGGGTGGTTTTTATTTTTGTTTGACTGGTTTGATAATGCACCATGTACATCCTGCTGCATTCTGCTGCACATCTAAGTGCAGGCTTGACTTTAAACAAGAGTCATCATGTGCCACTGAATGCCAGGGAAGGCTATCTTCAAAGCCAGTACACAACTTGTTATTCTCTGGAAACATGTACTGCTACATAAGCAATATCTAAAAACATATTTTGACTTTTTTTTAGATTCTTTGAAGAAGATTTCATGCTATGCAAGTAGGAAAACTGAGAATATTGTGGAGTTACACGAGATGCTGGAGATGATATTTGCCAGCAAGGTAATTCAATATACATCTATTCTGGCATTCAATAATTAAAGAGAGGCCCCCAGCAGTGGATTGCTGGGTGATTATCTCACAGCGACCACTGTCCTCAGCCACCAGAGAAGTGCCAGCACCTGCAGACAGGCACTGGCAGGCGCACACAACACCTTCAGTTGCGGGCAGCGCTTTCAGCAGAAACCATTTTTCAATTCTCTGAAGAGAAGCTGACAGAAGAAGGGAGAGCAGACACCCACCTCTGAAGACAGCTTTTTTACTGATTAGCCGAGTAGGGACCGACTGTCTGGGTTTAAGACCTTATCCTGTCTCCAATTCTGCACAGGTATAATGGTCTGTTCAGATAGGATCCGTGCCTCAGCCCTAATGGAGCAAAAGTCTGGGTAAGGACTTGAGGTTTGGTCTTTAATGACTAGAAGCCAACAGCTGACAAATTAAATACTTCAGAGAAGCGAAAATTAAACAGTCCTGCAGTCACGAGTGTTGGCATATGGAAAGCTGCCACTGAGCTAATAATAGAAGTGTCTACCGCAGCAGAGAGGGAGGTCCCAGCGCCCCAGAGCGAGCCGTGCATCTGGGCCCTGGGAAGGCAGCCACTGGGCAGCGGGCGCTTCGGCAGCACGAACTTGCTGCCTCCCTGCCAGCCTCTCATCTTCTGCGACCGCAGGCCGAGGGCAGCGGTCCACAAGAAATAATGCTGCACTGGGGACAAAAATCAGGCTGGGCTCTGCCCACAAGGCTCCCATTTTAGCAGATGACCAGGAAGACAGCAGAGTCCTTCACCAGCACACTGCTGGGTGGAGTACCACTGCTTTACTTCATTCACCAAAAAACAGACAGCTGGTTCATTTGTCACACACTTGCATTGCACATGCTGGACACCAGCCACTTTCTCCAATTACTTCAGGTATCCATGAAGATCATAAAACCACCTGGGGACAGATTCTTCCTCGCTCACTCCAGCCTGACCCCTGAGTAACTTCCTGGTGTGCAGTGGAGCCACGCTGTTGAGAAATGGGTGGAGAACCAGGGTCATGAGCAAAGCACGCAGATATTGCTCACAATCAGAGATGGAAAATGATTTACAGGAAGGTGGTTACGAAGATAATCAACAGTGCTTGCATAAGGTATCCACCCATTGATGAACGATAGAGGAGAATGAATCAGGATGGTGGAACTGCAGACAGACAGCAGCCAGGCTACTTATCTTCAGTCATCTACAAAAAAAACCAACCCAAGCAGAGATGGGAAAAGCAAAGTAGCCAGCAGCAAGATCATGCATCTCTTCTCCTGCCCTAGGAGGAGAAGCAGCCAGTGAAACAGGCATCACCCACACACGCGTAGCTCTCCAGGAGGAGGGACAAGGTTGACTCACAGCACTCCTGAACAGTGTCCTACACCCTGTAATGCAGATAGCCGACAAGAGATAATGGGCACTAAAGAGCAGAAGCGAGATAAAGCACTAAAGAGAAGAGGGAGATAAAGTGCTGAAGAGGAGATATGCATGAGTGCACACACACAGAGGAGCAAGCTCCAATATGAAGTACAGGCAGGCTCCACCAGCTCCAGCACTGATCACTACTTCTCTTCCTAGAGTATCTGTCCCATGTACTTCATAAGACTTTCCAAGGTACCAAGCTGCAGAAGCTTTTGGCTGCATCACTACTGAGCAAGCTGGATAATAAAGGGCAAACCGAGTGGAGACAGAGCAACTCTGCTGACCCATCAGTCCAGGGCAGAGCTGCTCCGGGTGGCTGCGGGGAGAAGCTCCTGCTCCCAAGGAAGCAAAGGAAAGGAAATTCTCCAACAAGGTTCCCGGCTGTCTGGTTCTGTACCAACTGACATCCATGGCAAGGGGTGTTTGCTGGCTCAAGATGACGTACCATCAGTTGGGTGATGACTACAGAAGGGATAATCAGGCCATCTCTCCTCTTTGCCAGGAAAAAGAAAAAAAAGACAAGACCCAAGTGTCTCAGATACACTACAGGGGGTTTCTGTCCTACTGTCCTTTTCAGAACACCTGTGAAAACAACAGCCTGAGGAGCTATCAGCACCTTGTTCTCTGAGTTTGTGCACAGAACACCTGGTGCACACACACAAGCTGCTTCTCAGTCAAGCTCGATACCAATTGCCCATAATGATGGCAAATGCACCCAGGGCTTTTCACTGTAGGTATACACGCCAGAAAAATCCAGTCCTCTTTGCCCGCAATTGTGGCAAGAAAAAATAACCTCAAAAAGAACCTGCAAGTTCTTCTATTCAGTGTTTCAGTGCTTTCTGCTCAGAGCTGTTGAGATCAGAGGCAGAGACTGTCTGACAGTTCTGTGTCTTCTAGCTGCTCCCAGCAAATACAGCTGCTGCCTTCCACATGTGTAAGGCCTCCACAAGCAGAATTTAGCTGACAATTTCATCCTTACAAACACTCCACCTACCAGTGAAGTCATCATCCATCGGTAGAATAAGGCTTTTATATCATGTCTGACTGGGAACAAGAGCCTCAAAAAGCTGAGATGCATCAGGTGAATTTATCATTCGTCTGTTGCTTACATCCCTTTGAGCTTGCCGGAGCTGGTTTGACTCCTGCAGCACTGGCTACAGGGGACACACCTGGGATGGATTTCTTCAGGGCTGGTCAGGTTTCTCCATCCATGAGGAGGAAGGGATGGCTCTTTCTCCTTCCTCAATGTACAGGCTACTGCAGCCAGGCTTGCCACCAGCCAGGAAAGATCAGGAATACCTCTAAAGGCCCATTCCCCACAGAAAGATTTTTGGCACCAAGGATGGTGTCCTGGCCTTCCCTGCCTACTGCTCACGCATTTCCCCTCCCTTTGGTCCCTGTATGTCCTCCTCTCCTGCCCCAGCTCTGGCTTGAGCAGTGTGTGACACATACACACGAGGAGCAGGAGACAGGCGAAGGGAGTCCCAGGAGAGTTTGTGCCCTCTTACTCCCTCCATCCCACTCCTGGGAAGGTGACACTTGCCCATGCATAGCAGTGGTGTTTATACCACACAAGGCAGCGGCTCATGAATTAAAATAGCAGCGTGACACTGACAGTACTCACGGGTCTTGGAAAAGAAAGGTGATGCGGAATTGGTTTGTTCATCTTTTCCATGACAGGAAACATTTCAAGCCGCTAGCAGCACAAACACTGTCTGCTTCAACCATTTTTTGCAACTCACAGCAATGTGCAGCAGCAGCACACAAATAAGGACAGGATACGATGTTAGCTTTGTCTTAAATGGTTCCGAGCCATGGAGTCCCTCCACCCCCAGCCGTGTGAGCACAGGCAGCGGCCAGCTCATCTCCTCCACACCACTGCAGCTCGTGCCCCAGCTTAACAAATCCTCATTAAGGGCTGAAACACTCCATTTTCTCCTGGGTGCGTGATGCACGCTCAGTCCTGGATGCTAATAGGGATACTAAGAAGGAGGTGGCAGCAAAGGCCATTTCCCTTCCCACAAGTGGCTTGAAGTTGCTTATTTTGTGTTAGCTTCTGTTTAATTTGGCTGTACTCTGAATTTAAACTGTGAATTAGCTAGATTTTTTTAAATTATCAAATTCTTTGTATTTCTCATTAAAAGCTGGCTCCAACAGCATTGTCTTTAGTGACTGCATACATGGCTTTCGGGGTGTTATGCACCTGTGTTTGGCCCAACTGCTATAGCTTGCCTCTTCACTGCAAGTGAAGGTTTTCCAGGGGGAAACAGCATTTGCAGTAACAAGCTGCCCCAACAACACAAACTGTAGTTTACTGTAACATACCAGCTGTTCCAGATTTCCTTCTAACCTACATTACATACAGCATGGAGGTTTCACCAGCTGTAATTTCACTTCACACAGAATGGGATTGCCTTTCATGCAGCAAGCACCAGCTTGCACAATAACCCAGTAGGCCCATAACTGGGCCCCTGATTTCAGAGGTCAGAGCGAGGTTCCAACCCCTGTCCCAGGATGTCACAGATATCAGACATTTCTGTATGTGAAGGTGGAGCACAATTCCTCACAGCCTCTCCTCTCCGCACTCTGGCCCTCTCAACCGAGCATTGCTTTTTTCCTTCCTCCGGCCCTGGCTTCACGTTACTGCCAGTTCTGGTTTTCCTCCCAGATGGCAAACATTCATCTCCTGGCTACATTCACTTGCAAGAAGAAACAAGCCTTCTGCCTTGCTCTGCACAGTGTTAAAACAAATGACACAAGACTAAACTTCACTGCTAACCGTAAATGCATCTAATCCACTTAAAAGCTGAGGGACCAAGCTTGCAGGACAAGCTGCTCTCAGAAGTCTCAGTCCAGTGGGTCAAATGCAGAACACCAGTTTTAGGAATATTTTATGTGGCAGACAGAGGCAGCTCATTCAGCATACCAGAGGTAGGTGAACACAGAACCAGCACTAGCAGCTGATAATTTCTGCAATGGGAGAGATTGACCTTGTAGCACTAGACGTTAAAGTCTTTACATAGTGTGCCACCTACTCAAAATACCAAGATCAGAAGATGCTGCCACACATGTAGAGACAATAAAGAAAATCCAATAACAAGACAGAGATACGAAGACGTCCTTAACTCCCATCATGAGAACGAGAGACCCAGGATGGATGCTAGGAAGTGCTCTGTTCAGTCTATGCCCCTGCAGTCATCACTAGGCTCCTTCCTTCGAGGGCTTCTCATCTGGGTAAACAACACCCGTCTGAGTGAAAGGCAGGAGCTCTCTCGCAAGAGGCAATGGGAAAGGCCAGCAAGAGAGCAGGCGAGTCTAAAGCCACGAGTCTGAAATTATTTGAAGACACAAGCATATATGGAAAAAGCCTCTGGTTTAAAACATGGGTTATAAAAGCCAAACAGTTGTGCCCAGTACTGTGATCAAATGCCATCCTTATTCCATCAGAGCTTAAAATAGGTCAAGTAACAAGACAAACAACTGTAAAAATCCCTGGCTGCTGCCAGCGGACACAGCAGGCAGCGGCTTTGCACGGTTTCACTTCACTTCCAACCATGGTGGTGTTTGCAGAAGGAAAGCCTCCACTGTGATTCGGGAACACACGGAGCTGAGCACTGACACAGCCAGACAAACACTCCACTGGTCAATGACACACTGCAAAAGGACTCACACCCAGCCACAGCGTTACGGGCAGTGCTGGCACACGCAGCGTGGCCAGCCTCTCCAGAGCGCCCCGAGCTGCCTGGGGGCCTCTTATTTCATTTACCCAATCCACAGGACAAAACCTGCGTTCAAATTGATGACTCGTAACCTTCCCAGGTCCCCCCAACTGCCTCTGTCAAGCCCAGGTAGTTCTCCTATTTTAGCTGTTGACTGCACAGGCTTTGTTAGTGCTGGAGGCTGAGGCTTTGTAACAAGCCCCTGGAGTTGGGTACATTCTGTTCAGAGTGCCAAAGGCACTGAATAACCACCTACATTTGCATTCGCCTAAACATAGCCTAAACTCACAGCAAGCAAATATATGGAATAGGTTTAGCACTCAAGAGCACAATGAAAAGCAAAACACACCCATCAATAATTTAGTACTTTTCCAGAAAGACCAGAAAAAGCCAATATGAATCAGAATCACTGAAACAGGATTTTTGTACTGCAGCAAAAACCAAAGATATAGTTTGAGATGTTTGCCAAGAACTTTAAACCCTATTTTTAACCAGTCAGTATATTTTATGAGCTTATCTGTAGATAAGCTAAGCTGCTAAATACTGTTTCTGGGGTTTAGACTTTTTGCTACAGACGTGTACAATCTCTGCTGCTGCCTCAGCCTGACTGCTGCTCTGCTGCAGCAGAGACATCTCGCAGAGCGGCAGCCAGCCTTACAGCAGAACTGCTGCATTATGAATCAGATCATGCTCACCAGGAAAAAGGCAGGCTGTAGTGTTTAGGGTGGGCTAGAGAGAGCCAAGAGACTTGGGGTGCTATTCTTGGCGTTGCCAACGATTCGACGATGATCTTGCAAAAGCGACTTAATCATTGCATACATCAGTTTATCAGCCTCTTCCTGTTAAACATCAGCAGTACTGCAAAACACCCCAGAGGCTGCTCACTTCAAAAGGAAAGGGAGAAAAAGAATTAGACTATCTGAAAAAGAAAGGAAGCAACATGGTACATCTGAGTGCAGTCACATTTCTGATTTCAACGACGGTTTGGACTGTGTTTGGAACAAAGACTCTAACCCAAGTAATAAAAGATAAATTAAGTGTTAAAAAAGGAACATCATTGTCTTACAATTATTTTGTCCCTCTAGGTGTTTGATGAGGCAAATGTAACTATAATCAAATGCCTGTGAGGTGCCTGGATGCTGTGGAAGTAGATGCCTCCAACATTCCTGACTAGATTCATCCTCACAGCGTTGCTGTGCGAGGGAAGTAGGACACCGAGCAGTGTTTGGTGTGGAGATGGTTATAGAAGAATACTCCTGTGGTTAAAGATAGCCTATGTTGCTGGATCTGGTGATGTATGCCAGCAATATTTTAAAGAAGCTCCGCCTGGTTACAGCACAGGATGCAACCTACTGGCAGTGGAGAAAAATCCCTACTCGGAACCGGTGTCGCACGGAGCTCCAGGCAGCGGCCTGGGGAGCGCACCAGTGCTGACACAGCCCCTGCCGACAGGCGTATCGGCCAGCCCACGGCACGGCGTGATGTCAGCTGGGGTGTCTCATCAACAGGAGTTTCACTGAAACTGCCTGGGCTGTGCCAGACAGCACGTCATTCACCCCAGCATGCCCTGTATGGGCCCGCAGTAACCTGTGCTGTAGACCTGCAGCACCTGGGGAAGAAAGCACCAGGTGTGTGTTGAAACCTGAAAGGTCCTCAGCTCACACAGGTCTCCAGCAGGTCACTGCAGCAGAGGTTCCCTTAGCACAGGGGCAGGAGCAGAGGGGACTGTTACAGCAACCGAGCCTGTTCCATCCCAATCAGACACAGTACACAGCCACCTACAGTCCCACCCGCTCCCCATTTCTGTCCAGCCACACAGGACAGCTTTGACTGTTACCCAAAGCCAAGATCCAGCTCTGCATGACCTCAGGGAGCCATCAGTTCTGCTGAATCCAAAATCTGCACCACAGCAGGATTTCATTCCTCTGCAAGAGAAGGCTCCGATGTGCACAGCTTACCCCAAGACTTCAGTATCAGAACATACCACTGACCAAATCCGGAAACTTTATTTGCTGTGGCTGCTCCCCAGGGCTGACTCAGGTGAGAAACATCCACTCTTCTCTGCAAGACACACCATGTGCTGGCCACTGGCCACCCACATGCCAGAGCCTGGGACTCAGGAAGAAGGGTGGAGGAGAGGAGATGATTAAAAGACAAACTGGTAAGTAAAAAATAGAATTGAAGCACGAAAGAATGTGGAAAACGGCAGGGAACACAAGAGCACAACCTCTGTTAAACACAGAACCGTTAAAGGGCTACTGCAGAGTCTGTGGAAGAAGGAGAAAGTTGAGAGAAAAAGGATACAGACACCGTGACCATCACAAACCCTCATGTTTCCTCTCCCAAGGCTTCCAAAGCAGCAAATGCAAGCAGCAAATGCCCCAAAACCACCAGAAGAGAGTTCGGCCTCAGCTGGTGTAGGCAAGGCAGGGAGGCAGCGTGGAGCCCAGGACAAGGCTCCACATCAGCATCCCCGCCACGCAGGCAGCACTGCACTGGGACAGCAGCCCCAGCCTCTGCTGCAAGAAACAGGAGGCTCCACAGAGGAGAACCAAGAGCCTCAGTCTGCTGTGTTCTGGGGTGGTTTTTTTGTCATTTAACTACATTCATTAACCCGTTATCATCAGATACGTAAGTCTGTGCCAAAGCCCTTGTCCAAAGCACTGGCAGCCATGGCAGCAGCAACCACGACCAGTGCCCGATTACCACAAGGCTGTTAAAGCTCAGGCAGATCCCAGACTGCATCCTGCAGGCCAGATTCACAGCTCCACCTCAACATGCTGCCTCGTGGTTCATCAGGACGAGCTGTCTCCCCTTTGCACACACCACACAATCTCATGCCTACTGTTTTCACTCCTTTATTTCTAGGGTAGCTGTACATTTGCTGAACAGAAATCCTGTGATTCCCAAGAAAGGAATTGTGACAAATCACCTCAGACGGTGACAGCACCTCTGTGACTGCTCGCGCTATGGTGAGGCTTCTGGGCAGGGACTGTCATTCCCATTTTACAGACAGGAAAATAAACCCCTCCTGAAGGCAGGGATGCAAAAATGACACTTTCTCAATCACCAGATCAGCTGCTTTTGAATGCCAATAGTCACCTGTTTGCTCTACATTTAATGCGTTAATCCCACAGGAGCACAAGCCATTGACTCTCTGCCCCTCTCTGCTCCTTATCCACAGTTCTCACCTCACTCAGTCACCAAACACTTTTATTGGGCACTCTCTGACAAATCTATTACATGATTAATTCAGTTCAGATAAACTTAGGGCAATTGCTGTACCTATACCCAGCTTGAAGTCCTCTGCTGCTTCTCCAGAGGCTTTTGTGTGCCTTCTACCCTGTTTTTTGCCTTAACTGTATCAGTAGAGCAAATCAAAACCAGCATGCCTTCTCAAAGCATCTCTCCAGTGGAGCAGTCATCACGAGTTATAACGGTCCCATCACCACAGTATCTTGTGAATACCAACAAAACCATTTGTAAAATCCCAAACCTGCAGATTACACAAACCCTAATGCAAAGAAAACCACTTGTCCCACTGGGCAGATGCACCCGATGGCATTCCCGCTCTTGGCAGAGGTGAGGGACACACTGGGGACCCAGTGTGGGTCTCGGAGCCAGCCTGCCTGAAGAAGTCTGCATGCAGTCAGCTACAGCATGAACCAGCAGCAGAGAAATTCCTCACATAGATATCCTCAGCATGCGCTGGGTGGAAGGCAGCCTACCCCGCTGTCAGACACTGTCACGTGAAGCCTTAACTAGGATAACTTAGGATAACTCTGTGTTCATGTTCTGCCATCCTGCACATCAACTTGTCCAGAATTATTATTTCCAGAACAGAGCTACACCTGCTGAAACCTGGTCAAGATCAATGAGCAAGACAGAAGGGTCTGAGTCCTTGTCCTAGTCTCTGATTTACACTACCCAATTCTGGCTATCACACACAAATTCCATTTTAGTTTTGCTACTTCTCAACATTTAGAGAACCCTCCTTGACAAGCACATGCTCTGGTTCCTCCAAACCCATAGCAACCTTGGCTATTTGTGAGACAGGAGTTCTCTATCTACAAAGGGATCAAATGGGTCCCAACTTCTCCACCACAGCCAGCAGGAATTTTTCCCTAGTATTTCCTAAAGCTTTTAATCTTCTGCCTCTGAAATCTGCAATTCTACTTTCTAAAGTCCATATTCATAATGGGAGATTGAAGTGACCAACTTGCTGGTACCAGGAAAAAGAAGAAATCCACTTTTTCTTTCTTCAGCTGCAGTTCGTGGCATCGCATTTCACAGCCACCAGCCAGGAAAAGGCGTATGTAAGAGTTAATACAGAGATTGAAGTGACTTGTAGAGCATTTCCCTACAAGAAAAACACCCTGCAAAATACTGAGAAGAAACTGTATTTGTGTAAATTACTCTTGCTGGGGAACAGAATAGCATTTGGGACTGGTGTGATCTCAAGCTTGGTCATATTAACCATCACTTAGTACCAGAGAGACTTGGGCACACTTGAGAGAATCCAACAAATGGACACGAGGATGATGAAGTGACAGAAGTATGTGACATCCAGGGAAAGGTGAGAGAGCTGGGATCACACAGGCTTGAGGAGAGGCACCTTGGTGTATTTTATCAGTGCATAAGTAGTGATGGGGGAGTAAACTGGACAGAGCCAGCCTCTTCTCAGTGGTGCCCAGTGTCAGAACATCAGGTGACGGGCACAAACTGAGATACAGGAAGATCCATCCAAGGACAAGAGAAAGTCTTTCCTGTGAGGCTGGTCAAACACTGAGACAGGTTACCAGGGAGACTGCGCAGTCTCCATGCTTGGGGGACGTTCAACACGTCTGACAGCGCCCTGCATAACCTGCTGTAGCTGCCCCTGCTTTGAAGGGAAGAGTTGGACTAGGTGGTCTCCAGAGCTCCCCTCCAACCTCTCAGTTCTGTGAGAAACAGGAAGAATGTGACCTGTTCAGTCTAGAATGAAAAAGCCAATGGTGGGCGTAACAGATCCTTCTGAAGAAAGCAGCTATCCATGTTTCTTCCCAGTACACATCGAGAAGGTACAGGCTAATTTTGGGGAAAGAAGATGTAGGTTGACTTTCTACAGGTAGGACTCTCCAAGTGCTGGAACAGACCATGGAATCACAGCAGGAGCAGATTTAAAGAGGAAAACTAGTGAGCAACTATCAGGATGCTGCCAAAATGACAATGCTCCTTAAAAAGATAGAGAAAAAAATATCCAATAAATTGAGTCACTGGGGACAGGAAAGCCATCATCACCTTGCTCCTGCCAGCAAACTAGCTGGGTTGAGTCTTGGCAGCAGAAAAAAATGACTTTTTTGTTTGCCATTCTCTGGGGAAAAAAAAAAAAAAAAAAAAAAATCTTTATTCTGTAGGAAGTTTTTGCAATCTTAAAGAAAGCTCAGTGGAAGAGACAGGTAAGAAAAGAAATCTGATCTCAAGACTCTGATGAATTCAACTTGCTAGTATAAATGTGCATATTGCACATCTAAGCAGAAATCAAATACCCTAGAAATACCCCAAATGAAGCCTGAAAACAGAACTCTGTTGCCTAGCCAAACACTAACATCATTCCAACTAATGCCTGCAGTTTTCTTAGTTACATTGCAAATGGTGAATTTGCTTTCAAAAGCTCAGTGCTTTCAAACTCTAAAGTACACTAGCAATAAATAGTCAGTTTAATTATCTAGAAGCCAAGTCTAGATAAGTAGGCAGTGCAACACGACCACCTACTTGAAGCTCTGCCACAACACCCACTATTCCCAGGATCCACCTTTGTGTCCTTTTTAATATTCTTTTTTTAAGCATTCCTTTATTTTAGTCTGCATTTGTCTTAATAAATTTATCTTCAATATTGGAAGTGGTGTTTCTGACGGCACCATTTCTATTGTTGTACTGAAGCCATGGAGAAATTTAGCCTAACATATGCTATTGAGTGGATTACACACACTCAGCCTCACCTTGTCCTTTAGAAGGCACCTGACAAGTGCCATTAGTCAGTGCTGCTGTGTGCTCCATCACCTCTTGTTTTGCAAGAAAGCTGCAGTGCTCCATGCACAATATGGGACGCAACAGGACAGCAGTCGCTGGCAGAAGAAATTAAATTAACATGCAAGCTTGTGTCTGCCTAGCTGGTTGGAAATCCATTTGTGCAAGGTTTTTATAAACAGCAAATAATTTTGTGGAAAACACAGAATTATACACAATACTGTTAGCATTTTTTAAACCAAACCAACTTTTTAAGCAGATAATGGATAGTGACATGTACAAACCAAACAAGAACCCCTTACCGAATAGGGTATTGGATTTCTTTGCCATTGTAGGATACTTTACTCTCAACCAGCAGGCCAGCAAGTGGGTCTGAAACTACTCAGATGTAGAAAATAAACAGATAAAGCCAACTAGTTATCTTTTTTCATGGGAAAGACACGTTGTTTCCACTTATGTGGCTGGCAATTGCTAGCCTGTCTGTAAGCAGGACTATCCCCAAGTCTTGCCGAGATCAGCTGGGCAAATCCGAGGTTTCTGGGTTGTGCAAATTGACTTAATACTTGAGAGTGAGCACGGTCTTTAAGGCCTGCTTGATAGTAGAAATGAAGCAAGTCCTCAGAAGGCTTCATTTCATGTTATGGACTAAAATCCACACTTAACATCAGCAGGTGAAACTTGTGCCAGCCTGGAAGGAACATTGCAATCGTGCAGCTGAGCCCCAGGCCTCGTCTCACGGCTTCCATCCACCTCCCTCTGCCAGGGCAGCACCGAGGGCGAAGCAGAACAGCACCCACTGCGAGGTGGAACAGCAGCCCTGAGACTTGGTACATACTGAGAGGTGAAACACAGAATCACACAGAACCCCAGAATTGCACTGACTGGAAAAAGATCTTTAAGATCCTGGAGTCCCATCATGAACCCAACAGTGACCAGTCCCCGACTGACCCATGTCCCTCAGCACTGTGTCTACACGACTCTTCAATCCCTCCAGGGATGGGGACTCCACCACTGCCCTGGGCAACCCCTGCCAATGCCTCAGAACCCTTTCAGCAAAGAAATTCTTCCTCATATCCAATCTTAACTGCCCTTGGCACAGCTTGAGGCCATTTCCTCTTGTCCTATATAGATATATATATATAGTGTATACCGGTATAATGCTTATGTGCTCACCCCTGTTACAACCCACATTGTCTGAAGACCCAAGTTGTTGCTGAGATGCAGGTTCAAATGAACTCAAAGCAAAAATAAATTTAAAAACCAAATCCAGTCACTGCTTTACAATTCAAATTCATGTGAAAAAAACAACCGGGGAATGCAAAATTACATCAGCTTAGACTCACAAACACATTTTGTACCTAAACAGATCAAGCTTCTTCAGTCCTGCAATGTTGGATTTGTCCCATTTTCAGTATTTTTCTAGTTTTGGCATGTTCTCCCTAAACTGCAGGCCCAGGAGGGCAATATTTCAGATATGTTACAGTCACCTGTCTAGGGTGGTGCTCCTTCTGTACTTTGTCTTTCCTCTCCCCGTGTGTGCAGGGGTCTGTACTTGCAGATAGGACATCAGGAACAGCTCTATCTACTGTCAAGGCTTCTCAGCACAACTGTTTCCAGTAGCTGACAGCATTGCCACACTACAACTCTTCCACTTGTATTTTCCATGTCAAAGCCTGTCTCAAATTGAAGTCTTTGGATTTGCAAAAGCCAAATCAGCTATTTCCAAGAAGAACAGGGAACAATATAGTACCTTAAGCATAAAAACATTAACAGTTGCAATCTCAGAGAAGGGTTTGACAGGCGGGTAGGAGAGGAACCAAGAGGCCACAGATAAACAAAACAGAAAAAGCAAGGACTGCGAACTACTGTCCTGCACACACAACACAAATTCTTCCCCAAAGAATTATGTCAAAACAAAGTTATTTTTTTCATTGGGACTAATACTTTAATTTAATTTATTTTTATAAATGAATCTGCATAATGTAAACTGGCATCCTTCACATTTTGATTTTGCTCACAGTAATAAAACTAACTCTGCAAATCATCCCCAGCTATATGTTATTTTTATATCTAAGAGCACCAAGTGATAGAAGCTTGGCAGGGCAGATCTGACTAAGAAAAAGAAAAATTGTTCTACTTCCCAAACATATCAGAACAAGACCATGCTCCATAGCCTGATTTTAAAGCAGTAGGATGAAAATGACTCAGCCTACGTTAAAATTAGCGGTATGATGAGACTGAGACTGCAAGATGAGTGCTGAATTAAAGGCGTTTTCACTTGACTTAAAGAAGCTTTTTTGTTAATGCCTGGTAAAGGAAAAAACTGTAAGCCTAGCAACTTAAAAGTGCATGGAACAGTCAACCTTCCAACAGTTTGAATGCTAGATGAAAATAACACTAACTGAAAGAGTTCACTAGGCCAAATAACCAAACCAAGACATTCCCATTCCCCTCCTTCCAGACATAGTACTCACAGCCAGAAGGAATGCAGCACAGCTCAGTGTTCATTCGTTCGTTTGTTCGTTCCTTCCTTCCTTCCTTCCTTCCTGCCTGCTGCCTCCCCAGGCTTCTCCCTTCTCCAGCTGGCCCTCTTTTGTTCTGTAGCACATTTTAAATTCAGCTTCTTTGCATCAATTGAATTCAGGTGCACGCAGGCACTTGGTACCTGCACGTGGGTGTTGCTCCTGGTTGGATTTCCTTACTTTCCTCATCGTCTAGGTTTCCTTCTAACAAATCCCTAATGAGCAAGTTAGAAGCAAAAGAGAAAAGAATAATTCTTTCAATTATTTTCTGCCTTTCTGCAATATATATATACACACATGCACACACATTCTTTAAAGAAATGTGAGAAACCAACTGCCACCAAAGGACTCTGTGTCCTCCAACATGGATTAACAAAGTCCTGCCTAAGCTAGTGTTGAATGGTTTGCACAAATAAGCGTTGCAGTTTTCTCCCCAATAGGAGGACACAGAGGACAATACTGTACTAAATTACTGTTCCATCCACACAGCCAGTGCTGGCTGTCTCCCTGCATCTCTAGGACAAGCTGAGAGTCCCTGTGCTGCTAAGGAGCCGTGCTGGCACTGTGCTCTGGAGGTCAGGATGACAGGCAGAGCACAGGAAACCAGCTTTTTCAGCACGGGTCATTCTTACTAACCCAACTGCAGTACACAGTTCGGTCGCCATACCAGTGTGATGCCCATTTCCAGTCTCCACAGTACACTCACTGCCATGACACTGGGTGTCCCCAGCCACTGGGAGGCAATATGTGGGCTGCCACCAGCTCAAGTCCATTGCTCTCTTCAGAATTCCTCTCTTAGTTGTTCAGATTTTTTACCCTAGGCTGGGCCAAGCCACCTAATCTCCCCCTCATGCCAGTCTGGCTAACTCAGGGGATATTTACACCACCAGTTGATCCGCTCAGCTGTTGATAGCTGTTTATCTGAAACAAAGGCCACCCTCCAGTCCCCTTCACGACGAGATAAAGTCAGCTTCCTTGCATCATTTATGTATGAGTGTCCTGTCACCCTTTCCCATCTCCAGCATCCCCCTTGCCCATCTACCTGGGGCACAAGGAACGATTGTGTAAATGCCAGGTGTGATTTTGTGGCAAAGCTTTACACCCTGACCCCTCATCCTTCAGAAGGCAAAAGGAGGCTGTGCCCTCACTCACCCTGGTATTTGCCTCTTGTGTGACTCTCCCCTTGGTTGTGGGGAGCCTGGCTAGAGCTGTGTGACTCAGCAAAGGGCTGGTGGGTCACCCAAGAGTCTCACCCAAGAGTCACCTGAGGAGCTTCTCACCTTCCAGCCCTTCCACCCATCTCTGCTGTGAGGAGCATGGGAATGCTTACCTGGCAAGTGCCCATGGGTCTGCACCCCACTGCTTCTATCTCCCAGGAAGGTGAGGTCTCGGGGAGAAAATAATGCAGCTGCATTACTTGATGTGACCTATTCACATACACTGAATTTTGAGTGGCAAAGCCCCTTGGGTCCTGTTCATCCAGCCAGTCCTTGCTCTCACGAGGCCGTGGGGGGACCGCAAGCGGCCACTGATGACGAGTGTTTTGTAGCAAGTCCCTGTCAGAGGGTGAAGAGGAAAACCAAACTCTAGGAGGTAGCTGCTGGTATAGCTGGAAGGGGTGAATCACTCTTCTTTCAGAAGCAGTATCCTTAGCCTGGAGCTAAAAGAAGCAAAATAGCGAGTAAGGGAGGGCACTTGCTAGGAAGAATATTCTCTTGTTTTTTTCTGTTTGTTTTGTTGTGGGTTTTTTTGATGCTTGACAGCTATTACCACTAAATAGCAGAACCTGTGACAATACAGAGAATATAATTGCTTTGTTCTGAGAATACAAGGCAGCATTTTCACCAAACAAGAACAGACCTGTTGGGTTGTTTTAATTCCTGGCATAGCTGGGCATGTCTTATCTCCGGCTCAGACAAATGGGAACGCAGAATGAAGACAGACAGTTTTCTTGTTAGGTAACTCCACACAACTTCCACCACAGGATAGGAATTGTTGGCACGGTGTGGTATCAGTACTCAGAAACTTAGTATTGCCAGCTGAATAGATCTGTCACATTTCTTTCTGCAAATGTTATGTCTACTACTACTACAAATAGCACAGCTGAGTGATAAAGCTTAAAAAATGTGAAAAAATATTTTCCCTATTTTCAAGTCTGTTTGCCTTGTGAATCTGACAGCATTTTGTTTTGTCAAAGTCTTGTTTCAGACCCACAGTGACAGCGTTTCTCCAGCCTTTACACCCAATGCTCATCATTAACAGCAGCAGAGCTCGAACAGGCTTTGCAGCAGCTCTTATGGGACAGAGAAGGCAGTCTTGTTAGGTACATTTTAACTAGAAGGAAACAGGAATGAGATAACCTTATACAAGAATATTGCGCTTAAAACACTGAAATGTGCTTTTTAATATCTGCTGGCTAAGGCCTGGCCCTACAGAGACTAGGAGAATTTCACATTGCCAGAACCTTCCTCCCATGAATTGTCACACTGATTTCATGCACTTCTTTGGGATCAGGTCTTAGAGGATGCTATTTTTAACTACATGAAGAACAAGCAAAACACCTTAACCCTCCAGCTGAGTCTATATATATTTTAAAGGCATTCTAATACGCACATGTATTGTGCATATTAGAATGTGTATTTTACTCAGCAAAGAGTAAACAGCAAGTGTTGCAGTAAGTCTCATGTCAGTAATCTCATGACTGTACAGAAATATGCTACTGTAAATTAACTAGCACATTATAGTGTGTTATAAATAATTAAAATTAAAACTGCAATGAATGAAGCAAGAACATTCTGTAACCCAGTGTTCTTCTTAATGATCTCTTAATGTTCTTCTTATTAATTTCCTAATTTGAATAAAACACTAAATCTAAGCTTCTTTAAGCACAGGAAAGAATCCATTAGTATTATTTATTAATTTGGAAAGCACCTTGGTCATAAAAAAAATAAAACATGTTAAAGCCTACATATAAGCCAGTCTCAGATAAAACCAATCTGCAAGCCATCCAAATTAAACCAGTTCTTTGTTTTCTTTCGTAGGTTTCTGAGGTGAAGCCAAAAGGAGCATACCCCAGAAGTGGTGACACACCCAGGGCAAAGCTCTGCTGCTGACCCTGCGACATCAAAACCTAAGAAAGAACCCATCCTACCTGGTATCAGAGGACGAGGGAAGATGAGCTTCTCCAGCCATCCCAGCTGACAGCATGTGATGCTCAAGCAGGTGAACAGGGAGTATGTGTCTCCCATCAGCCAGGCACCTCCACAGCAATATGTGCTTCACAGCCTTGCAGTGAGAGGACAGCTGAGTGCAGGGCACAGTCAGGAAAAACAGGTTCTGCTTTGGCATGTGCCTCTAGAGCAGTTCAGCCTCAGATCTAGAGATGAGGAGAGACAGACAGGTGAACAGCACATGAGTAACATCCCTGTATCTTTTAGAGGGATTTTTAAAGCAGACTAAGGATGCTTTTATGCAACTTCTTAGAACTCTGCTTGCTCTGTTACTTCAATCAATAGCAAGTGTCAAATTGTTCTTGCTGAGGTTTTCTGGGTTTTTAAATTTTTATTCTTTAGTTTCACTGAAATATCAGGTCGCTTTTTTTAGATAGACATAAAAGGGTCTGACAAAACCTGCTGCTTCATTATCACCAGGTGAATTCTGTTTTCTCTTCCTTCACTCCTCTCAGCATCCTGCTCTGTACCACAGAGCTTTCCACCTGCCTATTTTTTTTTTCCTTAAATTTGTTGGTGTTTATTCACAGGACAAAAAGTTTTATCAATTAATCTACTGTTTATGCTGTCTGAGCTAGCCCTGACCTTAATCAGAATGGAGAACCATCCTTACCGACAAATTAGGGCCAGACCCTGTGCTTCTTCCTTGTGGCGCAGTACCATGGAGGTGAGTGTCACTGCCCACCTTCTCCTTCCAAAGCAGCACGTGGCATGCTGAGGGGTGGAGTACCCCGGATTAACCTTCAGGGGGAATTCCCAACGTGGAGAGGGCTCTGACCCTGTTTCTGTGGCCTCCAAGAAGGGGGTTCCTACATCTCTGGAGTCCAACGTGCATGGAAGGCTCCTTAGTGGTGCTGGCTCAGGTGGTTCCAGAGGGGTCCCTGGGCTGCTGGCTGGACGGTGGACTGCACTCATCTCCCCATCGCTCTGAAAGCAGAGAGGCAGAAGGAGAAGCTTTAAATACCTGCACCACCTTGACACGTGCAGTTACACTGGAGCAGATGGAAATCATAAGGGACAGGAATCCTCTCACTTCCCAGGGTAAGGCAGCTTCCACTCAGCACAGCGGGGGCATGAATAGCAAGTGAGAACAGCCCAGGGGAAAAGCTCATTTGTAACTGCTCTCTAAAGGGGAAGAAAGGATCCTCCACCTGTCTGCCATGGCCTACACTCACTATGGCACCCTCCCATGGAGGCTGAGCAGAGGACCTGACAGCCTGTTCTGGTACAAGACACCCCGCAGGCCACCCCAGGGAGTCTCCAGATCATATGAGGAGATTCATCAGGCACTGGGCGATGCTGGGAGAGAACGGGAAGCTCCTGCAGGGATGTACTTCCCTTGGAGATCTTGACTTCTGGACAAAGCCTTGTAACTGAGAGCAGAAGCCCGGAATACCATCCTGCCATGGATGAGGACACCAGTGGGTCTGCACTGGGTATAAGCAAGGACCATTTATGATTATCACTTTTTTACAATAATAATCACAGAATCACAGAGTGTCAGGGATTGGAAGGGACCTCAAAAGATCATCTAGTCCAATCCCCATGCCGGAGCAGGAACACCTAGATGCGATCATTCTGTCTTTGCTAATCCACCAGGACACAAGAGCTGACATAAGCGTCCTCCAAGCTGCAGTGGGTGCTCACAGCTGTATGAGCCCGAGATTGTTAAGCACACGGTTATCTCCTACAGACTGACTGCTTCCTTCTTTTTTTATAACCATTTCTTTAGGCAAGTCTCTCCTGGTATTTTAAAAATTCATTTTAATCTATTTAAAATTAATAAAGAAACAGTGAAATCCTCAGGGCCTGAACGCTCCAATCTCTGCCACGCTGGAAGTGATGAGTCAGCTCCAGCACGGCCGCCATGGAGCCTGCTGAGGGACGCTTCTGCAGAGGAGCTGCCGCGCTGAATTAGGTCACTTGGGTTGCTATTTACAGAGAGGGAACCGTCTCTGCCATCGGATCTTTCCTTCTGTTCTGCTGCTCTCCGAGGCGACGGCTGCCGGTGACGCCTGGCTGACGCGGTGGCTCTATCCTGTGCACTAGCCAGGCAGGAGCAGGCAGAGCCCTCGGAGCGCAGGAAAGGACAGCGGCCGTCAGCGGCAGGACACGGCGACACGCCGGGTCCCGTCACACTCTGGCGGGGCTGTGCCGTGTCTCCTCACGGCTCTCTGTCCTCCCGCCCTGGCTACTGACCCGCGCTTGGCTCGGGCCAGGAACGCAAACCAGCCCCGCTGAGAGCCAGTCCCCTGGCTCCCGCCTCCAGCCAAAGCTGAGACCCGTGCCCAGGCCCAGCTCCGCTCCCGCCGCAAGAGAACACGCGCTCCCTGGGCGCCAAAGCAGCGCCGCAGTGCTCCCTCGCTAATCACCCGGCTCTAATTGCTGTGCCACGGTCCTAACAGGCAGCTCCTACCACAGCTCTCCAGGGGATTAGCACTAAGCCTCCGCTTTGGACACTAATGCGGCACATGAGGAAAAGCAGTTCCCTCCTTGTGTGCCCGCAGCACGTGAGCTACGCAGGCCGGTCACCCGGGTGGTGGTGGCCATGGCAGCGCTGGGATGCCAGCCCCCAGCCAGGGACAGCCCATGGCAGCGCTGGGATGCCAGCCCCCAGCCAGGGACAGCCCATGGCAGCGCTGGGATGCCAGCCCCCAGCCAGGGACAGCCCGTGGCAGCGCTGGGATGCCAGCCCCCAGCCAGGGACAGCCCGTGGCAGCGCTGGGATGCCAGCCCCCACCAAGGGACAGCCCGTGGCAGCGCTGGGATGCCAGCCCCCACCAAGGGACAGCCCGTGGCAGCGCTGGGATGCCAGCCTCCAGCCAGGGACAGCCCATGGCAGCGCTGGGGTGCCAGCCCCCACAAAGGGACAGCTCGTAGCAGCACTGGGATGCCAGCCCCCAGCCTGGGACAGCCCATGGCAGTGATGGGATGCCAGCCCCCAGCCAGGGACAGCCCATGGCAGCGCGGGGATGCCAGCGCTCAGCCAGGGCAGTGGGATGCTGGTGTCCGTGGGCTCTAGGCAAGAAGAAACGCTCTGCCCGGCTCCCCGCGCCAGTGCCAGAGGACGAGGGAGTCTGAGGAGCTCTTACAGTGCCCTTGCAGCATCAAAGTTCCCGGTCTGTAGCAGGGTAGCAGGAACTGGACTAATGAAAGGGTAGAAGCTCTCTTAGCCCACCCATATCTCTGTATCGGGTCCTCTCTACCTGGTGACCAGGCTCAGGCTTCCCCAGCATGTCCCTTGTTGTGTGCCCTGAGGAAGGGGTGAGGGATCCCCGACGCCCAGTGCCATTCGCTCAAGGCGTGCGATGTGACTGCTGTGCCCATCAGTGACCCACTTTGGAAAAAACACACAGAGAGTGTCCTGTGACAGCCAGAACCACCTCTGCATCCCTGCCCAGCTCTGCTCCGGCGTGGAAAGGACTGGCCAGAAAGGAAAGCAGAGAACGCAGCTCAACTCCCCTTGCCCCACAGTCACCCAAACGCTCCTCTCGCACTGCTTGATTGTGTTCCTAGGTGTGGTTCGCCTCATGTCAGCTATTCCTCCTCTGTGCCAGAGCACAAGAGAATCAGACACAGCGAGGGTCTCCCCTCAGCAGGAGAGGAACAGGCGGTGCTCAGCTGGGTCGTACATCGGGGAACAAAACAGTCACAAAGAGCTGCTTGCGCTTTCTCTAAAGAAGCAGTTTCACTTCCCCTGCAAGCAGTGGCTCCAAATAACAAGATGCCTTGAGTAATTAACTGAGTGTTCTTTGGATAGAGCTTGTAAAAGGAGCTTATACATATTAAACAAGAAAGAAAGATCTACTGTCTGTAACTTGTTCTTTACTAATAAACAAAAGGTTTGGACTGAACCCATTTTAGAGCAAACTTTACAGGGCCTTATGCTGAAATTATTCAATAGAAAGAACTGAACAGAGGCCAGGGCATTTGTGAGGAGCTGACCACAGAAAGCAAGGTTTGTGGTTGGTTTGTTTGGTTTTTTTAGAAAATCAAATACTCTCTCTTTTTTGGCCTTAACATGACAGAGCTGTAAAGATTTAGCAGGAGCACTGCGTTAGCCCCCAAGAAACACACAAAACAACTGCTCCCTTAGCTGGATCAGCTGCTAGAGCAAGTGGTGTAGCTGCCATTATCAGAGCTGAAAGTGGAAAGGAATTCCGCACTAATGCACTGAGGGACAAGGGACCTTTTCTGTGGCGAGGGCTTGTACAGTGCTAGGTGCTGGTACTACCTTATCTTTGCATCCTGACACGCTTGCCCAGTGTAGCCTGTTCCATCAGGAGAAGTAACACTTTGGCAGTAAAGTGAAATACATCTACAAAAAATTGCTATTTCTCACTTGCAACAAGAACCAAAAGCCAATATTCTACAGTCAAGATAAGGCAATCACAGCAACATGGAGCTCTGATAGGTAGAAACACAACAGCTACTCCACATCAGTATTGCTATGTAAGATTCAGATGCTCGGCTGTATTTGGAATATGTTGCAACAGCAGGCAGTTCATGCTGCTGTGGGGTCTGTGAAAAGTGGAAAGTAAAAGAAATATGAGGAAAATGTAATTATTTAAATGAGCTAGTTTTGATACCACCAGAAAGAAACCTGCCTGAGTGAACCAGTATTTAGCCCTTTATCTTTACAAATGGCCTTTAAAGAAGACAAGAGCTGCTGCTCAGCAGTGCCTCTGCCCCGAATCTGACATTATATTCATTTGGGAGGAGGCAAAAGCAGCCATGTCACAGAGCAGCCAGAGGCACCAGAAAAGCCTGGGGAGGCCAGCAGAGGCAGAGCTCCCCACCTCCCATCCCCAAACAACCCAGCCCGAGAAAACCCAAAGGGGAGAGAAAACCCCACAACTGATGAAGCCTGCCGAGATGATGACTACAGTCCTTTAATCCCATACGCTAGCCAAACACACCTAGTGGGGCCAATGAACTGATACAAGCAGCCACGTTCCACTAAGGAGAAAAAGCTTTGAGGATGTGACCTTTCCCAGCTATGGGCAACTGTCTGAGTACAGAAGGTCAGGTTGAGAGTTATCCACAACCCGGGGCTTTCCATAGTCCTGTCTCATGCCAGCTCTTCTGGAAGCCAGCTCAAGCACAAACAGTGTCAGACCTGGGCAGACACAGAGACAAATCGGCTGCCACAGAGAGAACAACCACCAGAGGCTGGAGGATGAGGCTCACTTTTGAGTTCAACTCCTGCTCTGGCAAACGTCCTCTTTCTCCCAAGAGCCTTCAGAAAGGTCCAGCCACATCAGGGACCCGGAGCCCCGACATTCCTGCTTGCCAGCTGCCGAAACGCACAAATGTCTGCGCTTCTGAAGTTACAGTCTCCAGAGACACCCTGGGAGTGCGCGCTCTGAATACACTGGGAAGCACATCAGTCCTAACACTGCAGAGCAGCCTAGTGTCTATTTCGTGCCTAAGCCTCTCATAGTCAAGAAGTGTTTTTGTCTCTTCTAGAGAGGAGCAATGTGACAAAATTATTTCCTGCTCACCTGTCAATATTCAGCTGTGATAGAGACAAAAGATTTTGACTCTACCCTCATTTGCTCACTGAAGAGAAATAAAGATGAACCAAAATGGTTGAACATGTTTCTGGTTTAAATTTATAAGTGGTTTGGTTTTGGGTTTTTTTAATGATAGAAATTGAAGTCCAGCTTCACCGGAAGGCTGCAGGGTGACTAAGACCCAGTGCAATGGCAGATGACAGAATAAACCTGTAAAGTTTGTGTGTGACATTTCAAAAAGCTTTTCTCAAATGTCACAGACTGAGCATCACAGGCATTCCTGAGATAACTAACAGACTTATCTAAAGAAGCAAACAAAGTCTTCTTTACACATCAAGAAGAAGGTGAGACACAATGACAATTTCTTGTATACCCTTTGCAGGTCGTGTCTAACTGCGCACTGCACACAACTGCAATGCCTCGCTGGGGACTGCCATGCACCCTACTCATCCTGTTCATATCCGCCCACTGCTCAAAGCAAAGGCTCTGAAAAGACAGGCCTGCAAGAAGATTGAAACTCAAGGTCAGATTTTGTAGTGAAGCAACAAAAAAATATTCAATGCTTTAATGACAGAATTTGTTTTCAGTGTCATCAATTCAACTTCTGTTTTTTTCCTACTACTGAGATTAGGTCAGGGTAAAATACAAACATCAAAGCACCATCATAATCAAAGAACAGTTGTTTTGCGTTCTTTTCTTGGCCAATTAACATGGCTTAACGAGGAGGAAAAAACCCAGCCCAGTAACACTCAGAAGCAACCTCAGCTTTAGGTCATAAGCTGCTTTCTATGGTTTGGGTTGCCACAGTTACTACAGACCTAATTCTGTTGAATCAGGAATCATTTGGAGATCAGGAGTGAATCGACATAAGGAACAGGACATGATCAGGTCAGGCCCTGCGTGGCTGAAGAACAGGTCTCTCTTTGCCCTTTCCACTATTCACTCACAATGCTGCTGTGCTCCCAAACTGCCAACACAGCAAAGGGAAGAACTCCCTATTTCTAGAGTGCATTGTCCTCAGGCATCTGATGCATCCAACCCAAAAAGCATCTGCTACAGAAGGTAAATAAAACCTTGTAAGAACCAGAAAGCAAGAGCTTCCTTCCCAGAGTATGTGAACACACTGCTCCAGACTCACTCCGTTCAGGGTTGTAGTATTACTTTGGGTTTACACCAACAGAGGTAAGAGCATGGTTGCTACTTCCTTGCTTGATTTTATTAGCCTGATCCCTACAAGTAGTAAGGATCATTCTGAGCAGTTAAGTGATTTATTTTCATTTCCCTCGTGGCAAGTTTCACTTTACGATATTGCACATTCAATAGTGCAATAGTGCAAAGTAGTCTTTAAAGGTGAAAAACCCTAATGAGAACCTCAGTAATTACACAGAAATATTTCCCCAGCATAGTGCAGAAAAAAAAAGATGGATCTCTTCCCCAATTGACTTTTACATTTCAAATATCCCTAACTGTAGATTTAGTCTCTTGCACAAAAGAATACATATGCATAAAGATGGAATAGCATAGCTACGTTCTTCCCAGCACGATGGACTTGTCTGGGTTAAGCCTCAGTTTGTCCTCTCACTCTCCAGCAAATGGTTGTGCTTGAGCAAGTGCAGTGTATTAAGAAGGAACAAGGAGGTGATTTTAGCTCTGCTTGTGGCATTGGCATGAACAACACTGGAGCTGTGTGTGCAGTTTTGTATGTCCACATTTAAAGGGGACACTAAGTCAGCCATGCAGACAAGAACACACTTGTCCAGAATTTCTGAAAGCAAGGGCATAATCCACACCTTGGGCAGTAATTAAATTTAGAACTGCAAAGCAGCAGACAACGTGTATCTATATAAATATGGTCTTGCTGTCATATGCTGTATAAACTAATCAGCCCTTAGCCACCACAGATTCCTTCGTTCTGCATTCCCTGAACCTGCTTAGTTTACTTGCCAAGATGTTATCCAGACTTCAGAGGTTACAGTTATTTATCTGAACATTTACATCTCACCTACAATCCAGCGCCCATATTTACAAAGGGGAAACTTTCACAGCTTTGGGTCAGAGGTAGCTTTGTGGGTAAAACCTACACTCATCTTTGAAAATGTAGCATATGCCTCTCCTGTTCCACTTGCAAGGAAGCAGTAAGAGTTGTCCAGCCACATTAATTGGTATATGGGACAATGAGATAAAGAGCATCTAAAAAAGAAATAAAAGCCGGTTTATGCACTGCACAGATTTTACAACACTTATTTCTGTAGATACGCTTTCTATATAGTGGTGGTGGTGCCAAAGAACAGCTGACCAGCTACATCTACCCATTTAATGAAACTGAGTCCACCTACACAACAGCAGAGGAGATGCCAAATGTAACAAAGAATGCTCCACCACGCTTTGATCCTGAGGAACTTTAGAGCTACGTTTGCAAAATGAAATGGAAGTGTAAAGAAACAATGCAATTTAACCTTTTTAAGCCTTTTATCAGTGATGGCACCAGGAATTCTGACTTCTCAGTGATCTCCAGATGCATTTGAGGAATCAGGTATCAGTGTATTCATTCCCACTACTTACTCCAAAGGGTGGCAAACTACTTCCCTTGAAACCACTCCTAATGAAATTCTACAGTCTGAACACAACCAGTGACAACCTTGTAAGAACCAATTCTTAAAAGATACTTAAGCACCAAACTTCCATTGATTCATGTGGAAATGCTTACTTTGAATACACTTAATCTGGTCATATGTAGCAATCAAAATTTTGCCAGGTCAACTAGGAAACAACCTTCTAAAGTCACTTTCTTCAGCAGGGTCTTTCTCTGAAAGCTGCTTGTGCTGTTTCCCTACTCCCTGTGGCCAACACTGTAATCAGACTGCCATACCCTGTTGTCTACAACACTGCACTTTTCCTTACAGAATATGGCTCCTTAACAGTTCCATAGTGCAGTAGAAATCTTACAGAAATACGAGCTTTTGCTCATATTGGCAACACAACATTCATGTACATTTTCTACAAAGGTTTTTCATTCTGTAGGATGTGTGGGGTCCCTCAGTCCTGCTGACAAAAGGAGAAAGACACTGAAGGCTCAGGCCTTGAGAAGGCGGTAGGAGTGAGGTGCAATAGGCAATCTTCTTCTTTATCACCTCCAGTGTTCTGAGCACAGCATTCCTTGTGTTTTTTTCCCCAGTATATATCTCCTGGTTGACTATATTAAACCATCTAATAAAATGGCAGAGGGCTGTGAATAGGAACTGATTACAGTGTGTCTGTGTCCAGACAATGGTTTTGACTGAAGCATTCTCTTGTTAATAAGAACACAGGCACCCAAGAACAAAATTAAATCTACTTCCAGTTATTTCTGTGGAAGGCAGACATGGTCTTAAATTTCTGGTATGTGCTGTGCAGCCTGTGAGACATGATGCTTGCTAAATGAAAAGTATTGAACACTACAGTTTCAAAGCTGGGGATTTTTTTTCGTTTGTTTGTTTCTATTTGTTCAATATTTTCAAGGGTAACACATGGAGAAATAAAAAATGAAGTGACTGATAACAGATGATTCTGAATTGTTGGCTTTGGTAGCATGAAGTGAAAATGCAAATGCATTATTGAATGAGCAGAGCAAACAGAAGGCTGGGTCACTCCACCCCATCCTGAAATATAAACAGAAACTTTGTTCAGAAAATGGCATTACCTTTATTGAGCACAGCCTAGTCGTTAGCTTAAATATGCAGCATATTTTCAGCATATCCAAGTTACAGCAACCTCTCCCATGAGCCTGAGAGTAGATTAAAGGGTGCTAGTAAGAGTGATTATGAAGCTCCTACTGGATCAAGGAGATTCTGCTGCAATATTTTAATTTTCACTGAAATTAAATTTAAATTATAATTTACACACTCTGCTAACAAAAGGGAGAAAGGGCACTGTAAACGTAGCAGCAGGCATACACATCTTCATCTATTCTTCCCTATTTTTAACTTGTGGTTAAATTAATAGACTTCTAAGTGCAAGTAGATTAAAGCTCCATCTAGTGCCAGGGTCTCGGAAGTTCCTGAAAGACCCACAGCCCAGAAAGAGCAAACAGCTCACAAAGCTATCAGGAAGCAGCAAGTCTGGCACCTCAAAGCTGTCACACACAGGCAACGCGAAGTCTGATGGAATTACTCTTTCAGAGTATAAGGGGTAAATTTTAAAGCAGGTGTATCTTGGACCAAAGAACACAGCACTACCTGGACAGGGCAAAGTGCTCTGGGATGATTATTCTCTCAGACTACTGAATAACAGAAGCCACCACCAAAGCCAGTGCAGTTACAATGCCTTAAGTGTGGAGATAGAAGCACAATCTTTTATTTCACCACAAACTACTGAAAAAAAAAAAAATCATTGAAAACACAGAAAAATATGTAAACAAGAAAGAGAACCAGCTGTGTCTGACAGAAAGGTGTTATAAATGAATGGAGAAGTGTATAATCCAGCATTGAGGAGAAGTGCCATGCCCCCTGCTGCAGCCGTCGCTTGTCTGATGACCATCCCCAGGTCACTGGCAACGGCAGGTTTTGAGAAGCCTTGGCCTGAATGCTGCCTCCAAGCTGTCCTGTTTCAGTACAAGAGTTCAATTTCCTTCCAATCCAGCATGCATATTCCAATCCACCCAACTAGCTGCTGTCTAAAACCAGGTTATTGATGGTCTGGACAGGCTGACGCCCTTACTGTTTAATACACGGCTTGACCCCCTGCCAATAGTTCACCATTATCTTCTCCACAGACACCTATTAGTGATACCACAAGAGAAGGGCTGTCTAGTAAAACAAACACACAAAAGAGTCTACCTGGTACTAATGTTCCCTTCTTCTGTTGTTCTGCATTTTTTTGCAACAGCAACTGCTAAACTTGCCCCAGTTTCTAGCCCCATGACCAGAACCACGCTGTAAGTCACAGCTGCCTTATGCGTGCTCTTCTAACCTCGGCACGAGGACAAGGGTTGCAAAGCAAAGCACAGTTCCTCTGATGGTTCAGTCAAAGCAGTAACATGTTAGACTTTTTTTTACATGTATGCTAAAGTGTATTTTCATTTAAGAAACGTGGTCCTAATTCTGCATTTTACATTTTAGTTTCAGAGAAAACTGAAATAGGAGGAATCCTTCTAGATAAATGTAATACACCCGAGTTACAAATCTTTAAAAAGCACTTTGCCAGTCTGGCATTTACCCTCACCCAGATACAGAGAGGCTGTATTAGATGCATCTTTCCCATGTGTGTCTTCACATAACCTAAGCATGCACTGGGAGACACATCAGTGGACACATGTACGACCAAAAGGTAGGTGTGAGCAACTGTGGCCACTCCAAGTGTGACCTGATGACGCGGTGCAGGCCGCATTGCTGGATGAGGACACCAGGAAGAAGGACCAGAGAGCATGGACAATCACACAGCAGATGACTGGACTCTTCCCCACAGTAACACCACCATGAGTCCACTCCCAGTTGCTGTAAAGATGATAAAAACCCCCAGCATCTGCTTCAAAACAGCACGTGATCTGAGATGCAGACACTTCCCTCCACAGGCACTTACTCCGCAGACCATTTCAAACCAGTGATGCTGGGTCCCCGTCCATTGGCACGACCGTACACAACCAAACCGGGACCTTCTGAAGCCACCCACCAGGTCCCCAAGGACAGCAGCTCACGGCCACGCTGACGGGGACCCGCCTCAGCCCCACCGCCCTCTGCAGCGGTTCTTCCCCATAACGTGTCCAGCAGGTGCACTCTCCATAACAAAGAGCTGTTTGGCCGAGGATGGTATCATTTGTTTCCTTCAGTGAGGTATTGAAAAAGAACAGAAAATGTTCTAAACGAAGTTACACCATTTTTAGGCTGTTTACCCTTTACTCAATTCTACTTTTCCTTGTTCCTTCCATTTTTAGATTCCTAATGTTTCCCTTCATCCACAGGGAATACATCCATCCATCCATCCACCCAGCTGCTCTACAGTTCGGCAGACTTTCAGCCCGAGTACACCTTTTCTAAGCATGCAATTCATGCTTTTTAAATTTTCCTTCGATCTTCTTTCGTGATTATGT
This sequence comes from Caprimulgus europaeus, assembly GCA_907165065.1. The sequence continues at coordinate 344,468 of OU015531.1, read as the reverse complement.
ACATGAACTTGAGCAGAATCATTTTCATATACTTTGTTTCTCAAAAAAGTTATATTTGTTTGACTAGATGTAAATGAGAGAAAAGCACTACGGCTATGGCTGAAATACTCCTCTGGGTGCTAAAACTCAGTAGAACTTCAATTATTAAAAAATAACACAAAAATATTCTAAATATTAAATATACATATACTGGATTTTCTCTGGTGAGCTGGCAGCTCACCAGAGAAGTGGTAGCTATGAGTGGCAGTTTGACTGCCACTCATAGCTAAAATAGAGTACTTTGTGGCTAGAGAGAAATTTGGTACTAAATTAAAAAAAGAATTGCAAAAAATAAGAAAAACGTTTAGCCATTTCTGCTTCATTTTAAAAATAATATATATTTGTAATTTTACAGAGCATTATAGGGTTGGAACTGTATAATTTCTCTGGGAAAATATGGCTTTTTATACTTCATAATTATTATTAAATGCTTTTACAGACAGTGAATGTTCTGGGTAGAAATTATATATGACAGATAAATTTATATATCTGTGACCCAAAAATCCTTTGGACTTTTAACAAATAATTAGCATCAACAGCAAAAATACCTGTGATCAGAAGATGAAATATCACCCAGACAGACATATTTACAGATACTGTCACTGAAAGAAAGCTTAATAAAGGAAACAGTGTTCTGAACAGAACTTCGGCATTCCCTGGCTAAACCACAGGGCAGGCTGATTCAGCAGCGCAAAGCAGCGCAGAAACAACCACGTAAAGAGACCATGAGCGAGAAAAACACCAAAGCCGCCGGTTCAACACACAGAAATGAGGATGTGCAGGCGGCCAGAGCTGGCCACGGCCCGTGGCACGCACGGGGACTGCCAGGAAGGTGCTGCTGGCCCTGCGGTGACGTTCCGCGGGCGAGGGCGCTGGGGTGACCGCGCGGGGCTCTCCGCACCGCACGGCGTTAGAGACGCTCTGGGGTCTCGTCCCAGGCGCGTGCCAGCACCGCGCAACAGTGCTCATCAGCTGTTAGAGAGGAACAACTACACACCTGTCAGCTCTGACAGAGGGAAAGCCAGATGAAGCCCTGGAAAAGCCAAATGTTGTTCTTTTTCCATCTAACGCCATTTCTCAGAGTGGGCAGCGATCTGCACAGAGGTCACAGGTACGGACCTCATGCCGTGGTGACTGTCACTGCTCTTGTTCAGCCACACTGCATGCACATCCATAAACAAACGGCTGCTGAGAGCCCACGCTTGCTCTTCTCCATCTCCCACCCTTCTGCTTTCTCTCCCCCTAACTTCGTGCTTCTCCAGCTCTCCTCCTGCATTTCTTAGTCCTAGTTTTCACTTTTCAGATTAAGTTCTATATAACCTTTCACCCACTGAAATAATCAGTTAACAAAAGCATGTAATGAGTCACCACGGAGCCTGGATAAAATAAAACAAATAAATGAGTTTGGGCTGAAGTTGTTACTGCCTTCCCTCCACTGAGTCAAGCTATCTACAAACGTACTGAATTCCACAGCACATACCCTTGTCCCATAACTGAAAAGTTAACAGACAGCTACCTGTTTGAGTTCTGTTTGCTTTATTTAAAGCAAAGCAAAACAATGCAAGATCTAAGTAGGCCGAGGAGCCTGACTGCTTGATAAATCTCAATACATGGAAAGCTGGGTCCCACAGGCCTAAGTCTGCGCTTCTCACTCATCGAGGGACTCACCAAAGACACCACGAACCAGGCGCTACCTGCCCACGTAAGAATTTATATATAATATACTTTTAACTTCTAGGATTAAGGTTTATTTTTTGTTGGCCACCGGTAAGACCAAGAACTTACCTTAAAAATCCAAAAGCTGACCAAAGTTCCATGATTCCAGGCATCTCCTTTTGTGCTTTGGCCAGTGTATAAATCAGATCCACAAAGAAATGCCCTTCCTCAGATTTAAAGCAATTCTGAAAGCCACTTAAATGGAAGCAACCTCATACCCTTATCATCTGACACAGCAGTACCTCTAAGCTTACATCTGATTTTAAAAGTTACATTTTAGGTTTGTTATGTTTGAATTTGTAACTGCTTGCCTAATTAATCCCAAGAAAGACAAAGGTTTTTCTGAGCTACCCATACTGGTAAAACCACACCAGGCAAGCCTCCTCTATCGAGGCAAAACTCATCCACACGCAGAGTTAAATCACTTTTCCAAATGATGCAAGATGCAGCAGAAAAGCATCTTTTTTCTTTCTTTTTTTTTTCCAGAACTTTCCGGGCTGTTTCAGGTGCTGTTGTACAGGGCTCTTTGTAGTGCAACCACAGCTATGCGAGCACTGGACAGGACCTTTTTCATGCACACCGTAGCTATGCAATAAAACTGCACCGAGGTCTTCATCTAATGATTGCTGCATTTTGTATCACCACATTTTTTAAAGCTAGCTTCACATTTTCAGCTCATTTTTACCATTTATTTCTAGCTAAGATGCATCCCAGCCTTTGGCTTGTTTTTCAGCCGAGTCACTTGGACGCTGTGGAAAGACCCTGCAAAGCTCCTTTTCTAGTCATCACCAGGGGGTAAGGAGACAGCCTGCTCCTAGCTGCCTGGCCTCTAATCAGCAGAAGTGACTCTGCTAACGTGTAATGCTTCTAAATTGGCTTTACCCTCTGCACTTCCGAAAGCACTTGTGGTAAAGAAAAACACTGCCACAGGAAATCCAACAGGGTCTGGAGAGGAAGTCACCAGAGCAGCACCGCAAACCGGCGTCAGCACTGGTCACGCTGGAGACGAGCGGAGCAGCCAGCGAGCTCGGGCTCTGTGAAGTTAATTTTTCACAAAGAAGTCAAGCTGAGTTCTGTTGGTTACTTGCCCTTCCTGCCTACATGTAAGTGCCGGTTCAAGTTATCTCCAAATGGGCCAACCTGGTGAAAAACAGGAAGAACCTGGGACATCGTGAGAAATCTTAACCTCTGGCTGTCCTACCATTCTGAGCACAGCAGCAGTTCTGGCAGTTACAAGGCCTGACAGAAAACTGCAGTTATTTTACTAACAAAATGCACGCCCTCCTTCAAGGTTTTGGGCAATTTCAACTTTTATGTTGCTAATATAAAAGCGGTCGAGTTTCTCACAAAGCTATATATAGTACATTCTGGCCAAGCACAGCGGGTACTTTAGAATTCTTTCAAATTATTATTTTTCTTAGATGTGATCCAACACAAATTTTAGACAAAGTTCTGAACCAAAGCAAAAAGACTAATAATTGTTACAAGTTGCATTAAAAAAACCCAAACTGTGGCTGTAGTGTACAAACACCTTCCAGAAAGAACCACCGGGCAGAATGTGGAAAGAGACAAAAGAAATCACGATTTAGCAACTATTTATCATACCTATACAACTTATGTTTAGACAGCACTATTTCATACATGAGGCCAGATACTGATGTTAAAATGACCCAATACATCCATCAATTTTAACAATATTATTGTTTATATGCAAATCCTTCACTTAACAAATGTTTCAGATTCCAACTAAGGCTCATAACAAAAAATAAAAGTGGAACTCCTCTCTCTTGCAGTCTTTAACATACAGAGCACATCCTCATTTTCTCAAATCAGCAAAGGTGCTGCTGCAGTAGCATCCATACAAGTAGCATTGTAATGGTTGTATAACACAGAATATGACCAAACAAGGCACCTAACAGTGAAAAGAGAACTCAAGGATTATGATTTTTAGAAAACACACTGTTGACTGCTGCAAATTATCTGAAAATTATACAAGCTACCTGGTAGTTTCATAACATTAAATAACTGTAGCTCAGTTTAGACTTAACTTTCTAAATATATTACCAGTTACTTCACAAATAACACGACTACCAAGCAGGGGGCATGTCCTCTACTCTCGTCCATCCATTTGTGCCCAGGAGATCCCATACTTCCATGCAGTCATTTCCAATTTAAATCATTAAAAGCAGACCATTGGAGTCCCCGTATTGCTAACACAATCTGCTCATCAGAACAGCACTTGCACTGCTGATCACCTGGCTTATGCAGCTATTAAAGAAATGTGATGTTCCCCGCAAAGTGGTGGCAATATTACCAGGCACACTCTGCATTCTGGGGTGTTGGGGTGAAACATTTGGTTTATCAAAGAGGCGAAGCACTGAACACACCACACCTGAATCCTGCCAGGCTCTGGCATCCCAGGCAGCGGCACGTGGCGGCTGTGAAAGCAGCAGCAGCATTTCCCCCGACTCAGCCCAGCTCCTGGGCGGCGGGGACCGCGGGGTCCTCCCCTGAAACAGGACTGGACACTTGGTCACGAGGGCTCGGAAACGCACACTGGGTCTTCGGATGGAAGGGATGGACGGATGTGTGGAAGGGTGTGCACAAGAAGGTGAGATACCCCCAGGCAAGAGGTGCCATAGCCTTTGGCTAACGCCCTGGAAACCCACAGGTTCTTGTGTGAGATACCTCCACGCTTATACCAAGCAACTCATCATCCACGTGCAGCCCACCTCTCGTTAACCACAGGATAATGACGCTAGCAAACAATTAGTTAGAATTAACTAAATATGTAAATAACATATTTTGTAAGTACCTAGTAATCTAAGCAATCTCTATTAGTATCTAAGCAACACTCGAACTCGCAATAACTGAACTAGGTTTTAAAAGAACTAAAACCACCCTGAAATATGCTGTAGGGATATTCATTCTAAATACCTGGTGAATATTCTTCCTGGGGGATATAACCTCAGAAAAAGGCAGATTTAATTACTGTACACTATGTATCAGCATATTCAGGTATAAGATCTAACCTCTTGAATTAAAGATTCAGAGTTAATTACATGGACAGTCATCTCACATCCCAGCTGTCTCCACCTCACAGAGAATCACAGCAGGCAACAAGCAAGGCAAATCCCCTCTGCTCCAATGGAAGCCCTCCTCCCCAAAATTTCAGTGTTAAGCAAGACCATTGCCCTAAAATACGCCCTTAAAATTTAATGACAATATTCCTGCAACTTGCAGTAGGACAGTCTTCCGAACAGGGATCCTGGCCAGGGCCAAATATCAATGTAGCAAAATACCGGAATCAGACTTGGATGTCTTATAAAAGAACATGGAAACTAAATTATTTCAACAGAAACTTGGTGAAACCTGGAAGAATAAAACCTGAAATCGCCACTTACAAAAGCATACATAAATAAAATATAACAGGTGCTAGTGTGTGAGATGGGGAGCGCATCAACTTAATCCAAGATCAGGGATTCTCCTGGACACTCCTGAGGCCAGCAGAGAAGCAGAGCGTGGCCAGTATCAACAGCGTTTTCCTGGAGGACGCTCACAGCTGCTGGGTTTCGCAAAGGAAGGCATGAAACGTATAAAATAAACCATAAACGCGACCAGCCGAGCTAACATGGCCTCCCAAGGGCAGGCCGGGGGAGCGGAGCCGGGACACCGGGGCCTCCAGCCGCCTTCCGCCCAGCCGGGCTCCGGGGACGGATCCGCTGAGCCCCAGGGAGACGGCACCTGCCTCACCCGCCCCGGCAGGGAGCGAGCAGCGGCCACGCTCCCCGAGGCGGGGAGCAGCGCGGTGCCGCGGACCTGAGGGGAATGTTAACGTTTTCCCGCCCTGAGGCTGCGGGGCGAAGGCGGCACCGCCGGTACTCACCCCAGCCCCGGCCGCTCTGGGCGCTCCGGGCAGCGCAGGCGGAGGCATCGGCTGTGGGCGGGCGGCAGCGCCGGCGGCCGCACTGGGGCTGAGGGCGGCTCGGGGCGGCGGCCCTACCGCGGCGGGGTCACACGCACCGCCCGGCTCCGCCACGCTTCTTCCCCACACGGGTCTGAGCCGGCGCAGGGCGCGCTCCCGCCGGGCCAGACCGCAGCAGCCCCGGGTCTCGCCACACCTGCGTGGGACCTGGGACTGCGACCGGGACAGGGACCGGGACCTCGCCACCCCGCGCTCCAGCGCCCGGCACCGCGGTCCCGCCGTTCCCCTCACGGCCGCGCGGGGCCGGGCGGCGCGGGGGGCGGTGCTGGGCCGCGCCCCTCCTCCCCTCCGCCCCTCGGCGCCGGCAGCGCGGAGGGCTGGGCTGGGCCGCGCCGCTCGCTGCAGCGCTCGGCTCCGCTGTCGAGGAGGGAGAGGAGAGGGACGGGACCGCCGCGCCCAGCCCCGCAGCCCGCCGCTCGGCTCGCGCCTCGCCGCCCGTCCCGCTCGCCCCCACCGCCGCCCGCGCGAAGATGGCCGGCTGGCAGAGCTACGTGGACAACCTGATGTGCGATGGCTGCTGCCAGGAGGCCGCCATTGTGGGCTACTGCGACGCCAAGTACGTCTGGGCAGCCACGGCCGGCGGCATCTTCCAGAGCATCACGGTGAGGGCGGCGGCGGCGGCGGGGCAGGCGGGGAGGGAGCGGGGAAGGGCGAGCCCGCCTGCGGCGCCGGTCCGGCCCGGCCCGGCGGGGGAGCGCGGCGCGGCCGTTAGCGGCGGGGCGAGGCGGCGGCGGCGCCCGGGGGACGGGGGCACCTTGCAGGGCGGCGGGGGAGGGCGGCGACGGGGGAAGCCGGTCCGCGCGGCCGAGAGGCCGGGCCGGCCGGGCCGCCTTTTTGTCTGCGGCAGCCGGCGGCGCCGCGGGAGAGGGCGCGGGGGGAGAGGGGACCCTTCCTGCCGGCGGGGGCGGGGGCCGGGGCCGCCCGCGGGAGAGGCCGCGCGCGGCGGGGCTCGCGTGGGGCCGGCGGGGCCCGCGCTGCGGCCAGGCTGACGCGCGCGGCGTGGGAGGCGCTGGTGGATGCCCGCCGCGCCGCTGGCTCCATGTTTTTCACCGCCAAGATGGCGCACTGCCATTGATTCCTCCCTCCCCTCCCCCGCCCTGCCCGTCCTTCGCCCCCGCCGCCCGCCCGCCGCTGCGAGACCCGCACCGCCCTCACACAGGGGCCGCGCTGCCCCGCGGCCTGTCCCGGCCCGCACGGGGGCCCACACCCGGGGCGTGGGGCACGGTCGGGCCCGCGCCGGCCGGGCGGGCCTGCGGCCGCGCAGTGCTGGGCCGTGATTGGGGCGGCCGGGCCCGCCGTGACGCTGCACTTTGAGGCCGCCGCGCCGCGGCCGGGCCCACGCCCCAACTCCCCCACCCCCCCATCCGCCTCACCGGGCCGCGCCGCCGCCCGACCCCCGCCGCCGCGCTCCCCCCCGGGCCTTGTGCTCCCCCTCGCGCAGGATGAATGGCGGATCGGCGCGCCCGCCCTCCGACACACGGACCAGGCCCCTCGCCGCCACTGCGGCGCTGCCGGCAGCGCGGGCGGGCGCCGTGCTGAGCTGAGCCGAGCCGTGCGGCGCGGCGGGGGGGACAGGCCGCGGCGGGGGCGGGGGACGGAACAGGCCGCGGCGGAGGGCGGCTCGGCCGCCCTAGCCGCTGCCGGTGAGAGCCGTGCCCCGGCGGAGCGGGCGGACGCGGCCGGTGGCACCGGGGCTGATCTCTCTGGACAGGTGCTGGCGGGCTCCCCGCTCCCCGGCACCGCCGCGCTGGCGCCTGAGCTGGCGCCTTCCGTCACCGAGACACGTGTCCCGCGGTTCACGAGTCCTGTCGTGCGGTGCCGCCTATAACGGGCACTTGGATCCGCGCGGAGGAGCGGCCTCGGGCCGCGGTTCCACGGCTCACGGCGGTGATAAACCCCGCAGGATAAACCGGGACTGACACAGCCCGGTGCTGCCGAGCTGTTCCCGGCGGGCACTGGGGGCCGTGTGCTGCCTGAGCCGCCCTGCGCCAGCCAGGCCGCTCTCTGAATAGACCTTCAGCGTTGAAACTCTGCCGTGCTAACTCTGGGCTTTTTTCCTTGACAGCCAGTAGAAATAGATATGATTGTAGGAAAAGACCGAGAGGGTTTCTTCACCAACGGTCTGACCCTTGGTGCAAAGAAGTGCTCTGTGATCAGAGATAGCCTGTATGTCGATGGTGACTGCACAATGGACATCAGGACAAAGAGCCAAGGTGGTGAGCCAACGTACAACGTTGCTGTAGGCAGAGCTGGCCGAGGTAAGCGTGGTTTTCTTCACTTTCAGATCACTGAACTGAGAACGTGACCCTCAGCGCAGGCTCCTGCTATTCAGAACACCCGACCCCTGCACTGAGCAGTCAATGCCAGGGAGGGATGTGAGGGGTGGGTGGCTCTGGGCTGGCTGACCAGGTAGATCCTGCCCAGGAAACAGGCTTGCCCCTCTTCCCACCTGTGATCTGGGCACCAGGCCGTGAAATGGTTAAACAGATCTCTGACCAGCAGGAAGGAGCAGACCACAGCTGAGTAAGCTTGCCAAGTACACGGTGACTCGGTGTCTAAAGCTTACCGTGCGGTTCCGCAGGGATCTGTTAGTGATGGGTGGCAAAGCGAGCTGCTTCCTTGTAAACTTCTCAGCGGAGAGTTGTATTTTGCAAATATGTGAACTCCTTGTGTGAGCTACTCCCACCTGCCTTTTAACAAGCTCTACACTAACTCCTTGCACTTCCTATGAGCTCCCTGGAGTCTTGTCTTCAGGCAAAAAAAGCCCGTCCAATTTGGTATCATTGAAAAACTTGCTTTATCCCAGTACAGCTTCTCCTGGCGCTCCTCGTTTAGCTTCTGGCAGAACGTACGGGGAAGGCACTAGGTTTGGATAAAAACCTTGCCTTGTGTTCAAGTAGTATGCCTTGTGCTCAGAGAATCTGGCCTGGCATTTTTGGCTGGCTGTAGAACACATTGGTGGGCAACAGACTTTTTGCTTTTAATTATAAAAACAAATCTAGAGCAAAACTTGTCTGCAGGCTAAAGCCGGGTGACAGCGATACAGAGGGGTGTTCGCAGCACTGAAGTGAAACAAGCAGAGTTCTGACTCTGCTGCAAGTTGAGAAGTGCCAACGAGAACTCTCTGTCTTAGGCTTTTTGTGAGCGAATTGCTGTGGAGATGTACAGTCACCTGTGGTCAGGCTGGCTGCAGTATTTCCAATCCAGTATTCCTGGCTTGGGAAACAATTCCTGTGCTCCTGGAAGCACAGTGCTCCCTGTGTCCCTGTACCTGCTGGTGACATCTGCTGGCAGCTGGCGGGTGGTGGCTGCGGGGTGAGGAGCCGGGGGGTGTTCTTGTTGGCAACGGGACCTCATCAGAACTGTGGGGTTACAGAGAGGGTCAGCGTTAAAATCTTCCCTGCCTTTTCTCCTAGGCAGAAAGCGTGTTCTGTAGTTGTGGGGTTGCATGAAAAGTTGTAGCCCAGGTCTGACCCCTCGGTTTGCACTGGTTCTGGTTCTTACACCAGTAGTGCATGTGTAAGAACATTGCCTCCCCTGCTCTTCAGTCACAGTTCTTCTGCACAGACCACTGCTCTTGTCCCTGACAGCGCTCCTGGTGCAGACAGGGTTTGCTGGCTGGGTGATGACGGGCGGTGCTGATGGTGGAGAGGCACTGTGATGCTTTTTTGAGGTGGTTGGTGGCATTTTTCAGAGCAGTGAACTCCTGTGCCTTACATAGTTGTGATGATAACTCGTGCCTGCTCCCAGCCCTGTCTACATCTGTATTTTTACAAAACTCCCGTTAAACCAGCTTAAAACCCAAGTACTAAGTCTTGAATTTGAGTGTGTTTATTGCACTGCCTGAAACTTGCATTGTTTCCTTGTCTAACACACTCTTTTTAAAACTTTTTTTTTTCTTTTCTCTTTCAGTCTTGGTCTTTGTAATGGGCAAAGAAGGGGTCCATGGAGGCGGATTGAATAAGAAGGCATACTCAATGGCAAAATACTTGAGAGACTCTGGGTTCTAGTTGCTAGGCAGACTGTTAAGTATTAGGGGAAGATTGCTATTAAACTTTCCTGGCGGTGAGCTTTAAACCTTACATTCTGGAAACTTTATTAGCAATGCAGGGTGATGGGGTATGAACCTGTGTCTCCTTTGTATCCCTTTGTTGGTGGGGAAAGGTGGTTTTTTGTTTTGTTTTGTTTTCTTCTTTAATTCTGTTCATTTCTGTTTTGTTTCCTTGTGTACTCCAGCATTGGTTATAGTCATGGGAAAGGAAGGTGTCCATGGAGGGACACTCAACAAGAAAGCTTATGAACTGGCTTTATACCTGAGGAGGTCTGACGTCTAAGCAGCCTCTCCCCATCCACCTAGCAACTGTCTTCACCACCACCCAGTTGTGTTCAGTGCTACCAGACTGTAGATGGTAGTTTGTGTTTTTTATTTACCCATCTCCTAATGTCATAATTCCAGTTACCCTTTGTTCATCCATATGTTAACCACCGTATGTACCCCAGTCCCGTACCTGGCACCATTACCGCACCACAAAGGTGATATGCATGATACCTTGAACAACTCTTGGGAGGGGAATATGCCAAGTGTAGGCTTTGCTTCATCTTAGCAATTAGTGTGACACTGACAACTAAAACAACTCAAATACTAAACAAGGTGCCGATTGTACAATCCAATTTGATCAATGCCTCTTCAGCACTTTGAGCAGTTACACAGCTCATCAGTCTTCCTGTCACAGAGCATGGGTGGGAGGAAAAAACAGTGCATGCATATCTTTACTTCTGTCCCTCTCTTTTCTTTTTAAATCCACATTTGTTTGCTTACACCCATTTTATAGTGCCTGGTTTGTGTAACCAAGTTGCCACTCAGAAGCTATTACTGTGACATTAGTTTTGTCGTTGCACTTCACTGTAGGCTTAAGTCTCTTATATTTTTTCTTCACTTGTTGGAAGCTTGTACTGCTTGACAAGTGCAATCACAAAACTATGAAAGGGTACAGATGCACTTCCTCCCATGACCTTAATCCACCCTCCTGAACGAATCCCCAGACATTCCATCATTGCAATAGCTCAGGCACTTTTTTTTTTTTTTTTTTTTTTGCCAGCTCCTGTTCTGTAGTTGAATTGTAAAAGGCTGCCATGATGGACATTAGATATCCCAGCATAACCATCTGGAGTGTGTCTGGTTTCAGTTTTTCATAGGACCAATTTTAATTTGCAGCTTGGGGGTCGTGGGGGTTTTTTGTTCTTTTCGGTTTTTTAATATGAAACTGCGATGTCATTGTGGAAAACTGCCACCTTCAGCTGTACTGGGAGCTCTGACTGGCTCCAGTCTTTCTGCCAGATCACTTACTGGCAAAGAGTTTTGCTGCTCTCAAGCCACTCTTTGGATGAAGGTTGGTAGTTTGAAAGCTAAACTGTCAAAATGATGATGCCATTTCAAATTTAAAGTCTTCATTTGGCCTGTCACACCCTTGCTGCAGAGATTATGGAGCGAGCTGCCCTGTGCACGAGTCATCTGAAATGTCTGTAACCAAACTCTCAGTTCAGGCACGGTACTGACTGTGTGTCCATTTAACGAGAACTGCAGAACTATGTACACAAAAGAATAAATGGGAGATGGTATTGGTTGGAATAACTGACTTGGCTGTCTTGTGATGAATTTTTTAATATGTATTCTGTGCCATACTGTTGTTTAAAAAAAAAAAAAAACTGAACTGTTGCTATTGTGAGATGGATTTTAACCGACTCCAAGGGTTTCTTTGGAATGGCACTACCTTAGGGACATTCTAGTATTTGCTTCTATTGTTGGGCCTTGTGGATAATGTACAGATTTAAACAAATTCTTGTTGCTGATTTGTCCATTTCTTTCCCTGCACTTTGTTACATCTGGGATACAGTCTAACTCATCTGATTTAATATGCATTTCAAAAAATGCCATAACTATTAAAAACACCTTGTTTACAGACAGATGAAATAAATTTATTCCAACCAAACAAAAATCAGACTGTTGGTAATTTTTTTACCCCCTGGGAATCCTCCGAGGCCCTTCCTCGCTGCGTGGCTGACTACATTGGCTCTAGAGTTCCATAAGACAGCGGGAGCTGCTGCTGCAACTTCACTCAAAGCCCAGGCAGACTTTGGGGTAGATGTTCTTAAATTAGGAGAACTTCCAGCTCTTAGTGCTAAAGTCAGAGCAGACTGGAACAAGCCCCAGCACAAAGCAAGTCTGCATTTAGTGGTAACTAGTACAGAGGATGCAGAGCTCTTCCTTGCCTCATACAATTGCCTGTGTATGAATCAGTGTCTTGTCCTGTACCTAGACCTTGTCTAAACTCGATGTACAATTGCACTCACGCTGACTGCAGGGAATGGACTGGTGTGGGGGGTGCATCCCTCCCCAAACCTTTTCTGCAACAAGGCCATGGCTGGAATTCAGCCTTGCACAGGCAGGAGCAGCCATTGGCAATGCACACCAAGGAATTTTCATCCCCTCCCTTCTTCAACCTGAGTAGGTGTCTCTGTCACCTGGGTACTTTTTCTTGGTAAGAATTAGGCTTTGGCTCAAATTGCTTTTTCAAATGTATTTGTTGTTGAACTTCCACAGCAGAATGGGGTCTGTGCACCTCATTATCTAGGGTCTACCTAAAATACCTTTCTTGAATATCTGAGACTAACAAGTTTTACATTTAACTCCCCTTTCCCCATTAACAGACTAAATACAAAGGGTTATTTTCCTATGCTAAAGGCTTGAACACTAAATTGTGACCTAGGTCAGAAATTTGCATCAGTATTTTTTTCCTTGCAAAAGTTAATTAGAAGAGATACAGTGAAACACTGCCTCAGAGGTTACGAAGTTCCCTGTGAGTAACCGCTTTTATCTGCTGAATTCAAGTTCTGTGCAACTCTTCTGCAATGGGCAGGAGTCACCTGCAGCCCCTTACACCCTTGGCTGCAACTCCAGCCACTCCCAGTCGCAGAGTTCAGGGGGTTGTACCCCTCTCACAGTTCCACCACTCAGGGTTTAGTAAAAGGATTCACAAACAATACATGGTAGCAGCAAAGATGCCTGATCTGTGTAGTTTTCATGGTTTTTGTGCTCATGGTTTGTTCCTTTTTTAACCTCTTGGTAGTCTGTGAAAAGCTGCGGTGTTGAGAAGCTTCACTAGCCCACAGCTGCCTTCAGCACCTCCTGGCTCCTCAGCTTGCAGCAGAGCTCCCAAACTCCTTCACTGTGGTTCACAGTCCTGCCATTTTATAAAAAAAGCTCCCAGACTGAGGATATGCTCTGGAAATGCTGCAGCAGTTCCCAACCATAAGGAAGCTGAGCAGATGCTTAATGCTAAGAGACACTTAACCTTCTGAAGTATTTCTAATAATAAAGTGCTGTTCCTTCTTTAATTTTCATTTTCACTCTCACTGGCAATGGCAAGTGACAAGTAAACTGTATCTGCAGCACAAGAGAGGTGTGGCAGGGGCAGTATCACTACAATGTTCACTACCAAGGCCTGCTGAAATAAAAATTTACATTAATGCCATTAGGAAATTTAGAAAATGGAACAGGTTTGGTTTTTTTAAAAAAAAAAAAACAACCCAAGTACAGTATATTTGGGACAGAAACAGAATATCCTTTGCTGCACTGAGTTTCTCTGTACAGCATGGAGAGCAGCAGAAGAGAATCTGATAAAAAGTGTAATTTTACCTTTTGTCATTGCAGCAAATACTACAACCAGAGTTACATGTTATAAAGTTTACTTGAGTCACAGTTCTGGATCTCCCCAGGTTTTGGGGTGTCTGAAACACAATTATGAATGATCACATTCATTCCTAACATATCAACAGCGGGAACCTATTTTAAGAAACATCTTTCAGCTTAGTAAGTTTTCAGAAATTAGTTTTCCCCTCTGGACTTACCTGGACACCCACAAGCTGAAGTGGGATTTTACACGGTGAATACAGTCCTGCGTTGTCATCAGCGCCGTGGGTCGCTGGTGGCAGCGGTGGGAACATGAATCATTCTTTCATTATTACCCTTCTACCACGCCTCACTCTGCAAAATAAACTTGCTCTGCTCTGAGCCAGTCCCAGAGAACTGACTGCCGCTGCCAGGCTGAAGCAACAGGGTGCAGCTGCACCGTGTATTGGGTCAGAAATAACAAATGGAAACTCCTCACCTGTAATCGCCTCAGTCCAGGATTTGGCGTGTTCCCACTTCCAGAACACGGGCTCACAGACTGCAGCTCTAAGGTGCAGAGCACTCAGGTCCACCTTCCCTCTCCCCATACAAATTACAAGGACAGACCCAGAGTGATTCCAACTTCTCAGACTAGAAAGGAACAAAAATTAAGGTTTTCTGCGTAACCGAGTGTTCCTGTACGTAGCACTGACCAGCACAGCGCTCTGTGCTGTGATACACAGAGGTTCATGTTCACAGCTGCATGTTCTGGATCTGTAAAGACTTCAACCTCAGTAATAGATGTAGAAGAGCACACAATGCATGTAAATAATGCAAAAGTTCAGTAAATTCCTTTTGATACTTAAAGTGGAAAACATGTTTATTAACATTCTTTCAAGCTTTCCTTATTCAAGGCCATGTAAAAAAATCTCTGCATTTTGATTATACATTGTTTTTACTTTCTACATAGTTACAGAGGTATTATATAGCATTTATTTTTCTCATGATACACTGGTGAGTACTGAGTTCTGTTAAACAGTTATAAGCACTTGTTTTCAAATCGTGTATTTGAAAAGAACATTTTTTCTATACACATAGTTTAGCAGACTAACGCAGCATTAAATGCTTTTTAGTAAGAGGTATAAGAGTTGAGGATCAATAGAATACTTACCTAAAATTATTTTTCTATGTGGAACAAACCCTCTGTTTTGATCACTCCCCCCCCCCCCCCCCCCCCCAGCTCCCACATCATCACTGGAAACTGGACCACATTATAGTAGCAGTAGGGATAATTGTTGTGTTTATGGTGGCTCTTACCTTGTGAACTGCTCAAAACTAAACATATATTCTGAGTTTCCTTACCCTAGGATTGCACAATGGAACTGCTTTAAACTCGGCTGCGGCGGCAAACTCCAAAGGATTATTCGGAATCACTGCTTTGAGATAAAAGTGGAATTTCTCTGCTTTGTTCTGATACACCAGCATATAGAATATCGGTCTGTTCGACATTTGTCATTCAGTGGTAGTGACTGACAGTTTTTAGGAAAGCTCTATACAAACATGCAGATACATTTTTGTTGGGCTTAAGGGGTAACACATACCATACATGTAATAAATATTGCTATCAGTATGACCCAGTCGTAGCTACAAAATGGAAAAAAAAATACTTCCAGATAACCCCATTTCAACAAGATACATTTAGAGTCTGTGTGATACCTCTATCGATATAAACTATGAACATTATTCATTAGCATTGTGAAGTCCAGTTAAACTGTTCATTTTGAGAGGACAGAACGTGTGACTGAATACCTGAATCAAAAATAACTATCTTTAATGATTTAACCATAGTACTACTACATGAACTGCTGCTCCTACTGAAGAAACCAAACAGATTAAAGATTAAAACATATTCCCTATGTAAAGGTTTGTAAAGTGTAGCCTCAAGAACGCTTTTGTTCATACACTACTCGGCATTAGTAGTCTCAAACAGTGTTTGCCACTCTGTACTCCCTTTCATCATTGGGCTGTAGTTGAACCACTACACTTTCTTCGTTCACTCCGTTTTCTGCATCACTGCTATCGACATTGTCATTGTCATCCTCCTCATATTCTGAGGACTCCGTCATGTTCTGATGGGAATGAGACTCTGACAAAGCCCCGAACGACTGAGTGCTAACTGAGGCTAATGGTCTAAGCAGAGGAGTATTTTCAGACACTTCATTCTCTTCTTGGCTACTGTCTGTTTCAGAGTCGGAGTCCCCCTGAGAAGGGACCACTTTCTGCTTACACACAGGACATGTTTTTTTGGTTTTTGTCAGCCACGGGTCCACACACTTGCAGTGATAAGCTGTTAGAAAACAAAATACAAATTCATCATTACCTAAGCGGGAAGGACCTGCAAATTGTATTTATGTTTAGTAACACAAGAGAATTTTAGAATTTAACTCGTACAGAGAATTTTATTCACAAGTTTGTTGGCACGTGGACTGTCTATCCTCACGTACCAAACAGATCAGGATCTCAGCCACATGGACATACACAATAAATACCTATTTCCTCTACTGAATAAATCTGAGAGCAGTCCTGCAACACAGAGGACAAAATAAACTTTGAAAAGTTCTTGAGGAATTATGCCCACTGTACAGCAGACAGACACTTCTGCCTGGCAAAGGGCTGAGTATGAGGGCAAGCATGTTGTGTTAAGTACCTGTTCAAGCACGTTAGTACCATGTTCTCCATGAGAACTGACAGTGATTATTGTGGTTTGGTTTTCTGGTTTTTTGTTTGTTTTATTTTAATTTGTCAGCAATCTTTGATATCAGTGATCAGGTTTAGTTAACTTTGCAGTCCCTAGCTGGGACAGATGACAGGGATCTGTCCTTTCTCTTCTGAGAACTCTTTGTTTGTCAGCCTGTTCTGAAATTGTTTTTTATGACTGAGGTCCTACAAAGCTCAGTCTGTCACCTGCTGCATTAATGGTGGATGTAACATCAGTTGCCTCTTTTTTTTTAAATCTTTTTGTGATGTGGTATTTGCTGCAGTGCCTGGGCAGAGCGGGAATTAAATGAGAAAAAGCTGGGTACAACTGTACCCAGCCAAAATGGCTGTAACAGAGTAAATGGACTGGGAGGTAGAGAGAGGGGCTCAAGCTAGGAAGGATGAATCCTATCTTTCTTGATAGATTTTACACAGCTTCTATTAAAAAAAAAAAGTTTAAATTATGAGACACTCCTGGGCCCAGGCCTCTTCCCGATTTCTAGATATAAGCTCTTAAAATACCTCTTGTACTTGGATGCAGTGAAGAGCCATCTTCTCTTGTGGACAGATACATACGTGACTACTGGAGAGACCTTTTGCAGTGGGATGTATCTGAGAGACTGTTCAGACAGTGCACAACTTGTCACATTAAAAATATTCCACTAATTTTTGCACTGACAACACTGACTTCCAAGTGCAGTCAAGGCAGTGGTCTGCATGACTTCAGGATACAGCACAGACTATATCCCTTATCCACAGCTCTATGCCACTTCATAGCTGAATTACATTTTCTGGTTTATTGCCTTGGAGAAAGTGAATTTTTTTTTTTTTAAATGTGAAAAGTAACTCTGGAATGTGTTTCTCTATTAAATACAGACACTTAGGGGACAGCGTCCTTTGTGTGTACAGCTAAAGGAAAATGCCAAGTAAGAATGCCAGCCATTTTTTGCTTTTGAAAAGAGAAAGAAAAGTTTGCTCTTTTCCCCAATTTGTATTGGGAAAATACAACAAAAACACTCCTGCATATTAGCAAAAATAAGTTTTATAAACCAATCAAAAACCTATTCATTGTGGGTTTTAGAGATGGTGTTTGAGTGCTGTTTTAATACAAAAACCAGATCTAAAATACAGCTGCTTACCATGAGAACATGGAAGGATTCTGAGCTTGTCTCCATCCTCATATTCATCCAGACAAATGGCACATACATCATATTCGTCTCCTACAGCACATAATTGAGAATCAGTTTAGGAGATTTGCAACAGACCTTTTCAAACGCATGCATACAGGTTCTCTTGGTTAGTTTCACAGGCTGAAGAAACTGTGACTCTGCCCTGCCCATGCAAGGGACAGGTTCTTTGAAGCTCTGTAGCTGACTGCTCTATTTCTCTCCTTATTAGGACTACAGCTCATTCACTTTCCCTTCAGTTTAATAAAAATGTTTTAAGCTGTGTGCAGTGCTACCTCTATAATACTCTATCACTCTTACTAAAAGTAAGATAAAATGATTTAAAATATAGGATGCACTTTACAGGTAACTTAATAAGTTATTGAGAAAACTTAGGCAGAAAAATAGCAACAGAGACACCTGGGTAAAAAAGTACAATAATAATCAAGAATTGTAGTCACAGGAGGAAGTTTACATTATTTTGTAATTCAAACATCACAAATAAGATCTACATTACTGACAGTATTGACATTATGTATGCTGTTGTATATACATAGGTACATTAAATGTACATACATTTTATGACCAAAATACAAACACTTTAGAAGTAAATTTATTCCTGCTTCGTTTTTATCAAGGTCTTTACAACACAGTCCTTTCATCCATCCAAAAGGCTGTTTCCAATTTCCTGGAAGACCCTGGCCCTCTAAATTTAATTTAAATCACCTCCCTCAATGCCTATGGACATCAAAGACATCTCTCTCTCCAGGCAAGGACAGAAAGTCTTGAAGCTTTTGGTGCCCTCCT
Source organism: Caprimulgus europaeus (assembly GCA_907165065.1). The sequence continues at coordinate 326,329 of OU015531.1, read as the reverse complement.
TGCCCCTCTCAATCTCAGATTCGCTTCTGTGAAGTACACAGAAGGGGAAGAGAGTGCCCTTTCCAGCCTGGCCCATAACATAAATGAGGGCACTTAAAGAATGATAAACTATGTAAATAAAGAGAAAACAGGATCAAATACAGCCTGGTCACAGTAAAGGTAGCCAGTGCCTTTGCAAACTGATTTCTAACACAGCACATCTTATCTACGTGGACTTTGGTATAACACTCAGTAATGTTCTGGGTGTGAAATGATCACTCCTAGTCAGTGAGATTAGCGAGGACCAGTGGAGGGAGCTGAATAAATGGAAGTTGCTACTGGTGGTGTTGGAAGACGTTTATTAAGCTGGAGGAGAGTTATTGGTATTGTCTTTTTACAAAATTGCTTTGGAACAATACTGATACAAAACCAAAGAGTGTATCAGTTATACATATACGAGACACGATTAAGTAGGCATCATCAAGAGGGAAATTTGGATAGCACAGAAAAATCTGTCAATCTGGAGTAATGGTACATGAATGAAATCCAGTGCTATAACATGCAAGGGCAGCCATTTGGGGATTATGTCCTCGGGAACTTTTAGCTGAGATTTCATCAGTTGTAAACAACTGAGAAGAAACAGTGTCCTGGTTGGTCTGTCACTACAGTGTCCCTAATGTGGAACAACTGGGAAAAAGAAAAATGCAACAGTAGGCAGCATCGAGAGTAGTCTCTCCAGAAGTGGTCAGTACTGCTCAGTCTGTAACATGGCCACTCATAACCTCAAAAGGTTAATCCAAACAGAAACAAAGAATATTATGATCACATAACAGAAAGTATCAAGCAAGAAAAATTAAAAAAAAAAAAAAAAAAAAAGCCTGATAATTTTAATCTAACAATCTGAAGGCTGAAAGGGGATCCAGCTTTCTCTATAAACAACAGAGAAGCAATACCATGGACAGAGAAGAGAGAGAAGCTGGGAGGAGAGGAAGCAAAGAAGAGAAAGCAATCATCTGACCAGGAATCATTAGGTTGGAAGAGAAAAGAAAATTTGACCATTGGAGCAGTGATATTCTGAACTAGCCTTTTGGGACCCAAACCTCTCTGTTTCTCCAAACCTACATCCTAGTTCAGGGCTTTAGATGTGTGACACAGGAAATTCCTAAGAGAACAGCATCTGGAAGGATATGGAAATGGACATACTAGTCCTAGAAGCCAATGGAGGGAACTGAACCTAGACCCCTCAATTCCTGTCTAAGACTGCCAATTCCTAAGCTACATTATTAAAGGCGAGTAGTGCAAAGTACATCTTTTAAATAAAGAAGTAGCTACCTTTCATTTCATAAGGACCCTTATTTCATTATATGGCTTGTGAATACTTACCTGACCAAGCCCTGAGACACTTAAGCAGTGACAGGGTCCCCGTCACTGTTTGGATCCCTTGCTTTGATATGAGCTGAGTATCTGCTCAGCAGTGTCAAGGCTGGAGAAGCTCTGGCCATCTGCACAAAGCCACTGTATCTGCAGAAGTTGAACTCTTCTTTCATACACCTCTTAACAACTTAGACACATCCAATGCTGCTACCCACTATTTCCAGATGGTTCTTCTCCTGTTATGCCATTAGCACTTTATTTAGGCAACAGAATCTTACTGTCTTAACGCTGGCCAGTGCCACAGTGTCTCTTCACAAGCAGCTGCTTGCCCAGGCTGCACACTCTCCTGACCAAGAAGCGTTCTTTAGATGCCCAAACCATAGTGTACCAGCGAAAAAATCAGCCTGGCCCAGCCCACCTCTGCCTCTCTTAAGCCCCCCCTGTCACATGCCTAGAAGCACATGTGCCAGCAGGCTGAGCTGCAAGCTCTCCCATCACTTGACTAACACATGCTGGGTTGAGGGACTGGACAGTTACAGGTCAAATGATCCAACGTGTATTTGTGCATCCTATCATAAGGGGAGTCATCTGCTCAGCGTGAGGTGCTAGGGTGCCTGCATCCTGGTTATACACTTTGTGATAAGGAAAGACAACAATGATAGTGCCTCAGGAAAAAAGATCATAGGGCCCACCTTGCCCAAAGGATGGGCACCCCAGGCACAGCCTGCAATATCCTGGGGGTGGCCCTAAAGAACAGTGTCACACTCTGCATATTTTGGCAGTCCTAGCCCACCGAGTCTGCCTGTTCCCAACCTGTACTGTCTTCACAGCTGCTTCTCTATTTCCCAGTGCTCAGCAGTTTACATTTTCACCATCTCCAGGGCTAGCTAAGATCCTCAGTTTTACCACACAGCAGAGGAGCTAGGGAGGTAAGGAGATGTAGATCCCATCAGAAAGGCTACGTGCAGAGAAGGTTCACTCACTCATACACTAAAATACAAACAGGAAAAGGTATACAGAGGCCCTTGTGATCTTGTGACCTCAAGGTTAAAAAAAAAAAAAAAAGAAGGATTGAGATGGCATATCCTGTTCTCAGTGCCCCTCAGGGCTGCATTCCTCATTTCATTCCAGCCTCTTCCAGTCCCCTCCAAATTCCACCTAACCTGAGCCCCACCCATCCCAGAAGTGTTCCCTCACCAGTCATCTTCACTACTCCATCCTCCTGTTCCCTGCAGTTTCACCTTAATCCTCTCCCAGCACACTTCTATCAAGTCTTTTCTAGACCATCTGCTGCACTAAAACGTCATTGCTACACATCACTGAGGTTTTACATCGGAGATGTCAGATTTAAATGTGCAAGACTGACACGTGCTAGGGCTGGAGTTAATAGCCACAACATGAACCTCTTAAATCCTTAGTTCACCTTTCAACATACACATAACAGACAATAACCCATGACAATACTGCTTAGAACAAATGTGGATATTTTGTTTTTTCATAGCAATTCCCATATCACCTCCCAAAGCACTATCCAGATTACACACACGAGACTGAGATCAGCTAGGGACAAATCAGAGGCATGGGTCATACTCCAAGCTTGTTCAAAAGAGTTGATATAATACACAAGTTCTCAAAGAGTTGTTCTGGGGAAAAGGTGGAAGTAACAGGGCAGATTTCGATAACCTGTAGCTGCAGCAGGCCCACACTTGGGTCAGGAGCTCACCCTCCGTTAGCAGGAATATCGCAAAGGAAGGACAGGCAGATTCTGCGTTACTCAAGAGATGCCCTTCCAACACAAAAGCTCCAACGGTAGCAGAGCTTTCCCTTTACTTTAATGAAACTACATGGCAGGAGAGAATTTCTGGGAACTCAACTCAGAATTTGTTTTGATACCATGCTGCTAAACCCAATGTTTTTCCACAGATGGCAAAAATAGCTACATTAGGTATTTAGAGTCAGTTTTCAAAGACAAACTTTGTTTTCTTACACAGCTCAGCACGGTTGTTCTGTGTCTGTTTAGGACAGGTAGAGAGACCAAGTACATCACAGAGGGAAAATCAAAAGCTGTGCACTGGCAACGAAGGTGCTGAGCTTTTCAAGGCAGCGGCAGAAAGCTCACAGAAACAACACTGGTGACTCAGAGAGGTAGAGACAAAAGATGAATTGCCACCGTCAGCTCAGATTTTAAGTATCACATGAAACTCAAGTTTTCAGGGAAAGAGAATCGGCAAAAAGGAGTTGTACAGTGACAGAAAAGAGGCAAAGATGTACTATTTTTCTGTTCAGGTGTTCAGAATAAGATCACTAATAAATAAACTACAAACATCAAAAATTCAAGACTTAAATTTCTAAATAGCAACTCAACCAGGATTTTTCATTAACTGTGTAACAATATACTTCTCCAAGAAAAATAAACTTTCTTTACAGATGTAAAAAACCCCAAAACTTTAGCATTTGTAATTCCAAAATGCAGACAATGGTGAGTCAAATAAATGCAGTGTAACAGCTTTTCCCATTTGGTCTGTAAACAATCTTTAACTCGCATGACTAGTCTTGAACATATTTAAATACTTTCTCGTAGAAAAAACCTAACAACAACAAACTGAAGTTACAGCAGTAGCCCAACAGCATTCATATATTCATACAGAAATAACTGTAGCTTCAGCTTTTACATAAGGACACGGCTTATATTCCACATTGCCAGAACAGAAGGCAAGGACTCTTCTGCCTAGGCGCAGGACTTTTGCAAGCCTTCTTTTTCAGATGTTAACAAAAGTGAGCTAAGCACTGAGCCAGCTCATTAACAATAGGGCCGTTTAAGTCATCTGAATTTGCATTTAGCTGCATTATTAGTAGGTGCCTTCTGCGTCACTCCAATGTCAAAATACTACTATGATGTAAAAAAAAAAAAATCAGTCATACAGGATCGACTTTTGCAGTTCAGAGAATTATTTTACTGTAGAATCCCAAATTGTTGTGCACACAATTCTCTGAATTCTATAGCAACTAACATTCCATAGATTTAAAAATTTTCAGCATAAAGCATGTTCATGGAAATAGTTCTATTCTAGGCTTTTTTAAAGGTGCCGTCTATTTTTTCTTGACAATACATACACCGTTGTTTATCGAGCCTCTCTCTTCTGTAGGACCATGACTGCCATGTGTTGCTGTTCTGCTATTTTCTTATTTTTAAGGACTTCAGTATTTCAAAAGTACTACACACAAAATTGAAACTTGTCATCTATTAGAGATGTAAATAGAAGGAAACTCTTTTCTCTCCAAATAAGCCAAGGAATGCTAAATGAGCCTGCTCATTTTACCAAAACACTGGTTACATTTGTTTTCTCATATTTTATGATGGCCATGATGGAATTTCTACTGAATCACTTCCACTTTAAAAGAAAAAAAAAACAAAACAAAACAGAACAAGAACTTCTAACCTTCCTCCCTTCCAAAGGTACAAAACCAACAAAACACCTTATAGAGCTCAATTATATAGCAGATATGAAACCAAGGCACATAAAATATCCTTAGAAAGTGAGTTCTTCACATCATTAAAAGGATTTCTCTATTTGTGGATGTAAGATAGATGCTAAAAACTATTAAAATCTTTGTAATAACAGGCTGATCTCTAATGCAGGAAGGTTGTGTTACCTACTACCTGACTTCTGCATTATTAAAGATCACAGTAAATAAGCCAGACAACCAACAGCATGGGTACAATTAACAAAGACAAAGCAGATTGTTTAAATTACAGGTTTGCTAAAGCTAGGAGTCTGATAGGGAAAAAAGAAGGGCAGTAAGACTGCAGAGATAAGTGAAGCAGCACATCTGCAGTGTGCTTCACTATCAGCAAAGGTAAATTACAGAGACCAGTACATATGCATGAATTACACTGTCTTAATTACAATTTCTTTTTTAAACCAGAATGACAATAAAAGGAATATTAATGCAAAAAAAAAAAAATAGTATTCATAGAGCATTGCAATATTAAGTATTCAATTTCCATAAGAGCACCACAAAGCACTAAGTATTCTCAATCCTACTTTATGGGGATGGAAAAGAAAGCAGACAGAGATTATAACTATTTGGCATGCAGTAAATCAAGAGTGGAAGCTACAACTCAGGACCTCCCAGTTCATAGATCTATTCTCCAAATAACAGAAATCCATTATTAAAACCAAATTCTCATCTGTTTCCCAAAACAAATTCCAAGGGCTTCTGTGGTGGCACAGGAAGTCTGTGAAATGTAGTTCATATTATTTTTATTAATATATATTATTCAACACAAAGGCAAAGCTGATGACTGCCACTGGAAAATAATACTGCTGTAATCTGGCATTTCAGAAGATAAGCACAGTGGACATGAGAACCACTTATAATTACAGTTCTCCTGATAGTTACTATAGAACAACAGGAGAAGATGAAGAGAAAGTAGAAGAGAGAAAGAACTTCCCAGGGAGGCAGGAAAAGACAGAGATTAAATGGAGTCCATCACTGCCAGACCTACATCACTCAAGTACAAGTTTTCGTCTAATGTAGCACAGTGAAGCATTTCAGATACAGCTTTTTCTAAAAATTACTTCCTCTTTTGCTATGACATTGCTTCTCTCTGTTGTTTCTATTAGTCAAACCATGTTTATGGATCATTTATAATCAGCACACTATTATTATGGTCAATTCAGAAATGAATGTTAACCATCAGTCAGTCCTGTCAAGGGCATCATATCTCAGTGGGGAAAAAAAAAAAATTCAAACAATACAGCTGCCTGTTTCCCCCCCACTAGTCATAAACATGTATTGGAAAGTCCTGAGAAATGACAGCAGAGTGTTCTTGAGGAGGCTGGCCTCACCAAGGCGTCCCCAGGCAAACGAACGGCAGCGCATTCAGAACAAACTGACACGCTGGTAAAGCATCACATCCATTTCTAGGCAGGTACACACAGAGAAAGGTTTCTCAATAAGGCCAATGGTGAAGTTCTCAAACACAGAAGCTACAGATCTATCCAACCACATACTGGCTAAATGCCACAGAGATACTGCTCTGACTCTTGTCAAGGCCACGTACCCGGCCCACCTTACCCAACTTCACAGCCCCATTTTCCACTGCACAGTAACTTGCAACAGAAGCCCAACTGCTCTGCCTGCACCCACTGGAACCATCAACTGCAGTCCACCTGCAACACTTCTCCAACAGGTCATCACACAAATCAGTGAATGCTGTTACCCAGATTCTTGCTCTTGTCATGGCTTGGGGATAGGAGGCCAGCCTGTGCCGCAGCCAGGACCAGAAACGCCAGCCCTCCTCAGCACCGAGACCCATACGACTGCTCTGTTAATCCTGGAGCCTCCTGACTACTCTCCAAATTAGCTTCACCTCTGTGGATTTAATTTTTAAAAGGAACACTTTGTAGACACTTTTTCCTCAAATAGTTGCACCTGTATTTTAGAAGCTGGCTCAGAACCACCAAAAATCAGGGGGGAAAAAGGAAGTATGGAAACTGCTGCAAAATAAAGTATCTTGCTTAAAAAGAACCCGTGTATGAAAAACTTTTAGTAAGCACAATTATCTTCTAACTACTTGGCACATATAAGTAAAACAAACACTATTTTCAGAAACACAGAATTACTTATCCATATATGTGTGTACTGGTGAACAATAAAAAAAGCAAAAGTAAAACTGCCAAGACTTTGGTAGATCTTATGACTTGTTTTCTCTATTAGACCATAACTGCACTGTGCAGTCAAGCAGATGGGTCAGTAATGAACAGTCATTAGGTCAGTTCTAATCCCATTTGCAGGGGAAAAAGATGAATTGAGAAATACACAGTAAACTGCAGAAGTACACTTAATCTGGAGCAGATTTTGTTAAAGGCATCGAGATACATCTGTTTCCCAGTGTTTCTCAATCATATATATCAATCTGCATATCAAGATTACATACACACATTTTCAAGTATCAAGTGTATTGAATTTTTGTATTTGCTTAAAATGGTAAGTACTCTTACAGCTTATTATTCATCACATATGTTGGGCATTTTTTTGATGTGTACATACACCTTTTCAAAGCTGAATGTCTAAAGTTTAGCTCTTCTTTCATACTTAAACACCTAACCAAACAGCTCTATTTTTAGAAGTCTTGCAGATGTAGCAACTCTCAAATTCTGGATTCTCTATCAGGTATCTAAACACTCATTTCAGACCCTATCTTTTGACACTCAATGTAGAAAAAAAGGCTTCATTAATTTGTAGTTTCTTAATAACATGCCCACAAATCTCTTTCTTTCACAGCATTCTTCACTAAATTTACAACATTTTCTTTCCTACAGGATTGAGAAGTTACACTGTAATTTCACTGCAGTTAAGATCTAAAAATCTTTTCAGTCTTGGCCTAGATTCCATTTTAGTGTTAAGCTAAACTAGCTCAGAAATAATATTATATATTTCTGAAAATAAATTCTACAATACGTACCAATTCACAAAATTTCTTACCTGTATCTTTTTCCTAATCTGTTATTCTTCAGAATATCCAGATTTGCTAATGATCAAATTGCAAGTGCATTAAATGACTTCGTCTTTTGCTCTGTTCACTTTTGTTACAAAGACATTGTACAAAAGATATCAACTCCCACTGACTTTTGTATGACCAAAATGTAATCCATTTTGTAAGAAACCACAACACAACAACTGCCCCAAAACTCTTTCAGTGTAGAAAACAGATTTTGATACAGCATACATTGCATTCTGTGGAATTATTCAAAGGTGAGGCTTGCTGATTAGGACTTTGCAAAGATAGTCAATGCCACACCTTTTGTTACTGCATTCCCTACCCATCACAGAAATGCCAAGTGCCTGATCTAAAGCCTACTGAAATACAAAATTTCCTTGTGTTACAGTGGCATTTGACAGCGGCATCCCATTTAGAGATGATTCATGTGTAACAATTATTTAGGTATGTCAGAATGCAACCACCACTACAGAATGATCTCCATTTCACCACTGTTTGCCTACCAACCTGTTCAATTCTAGAAACCCACTAAAGCCAGCTTTCCCTTAAAAACTCCTTTACAGTACAGTGAAACCATTTACTAGGCAGTGACTCATGATACAAAAGCAGTCCAAGAAAGAGAAGAACCAGTATCTATGGTGCCTTAGCTTCAGTATCTAACATTTCAATTTGTTTCAGTATGCAGATTTTTAAGAACACACTGGAGACAAAAGAAAATGCAGCATTCCTAAAAAGCAGGATTATAGTCCACATGGGTTACTTTCACCTGTCCTTCCAAAGCAAAAGGTAAGACTGTTTGGATATATGATCAAGATGACCGAAGTGAATGGATTTCGCAGCAGTCTTGAGAAATCCTTTCACAAAGAAGCATGAAACAATATATTTTTATTCTAACTGCCAAAGGTAACACTGCAAGTACTGGGTCACATTTTGTCCTTTTAGTAAAAGGACTTAAAGAAAGTTATGTGAGGGATTAATTTCATAGCAGAACCAAAGTGATCATTCACTTCAATAAACTCGAATCCTAGCTGGAAAAATAAGCTTTTTGTTACAGCCAGGTTCACTTTACAATAACTGACCGAGTTCCAAACAATTCATATTGTGTAAGATTCAGCAAAAGCAAAGAGGGAAGAGAATGAGGAAAACAGCAGTAAGATATTTTCATACACTGGCTACTTAGTCATGTAATTCTGAGACAGTTATTATAGACGCACACAATTAACTGAAAAAGACATTAACTGAATTTCTTGAAGCAAATCCTCCCTTGCAAATTTATCTTTAAAGTACAACACAATTTAGTTGGTATTTTTGTTCTAATAAGATTTCATAGGGAATCAATAAGAGGAAACAAAATAAATATTAACTTTATTGGTTTAAGGTAATTTTTTAGGAGTTAATTTTAAATCCATAGCAATAGGTCATTATAGCAAGGTTCAGTCACCCCTGCACATGAAAACGCTTTTCCTTTGCTTTTTCCCTATGAGGCTGATTAACATTGCACAAATACAGTATCCACTCAAATTGAACATCTACTTTGCATAAAGTGAGAGCAATGTCGTTAATAACGCAGGTCAGCTTTATCAAGGGCAAAGAACAGTAAGTGGCTCCATCCTTGAATCCAGGCACATCCCCTAACGTGGTCTTTGTGCCTCAACACATACATCCTCTATCGACACGCTATGTAGTAATCAATCATTTCAATTAAGTACTTTATCCACCTTTCTTCTTTCCACCTTTTCTTCTTATACTTTGCAATAGCTTGTATGAATGAACAATCAGATGGTAAAATGGAAACACATTTAAAAAACAAATTTGAGAAGAAAAAAAGATTTTTTTCTACTTTTAAGGAGTAGACTACAACAGAAAAAGACTTGAGGTCGCTCTTCTATTTCACTGAATAAAGTAACTTACTACAGCTTTACTTCTCATTTTGTCACTAGATCTTGCATAAAATTAATCACTACAAAGAATAACAGCAGCAAGTATTTTGACATTAAATTTGAATTGCTCTTGCCCTCACAGAAGTATTGTGATTGAATGAAAGGATCACTCCTCAGGAAAAGCAGATAAGTTACACTTACAAGATAGTGGAGTTTTTTTAATAGTCTTACAATGCCAGGCAACTTATATGCCACTAGTTTTTACCAGTTCCCAAACAAATAATAATAGAATCATAGAACTGTTTGGGTTGAAGGGACCTTTCAAGGCCATCTGCCCCTTGCAGTGAGCAGGGACATCTCCAACCAGACCAGGTTGCTCAGAGCCCCGTCCAACCTGACCTTGGATGTTTCCAGGGATGGGGCTTCTGCCACCTCTCTGGGCACCCTGGGCCAGTGTCTCACCACCCTCAGTGTAAAAAAATTTCCTCCTATCTAGTCTGAATCTCCACTCTTTTAGTTTAAAACTATTACCCCTAGTCCTATCACAACAGGCCCTACTAAAATGTCTGTTCCCAGGCTGTAAGGTGGTCTCCCTGGAGCCTTCTCTTCTCCAGGCTGAACAATCACAACTCAGCTTTTACTCTCAGGAGAGGTGTTCGACCACTGACACTTTCTGTGGCCTCCTCTGGACCCGCTCCAGCATGTCGATCTCTTTCTGGTACCGAGCACTCCAGAGCCAGACACGGTACTCCAGGTGGGAGTTATAGATAATGGAAATAACATATCACAGTGACTGACTGCTCCGAGATTGCAACAAAGAAGTTTTGTGGAACTTCTGTACTGATTTTGTGGTATATTAAGCAACATTTTAATTCTCAGCCACAGTCTGCATATAGTGTCTACTCTGCTTGCATTAAATGTTAGAACTCCTGTTTCAGTGAGAACAGGTTCAAGACAAACTTTGTGTGCTTTCACTCCAAACTCTACTACCTATTTCAAGTTTACTCAAAGTTATCTCCAAAACTAAAAGTCTTCTCAATTTAGAGGTTTTTTTGGTGTTAAAAACAATGGGGTCTAATTAGTTAGACAAAGAATGACCCACTTGCCTTTCTTAAATTTATGTACAGGAATTTTCTTAAGCTGATCCTTCCTAAGCCGGTTCCTTCTTGCTCTGTGCCTGTCTTGCACGAATTTTGTGATCTGGAAACAGACACAAGTAAAACAACCATGAAAAGACAAACAAGTAAGTTAAAACAATAAAAGAAAAATAAAAGTTTTGATTTACAAGTCTTTGCAGTAAGTTAGTGAACAGGGAACCCCAGCTCAAACTGAATCACCTCTTTCCTTGCCTGGACTCAAGGATGAAGCCAAACAAGCCTAAAGGGCTTTCTCAATGATCACAGCACTTGAAACTGAAAATATACAGGCCTTTTTTGAAAGGGAAAGAGAAAAAAACATATGTCCACACTATATACAATGATGGCCATTGCTACAATCCTCTACCAAGGGCCATGTACAGTGGGATGGCACATTTCAGAGCAAAACACAATTCATCACGTTTGACTGGTTTTGCTTACAGTTTTAGATTATTATAGCTCTTTTAGAAGATTATTCCCATGTTCATCAGAACTGTTTTTGTAGTATCTAGATGCAGTTTGAGGACGAGTAAAGGGGTTACTTCAAGCCACAGCTACTTGCTGTCTTCAGCTATTCTAAAGATTGTTTCCATTTTCTTAATTGTCACTAATGCTATTTCTGTTCAGTTTCCAATTCTAGCACATGCTGTGACATTCTTTTTCAAATATACACTAACAAGTCTTTTGAAATTTGCTGAGGTGCTCTACCTACACTGTGGACAAGGTAACCACTGAGAGAGTATTAATATTACAAACAGCATTAATATCTCTCATTTTAGGAATCCCTTAAAGGCATGTATATATTTTACAACAGATTTTTTTTTTAAGTATGAGTGTACGTATATTATGGACAGATATTATTAGGACCCTTTGAAACTGTCATTGGGTTTGGTAAAATAAACAGTGGGACTAACTTTTACTAGGCAGTACAAGTTTGGTAAGGTGGGACACACTCAGTGTTATGAATGCACAGAACAGGTCATTCTCTACAGGGCAAAAAAAGAAAGCACTTCTGCAGTGGAAGAGTAGCAGTGATGACAATTCTTTAAGTAATCACATGCCAGGCAGAACATCCTCAGGACTCCCAATATCCCTTTGCCAAAATTGTGCACCTGCTTACTGTACTGAGAAAAGAAAGGATTACAAGTAAGCATGGTACAGGTACGTAAAGTACACAAGGCTTTTGCTGTTCCTTTACTGTGTCCCTTTATTTAACTTCAGTAAGTGACAGCTCTATGATGATTTATTTGAAAGAAAAAAAAATCATTAAAAGAAGGAACTTACCATAAATATGACGATGAGAATAAGACAGATCCCTACTATTATTAGGAAAGGGATTAAGTAGTACTCCAAAGGAAGACTGAACTCTGGGATTAACACAACATGGCCACTGTGTGGACAAAAAGATAATGAACAAGAATAAATACATTAAAAAAAACCATTAAAATGAAGAGTTATCACTAGACACACTAAAGGAATACCTACCTGTGCACAGCAACACAGAAAATTCAGCTGATATCCACAAAATGTAAAGCCAATTAAATAAAAGGATAAAATAATGTTTCTTTGAGTTAAAACTACTAACTGACTTAAATCAGAAATAAATCTAAAGCAACCAGGAAAACAGCCTCATAACTGCTTTGACAGCATAATGAGAAAAATATAACATAACTATCAAAAGATACTGTGAAATCATTCATTCTCTTTTACTACAGCATTCTGGGTTATATGTGAGGTTCACTTTCAAATCATGAAGCATGGTAACGTGTACCCTTTGTCTTCTGGAGAGCCAATAAATTATAGTACAGTAACCAAAAATCTTCCTAAAGAACCTGATACAGATGCTGGCAACTAGTATTTATTGATATTTAAGGAAGTAAAATCCCATTATTATTCTGTTGGCAGAAGCAGTCAGAAACACCTGAGGAGGTACAATGGATAAAAGTGTCAGTAGTTCTGTAACCACTACTCATGTGGAGCCACACTTCATTTATCAAGTTGTTTCATCAGCCGTGTGTCTACTTAAGAATGACACAATCTACTTTTTCTGATTAATTTACTGAAAGGACCCCAGAGACACCTGAAGAAGCAAGATCATTTAATTAATACGAAACACACCTCCTTTTCCATCCTACTCAAGGTATATATTTTAACCACCTTGTTCTCACACTGCTTTTCTTTGTAAAGTTTTAAACTTAAGGCAGAACAGAAGCACTGCAAACCTAAGTATGCATCCTGTTAGAATCATCTTAAATGCAAGCTGCAGATGCACCTAGCACAGGAAGTTCTCTCAGACTTATTCTAGAGGGATTAATAAAGGACTTTTTTTGTTATTGTTCAATCAGCATCTGACTTCAGTGGGAACTAACGTACATTGAAAAAGGACATACCTTTAGATCTGAAATAGGCATATTCTCACAAACACCTGTGGTTCCTAGGTCATTAGCTAAACCCATATGTTTTATACTACATGAAAATGGAAGAAGTAACATTTGATAAATATATGGTAACCCTCTTGCAGGAATGCAATTCATACTAATTTTTAAAATGCTTTCTGCTCATTGCTCTCAGACACAAGGTTTCACCCAGAATACCCATAGCCTCTCTCTCTACAACATCCTGTTTCATATCCACAAATATCAGTAAGAGGCAATGACTTAATGCAAGGAATAACACAGCTGCATGTGAGGTTAACTTACCCCTTTTCATAAGTAAATTCTTCTTTAAGAGAATTCGCGGACGTCTCGCCAATGAAGACAGAGGGAATGTCAATCTTCTTTAAAATCTCAACTGTGTTAAAAAAAAGCAGGAAAATAAAACTATTATGATGCAGACACTCCATGGACTTTCTGAAGACATAAGACTTGAACATTATGAGAATATCACAATGTGAAGACATATTTTAACATAATGACACAGACTGATGCACATGCATGCTACATCTTTACATCATATAAGAAGTGGTATTATTACCAAATATCTGAGGACTTTACTGCAGGTACAGAAATCAAAATTCTTAATGGAATATTTGAAGGGACCATAAAACCAAAATATTTTGACAAAAAAAGCGTGGCATCATCAGAGTAAGTTTAACCAGAGCATCATTCTTACTCAGAGGCTTTATAAAGTCACACAGCTCCATTGATTTCCATAATTTCTGGCAACTCATAAGATTTTGTGACCTGGTACTGTACATTTTAGTTAATCTTTCTTCCCTTCTTTTCACCCTAAACATAAATGAATGCACTGGAAACAGCTGTAGCTAGAAAAGGTCAAAAAGAAAAAAGAAGAGAATGAACAAATCTACACATCTTTATTTCAGTCTCAAGAAACTAGATGGAACTGTCTCCCCCTTCTCTGCTTTCTAGTGAGGGCAATATTAAGCTCAAAAGACACAGCACAAATGAAAAACCATTGAAAGATAAATCCCATACTCTAGAAAACCATCTCCTTGGCTTCACTTTGTATTGATTAGCACCTCCGACTTATGCTTCACCTTTAAGGGTCAGAGTATCTCGAGTCTAGTCAAGTCAGTATCAAAGCAGTCAGGTTCCCCAAGGCAAAAGCACACATGGCTTCATGTCACCTCACACTACCCGAGTCTGTATTTGTTGTGAACTTGCTCTACATTTTGATTTCCCAGTGAAACCTGAAAATAAGATTCACATGGGTTGGGAATTCATTAAAACCACTGTCATGTAGCTTTTTTGGGCTACATAGCTGCCATTCAATTTCCTTAAAGTTCATTTCCTAGTTTACTCAATAGTGTTTCCACTTGGAAAGACTTTTTTGCTCTCATTTGTGCTCTTGTACCATATTCAGCAAGCTCAAAAACTGCACAAAATAAAGAAATACCACAAAGAAAGTTGTAACAGCATTACAGACAAAAGACACACACCATAAAACAAACCCAACATTTTGACTAGATTACAAGACGCTCTGGACATACTCACTCCATGAAAGGTTTAATATTGGAACAGCTACCATTGGAACCAATCAGAAATTGGCACACTGCTCTCTAAACATTCTTTTTCCAACTGAAAAACTGAAAATCCGTACATGTAGTATGTATTCATATGAAATTAGAATCCATTTGTCCAAAGGAACAGAAAAGTGTACACAATAGTGCCACAACAGAATGGAACCACTAACAAATACTAGAAAGTTTTATTTTAAAGTTTGATTTCCTTCCAAAAGAGCAAAGGGTTTTTTTACTTTTCCTGTATTTCTATTTAATTAACAACACATCAGCTATTTTTCACATCAGTCATATAAATCTCTCTCATAAATTTAACAATTGAACTTGGAACAGTTGAACCAAAATTTAAAGGAAAAACAAAAGAAACACTCAGAGAATGTACAAACTTCATGCTACAAATAATACAGAGGTATATATATACGTTCTCTTACAAACACCTCCCATTTTAAAATGTTAAAAGCAGGAGGATTTCTGTCTGGAGACAGTTTTTGTTGATGGTGATGGTTTGTTGGGGTTTTTTTTAAGTGAGAGTTCATCACAACACTTTATACTGATTTTACCACTGTACACTCCGGTGGGTGAAATGATTTTCAAACAGGAGAGAAGAAGTGATACCTGTACTTACTGTCGTTGGATCCCATGCTTATGAGGTCATCAGAATCAACATTGTGAACTATAGCTGCCTTGTATCCAGCTCTCTGTGCATTTAAGACCTGTAAGCCATATAAAATACTTATTAGAAAAACTACTGCTTCAAAATACAGTAACATGTCTGTCCTCTCTCAGACAAGGTATACTTTCAGGAAGTTATAGATATTAGCACAACACCACTTGCACTTATAAAACAAGAGTCACCTTTCAAAATTAAATCCTATAATTAGCCTTACACTCATGTAATTACGTTATTTTTCCAGGAAAATAATTTAATATTCCTGCAAACAGTTTTTACCTATATTAAAAACAGGATTAAAAACTTTATATGGGTAGATAAAAAATAATGTTTAATCATAATTGAAAATAAAGGCCCTAACTTTGGTAAATTAGAAATTACCACTTGATAGCTCATGAAGTCACATCAGTACCTTTTCTGTGCCTTTAGAGATGTGGAAATATCTCACTTGACAGCCTAGGTATCAGAAGCTTTCTCATGGAAAGGTACAAAATTATAAATATGGGTACAAAACTATAAATATATTGTGCACCAGTTACGTTTCTGATATATAATGGCTTTTTTGTCAATACAAGCAAAGCCTAAGGTCCATGTAAATGGCATTTGCTGCAGTGACCATCACTAATGTAAACATAGCTAGCCAACTATTCATCTTAGATATGGCTGCTGATGCACCCTTGACAGTATAAAAACTCATCACAAGATGCAAAAAACACTAGAGAGCCTTGAGGAACACTTGGGTTTCACCCCATATCCAAGTCGTATTTAAAACTATGCAATAAGCTTGGCTACAGCTGGAGAGACCTGCTCTGAACTGAGCTAGCGTGGGATCCGGCGATAGCTGTTAGTTCCACTTAGGGGCACCTATTTATTTAAGGAGCCTGTAATGCAAATACACATTTATTTAACGGGCAAACAAACAGCCATTAAGTACAACTAAACAAAATACCACAGCTTTAAATATATTTGAAACTGGAAAACAGCTGCAGCATTCGGGTATTATGGCATCACAACAGCTTTATTAATTGGTCAACAAATACCCACTACAGCACCACCCTTACAAAAAAACCATACAAACACACACATCCTATGGATCACTGTCCTACATTAATTCACCAAGAAATCACCACCAACTCTCTTTTACAGCAGACTATCATCACCAGAGCGGAAAAACCCAGGGGAAAATTCTGGTGCTCTTTTTCAAGACCTCTACCCTCCAAGTCAGGAGAGGGGAAAATATATTTACATATATTTACATATATATACACACACATGCACACACCTCCCCAACTTCTGAGGAGACAAACAATAATAAGGAACATGAGTTGTAAAGCTGGAAAACTTCCACTGATTATTCTAAAAAAAGGTTCTCTAAGTCAAGCCTGAAACACAAAGCCTTCTTGCACACTGCACAACAGCAAAAATAGGCAAAAAAAGAAAAAAAGGCATGAGAATTTTAAATAAAACAGTCAAAAGTAAGACATGGAAGGGTTTAAAAGCATTGAACATCTACATATCTGAGCTTGTGACACAGAATGGCAGTAAAAAGCGTCCTTTAAAAACATTCCCATCCTGCCACTTGTGCCTGTTCCCACCCGGCAGTGCACTCTCTCCTCTCCCCACCAAGCAGCTGTGACACTACCATTGTTCACAGGGTCTCAGTGTGAGCCTCAAGATGATGATCCAGCTATTAAAAACCAAAACAATTCAGGAAAGCGCCTGGCAGATTTTGGGTGCTCTTATGTTATCTCCATTCCCTTATCTCCCCTGCAATCCCTGTCAGCAAAGAGTCTGGCAAGAAAAGCTGATATTGCTACTGAATGCTTTCTATTATAAAATTGCAGCATTCATCATCCTTATTTGCCACGTAAACTGTCTCACAAACAGGTAATCTTAAACTAAATCATACAATACTGCTTTATCTGCCTGCAGACAATGAAATTCTCCTATCCCTTTACATCAGTATCTATCCTGCTGTTAGCTATAGATATTTTGTTGAAGCACCAATAAGTCCTTCAAGACCTTGAAACAGAGAGGGGAAAAAGAAATTAAAAAGCAATCTTACCTTGATATCAAAGTTGCACTCAAGCCTTCGAATTAACACAATAAAAGCACTGGAGGAGTTGTCTTTCAGCGGAGGGGGGGCTATAGGCTCACATGCATTCTCTGGTTTTGAATTTATTAGGAATCCCTAGAAAACAGGAACAGAAACAGGAGCTTCATTTCTCTTTGTCTTAACAAAAGGGTTGGCAGACAAGTATAAGGAAAGAAAACTGTACATTTTCATAAAATAGCTAAACAAATTATTATTATTAACTGAGTCCTATACCATAGCAAGACTTCGGCTACATTCCTGACTACTTGTGCTGATTCATCAGTCTTTGTGCCTGTGAAGAATTAGAAAGTTAGGAAAAAAATAGATTTGTTCCATTTACATCACCTGAAGTTCTTCACTCAGACTTGGCAGTATAATTCAGCATAAAGAGGACTGTATATACTACATTAATATTATGGAACTATTATCCTACGATATATGGAGACTAATCAAGAAAACTTAAGTACAACAGCCTGAGAAGCACCAACACAAACTTAGTACTTGGCAATTAAAAGGGGAAACCAAAGAAAGTCAGGCATGTGAAATCAACACTGAACTAGCATACAAAATAGCTGCTCAACTATTGTAAGCAAAGATCATCAAATCAGCTACAGCTGAAAGATTCAGAGAAGTAGGAAATTCTGGCAGTATCAATCTTTGGGTTGTTTTTAGGTGACCGAGTTAGTATTCCACCACTGAAAATGTTTGGAGTAGAAACTCTCCTAACCTCATACTTTAACATCCGCTGAAAAATGCTACAGCCTCTCTCAGAGGAACCACACTCACTTGAATACTGAGTGCACTGACACCAGTCCCTCTCCATGTTGTTGTGACTTCTCCCTTGACCTTCCTTCCCCGCTCCTGTAAACACTGGTGACAAGGGAAGCTACGCGAGGCAAACGCCAGGAGAGCATCACGCGCACTGCACACCACTGTCTGCCCTGGCTCTGAAGAGAGCAGACCTGCCCTTTGTCCTTCACTAGAATAGGCTTGCTTCCTTGGTCACATCTCTAGATCACCTCAAAAGGAGCTTCTTTTTAATTAGATTAACATTAATTAGTTAATTAATCGTTAGATGGCTATTAATTAGATTCCCTTCTGTCAGCCTCTTCACAGCAGATTTTGATTACCAAGGTAGAGAAAAATCCAGATGTACACCTAGAGGGGGGTTTGCCTACCCTTAAAGCACTGTCTGTGTAAGGTGCTTGTGCAAAACGGTCACAGGGTGAGAGGCTTTTGGACACTAATGCAAGAGAGTATCACTTGACATAAGAATATTCCTATGAGATTCACACTTACTTAAATCAATTTTAAAGATAGAGCAAATTATCATACAGAGTAGTGAATTGCCAGAAAACAAGTAATTTGTTTTATGCAAATGAAGATTGCAAGAAGCTGCATTGCTGTGTGAACCATAATTCAAGGAATTATGGTTACAGTTCCAGATATATATCCTTGAAAGCTTTAAACTGTTTTCACTGACAGCTTTAGATATATAGAGAGATGTCATCACCCGTGTAGAAATAATAATCTATAATAATATAATTATTATATAATTATAAATAAATGTACATAGAAACAGTTAAAACATAAAATATATATGTTTATATATCTACAGTTTTTATATAGAAACTGTCAGTTTAAATGTACTTTTTATGTATAATCTTACATGTTATCCATAAGTATATATTATTTATAAAGTTTAACCCAGACCAGAGAGAAGCAATTTTGTTTAGATAATACCCCTTTTGGCAGAGAAGCTGCATCAGCAATCTGTTCTTTGCCAATTTTGCGGTGACAGGCACAACATTACACAGTCTATAGCAATTAAAAGCAATATCCACTGAAAATTCAACACCGATTTACTGACCGCCAAACACAGGTCCCCAAGGTTCCCCTGACCCATATAGCCAATTCCACTTAAGCTACATAGCTTCATGCAAACCATTGACTCTTTTTTAACTAGAGTGGTATATCTGGAACCAACTGCCTTCTACAGAGGAGTTTAACACAAATCACACAATGTCACATTGCAGCTCAAGAAATGCATACAGAAACCAAAGGCTAACTATGACTAGACTACATGTTTCTTCATGCTACCATACATTTTAAATATCTTCAATTGAGGAGCTGTCCTTCTAAGGACATAGACACAAATGACTGATCACTTTATTACTAGAGCACCCAAGTCAAAAAAAAAAAAAAAAAAAAGGCAAACACCTACATTTATCCTTTGGCATCAGTTATTACAGAATCTGACAGATTGCGTTTTACAATTTGCATATTAATAAATCCTAATCATAAGCCGTGAATAAGTCTGTCATTTTCATCCTATTTCACCAATATCATAGCATTTTTAAAAATAATTAAAATTTAATGCAAACAAAGAAAAAAGTTTTAGTATTATATTCAGGACTAAAACTCATCATTTCTACGCAGGTGATGACATCTACCTTAGTTAAGACACAGAGCTGTCTAACAGTTAAAAAGGTTAGAATCAAAGCTCCTTATATCTATTTTTGATATATTAAATTGGCTCACTACTTGGGCAAATCACTTAATCGCCCTTTGTTTCTCAATATAGTCAGTAAACAGCTATACAGCTCTGACACCACTTCTACCATGGTAAAACCCAGTAGGCATGAAAATGAAGTCTTCCTGAGGTTTTCATTTGCAAAGGAACTCTTAAGAGTTACAAGAATTCTTACAGCAGTTTACTCCCCTTTGGGATTAACAGGACACCACGCAATCAAAGAGTGATCCAAATTTGTACCTTCACATCAGCTTAATTTTTTGCACATTGTTTACAAACGATGCAAATGAGGATGCATTGCAATATCAGTGATGCTGCAGAGTCAGATTTTGGGACCATAGAGACAGAACCAACAGGAAAGCAGCTCTCTGCCCTCATGTGCTGTTCAGTCTCCACAGCTGCGTGAACCATAGCAATTCTCCTTCACTGGAACTTGGAAGGTGGTCTGCCTCAAGATGTTTACAGCTTAGAATTCTTATACAAAATAAGAACATAACTCAGTCATAAACACTTACTCATACACAGTTCTAAGCCATAGTCAGACAAAAAAGTCACTTCCACAAGACTGACTCCATGTAGCCACTTCCACAACTTAAAAAAACCAAAGCAATGAAACCTGAACTTTGCACAAGTAATGAAAGTGTTTGGATGGCCAAAATAAAGCCGTTTCCTTGCAGATGAGCATTTCAAGTGCAGGATATGAAATTCCCTCTTCCATACAAAAGGTCAGATTACCAAAATTCTCATTAGGAATCTCCTATTCAGAGGCAACAGTTCATATCAGACCCTTCGCGTATTTGTTTTGCATGCGCAGTAGATTAATCAGTTTTCATTTATGTTTTCTCAGTACTATATTCATTTAACTTTTGTCTTTTTTAGCTTACAGAAGTGTTCAGCAGGTATAGCCCTCTCTATATATACAGGATACATATATTTCTATTAGTATTTTTTTTTACCTTCAAGCCTTCTGCTGGCAGTCTGTAGCCAAACCTAGCAGGAAGATCATCAAAGGTCTGAGTTCCATTTTCAAGGTTATACTAAAAGAAATAAATTTTAAAGAAAATTCAGGTTTGCAACAAGAGAGAAATAGATAACAAGTGTAAATAGAAATAAACACCCCTGCATATTTTTTCAGATTAAAAAAATGTTTATCAGATGTAAGACCTCTTTGTTGCCATGTCAGTAAAATTGCTTCTTCCACTCATATGGCAACATCATTCCCTTCTTATCTAGTTGTCAAAATAAGAAAGTGATAAATCTTTCATTAAATTATCTGTATGTTAAATTTTTCTTTCTACTGTCTAGAATTCAAAAATCATCATATTTGCAGATGAGAAACTACAAATAACCCAAAAAAGCAAGAACCTGAAGAGTTGGGGGGTTTGGGTGTGGAGGTTTTTTTGGATGGTGGTTTTTTTTGCTTTGAATCCACTGGCGTACAGGGAAGAACAGCTTTTAACAGGTGGTTTATTGTAGGTAAAGAACAGCCTCCATGTTACCTCTTCTCAATTCCCTGCTATCTACTCAGGTTAGTAGCTGAAAACTATTGCTACAGTTTTGTTATATACTAACTATGAGCTTTCATTTCAAAACAGATGAATACTGTAAAGACTTTAAATCTGTGGAAGCTTTGTTTCCCCTTTCCTTTTTCATCTTTTGTAGCTCTATGATAGGCCTAACCAATGCAGAACCTATTTAATAAAAAGAGCAAATTTTATGTATGTTAAGATTTTTTCATTAACAGTGAAAAAAGTTTGTTTCCTGCAAATGTTGTGAATTATACAGTAACTGACTTGAATGCACATCAGTTGGTAAGTTTTACTGAATAGCTTATTTTATTAAATAGTTTAGTGACTCAGAAGCATTTGTCTATTCATGGTATCATCCACTTGTCATACAGAACAGTCAAATCAGGATCATGTGTATTGCAGAGGGACAAGACATTTCCTAATAGACAGACTTGGACAGGGGAACTCAAACTACAGTTCAAAGAAAAACACTACCATGATTTACCTTAACTCTTTCAAAGCAGCAACATTTCAAGGAAGCATTTTTGTTCTGTGTAATCAGTCTGCTCCATACAACCTCTCCTCCTGGTCTCCCATCCTACCAGCACACAGTCTTCCTCCGTCCTCACTATTCCCTCATCTACCTTCTTCAAAATGTTCTTCCTGAGCTTGTGTTACCCTAAGTTTTCCCTTGAAACACTTAGCAAGCTCCAACTTAAGGTAGGAGTCAGACAAAAACCCATTTATTTTTATGCCTTATTTAAAAAATAAACAATCACACTTCATATACACATAACAGTACTTTATACAAACGTCAGCCTTCATTTGAGACTGCAACTACGTGAGAACACAGAATCATAAGAACACATCTGTATCAGTAAGGAAAAATAATAACTTATTTCATTGATGAACCCAAAATTTCAGCTGGAATTTTGCTCCCCAAATGAGCAATCATTAATCCTTGAAATCTCAAGATCATAAGCTATCTGCACGCCTTCAATTCCACGTAACACAGCGTGCAAACATTCCCCCTTCTTCTGAGTATCCCTTACGTATTCCACTGGCTCCTTTTCACAGCACAGTTTTAGTCAGTGTCTTGTTCATCTCTTCATTTCCTACTTCAAAGATATTCTCAGAATTGATCTGTAACTTCCAAATATCCATGAACAAAAGACACTGCATTTTTAGATTTAATTATTTCAGAATACTGCACACAGAAGCTTAAGTAGAAGAAGTTAAACTTCCAAAAGGCTTTTTTTTTATTTTGAGGTTGGTGGGGTTTTTGTTTTGGTGGTATTTTTATTTGTTTTTGGTTTTTTAAAAATATATTTTCTAAGGGAGGAAGTAGTAAGAATGAAAAATAAATTTCTTATGAAAAGAGGAAGCACAGACTTGGAGACAGGAGAGGAAGGGAGGGGAAATCAGTTTTACAGTAGAACACCAGTTTAAAAATTTCACAATAGAATGGTGATGTCAGTTCCACAATAAAGCAATTATCTAACTGCACTGTCTTAAAATTTTTACCTATAAAAAATAATAATAGAATAGCAACAACCGAAAGATCCAAATAACAATTCAGTATTCATTAACCTCACATTACCACAAACTTTCAAGTATTTTTATTTTAACATTAGCTTCAAGGCTTTTCACTCTGTTCTAAATTAATTCATATGGTATTAACAACTCTCCTGGATGTCACTGTAACTAGCAGAGACTATAGAGACTACAGTACTTAGGGTTAATTCTTTCAGTGGCTTAAGCTCTACCCTACACAGACACACATAACTTCCTCCATAAAACCACGTGATATATAAAATTGGTAATAAATAGCCCAGCAACAACTTTTACGATTTACTCTATGTTCAATATACTGTTGACTAGCCTAATCATTTAAAATTCTAGAAAACCAAAAAATATTATTCCTAACTACAGCACAGATTACCAGCTACTTAAAAAAAATACATATAGATGTATCATATACAAAAACTATAGCAAATTATTTTACTTTGTTTATTTATATACAGCTAGTCTACAAAATGGCATCCATCACCAAAACTTAAATTGCTGTCTACACCAAATAATCACAGAATTCTTTTAACAAGGTTATAACATGCTATAGGATAGCTAGTCAGATTGGAACCTTTTGAGTGACTAAAGGAATTAAGGACATTCACTGTCACGGCATCTGAGCACACATCATCTGCAAGCTCATTTGAAAATGTAAAATTTATTTTTTTATTGAACTACACTGCTAAGGCAATTCCATTCCAAGCAACCTGCTGTAACATTTCTTGTACTAACTGATTCATTAATAAATAGTTTAAAAGAAGATTCAATTTTATACAGATTTAGTGTATGTAGAAAAATATTCTTATACTTACTGCTAAAATATCTGCCTCCACAGGTAAAAGATTCAGGAAAGCGAATAACTGAACAGTCAAAATAGTGTATATCTGAGTGGCAGACAACATCAGCATTCCTATTGACAACAGCATATTTTATTTAATACCTGTAACAACAACAAAAAAAAGAACAGATAGTCAAGGCATATAGCAAATATTTTCCCTTGTCATTTTACTGGGCTCTATTGGTCAGTTAAAACTTCTTCTAAAAAAGGATGAAAAATGGTACCCTACATTTGGCTTTAAGAAACAGTAAGTAATCTTTAATTTATATGATTATTTTAGATACAAGTCCCTTTTGCTAAGAGCACGCAACCTCCATGGGAATGCATGCATAAAACAAATTATAGCAGTAGCACCTCAAAAAGCTTTAGGCAACACATAGCACTGCAAGAGGTACAGGAGTGAACATTCACCTGATGTTAATCATCCTCAGACATTCTTAACTCTAATCCTCCCTTCTTCTAGCATAAATCCAAATGAGCACAATTCCTCACGTACCTGCAGTAATGCTACTAAAAGCATTTATTGCAAAACCAGTGTGATACCAACATGAAACAAGTACAAACTATTTTTATCAGCTTCACTGAAATTCACAAATGTTCAAAGGTGACTCATGTCTGGACAGCAGATTTAGGCTCCTGTACAGCGGGTGCATTTGAGACCTTTTGAGAAAGAACACGAGTACTCTGCAAAGTATGCCTGTATGTATTTCACAAGCTCAGGACATTAAAAGGAAGTTAATTCTGCTTTTTTAATAAATTTTCATCAAAACCAGCAGTGTGTCTGGAAAGGGGCATGTTTTCTAACAGGAACTGTTCTTTAAAACTGCTGATTTATCATTAATTAAAGTAAAATAAAATGAAGGGAGGGGTTAGGAGGAAACAAAATATTTTTAGATTTTTCCTTTGCCATACAAAGAGATTTCTTTTTACATGTATTACAAACAAATCAAGGGCCTGAATGCCTTCCTTGTATGAGCAAAGATACCTGCGCCCTTACTGAAGTCATTGACAGTATCCTGTTACCCTCAAAAAATCCCACCCCCACAAAAAAACCCAACCTAAACCAAACAAACATTTGTACAACAGAGCTTTGAACTCTTTCTCCAATTTAACACATGCATTAACTGCAAGGGTAACAGACTTCATCCCATACCCTCTCCTATAAAAAAAAAATTGGCCAATTTGACAATGATTCATATCTTGAAACCACGAAATTTGGCCCATCAAATACAACACAAGAACTACCCAAGGTTGGTGGGACAGCTACAAGCACACAGGAGAAAGACACAGTGGGCTTCTGCAGGATGATCCTCCAGGACAACAGACTCTTCCTCTGCTGGCCACAGTCTTAAAGACAAATGACAGAACTCCTTCACACAAAGTTTATTCCAAACAAAACTAACTGTGTGAGGTAATACAATTTAGTGCTTAAACGAATAAATTTTTGCTTTTCTTTGAAGAGGACTGTCTTAACAACAAAAACTCTTTGGAGCAAGGAATAGCAATGCAGAATTTCTCTAACTCAGCCTCCCACAACAGCCTTTTAACTACTGAGCTGGGGGTACAGGAAGGGAGGCATCCACAGCCTGATCATCATTAATTCCCAGAAAGTGTCTGGCATCAGGAATGGCCCCGTGAAAAGGGTGGTAGTCACTGCTAATGAGAAGCAGCCAGGATGAACCTCCCCCTCAGCTCTCACCTCTAAATGCCTTTCACTGCAAAAATACAACCTAATGCAGAAGATCAGGACCTCTGTTCTCCCCTGACAAGCTACAGCTGACAATTTCTTCTTGTACTGTTGCCAGAATCGTAATCCAGCCTTAAGACAGACAATGATTAGCTGTCTACAGAGGAACTTCAGATTCCTCTTGGGCTTAGCTAGAACATGATCATGTGCAGGCAATCTCTTAAGAACACAGAGGTACAAAATATCTCATTTCCTTTGTAAAAACTCACACCTAAATGTGATAAAGCTAAAAATATCCAACATTCAGAATTCCAAAACATTCAGCAATGTGATCCAGCACACCTCCAGAGTACAAAACAAGCAACAATTAAGTGCAACATTCAACAAGAAATCTAACCACTTCCACTGCTGAATTTAAAAGAATTGCTTGGTCCACAGACAGACAACTAAGTCTTTCTAGCGATTCTTCTAGTCACACAGTAAGAAAGTCCTTGAAATAAAATTAAAATAGTGGTAGCACAAACCAACAGCAAATACACTGGATCCAATATTGCTGTAACAGTGAAAATAATGCAGGGACAAGCTTTAAAAGTAGACAGTACTGCTTAATAATATCGTTATCTGAACACCTGTATCTCCTCTAACTTCTTTTGTTGGAGGAATTAAAAGTACTTCTCAAACAATTAAACTTAATTAGGTCACCCAAATTGTCTGCATGATTGTTGAAAACCTCCCAAATTGAGCTTCTTATTTAAATGGTTCCATGTAGATTTGTTTAAATTTGACTGTAGATATTTCATTCTGAAAATCGTAAATTTGTTAACCTAATTAAGCCAAGATTCCTACATTCTCTTTCAGAATCAAGAAATACCTAAGAATTCCTGTCCTCCTGTCCTATCCTTTGTGGGCTTTTTAAGCAGAAAGTATTGTCCCATGATCTGAGGTCCTCATTGTTAATTAAAGCAAACACTGGAGAGTTAGATTTGATTTAAACTGACACTAACATGAAGATAATTAAAGTTTGTTATTACTAATGGGAGGAAACAGCTGATATTTTCAAAAACAGTTCCCATGATTCTGACTTGGTCACTCAAACGTACGAGGCTTTGCAAAACTCCGGACTGGTTAGCGGAACAGAAGTTCGTCACAGGAACCTGTAGCGAATTACGAAATTCATGAATTTTTATTTCTAAATTAAGATTTACCAGTTTCTCTCATCAGCCTGCCCTAACAAAGAGGATGTTGCTGAAACTGGAAGGATAAAGAACAACCGTTCAAAAAATACAATCATTTTTACTGTGACAGAAGCAACAATACACTTGAAGCCATCCCAGTATTTTAACCAATAGAGTAAATTCAGCACATGCCTCACAACACAGAGAAAACATTAAACCGGTACTGAGCAAGGTTAGAAAATATCAGAATTAAGCTGTCCTTGCAAAAAAACAGGCATGTACACTGCACTCTGTCAAACAGTTAGATACATATAGGTTCTTCTGGGCCCCAGAACTATTGCCTCAAAGGCAAGCAGAAAAGCCTTACGTTCCCTGAAATCCTGTGGCTCATTCGTAGACAACACTCTCATTTGAATGAGGCAGCTTGCACCACACAAATACAGGTGCATGTAACTAAAGACTATACTGTAAACCACACAAATGAAGGTAAAACTGGACTCTGCACTTATCTTCAGCACTTCACTGATTTTCCAGGGTCTACAGACAAAGTTCTCCTTAAGTAATTTTGGGCACTTCCAGAGTAGTTTTTTTCTTCCCACTCTGCATCCTAGAACTCACAAAACAAACTAAACTGAGGAGCTACCTCCCTGTCACAGAACTGAACAGGATCACCAGGGCAGAACTGAGGAGGGGAGTGTCAGGTGTGCTGTATCACAGCACATCTACAAGAGCAAGACAACAGTGAAGTAAATACACTGTCGTGGAACACATCAGGCAAGATATTGCCCATAATGGTAATACAGACACATCTGTTTGCTGTACCCAACACTAAGAATGCCTTGCTTACCTCTTAATACATTAACTGTACTGCTTGTATTAATAACAAAGCGTTATAAAACTTTTTAACACCAACAGACTGACTCCCAGACCAGAACAGGCAACCTGAGTGGAAAACATTATTCTGGATACACTCCTGTCAAAAACTTCAGTTTCATAGCTGCCAACATGAACAAGCCTTTAAGACAGATGTAATGAAGAAATTACACGGCTTGGGACAAAGACAAGAATATTCAGAACTTTTGGCAACTATACGCAAACAAAGCTCCACAAAGTACAAATAAACATCAAATTTTCAGAAGTTTGTATTTCAATCAACTCAAAATGTATTTCACAGCATAAGACAACACAGAGCAATTCCTTGTCCACACTGTTATGCACATGCTTCAACTCCCAAGAAAACAGCTTCTTCCTCTCCCACTGGTGAAAGAAACTAACTTACACATCTGTATTGAACAAACTTAAATTCTACTCTACTGCCAAACAGGATTACAATGCTTAGAGCAACCACAAAAATCCTATCAACATATAGAACCTGTGTCCTGCCACAAACTCACTGGCATTATAAATATTTTGGTAGACTGAGCTGCACTTTCCAAAACTCTAGAAACAGAGGATGAACCCAAGTTACACAGATAATATAAATAATTTTCACACCTAAAAGCCCCAATGTCTCTGGCCTTTTGCATTTTGATGTCATCACGCCATTACTTACCCAAATCTTCATCTGAGATTTATCCACAGAACTAAACACTAATGCACACAGACCAAGTTCAGTGTTCAGCTCCGGTAAAATGCAGGAGCTATTCCTCTCGACTTGTTTTTGTATTTTTACTACCGATTTGGATGTCAGCAGCCAGGTTCCATGCTCTTCATCACCTTCCAAGCACACTCAGTATCCCAATGCCCAGCCCTGAGGAACCACACACTCGGCAGAGCTGTGACAGCCAGAGCCAGGGTTCAGCCCTCGGCAGCCTGGAAGCGACGCTCGGAGCTCGCTGTGGTGTCTTCCCTTCCCTCCCAGAATCACAGACTGGCGGGGTTGGAAGGGACTTCAGGAGATCATCCAGCCCAACACCCCTGCCCAGCAGGTCCCCTGCAGCAGGTTGCACAGGGCTGTATCCAGGCGGGTTTGGAATCTCTCAGGAGGAGACTCCACACCCTCCCTGAGCAGCCTGTCCCAGGGCTCCCTCCCTCCCTGACGCCGAGGCAGATCCCTGCGCAAGGCAGCAGCGACGGCCCGCGGGAAAGGGAAGCGCCAGGGCCAGGCACACCACGGCGGAGCCGGCCCTGGCCCTGGCCCCGCCTGAGCCGCACGGACGGGCGGCCCCGCCTCGCCGCTCCAAGGGTGGAGGCAAATAAGCGCTGCGCAATGGAGCGGCGGGCCCGGTAACTCCTGAACCGCCGCGAAGCCGAGGCGCCCGGCAGCAGGGACGAGCCCCGAGGGGACCCGGCGACCGCGTCCCCCGCCACGGCGGCCCTCACCTGCGGGCCCGGCACAGGGCCCGGCGCGGGGAGCCGAGGACCGCGCCTAGGCCGACTCCATGTCGCGTACCGTCCCCTCGGCCGCCACGGCGGAAGTCCCGCCCCGCCGCCGCGCGGCCAGAGGCGTCGGCCCGCGGCAGCCCATTGCTCGCCCGGGCTGCCGCTCAACCGCCGGCGCGTGACGCGGGGCGGTCTTAGCAGCGAGAGGCGGCGCGAGGCTCCGCAGTCGGCCCCGCCCGCGGGCTGAGGGGCGGGGCGGGTGCCGTGCCGTGCCGTGCCGTGCCGTGCCCAGGCAGGGCCGGGGGCCGGGCCGGGCCGGACCCGGCCAGACCCTGGCGTGCCGTTCCCCGCCGGCCATGCTGGGCCGCTGGTGCCGCCAACAGCAGCAGCGGCCGGTGCCGGGGAGGGCGGGGGCCGCTGCCGTGCCCCTCTGACACTGGGGGCCTCAGCGCCTCGAGCCGGGCGGCAGCGCGGCCTGGCCGGGGTTTGCCGTCGGCCCCGGGCTCGGCCTCCTTCACGTTCGCAGTATCATTTTCTCTGATACAGGGCAGGATACAGGATGTTCTGCCCACATAGAAAGGGTACGTAGAATAGAATTATGACTGCCTGACCAGCCACTTGGAAGCAGCGTGAATTTTTATCCTTTGACCAGATTCACAACAGGTAGAAGAACTTAATTGTGTTTGAAACGTTTTGCCTTTGCCAGACTGGCTGCTGAATTTCAGAGCTGGTGACGTGGGGAGTAAATAGCAAGTGAGAGACATTTCTTGGGTCAACTTTGTTTCACTGGGGAACAAGGATCTAAAAACCACAGTAATTATTTTTAGAGGTTTTTTTCCCTAGAATATGAAATGCAAGAGTACTTCATGAATTTATTCATTTATCGTTGCTGTCGTACTTGACTACATGCAGATCAGATGTATTTTTACCTTACATATTGGTTTGGCAGCTCCTATCCACCATTTGGATCTGTGCAGCTCTAATTTTCTGTGATAGCAGTACCAATGTACTGGGAGATCTTGTGACTGAGGAGAAAGGAAGGGATCTCATGGAAACATTCTGGGACTTCAGAGGCACATATTACAGTTTCTAGCTTATGACACCAATTTTCTCTATCAGGAGAAGATAACAGAAAAGTTAATCTCAGTGGTGGGAGATAATATCTAGGGTTTTTTTCCCCAGTTTTGTTAGGAGGTTATGGGCAGCTTTGCTCGGAGGTTTGGAGCTCTCTAACAGCTATATCCAATATTATTTCAAGGCCAGCTGGGGAGCTAACAGCCTTTACCCAGAGTACTGGAGATAGCCTTTGCATATACCTTTGTTTTCCCTGGAATGTTAAAGGAATCCACAACTTTTGTCATGTTTTCTAAACTCGGGCTACTTTTAAATGATTAAATACCTAACACAGGGTGTTTATGTGCTTCAAACAGTACATCTCTCTTCTGCCTGGCATACCAGAGGGTTTCTGAGTGGGCTCCCACCGGTTTGTGGCAATGGGGAGCATCACGGTTCTGCTGCTGGATTGTCTGTGATTTCCTCTGCTTTTGAGGAAATCCTTCTACAAATTTGCACATTCCAGTTGGGTAGATATTATCTTCATATTACCTGTTGTTTCATTTTGTTTTCAGTCATTGCCTTTGCTTAATTCTTTGTCCTTGCCATGTATACCGTGTTTCTCTGCCCCATGCTACTGATGCTCCTGTGGCGCCAAGGAAACAAGGGGCCGTCCTGAGCCAATTATCAGTATTCCTGGAGTACTTCACTTACTGTATGTATAGATATCCGGGGTGTTTTTCCTCCTTTTTTCATGCATGTTATCCCTTCCATCTTACTTCTAGATATGTGGAATAGCTAGAAAGAGTCCTTGACTGCCCATCTCCTGGAAAAACACAGTGTTACCTGAGGAAAAGCCAATACTTCAGTCTGGTAACAAAACGCAGTAAAATATTTTTCTACTCACATTTTCTAAACACTGTTCTGTTCTAAAACAGTAGTGGACTAGCCTTTCTGTTTAACAAAATGAACCATCCCATAAAAGAGAAATAAGGTTTACAAGAAGTTATGCATCATTTGAGTTATTTAGAACCCTGATTTTTTTTTCTTTATTTAACGTGGTAGTAATTTTAGAGCCACGGGAGTAGCAGTGCTGTCTCTCCATAGTTTTGAGCACAGCAGTGCGATTGTGTACTGCCCGTAGGACACGGCAGTGCCACCAGTGTCATCTTTTCCCTTTAAATTGGGGCGGTACAGCACAGTGCCCCCAGGTAAGGTCTCGGTGTTAATGTGGGTGAAATGGGTTCGAACTGGCTGGGTAACAGCATCATTAGGACGCGAAGGGCGGAGATAATTATGATCCACGGATGATTTCGGTGCAGGGCTATGAAACAACAATGATTTCATCGCAGTGACCGGTTCCTGGGGTCCCGCGATATTCCGCTGCCGGCCGTTCCCGTGGCCCGCAGCAGGCGGGGTTTGCACCCAGCCGCCCCGTTCTCTCCCGCGGTTTCCCGGCCCGCTGCCGCGTTCCCGTCCCCTCGGGATCTCGGTACCGCCGGGCCCCGGCACTGACGGCGGCAGAACACGCTCTGCAGCGGCGGGAGCGGGGCCCTTCCGGGGCGGTGGCGGCTCCTCCCTCCCGCGCAGGCGCGTCCCGGCCGCCGAGCCCCGCGCAGGGACCGCTCCTTCCTGGCTGGGCGGTGCGGCGCGGCGATGCTGCTGGTGCTGTCGGAGGACCAGAAGGCGCACCTGGGCTGCCTCCCGCGCCTGGGCAGTGCAGGTCCGCCTGCGCCCCGGCCCTGCGCCAGGCGCGGGCCGCCCCGGGGGGCTGGGGAGGGCTGTCCGCCGGGCCGGGCCCTGGAGCTGCGGAGGGGTCGGGGAGAGGTTGGGGGCGCAGCGCGGGGTGGGCCCGGGCCAGCGGGGCCTGCAGCGGATTCTCCTCCTCTCGTTTCAGCCGTCGGCGAGCTGGGGCGTCTGGCTGTGGAGCTGCTGCGGCGGGGTGCGGCGCCGCGGGCCTGCGAGGCGGCCGCCAGTGAGAACCGGGGCAGCGAGCGGGCGGGCCGGGCCCGGGCGGAGCGGGGAAGCCGGGCGGAGCTGGGCGGGGAGCGGGCAGGTCGGCCGTCTCAGCGGCTTCGCCGCGCGGCGGGCAGCGGGAGAGGCGGCGTCTGCTGCGGCGGCCCGGCGAGGGCCCCGCGATCCCCGGCGCAGCGGCGCGGAGCTGCCTGCAGAGCGAAGCGGCGGGGCTGTGGCCGGGCGCTGCGGGGCCGCGAACCCGCGTGGGGTTGTGCCCCAGGCTCGGGGGGGCTGCGGGGCTCTTCTCTCCCGAGACAAGACCCGCAGGTTGCTGGTTTCGGCACCGACGTGTTCCCGGCTCAGTCGTGGGGCGTGAGCACCGGGTTGTCTGGACATCCTGCCGTAAGGCATCGGTTCGGGTTTTTCTTGGGGTTTTTGGGTTGGTTGGTTGTTTTGGGTGGGAGATCTAACTCACTGTTTGCCCCCCTTACATCATTATTTGAAGGGTGCACAGCCCTCTACTTTTTTTTTTTTTTATTTTCTGTTCATGTTTTGCAAGTTGGCTTTGGGTAAATTTGTGGTTCTGTGGGTTGTTGCTGTGGCAGCTTAACAAGGAGCTAAAAGGTACTTTGTGCTTTCTTTAAAGGAAAACTCGGCGTTGGTGTTGATGCCATTCAGCGTGGGGTAGAAGGACTGACGTATCTTCTTACCGAGAGCTCCAAGCTTATGGTAAGGTTACCTTTGTGTTGTGAATTCGAGAACACACTCCAGAGATGTCTTCTAAAAACTTACAGCTCTGAAAATACTGATGAATGGGGAAAACCTAGTTCAAAATTCTGAGGACGTGTTCTTTTAAGAGAGACCTTTTTAAGAAAGGTGTCTGTAAGAGAGACCTTCTTAAGAAAGATGTCTCTTGCACTGTTCTCTTACTGAAACACTGCGTCTGTGGATGACTAGAATTTGTATTCAATGCCTGAAGCTAAAATGTCAGACTGCTTTAATAGCGTATAGCAAGAACATGCAGTGATTTAGTCCATATAGAGAAGCATACTTCAGGATTAAGCTCAGTCTAAGTCACTAAGCTCGAGTGAAGATTGTTGTTGTTGTTCAGCTCCTGTACAGGGTGTGTGTTGTGCTAACCCCCTGTTAAGTACTCCTTATGTTAGTCTGATACATCAGATACTTGGCATCAAAAGTTTGGGTGAGTGTAGACAGATATTAAAAAAATTAATAGTTGGATAACTACTGTTTCTGTTGGAAAGACTTTTACTGTTGATATAGGAGAATATTTGACCAGTTAAGATATGGAGAAAGGGGTACAGAGGCAAGTAATTCCAAATTAAACTCAAGCAGGCATTGCTCTAAAGAATAGGTGGGGAAGGGATTGAAATATTTCAGAATCTTCCCTTGAAGTAAGGTGACTTGACTGACAGATAAATTACAGTGAATTATGGCAGAATATAGTTGATCACAGAATATGTTTATGGTATGAATGCATTGTCAATTGCCAGTTTATTTTCTGTTGAATAAACAACTGCTTCCACAGTGATGAGCGAGGCTTCTCCAGTTCAGCACAAAGGCATTGATTGACCTGTGGGAATCAGCTTGTTGGGGCCACTCAACTACTGTAATGCTGAGCCTGGTGCTCACTTACGTGTGTAGACATTGAGATCATTGCAGACTGTTTATAATTTGAGTATCAGTATTATTTTAACATGCTGTTGATAAATTGATGATCAAAATGTGTACTTTCTCATGGCGAAGCTCAGATGCTTTTTCGTGTTATGTTTTGTTGTCTGATATGAAGGCTTAAATTTAGTGAGCATGTTGAATGTTTTTTAAAAAACGGATCTAAAACTGTTCCTGAAGCTCATGCAAATCAGCAGTAGTACATCAATATGTGTAAATCACTTAAAACCTGGACGGTTTATTTTGTCCTAGCTGTGGAATTGTCCTCATGCATTCCTTCAGGAAAATAACCGCACCATACCATATGTAACGTTTACTTACAGTTTTATTTGTTTCTCAACAAAGAATGATTATTACACAGTCCTGTATTAAGGCCTAAATTGATATTTCTAGATTTCTGAGATAGACTTTCAAGATTCTATCCATGTTCTGGGATTCTCAGATGAATTGAACAAACTATTGCTCCAGCTGTACCTTGATAACAGGAAGGAGATCAGAAGCATTCTTAGTGAGCTGGCACCAAAGCTTCCCAGCTACCACAGTCTTGAATGGAGACTGGACGTGCAGGTAACTTCAGTTATTTTTTCAGTATTCCGTATTTTACTTTAAATTTTTTAACAACATGAACAACTACTAAACAATGAATTTGTATTATTCCAAAGTATTTGAGGCAGGAGCTGTTCATGTATTTAAAACTGACATAATTTTGTTATTGCACCAAAGATAGCTAGCTACGAGACAAACAAAATACATAATGATGCAAAATATTTGTCACTTTATAAAAATAGAATTAATAGTTCCAGTGGGTTGTTTAAAAAATATTAGCATATACTGAATATATTCCATCTTAATTATCACCTAATCTTCAGAAATACTGTGAAAGCGTTAATTAAAGTGGATTGTGTAATGAGAAAACTAAATAATAGATGTGTATATCTTTAATGTGGATGAAAAGGATTTTTAAACAATCCTCCAAGCAGGTCCTGCAGACTTGTTGTGAATTGTAAATATGAAAGTTGATAACCATTGTTTGTTTGTTTCCCTATTCCCATTTCATCTAAACTCCCTCATGCAGCTTGCAAGCAGAAGTTTGAGACAACAGATTAAGCCTGCTGTGACTCTAAAGCTACATCTGAATCAGAATGAAGATCAAACTGCCCAAGTGTTGCAAACTGACCCTTCCACCCTCCTCCACCTAATTCAGCAGCTGGAACAAGCATTAGGGGAAATGAAAACAAACCACTGCAGGAGAATAGTGCGCAACATGAAATAGTGTTGGTTCACGGCTGCTGTCTTACTAAGCAGTTTGTGAAACAACTAAAGAGAGTGTTCACAAATACATTTTGGGGAAAAATAAACATCTGGATCAGATGAAATGCTTTCCTGTGACAGGATCTTGAGCCAGTAATTACAGGCTGAGTGTCCTCTGTTGCTAACTTTACACACCTGCCTGATACAAGATAGGTAATTGGTTTTACTTTACTTGCAAATGTAGAAATTCAGAATGCTATGCTGAGAATTTCTGTAGCTCTAAATTAGTATAGTTCCACTTGAAGAGCTTTCCTACATTAGGTGGAGCTGTCTCAATATTATATGAAGCTGCATGTTCATTTTTCCATTTACTAAGTAGTTTTTTCTCTTGATTTTGCTTCTGTTTTGACATTAAAAAACCTCACAAAACTCTACAGTGGTGAAAATGATACTTTACAGGAATGTTTCTTCCATCTAGACTCGTGTGTGTTTGTAAGAGTCCATGTGGGACAACTGCCCTTTGGCCCAAAAGGATTTGGTCAGCGCAGAAGTTGGGTGTTACACCACTTTCCTACCCTTGTAGAGCAAAAGAAAGTGTAATGAAGCTAGCGCTCCCATTTTCACAACGCTGGCTGTAACCCCTACTAGGCTGTCTCAGGCTTTCTGTGGGGAGCAGTTGCCATAGAAAACCCAGTGGCCTTAATGTAAGTTAGCATACTTGTTATTTCTGTATGTGAAGGTGATGTGAAAAATCACAGAAGTAAAACCATGGGCTAGGAGGCAGATAAAGAGCAGTGTTAAGTTCTGCTAAATCTGATACTCACTGTGATGCAACAATTTTTGTTCCCCTATTTGGATAGTGTGCTCATAAAGGAAGGACTAGCCAAGTATTGTGATGTGTAAGTTAAGTGACGCTTTTCCATTTTTAAGAAAAATGTTTCACAAAAGTTATGTCAAAAGTCACTTTTCAGTTGTATTCTAATAGCATATTTTGCAGCTCTTGTGACTAAGGTTAAATAGTTTCACTAATTAATGTTTTATTGTCACTAATGAAGGTGCATCATAAAGCTCTTGAAGTATATTGGAGAGGACAAATAGGCAGGAGAGAACCTTAACATCCAGATCTGGCAATAACTGTGTACTTACCGTCTTTCATAGCAACACGATAAATTTCTATATAAATTGGGTTCCTACATTCACAAATGCATTGTTTTTTTATTGTTTTGAATTTTCGTACCTTTGAGAGGTACAAATAAAACCTGCATGGCAGAAGTGCTTTATTAATGACATTTACGACCACTTAAAGTCTTAAGTTTTCTAGAATATGGAGTTGCTTATTCTCCAATTGTTTTACATAGTGTGTGGAAGGTGTGAACACACTTAATTTCCTTTCCCATATATGAATCAGCAGTGGTTTCATTTACCGTCCACATGTGGTGACTTTTTTCACAGAATAAGAATTTTCAGGTAATTAACTACTTTTAACCCATTTTATTTTAAATAGGCTTTTTAAAATTTGCTCTTGTGTCTAGCCATTAAAAGCAAAGATAAATTTGAGGCCATTTCTCCAGTTGGTTTGTTTTTTTTTTTTTTGCAAGTCTGGAAGAACAGTTTGATTTTGTAACAGAAAAAAGTGATTTTTGGCTTACCTGTTAAAAAGTTAAGTAACTTCGAAGTGACAAAGCAAGTTTGATTTGTAGGCAGTGCAGCACTTGAATCTTGAAGCAATTTACAAACATTAATTAAGTTCTGGATAACCTGTGAGGAAGCTGAGTGTATTACTGTTTCATCTTTAGACATCTGTTAAGTATGGAACTCTGTCTGTTGCCCCCAGTGTAGAACTTTTCTGTGTTTTATTTTACTGCAAATTTAGCTTTGTTTTGCAGAAGTGCTCCTGTGCATGTCAAGTACCTTTTGGTTTTGTGAAGCAAGCGATTTGTGAGTGGCTCCCTGGCGCCTTTTTTTATAGATGACTAAGTGCAGGCAAACTTCACGCCAGTGCAGAGTCCAAGTGCATAGAACAACTAAAAATCCAGCTAGTTAAAGCATAAAATAGATTATTTTCTTAAAAGCAGGGTTAAACTCTGCCCTTAGCTGTATGCTTCTCAACAGATTTGTAGCCCAGGTTTTTTTTTTTCTGGTCTAAACAGCAGAGGGCAGAAAGCTTGTTTTTTATAATTGACAAAGGAGAAGCTTAACTATAAAATAATTTTCAGTGTTTGTCTTCTGGTAAGAATTGTTCATAGTCTCAAGACTTATCTTGGAAGGTATTTCACCTTGTATTTTCCAAATTCATGATGAACCTCAAACTGAAAACAAACTTCCAGTTTTCAGCTACTGTAAAACATTGTTTCTTGAATCTGCCAATTAATTTGCTAAACCACTTAGCAAAGAATGTAATACAATCAAATTCTTAAAATTCAGGATGACATAATTTGGTGTTGTAAAATGTTTATATTCTTTTAAGCATTGAGTAAATTCAAGAAGTAGGGCTTTTCTTCCTCCTGTTTTTTAAAATCTTTTTGAATGAACTCTGTGATCACTGTCTGTTTTGTAAAACCTATTAAGTTTCTGATCCAAGTTTTAATCAATTCTGAAGCATTTTTACTCTCCTACAAGCTTTATTTTGTATTTTTGCTGGTCCCTGCCACGCTTTCTTGCAAACTTTTAATGTAATAGACTAAATAGGTTATTAATTTATTAGAAGTTCCTTGAATTATATGAGGAAAACTCTTTTCATTTAAATAGCTATGGCATTAGTTTAGATATGCACATATATAAATAAAGTAAGTGTCTGAACATTGGATTAGGCCTACAATTCTCATTTAACAGAAAACCCAGTGAATTAAGAGTTTATCTTAACATTATATTTTTAATTTAATGTTCAATATTAGGCCTGTTTTAAATTTAGTGCTGTTCATGAAATGTGTCCATGTGTAGACTCAAAGGCAGGACTGGTGGAATTGCAGTTTTTTTAAGAATGCCTGTTTCCTACACTGTCACTCTGTAATATTAACAGTAGGTAGTGCTACTAGTAGGAAAGGAAGTCTGAGATAGCAATTACCTGGCAAAACTCCACAAGTAAAGCTCTGCTGTTCCTTTCTTAATCTGAATACAGGGAAGGAAGTCTCCTGTCACTCTGTGCTTGGCATTGTGATCAGGGTCAGGTATGTTACAGCACAATCTCTTTTTTTAAATACTCTTGCTGATTTTATTTTCAAGATAAGTATATAAATTGTGGCAGTTTAATTACTGCAGTTGTATTTTGAAATTTTAAATTCACTCATCCAATACAAAACACTACTATTTCATTTAAGGTTCTGGGATTTAATATGTTTGAAATGTGGCAGGTTTTAAACATTACCAGTAGTTCTCCTGAGGATAGAATAGTGAGCAGATGGCTTTTACATGCATGAAAGTGCAGTTTTTACTGTGATTGTGTAATCGAATTTTAGAATACATTTTAGGAATTACCATGATCATCAGCTTTTACTTGCTTATTCTAGATTATTCAGTGACAACTTATTCTAAATACATAAGGACAGACAAATCCTTCAGTCCATGTAACACATTAATGAAGTTTGTAAGAAGAACACCACTTGAAATAGTTGCATACAGATTGTCCCAAAATGTAGATAATATGCAGGCTAAGGTACAAGCCCCGGTGACCCAATATGCTGCAAAATACACTAAATAATTTTTTCCCCATCATTAAATACATAAGAACCTTCTACTGATCTTAACTCCTCTTTCCCTCTCTATTGCTCTGTCCTTTTTGCTCTATTGCTCTATTCCTTTTTGTGGCAAAAGGAAACTTAAAGTGAAATTCAGTTTTAATCTCTTTACTTATCTTACTCCATAGTGTGCTTGTGTGTGTGAACATTCAAACTAGGATTGCTAGTGTTCCTAACAGATACTTAAAGTATCAGAACTGCAGAAGTCAGAACAGTTCTCTATAAGGCCTTCCAAGCATTCTGTGCTCATGGATTTATGGCAGGATAACAAAAAATTCTGTCCTGTTAGGTTTATCTTTAGCAGAAGCCCCAAGCAAGCCTTAATCTTAGAGA
Source organism: Caprimulgus europaeus (assembly GCA_907165065.1). The sequence goes on along the minus strand of OU015531.1, from coordinate 287,060 downwards.
AATCCCTCAGTTGATAACTAGAATATTACTGAGACAAAACCTGTTGTAAACAATTTTGTTCTGAATGTCTATTAATTGGTTAATAATTTGACATGGGTGGCCTTTAAAATCACTATTGTTTATGCTTTTTTTCCCAGATTTAAGAATTCACAAGTTTCCCAGACAGTTCTTGCTGGTGATTGCAGTTTTGGATCTTGCTGGTATTGTCAGCAGTGTTCACGCGAGGAGCCAGACTGACATAACTATTCCAGAATAACTCTTGCCAATAAGATCATACTGTGTTAAGCAATTAATTTTTTTCTTTTTGCAATTCTGGACTTCTATTCTGAAGCACCAGAGCAGATCAGGTCCCGGTTTACTTTACACGACTATTTTAGGAGTGAGTTATCCCACAGAATTTGGGCAAAAACCATCTTCCAAATCTGTCTTGAGTAAATGAAAGTCTTAAAAGACTAGCTGTGTGTGTTCCTGTCCTTTAAACATTACCACCATTTCCACAAATGAGAATCTGTTTCCTAACTCATTTATGTGCAAAGTCAGCTACATTAGCAAACCTCGTTTTCATCAGCAGTTTAAGCTACCTGAGACAGTGTATTTTGTTCCACTCTCTCCTTGGGAAGGTGCACGCTAACCTCAGTGAAGAAGCAGAAACAAGCAGCTGTCATGTGGTGACTTCTGACACGGCTTCAGCTGTTTGCAAACTAGACGCTACAGCTTTTCCCAAATCCCTGCTGCAAACTGGTTTAAGTGTAATCTGACTGTGTACTGATGTGGATGAGCACTGTTTGTACGTCCCATCCCACTGGCTTTGCTGTAAGGGGAATAATAACCTCTGAGACACAAACATTACTGCAGTTTTTTGGTTAGCACAGCTGTTTCTGCAATGAATATCAGAGCAGTCATCTACTATAGATGTTCATATCACTTTCTTGCCAGTAAAATTACGTCAACATATAAAACAACATTAACTAACCTCAAAGAAGTTTTTTTGTTGTTGTTTGGGGTTTTTTTTTTTTGCTAGCAGACTGTGGACACAGTAGAGATTTTGCTGTCTTGCAGATGTTGGCTGAGGAAGTATGCTTACATAGCTATTTTGGTGAAACTTTGTAATATACACCAGGTCTTTGTATTAAATAAACCACATCACAGTTGTCTACACAGCATATGCTTTGTGTGCATTCAGAAGAGCCAACCAATGCCTTAGCAACTGGAGAAACAGAGCTATGAAACGCACACAGATAAAAACCAGAATCTTAAGCATTGACCCCTTTGTTAAAAAAACCCCCCACATTTACTGAAATACAGCTTTCCAGAAGTCTCTTGAATATTAGATCAATACAGAACTGTTAGCAAGAGCATAATGTTAAAAAAAAAGTCTATGAAATACCCAACTGCCACAGGTGCAAATAAAAAATATTAATTTGCATGACGAACTACATGTTTCTTAAAGTGTAAATGCGTGATGCACGTGTATGCCTTGTATAGTGAAACTTCATGTAACATGTTTGCTGTTCCAATGTATTTGTTCTCTGTTATTTATTTGGGAGGAATAGAAGCTTGTTTTTTATAGATGGCTCCTCTTCACTGAAGTATATGAAAGCAACTAGGTGTAGTTAGTGTCCACTTAGAGTCTTTGTGCACAGTGCGTACCCAAACAGAAGGCAGGAACTGTGCGCGCTCTTCCTCGTCTGCGCTGTACAATTGTTACCCAGAAAGCATGAGATTTTTCCAGGGAATCCCAAATGTTTTGTTTTATAATACACATCACACATGCACCTTCACCTATGTAGGCTTTCTCAGAAAAATTTTAATATATAGAAGGCTTTGATACAAAGCAGTGATAGATCTAGATTAAAATTAATTACAACATGGTATTATTTCTTTAAACCATTAGATGCTCATTATCTAAGACTATGTTTGCAAGTGCACTTAGATCTGTTTGCTTGGCTTTCCACTGAAGTATAGATTCAATTTGCTGCTAGAAAATGTATGACAAATAGGGTATACTCCAAAGTACAGTACTTTTAGAAATCCTTCAGTTCAACAAAAAAGTGTACTACTCAAAAACATTTGAACAGCACATGAAATTGAGATAAAATAATATTATTGTCTCATTTTATATAATGTATGATCTTGAAATTGGAAGAAAGAAGTAAGAGCAAGGAGCTTTTCTATGGCACATTTATAGTTTGGTTCCTTTATCACTTAATCCAGTCCCATTGTGACAGAAGTTCCATTGTCTTCCATGGACTTAAACATATTGAATCATTTTCTATAAAAGCTGGTGGTCATATCCTATTTTTGTGTCCAAAGAAGGAAGTTACTATTTTCTAAACAAAGAATAAAAACAAAGAACAATACTATAAGAATTTATTCTTACAGTTTTAATCACTTTCAGATTAGTGGAGAAAGATGCTTTAGCCTACACTAAGTGGTACAATAGCAGCTAATTATATTATTCAGTAAAAAGTGCAGCTGAAATACTAACATCTTGCTGAAGAAGACGGTTCTAGCTATAATAAATGCTGCTTAAGTTTAGAACAGATGTGCATATACTTACTCATGAGATGCCATGCTGTCTTATGAAGTGCTCTAATTAATATAGATGAGAAGGCAGCATGAATGAAATTCTCAGAGCCTTTCCTTGAACAGGCATGTCACCTGGGAAGGAATGTCATAGGTAGTTGGGTGTGTCTTTACTCAAGCATAGAGAGGCCTGGAGGAAGCAAAAAAGGCCTTGTAAAGGCAGTATGAAAACCACTCTGTTCAGATCATTATCTACACAATAACCACATGCACACAATCATCCAATATCCAAAGGTTTTACACAAGGAAATTGCAGAAAAAAATGATATGCAATAGCTGCATAACTCTGGAGCAGGTGCTGTAATTAGCACAGCTGTCTGAGCTAGTAAAAATGCTAGCAAGTGACCCAGTAAGGAAGCAGCAGCAGAATGGTACAAAAGATAGCATGGAAAATTCTTAGGGAAGGGAAGTATAAACAAGTCTCAGGAGTACTGGGTTTCCTGACCAGAAATATAGCAGATGTGGAGGAAAAAAAAATACAAAAAACCTCCCAAAATACCAAGGAGGAGATAGGCCTAGCCAATGGAAACATGAACAGGAAATGTTAAGGGAAAATAAATGACAGAGTATTTGTTGAAGCAAGGAAATCAGGAAATGCACAAGCAAGAGCTGTTCCACAGAGCTAGCCGATCCTAATCTGGAGTTTATAGACAGGCCTAAAACCTGAATCTCAGAATCTTCATTACCAATATTAAATGTAACACTGAGCAAAGGACAAAGTCTTAAGAGTCAGGTCTAAGTTCTCAGCTGGAGAAGCCAAATAGATCACGCTTCTTCTTAAGATGTAAGTAAGAGTAAGAAAAAAGTAAGTTCAGAAAAAAAATACCTAACACTTTTCTGATGTAGATTCTGATTACTGAGGAGCCTGTGTTCTTATCAATCAGCAGAGACTGGAGGCTGTCCAAAATGCAGAAATAAAAAGAAGAAATACATTACTAATACATACTACTATACAAGCACACAAGTTGTGTGCTTGTATAGCCAACATGTGCTATCTATATGCGTGTAGTCATAAAAGCACCATATGCTTTCTATTGTAAAAATCAACATTGAAGTTGGAAAATGAACAATATTATTGATAGATGCAGCTACTGAATTTAAGCAAATTCTGGTCACATCACCATCCAAAAGTTGTTCCAAGTGCACCAAAAAATGAGACTTTTTTTTTTTTTAAATTATGTATTACATTTACATTATGGAAAGCCTCAGGAATGCATTTTGATGACAGCTTTGGCTTCTAGTATAGGCTAAATAGAGGATAAGTGACTGTGAACAGGCAGTCAGGATACATCCACAAAGTATCACAGCTGCATCTGAAATACTACCTATGGATAGCGAGTTGGAAAGATTCATGATACAACTCCGCACTGAATTTGTACCCATCAGCAAAGGGCTAAACCTTACCTAGACTACAACGAAGCAGTGTACTCCGTGTCACTATGGATGCTTCCTTCCTCTTTTCCCCCATTGCCACAGCATCACTACATCATTGGATGACGCTTGTATGTGAAATAATTCAAACATCATCTTGCTTCCAGAAATTAGTGTCACCCTTGAACTTCCTGAATAATGGTGGTAAAGCAAAGCTAATCAGCTTGACAGAAATTCCGTTTCATCAGGACAGGAAACGCTCCGAGTTTCCTCGAGCACTAAAGCAACGCTTGTGCCTGCGCTGCGTGACAGGACGGAGCAGCTGCTCCGCCTGCTGCGGGCCCCGGAGCGGCGGCCGGGTCGGGCCGGCTGCTCCCGCCGACGAGCCCGCTCGGCCCCCCGCGGAGCGCCCGGGGCCCTCCACAGAGAGGGGAATGGGGCGGCGGCGAGCGGGGCCGCGGCCGCCGCGCTCCCCGGGAATGCCCCGCTTGGCCTCCATAGCCTTTCCCCGACCTCCGCCACTGCCGTGCGGGACGGGGGGAGCAGCGACCCGAGCCGCGGGGCGGGAAGGATGCGAGGACAGACCGCGACGGGCTCTGAGGGCACACCCCAGCGGGCCTGACACCAGCCCCGGCGGGCTCTGAGGGGCCACCCCAGCGGGCCTGGCACCAGCCCCGGCGGGCTCTGAGGGGCCACCCCAGCGGGCCTGGCCCCAGCTCCGGCGGGCTCTGAGGAGCCACCCCAGCGGGCCTGGCCCCAGCTCCGGCGGGCTCTGAGGAGCCACCCCAGCGGGCCTGGCACCAGCACCGGCGGGCTCTGAGGAGCCACCCCAGCGGGCCTGGCACCAGCTCCGGCGGGCTCTGAGGGCACACATCGGCGGGCCGGGCCGGGCCCGGCCTGGCCTGGCCCAGCCCGTGGCCCCGCCGCCCCAGGGCCCCTCAGCTGCGCGGTGAAGGCGCCTACAGCAGCTCCGAGCACCCAAAGTTTCCGAGACAGTTGCATAAGTGCGAGCGGGGCGGGGCGGGGGCCGGGCCCGGGCCCGGGCTGGGGCCGCGGGCGGGAGGGGCTGGCGCTACCCTTGTCCCGCCGTTGCCCGGCGCGGCCCGGCCCGGGGGAGGGCACCGCGCTGCCCGGGGGCTGACCCGCCCGCCCCTCTGCCGGCCGCCCGGGCCACCGACGGTGCTGCTGGGGGCACAGAGGCACTCCCCGCACCGCCCGCTCCGGTAGAGCGGCGCTGATAGCGGAGAGCCGCCCGCTCGGCTCCGAAGGGCGCGTCCTCGGCGGCGGCCTGCGGCGGGGCCGCCCCGGCCCCGGCGACTGTCTACGCCTGCCGGGACGTCTGCGGCCGCCGTCGGAGCCGAGGGGTGGAAGATGAATCCCGCTCCCGCGCCGCCGCCGCCGGGGCAGCAGGTGATCCACGTCACGCAGGACCTGGACACGGAGCTGGAGGCGCTTTTCAACGCGGTGATGAACCCCAAGCCCAGCTCCTGGAGGAAGAAGATCCTGCCCGAGTCCTTCTTCAAGGAGCCCGACTCGGGCTCTCACTCGCGGCAGTCCAGCACGGACTCGGGCGGTCCCCCGCCGCGCCCCGCCGCCGCTGCCGCCCAGCACGTCCGCTCCCACTCCTCGCCCGCCTCGCTCGTGGGCTCGGGCGCGGCGCAGCAGCACGCGCACCTCCGCCAGCGCTCCTACGACGTGACGGACGAGCTGCCGCTGCCGCCCGGCTGGGAGATGGCGCTCACGCACACGGGACAGCGGTACTTCCTCAAGTGAGTGGGGCGGCGGGCGGCTGCGGGGGCGCGGGCTGGCAAGGAGAGCGGCTGGGGCTCCTGCTCTCGGCGATGAGTGGGGCCACGGGGTGGTGCGGGGTTGCCGTGGCTCGGTCCGCACCGGGACAGGGATGTCGGCCAAGTGTCACGGCGGCCCGTCGGCGCCAGGGCCGAGCAGCGCGGGAGGAGGAGGGGGTCGGCGGGACGGCCGGACGCGAGCTGCGCCGTGAGGCGGCGGTGGGGGGGCAGCGCCGTGAGGGGAGAGCGGCGGCGGGTCAGCGTCCTGAGGCGGCTGGGAGCGCCGAGGCTTTCCAAGTATGAGGTGGATGCGAAAGCCCGGGAGGAAACTCCTTCCCGTTTCAGCGCGGGGAAGAGGACTGAGGCGAAACGAGCCGGGGGGGCTGCTCCGTACTTCTGTCCTGCTTGGCCACACGTCCGAGATTCAGAAACTAACTTTTTTTAAAAAATAAGTCTAATAGCAGTTGTTCCAGGGAGTTTTCCAGAAAGTGGGAAGAGGACACGGTGTGTCGGCGACCTGTTGGCGGTAAAATGGGGCACGGATAGGGGAGCTCCATAGCCCGGCCTCGCAGGTCTCCAGTCCAGGCTTCAGCTGCGGAACCGCCGTGTTCCTATCAGGGGTAGCTTTTCACAAGCGGAATGCACTGCTGCAGCACAAGTGGTGTGCATTATATTTATAGCATCCATATCTTTAGAGATGCGGGAGGAGACTTCGTTATTTTAGTGACAGATTTTGAGAAGTGTGATAACATAACTGCCTATCCCTTCTGGCCCGTGATTTTGGCCGGAGTGTTTTATTTGATGTTTGTAATGTGACTCAAAGCAGTTTAATAGGCCTGAAAATAGTAATAATTGCAGTGAGTGGTAAGGCAACAGTGCCTTATTTTGCTGGCTTCTGTTATCTCTGCTCCAGATTCATTGCAGATTAAGTGGCACTGTATTAACCTGGTAAATATGCAGTGACAGAACGTTTACTAATGAAACAAAACATTGACTGATGAAGCATCTGCCAATGGATATTGAGAGAGTTACATTGCCAGGGCTACAGGAGATCATCTACTCGTTTACTACAGCCTCCTCAGTCGGAAGAGTAGCATCTTCAGTTCGTATTCAGCCGTGTATGTGTGTGTTCAGCCATGATAAATGGCATGTAGACAATGCATAATAGGATGGGGGGAAAGAGAGAGAATGTTTACTGTTCAGAAAAATGAATAAAAGCATAATTTACATAATTCTGTAATGATTTCTTTGTCTTTTGGCTTTGGAATCTTCCAAGGATTACTAAGCAGCCTGGTCTTCGAATTACTCTTCACAGAGTTTAGATTTTTGCCTCTTGCTGTGCTCTGAGTTACTAGCAGAAAAAAAAAAAGTTTTGTTTCTTTCTGCCATTCTGTATGTTACAGTATATACAGTTTATAATAGTGGGTGGACATGTACCAGGGTCCAAATTTGGAGTTTTTTATTATTCATCTGGTTTACCAGCTGAAAGAGAAGATCTTGTTGCTCTGCACTTTCCATATATTTTTCTCAATAGAACAGGACAGAGAAGAAGCAGCTGACTGATAGGAGCACTGTGGCCGATCATTCGTAAATAAATATTTTATATAAATTCTTGCTAGGGCTTGGCCAGCAGGTGTTTCAGATAGGTCTGGCTGAAAATTACATAACATAATCTTTGTCTGCTGCTTGGTTTTTGACTAATCAGAATGAACTCACGTGGTTTCACCTTCCTGTCACACATTTCTGACAGTTTTCCAAGCTGATGGCTTCTTGTTGCTTGGCCAGAAGTGCAAGTCCTTCACTAAAAAAAAAAAGCTATAGATAAAAACCCAAAGTGTGTTCCATTTTATTCCAAATCACCTGTCAACAGTAATATTCTGATTAACAGCATCCTTTTTTTTTTGTATAAAATAAAATTTTCATTGTGTATGTAATTTATTACTTAAGTTAATCTTTTGTTTCCCCAGTTTTATTTGTCCAATAGAACTTTTCTTATTTTATAAAAATTAATTGGGTTAATGTATTTATACCTATAATGTGTTTCTTTATACCTCAATGCTTTTGGGAGTAATACTTAGCTGTAGAAATAATCATATAAGAATTATACTATTTTGCAAGTAGTGTAGTGTTTTCAGATGAAAACAGAATTTTCTGCAGAAATTTAAGATATTTTTTATGGAAAGCGGCGTTTAAAACTATGTGCAGTAATATGTAGGTTTTAATCAGATGATGTGCTTGAAAATCCTGTTTGGTCAAACCAGGCATACAAGGTTTCATTTTCCTATATTCAGGGTCTGCCTGTTAAAAAAAAAAATAGCCATTTCTTCCCAGCCTAATGGTAAAGATTTGTTTATAGTAATTCGCAAAACTTAGAAGGAAATTAAGAGCAGATAGCCAGATTGGGTCCTGTTAAGGCCTTCATCATCTGTTGAAGTTTAAAATGCAATTTGTTGTATTTAAACATATTTTGAGAATTTTTAAACAGAAATAGTGATGGGACTTTGGGTGAACAGTGAGCTAACCTCGTTGACCGGGAACCAGCTATAACTTGAAGCAGTCACACTCCTGCATGTCAGTTCCTGCAGAAATTTTCTGGCTGTGGCTAGAAGAAACCTAAGTAGCCTGGGGACCACTCCACCCTGTAATTAAATACCAAACCACAGAAGTGGGGGATGGAGAACAGACTAATGAACACACACGGCAATGTTATCTAAAGCATTTTTCTGTGTGTGCATGTGTGGAAAAAAATTTAAGTGTGATTTGTTTCTGATAAAAAAGGGTTTCTGGAAAGACAGGCAAACTGCCTTGCATAGCTCTCATGTTGGTAAGTGGGAATATCAGTTGCATATCGATCCACATGCTGAGCTGTGTACACATATTCTGTAAAAAGAATTTTTCAAGTATTACTTTCCACTGCTTTGTTTTTAGGTGGTGCAGCCTTATATTTCGAATGAAGATGATGTTTTTAATGCTCTCTCAGTGTGTGTGCAGTGCTTCTCGGTCAGACTCGCTTTATTCCAGAAGGTACACAGAGTGCAGGGGGATTGGCGTTTGCACTGAACAGCTCTGTGAAACTGGATGCCTTTATCTTTATCACAGTGTGTTTTTAAAAATGTTACAGTGAACTTTTGCCATACCAGGACGTACTTGCCAGTATATCCTGCTCAAGGGGAAGGAAGGCTAATTATTTTCAGTGTTTTATTTACTTGACGTGTTCAGTTTGTTTCCCACTGGTTGCTCTTGGTGGAGAACCTTGATTTAACGCGTGATCAGTTTTATATTCCTGAGTGTGTTCAGCAGGACAACAGGAGAAGAAAAGTAATGTAAATATTGTGAAAATACTTTTTTTTTTTCCTGAAAATGACAGAACAAGTAATATTAAGACAGTTGAAGTGCTCAGATGATTTCCAAATGTAGCCTTTCCCTGAAAGCCATTTGTGTTAATTCTATAGGGGTTGTTATTATTTTATGTTTATGTTGTGCTTGGTGCTCTACAGTATTCATAATAGAGATACTTTTCCACCTCAGAAATGCAAATACACAACTAGAAATGAGGGAGGACATGCTCAAGTTCTGATAAAAATGTGGAAAATACTAACACCTTTGTATTGTTCCACTGTTATGACCACAGGTACTCATGGACATGGTGTGTGCCCTGTAAGGTGGGGCTTACATCGAGGTAGCTTTCTTTGGTCGTTGTAGAAAAATGGTGCAAAGCAAGAGGCCATGCATCCTCGCTGGGTTTAGTTTCCTGCATTAGAAAGAGGTGTTTACAAAAGCATATGGCTTTTGGAGCATTTAATCCACACTTTAAGGGATTTGTTTTGTTCCCCGTCTCTCTCCAGTGGTTATTTAGTGCCTGAACTGCTCCTTTTGCCAGCATCCCTTTATTAAAAATAGGTTATAATGTGCAAGACAGTGTTGAGATGTATTAGTACTAATGACTTCTATCTGGAATTAATGCATGTGTCTACTGTTTTAAAGAGTTCCTAACAGACAGGAAAGCTGTGACACGGTACCAAAGTTTAACTGGTGGAAATTCAGCTATAGCTCGCCTTTGTAACTCATTTTGGAGATGCTCAGGAAGTTCTGAGATAGGGATGTACGCATCAAAACTCAATTTGCAAGCTGTGATTGACAGCATTGGAGGTCTATCTGATTGCTGCTTTGACTGGAGTCTGTTGTTCAAATGCTCTTTTAATAGTGATGTGTTAAATCCAGAGAACTTCCTTAACTTCTGTGCAAATGAAAATCAGTTTTTATCTTCCAGCTTCCGGGGACCGACGTGGTGTATGGAGTAATTTCAGCCTCTTGATTCTGAGATGGGGCCATATGTCATTTTGGCAAAACTCGAGTGATTTGGCTTTGTCTGAGGGACCTCTAGTGTAATCAAATAGGAGAAAAGGTCAGCACATGAACTCTTCAGACATGTGCAGTTAGGTCATTTAATTCCTACACATGAAAATATGAAATACAAAAATAGGAAAAATAATTTGAAGATTAGAAATAAATTGTTATGTTCTCTTGATTTAATAATCTCTGGTACTATGTCCAAGCAAGGAAAATGATGGAATTTCAAAGTTGTCTCTGAAAACAAAGAGTTAGTTTAGTTGCTAGTTAGTTTATTGCAAATATCAGACCTTGATAGGATTTTTGCCAAATTAAGGACAGAATAAGAACTTGAGAAATTTCCTTTATACGCCTGTATTTGATGTTGAATATCTTTAACTCAGTAGGGACTTAAAATAATGTCTTTTGTAAAATGTATGCAACTTTATTAAATATAGACTGCATCTTCACTCACAGCAGAATGGAGCTTATGAAGTGCCAAGTGCTTTTAATTTTCCCTGACTTTCTACTGAATTAGGTGAAGTGAACATCCGTCCATTTAACAGGGTGGTTCATCTGATCCTGTGGTAAAATTTTTAATTAAAAAGCTGATCTCAGTACATTATGTGTGCCATACATGTTAGATTATCTGTTCTTTGTATTTTTTTTGTAGCTTACATTTTAATAATTGTTGGACTATGATAATTATTTACCCAAATTATATTTTTTAATATGGAAGTTGAGTAAATTTATGTGTTCATTTGCTGACAGTAGTTTACAAATAATATAATCAGATTAATTTTCATTGAATCACAGAATGGTTGGGATTTGAAGGGACCTTTAGAGACCACCTAGGCCATGGGCAGGGACATCTTTCATTAGGTCAGGTTGCTCAAAGCCGCCTCTAGCCTGACTTAGAACTTCTACTGCCTGTGATGAGGCGTCCACAACTTCTCTGGGCAGCCTGTTTCTATGTATTAAAAACTCCATGTTTTCAAACTAAATCGTGAAACACTGGGTGTCCTGGTAGTTTAATACACAGGTTTTTATAATGGACCACATTTTTGTTCATAAGCTTAAAATTTGGGGGTTGGATTAACACGCGCTTTTTGGAGGTAACTGCATTTGTTGCTGACATTTGTGTCAAGCATGCAGATTTACTTACAACAGAAATCCAGAGATATGTGAAAAACTATTTCTAGGGTCTTTGGATGGTCCTGTTCAAAGCTGGGTCACATCTTTGACCCAGCTTAGGTGTCTATTTTAGACCATGACTGAAGAGAGCTGGTGAAAATAGGCCATTTAACAAGATCTGCTTTGAGAATTAACAGTCAGATCTGCCAGGCTTAAGCTTACAATGCATGGTGAAGTGAAGTGAAAGTTAGTTACTCAGATGTTTATTTAGCTTTGTGGAAATTAAAGTTTTTCTTCCAATGACAATTATAAATATTTGGAATAGATTGCTTTAAAATCAGCCTGATTCACTGGAGGAAATTTTGACCTGGATAGACAAATAACTTTTTTTTTAATACAAATTTATAAAGCATAACTGAAAAGAAAAATTAAGCTAATTTCTATGTTGATGTTGGAGTCCCTCTTAAAAACTTAAAATCCACCAAGAATCTCTGCGCTACGTTTTTTCCTCTGAATTTGGTGGTGGGAATGGCTACAGAGTTTCAGATGGAAGCTAGTAATTACTTATTTTCTCATCCAAGATGGTATCTTTTCATGATCAATACACTATTTTCTCAGAATCTAAAATCATGCCACCTGTGGTGCTTAATAAAATTTAATGGTTAATATAGTGCTTAAAATGCAGTGCTTAAAAAAATCTGAGGATGAAAGCGTATCTGGAATACAATTGCCTCAAGGACAGGTTTGCTTTACAGGATGTGATTCAGTTCCCTCTCTTGTTGGGTTTTCTGAGTTCGGATACAAGCTACGTTTTTGCCTTAGCTGGAAGCGTCAGTGAAGAAAGCTTTAAGCAAGACTACCCTGACCCTAGCAGTGTTACCAAGAACGGCTTCCTTTGAGGAAACTTTTAAGAAACTTACTGTAAAGGGCTGTCTGGACACAAAAGTTGCACTAAATTTAGGTGTATGCACTTCTACATGATTAAAGGAAATAAATGACAACCCAGCTATACACACTACTGTGGTGGTATAAAATTGGATGCATTGGACTGATAAACACTTTTAAGCTAGTAAATAAATAATGTGCATGCAGAGAATTGCATTGGTTTAATTAAATTTGTCGTAAATTAATCCTTTAGTCTTAGTGTTAAACATGAAGTCCAGGATTATTTGTGCATTAATGGATGACAACTGTCATGCATCCGTCTCATTATATGAGCTGGAAATACAATTGCTTTTATTGCATTAATCATTAGAAAATAGTATCAATTAGCGTGTTTTTAGAAAGATATGTATAAAATAGGTAGTATAATATGTATAAAATAGCTGCAGTCAAGGTCTGAAGGATGGTCTGCCTGACCAGCTCTACTCCATGCTTGGTAAAGAGATGGCAGCATGCAGAGCCATCTGCTTCCTACATTGGTGCATGTGTCCAGGTTTGACAACGTAGTGCTGTAAAGTCTGTCCTTCCCAGCTTTTTACTGTTCACTTCTTCAGATCCTCTTGGAAGAGCTGGTGGTTAGGCTGTGACTTGTTTCCTGTTTGGATGCTTTGGATGAAGCTGAAAATTTACCCATGATTCTGTGCCTTTGATTAAGGAGGTTATTACAGGACAAGAGCTTCTTTGTAACGGCATATTGAGCGCCCTGGGGCCTAGCATGACTACCAGATACAAATTGTATGGAAGCAATTAAATCCAAAGGAAATGTCATGTCGGCTGAATTTCAACATACAGGCTTGTGGCATTTTCCCTCCCTCGTTTTGGAGAGGGAGGTAGGCATGATGTGGGGTGGAGGTGGGAGGGTTTTGTTGTTGTTTGGGGATTTTTTTACATTGATTAAGTCAAAGTCCAGATCTCCCCTGAATGCTGATGCCTGTGGCTGTTGTGTGAACTCTTCAAGAATGTAAAGTTTGGGAACATTGCACTGCACCACGGTATTCCCTGCCCATGGCTGTTTTTAAGGCAGACGTGACTGAAGCTACAGTGCAGAGGCAGATACAGGCTTGCTTAGAGAGCTGAACAGAATGTATTGTGTTAAAACTGAAATAATTGCTTTAGAGTGTCATCACAAATTACCACAATGTGAGGAGGGGTGTGAAAGAGGAGTCAGCTATCTTGCATTTCCTCGTGGCTAAGAGCGTGCACGCAGTCAGTTACAGTGTAAAGCAGGGCAGTAGTAGAGCTGCAAGTCCAGACACAGCTTTTCCTGCAGGAACGTATTTGCCTGCCCATACCCTGTGCAACATCTGCTGGCCCCTCACTGTTTTCTTGGTCAGAATGCTCCTTTTTGTTCACTGGATGTTGGTCTGTCTCTAGTCCTTCTTGGGTTCAATGTTCTGCCCGTCTTTCAGGTTTATGAATAGAAGGACACTTCCATGGTACATTGGAGTTTTTCCCTGTACCACAAATATTCCTTTTTTCTACCTATGATCAATTTGCCAAGTGTATCGACTGTTGAATGTTTTTATTAAGTGTTCTACATTCCTATTTTTCAATTATTGGTGAGCAGTAGTGTAAGGATTACAAAACAAAGTAAAAGTCTTCTGTCAAAAAGTTTTTAAGGGTTGTATTAAAGTGTATTGCGTTTCTGAAATAAAATATTGCATTTGTATATAAGTATTTGAACTGTGAGACTTCTGTTTTTGTGAGATTTAAATTCTGTGTGGGTTTTTTTAAGGAAGTTTTCAAAACTTTTTGATTGACATGTTTTCTTAGGCTTCAACTTCACTGTGAAGCCCCTAAATTCAGCAGCATCAGAGACGAAGGAAGTTTGAGTCATTGGGAAGCTGACCCAGGCTGAAGGAAACAGCAGTGCGCTTCCTGTTGTGCTGCAGTGTGTGACTCTTAGGAAACCACATAATCTCTCTGTGCCTTCGTTTGTGGTATGTAGAACTGGGAGAATAAGTTTTCCTACTTTCCAGTAGTTCATGTGAAGTCGCGTGTCAAAGACTGAGGAACTAGCTCAGAAGTATCTGTAGTGATATCGATAATGCGAGGCCTATGCATTAAGGACTGGTCATGTCTGTTCTTGTCCATGCAAAATTTCTGTGTATTGAAGCAGATAGTGTACTGGAGCACACACTACATTTTTGCTCCATAGTTGTTTCTTCTGTGGGCTCGTTTGCAAAAAATTAAGTATAGTTTGTGCGAACCACAGCAACACCCCAGACCTGTCTGGAGGCAGAACAGAATTTTTCATAGGAGCAAACTTCACCGACGTAAGAAGAAGGCAGCTTACCTAAATGGAGCTTGTTAGGTTTACAGGCCATATCTTCAGAGGTCTCTTTACCTGACAAATTGTTTGAGGGATGTGTTATCGAGTCTCCTTTTTTGAAAAGGAAGAAAGAAAAAAACCAAAACCAAGCTGGTTTGTGTCTTTTTTTTTTTTGCCTAAGCAGCCTTTTGTACACACTAAGGTATGAATGCAAATGCTGCTTTCAGAATTTTCTCAAAAGCTTCAGGAATAAAAGTAATTACCACTTGAGAAGGGCTTTGGATTGTCTGCTTAGTTCGACAGTTTGGACAAAAGTAACTTTTCTAATCTTAACCTCCATTCTGTGTGATTTCTTTTGGAGCCACACAGGAAGTTATGTTGTGTGGATAAACTTCTCTGCAGCCTCTTGCCAGTGCCATTATTCACCTAAGTTAGCTATCTGGGGACTCAAACAAAGCAGGCTTTGCATCAGTAAATGAGTACAGCCTGCACTGTGTGGTCATCGCTGTACAGCTTTGTGGGGAATGTAGGAAAAGGTCAACATTTTTGAGCTCACAAAAGCAGAATTTAGTGTGGGAGTTCTTCACAAAAGGTTTTTTTGATTTTACATTTGGTTTTGACACTACATTTTCCTAGTCATGATTGTCATTAAACAGAAATGTAACTGCTTTTGCCTTGAGAGGTTCGAAAAAAATTTTTTTTTGCAAATGTATATGGCTTAATTGGATAGACACATGTCAAAAATGGTGATTTGATGTGATATGAAGTTAATGTGAAAATTGTGGACCAGACTTTAATGATGAATGAATGCGGGTATATGCAGTCTACAACTCTTCTAACTCACGTGGCAGCTCTGCTAGCAGGAGGAGTGTAGTGATGACAGTGATTCTTACCTTCTCCTCATAGTGCAGAGGAGATGTAACTAGTATAATTTTTCGATAGCCATTCCTTTAAGACTTTTGCAGTTATGGGATGAGCTTCTCTCAGATGCTGCCATCACTGTCTCAGCCCTGAAATCACTAAAATTGTAGATTATAGTTTTAGACGAAATTGAGGTGGCAGAAGGCTGTGCTTCTTTTCTTTATTCATGTTTTATGTTTGGCATTTTGATTTTTATCTGCTACTGAAAGACTTTATGGCAATGGAAAGTCAATGAAATTGTGCCATTGCAAGACAGTGGACAATGTAAAATTGAATAATGAGAGTAAAAGAGATTTCTAATGAGGCTATTTACAACTTCGTGAAGTGGAATTTTAAAATATGGGTATTTAAGAGAAATTAAGGTTTCAACACTGAGAATAGTCAGTAAAGGTATGTATGTTGTAAAAGTTGTCAAAGCAAGGAAAGATCCTGGCTTGAGATTTGTAACATTTCCGGGATTAAAAAAGCATCCTTTTTAAATTCTGACAAACTTGAAAGCAGAAAGATGTTGAATCAGTCATCATATTAAAAGAAAAAAAGGAGGGGGACAATTACAATTTAAAAAAAAAGCATCTATTTATGAAAATTTCTGGAGCTACTGATTTCATATGACTTTTACTTTGATTATGTTCTATTTCTCTAATTTAATTTTTTAATATGATTTGCTCTTAAGTTCCCTCCAAAAATACGTTAAGAATATAAAAAGCTCAGTTTCAAAGTTATTGTGACAGCCTTGTAAAGGCCTCTTGAGACAATTGTTGGTACAAAGACAGTGGATGTGATCACCTATAGTGGAGCCTCAGCTGAAGGTCACCCAGCCAAAATTCTGTAAGTTTTTCCACCCTTGGGAACACTTGTTATTGTTCTTTTTGTCTTGCTTTTAATTTACATCTCGAAAGGGAAAATAAGGTTCTCTGGGAAGTCTGAGACATTAGGCGACAGGTCATTTTTTTTTTAGCATCGCACTCAGCCACACATAATTGGACAATTATTTTCATTTTTAATTAATAGTTCACTTCAGTGTTTGTGATTTTGTTTTAAATTTTTTTTTGGTAAGACAATTTCATGAGGCTTTCTTGTTGTTTGAAAGTGTTGTTGGACTTGTCCTTTTATCACTGTTTATTTTATAAGTCTGCAGAGAAAAACAAGTTGATGTAATGGAAAGACAGAAGCTTAGCTGTTTTGATAGGTTTTAAAAGTGTCTTTATCACCTCTACAATCTACAAAATGTGTTGCAAAACACGTAATTAGATAATTTCCTGGTACAATGAAACATCTCTTCCAGAAAAACTGCGTTGCAGAATGAAATGGGTGATTGTTACACTGATATTCTTTGTTACAAATGAAAAGTTTGATCTCACCAAGCCATACTTGACATAAGTTTACTCTTGTGAGTGCAGATTATTTTATTAAGCATTTTCAAGGTCGAGTCCAGAAGCAGAGGACCCAGATCTCCCAGCTTTATATAAGTGTGAAACAAAAGATTTTACACACGTGCTCAGTGACCTGGCAGGGCTTGTGGTGACAGTGACGTGACGGGGAAGGGCTGCAGTGCAAGGCAGTAGCTGCGGCTCCCAGCACCCGAAGGCACTCTGCTCAGCGTGCCGTCCTGCTGGGGACACTTCTGGCCCAGCTAAACATTCACCTGCCTGTGCCTTTCTCTTGGGTCCCCCAGCGAGGAAGGGCTGGCAGGTGGTGCAGCCCGACTGCCTGCCCCGGCTCTGCAGAGGTCCCCGAGCGGCAGAGTGCATTGCTGAGCTGCCTGAGCCGCTGGCGGCAGCGCAGCCCGTGTCAGGACTCTGCCGCTGGGTTTCAGTTTGTGCTTGGTGTCCATGAGTCCGTGAGAATATGTCCTTCAACGGAGAGAATTTCATCTCCCGTCTTCCCAAAGAGAAAAGAGAGTCCCAGAACTTTACAATTAGCATGGATTGGTTTGTTCTTCTCTTGTGTCCTTACTTAAGAAGGACCAAAGGAATCATATACTTCAAACCAAGCAGGTCCTGGGTTAGTGTGGAGACCCTGAGTGACTCAGTTATGGGATTTTGTTCTCAGTTCCCTTTTGCACTCTTAACAGAACAGTTTGCCTCGTCACTGGTAGCCAGTGACTGTGATTGGGTTTGGTCCCCATCCAAGTAGAGAGATGACATGGAAGTCAAGAATGTCGCTAGAGAGTTTGTATTGCCTATTCCAGCCTGCTGGTTCCCTAACAAAAGGCTGATATACTCTAATATGGGAAATGGCACCCACAATGCATTTTAAGCATTGCTTTATCACTGCCTTGCAGGAAGTTTGTTTTGCAATCTGTGGTGTCTTTGGTCTGTGTAAATGATTTATTGATTTTACAGATTATGTGAAAATTTTTCTCCATTAGCTACAGAGCATTAATAGAGTATTTCTTCTCCTTTTTGAATGGTCTAAATATTGTTTCAAGCTTTTATTTCAATTATTATCTGATATTGCTGATATTCCTCGTTTAACCAAATGAGGTGCTCAAAATCACTAGATGGTTTTCAAGGTTGTAGATTGTCATTGATGATCTGAGAGGTGACAAACTCTCTCCATAATTTCTGTAGGCAAGAGTTTGTTTTAAATGCTTAACACTTACTAAGATGAAGCAAAAGTTTACTTTTCAAGGTTTTTCTCTTTGGAATTTTTCTTTTTAGTACTGAAAGTAATGATCTTGTTTTCTGGCAAACAGCTTAAGTAAGAGGTTCTGTGTACTGATGTGTTCAGTAGCTGTCCCAGCATGGAGACCTCTTAGATAGGACTTTGACCAGATATGCTTGGCTTTTGATGTTAATTAAAATAACCCTGTTGACATGATGAATAAGCTGATTTTGTTCACTGATGCCTACATTTGTCTCATCCAGCCACAGCATATTGTTAGATAACTCCTATTCAACAGTGACTAGAATGTAGGGTTTATTGCCCTGGATTCTATCTTGTTATGAGAAAAAATGATTCTGTTCTTAGCGTGCTGTAATGGTTCTTGCCTCAAGAAGCCCCCTTTATGGGGGGTTTCTTATTCCTCAGATTTCCAGTGGGATTTTTTTCAGAGGTGGAACACAGAAACATAACAAGTATACAAAACCACAACAAATGTACAGGCAACAAATGTAGTTTCCTTCTTTGGAGTACCTCTCTTTGCGAGAACAGCATTCTTCTGTTAGGATAGGCAAAGTACTTGATATGATGGAACTGTTAAAATTAATGGAGTTATTTTAGGCTACCAAAAAGTGCTTGGTCATTTTCCTAAATTTTTGAGTAAGTAAATGGCACGTTAAGAGGTACACTGTTGGAAAACCTGCTCTAATTTATTGTGCTTATTTTTGCTTTAAACAGAATTAATTATTTTGGACTTCTTAGGAACAAAAGAAAGGATAAAAAGAGAAGGAAAATAAGCTAAAATATGTGTAGAAGTTTTACTTTTCAGGTTCTAGAGTAAATGCCAATCTAGTGTTGACAGAAATAGTACATGGAGTGTGACCCTTGCCAGCTATTGAACAGTTGTATGGGAAGGTAGAAGGGTTTATAGCTGACCATGGCCTTGGAGCACGCGACACCTGGGAAGTGCACCTGCAGGTTATATGAGGCCAATCATCATGCTGCTTGTGGGTGAAGAAAACTTTAAAATTCTCAAAATAGAGGCTGCTGTATTACTTTAATGAAAACTAATAAGAAGCAGAATGCTTCAGTAGCTACTTAGTCTGAATAATTTGAGTTGCTGGCCCCAAGGTTAATTGTCCAAATTGTGACTATGTACGTGTCTTTCCCATTCAACTTCTGTAAGTGTTGTAAAATTACTGAACTGGAAGGGCTTTGTACCTGTGAGTTCTCTGACTGGAAAGACAACTGCTTTTGAAACAGAAATAATGTAAATCAAAAAGGCATGTGAATATTCCCTCTTTAAAATTAGCACAGTATCATCAGAAATTGTGACACACAACTGCATGTTCTCCCGTTGTGGGTTTTTTTTGGGGTGAGGGGCATCCACCAAGCACTGACAGCAGTGCTAGAGCAAGAAGAGATTTAAAGCCAAGTTTACTCTAATGAGATAGAAAGTATAATCCAACTTCAGGTAAGTAGTTTGGGGCTTTTATAGCTGAAAAAAGTTTAGACTAAAATTTTGCAACAATGTTGAGAGCTAAGTTTTTTCATCTGAGCCAATTACAGGAGAGCTTCATCAACCTTATTTGTTTGTGACAGTATTAAAAAAACCCCTCATGTGTTCTTGAAAATGGGAAATCTGAGTCATTGACACTTTTATCAGTTTTGCCAACATTTTTTTTCTGTGGGACTACTTAATGTAAATTTTGGTTAACAGTTACTATTTTGTAGAAGCATGGGATGTAATAGGAATCTAATCCAGTCCCCTTATATTAGAGTTAACTCCTTCACATAATCCACTTTACATTTCTTAAAAAAAAAAAAATTTTTTTGCTCTTCCTATTAAGACAGTTGCAGAAACTTATTTTATAGGCAGAAATCTTGTTTTAATATCCCGCCTTCTTACAGTGTGTACTGAGTGTTATTATGTGTGTGTAATGAGACTATTACAATAGGAATATAAATTTGTAGGCTTCTATATCTGTCTATTCTAATTCAGTGTGCAGTAACTTCACAAATAAATTTGCCATTCTAGTCCACAAATTGTAAAGAAGAGGATAGCTCTTGGCATTAACCGTGACAATACTCGCCCAAATCAATGGAGCAACATTATTGTAAGCAGTCACCTGCAGTGACTGAGGGATTCACAGCATGATGTTTATTTTCTTTCCACGGTAGTCCTGCTTTGAGGACAGAGGGATGATCTAACTCTGATTCCTTAAATTCTGTTCGATTATATCAACAGCTAGATCTACCATCTCTTGTGGATTATTTGACAGAAACAGACTTTGCCATGCTGTTGGCAAACATTTGGATGAAGCTTCGTGCTGCTGTGGCAGGTCACAGCTTCGTGTTGCAGCATGGCAGTGTGTGAAGAGTCTACAGCACCAGAGGGGTTGCAGGTGTTATACACTCCAGAAAGCAACCTTTGCGTGGTCTGGGATTTTGCTAGATAAAAGGAGTAATCCTATTGATGTCCAGTGGTTGGCTTTTTAAAACATGCCTCAGATTTAAGAGGCCCACTAGATTATCATATGAAGAGTCTTGTGTTGATTTTCTTGTCAAGTAATTGCAAAAACTTGGGCATTGTAAAGGATTCCAATATTCGGTGCAGTATGTTTATAGTCAAAGACTTCTTAAAACATCCATTAAATTCTGAGGTTTTGACATGCTGTTTTTTAACAATTATCACAGATCTTCCATAATGTGTTAAAAGGTGAACGGGGGCCATAAGCTTGCATATGAAACAAATGGAGATGGAAGCAAGACACAGGAGCACTGGCAGTTTCTATTTTGTGCTACTTTTCCTGTAGATACAGACATGTTTGCATTTATTTGAGTACTTCTGAGGTACTGTCTGGTTTGCTTTGCTAAAAGCATGCCTTTTTCTGAGGATATTGTCTCCTGAACATTTCCTTTTTCTGTCAGGATGGCCCCGACTAGAACAATATTTTCAGTATCTTTTTTATCTTGGAGAAACAAATGTCTGATTCATTTTTCTAGAAAAAACAGGAAGCTGTAAAGACGGACTGAGAAAGAAATGCATACTACTACTACTTACAATTTAATTTACAAAGTTGTAAAGCAAACTGAAAGTAACTCTTTGTTAGATACTGAGGGCACATTGCAGTTTTACTGTTTTCCTCATATTATCTGAACCTCATCTGAACAACAATTTAAGATGAGCTTGTTAAAAAACAAATCCAAAAAACCACCTGCAGCTGTGAAAACTTCCAAATTAAAGCAGCTTCAGTGCAGCAGCATGTATTTTGAAAACATCCAGTCTGTGTGCCTTTGTGAACTATGTTACCTTCCACAGTGTTCAGTAATACTGCTGCCCTATTGCTGGTACACATTCTGACTGTAACTAAGTGCTTTTCAAGGCAAGAGAAAACACCAAATGGGGAAATTAAAATTGGAAGTTCTTTCTGGTCTGTACGAGTTTGAGATTTTTTTGAAATTGAATTACATGATTAATGGATAAAACGTACAAATTCATTTTAGTAGGCTGAAGAAGACCCACATATTAATAATCACATTACTAGGCATGGCTCTTTTTGCTATAGAAATTATGAATCCTAAAGGCAAATTCTTCTCAGATTTACATACAGATCTGTTGCTCTGGTCTTCCTGTAGGGTGGAAATACTCACAGACATTTTGCACCTTTAAAAAGCAGAATGACTGCATGCTGAAAGGAAAGTGGAGTATTAAAAATCGCATGCCACAGTAACCACTGCAGTAGGATGATGTTTCCAAGCAGATGCGATCACGAGCAATAACTAAGTGGTGAGGTGTTGATACTTTGGTGTATTACTGGTACTTGTCTTGTACTTACCTTGCTGTGCGTAACCCCGTCCTCCACTCCAGTACCTTGGCTGCTGTTGTTTTTTTCCCTGAGGACAGTAGTCTTTTACTCTTGCAGTGTATGTTGGTGAAAAATTATTCCCTGAACACAAGCATTGTTAAAAATTAGGCTTTCATGTTTTTAATACTCCTGACAGTGGAAGGAAGCTTAGAAATCTAACAGGAATGCATCCTAAGAAAAAGAAAAGTCAAGTTAAAAAACTTCTGTTATTTTCACGCTTTTGCCCTCTGACAGATACAAGATGAACTCCCTGATAAAAACCGTAATGAAATAGCTGTATTGAAAATATGTGAAGTTCTGTTTTCGCTTCTGCAGATAAATCAAATACTCTGTGGAAAGATTATCTTGACTGGATTTAATGAGCGCTTGTGAAGTGCAGAACCATCAGAAATTAATCTGACCCTGTATAGCTGAAGTCTCTGCCTTTGAGGTAGTGCCAAGAGAAAACCGTAGCTTAATGTCCAAATGAGGGGCAGTGCCATTTGGTTCACAGCCTTTGCAGATTCATTGCACAGAACAATTCAGGTATATTTGATAGTTTGTAACTGCCAACAACCTGCTTGACTGGGACCAGCTCAGCTCTCTTGGGGACCTTGATCCCAAACTCCAAAATTGCTTTTAGGCTTTTGATTGCAGAACACAATTTTTCTCATAATAAATAAATTTGGCTATTTTGAAGGGGCATTTTTTTCCTTGATGACTGTACTAGGAACAGCAGGGAGGAAGAAGAAGTCTTAACTTGGGGGTAGGGGCATATGGAGTATAGAGCTGCAAAAACTCCACCCAAGACAGACATTTGTCCTGACTTTGTTGTGCACGTCAGTGTTGCAGCTTGGCTTTTTAGATAGTGTTTTAGATACTGGCAGAGAAGGGAAATGTTTTCTAGTCAGTCAGTGTGTAGCCTTCTTAGAAAAAAGCAAAGTTGCAAAGGCTACTTTTGGTGTTTTACCTTAGGGACTTTGAGACAAAGCTATGTCAGTCTTTAAAATTTTAATAGATATGTAAAATTTTATGTAAACCCAGCTTAAGAAAAGAAAAAAAAAGTTAACTGCTGAGAGATTACAGTTTACAAATTACTCATTCCTTTGAGTCATTTGAATGAGTATTCCTTTGATAGTGTAATTCCAGATGGGATATGAAAGAGTTGACCCGCCAGATCATCTCTGCTAGACCTAAATAAGTCCTGCAAACTCTTCCCTTATGCTGAATTCTTGTTTTTAAAAACATTTATTGTATTTCAACTTAAAATCCTGATATGATCACATTTGTGTAAAGCATTAAAATATAGGTATTTAAAAGTAAAGGTAAGAAGCTTACCAGTTTGATTTAGTTCTAAGACATTTTGAATTTTACAGGGCAGAGTTTTGCTTTCATGAGTGCTGAAGAAGAAATACACGATGTAAAGCATATGTAGGTTTGTTAAATTGTATGGTGAGTTGCTTTGAAAGGAAGATGGTGAACGTGAGCTTTATTCCAAAGGAGGGCTTTTATGGAAAAAGTGCCTGTGTGTTTTGATGCAATCTGCATGCACAAAGCAGGCAATAGAACTACCAATTTTCACTGTTTGATATAAAGTTCTGTCTTTAGTTCATGTGTTTGGAATCTTTTTTTTTAAAGTGAATTGTAATGAAACATTACCTGATCAGTCACTGTTTGGCGTTACTAAATAAATAGGCTTAGGGCTTGCATCTAAACTGCTAAAAATGTAACTAATATGTGCTGCTTCAATATCACAGTATTATTCCTTTTAAATACAGCACAGTGTATTGCTTTGAAATGTGCACAAATTCTCATACTTGTATCAGCAATCCTCAAAATAAGTGTGCACTTGTACTCCTAATTGAACAGTGCACTCCACTGTGAATCAGGAAGATGCACCTACACTGTTAAATATCTGATATTTTTACACATTATTCTCAGCTTAAGGGAAGCCTTGCTGGTCCACGTTTGTACTTGAATTTTAAAAAGACAGATTTCCTTTCAAACAGACTATGATCCGAATATTACTACCGTGTCAGAATTGACAGCAGTTCCTTATGTTCAGCTAAATCTCTGCAATTCTGGCCTCATCTTAAAATTCTCAAATTATGTACAGAGAGCACCAGTGCAGAACTGTCACCCTTCCTGAGCTGAGGTCAACTGTCAGCTACCAGACATTGTTTCTTTATTTTGGAAAGGTTTTGTTTGGGCAGAGACTTGGTCTTTTAACCAGATCCTGCTTTTCATCTGTTTTACATGGCAAATGATCACATTTCCCAACCATTTGCAAACAGTGACTGTCTGGCAGGATTTCCTGGATACACAGAAGTTTGAGATTGTAAAAGGCCAACTTTCTGAACTCTAGTGATTACTATCGTTATTTGTACTGCTTTTTCTTCCATGGGAACTAATCAGCTCATCATATGGAAGGTAGAAATAGGTTCCAAGAAAAATTAATCCGCTAGTTAATCACCTCCACCATGAATCATAAAGGGAAAAAAAAAACTAAATAGGGCACCTCCTGACTTTTCTGTGCTAAAACTTTCTGAAGAGATGCAACCAATATTTTGGGAGTCAAAGTTTTGTAAGAAACTCCTGAAAAAGTTATTTGTAGCCTGATCCCATTTTTGTCTAGTAGAGTGAGGTACTGAAGACCTCGCAGCACATAACCCCTGAGTTAAAGTTGTGTGGGTAGAAGGCAGTGGATAATCAGTGCTGACTGTAAAAAGAGCTATTTATTAAACATTTTTTAATATTCTATGCTGACCTTCAAAATTAAAAACAAGAGGGTAATAAAAACATGTAAACCCACAGACACTACGAGAAATTTGACCAATTTTAATTTGTCTCCTGTGAGTCAATTCACTGGAAGAAATGATGGGATTTTTCTTCTGTCCATGTGCCGTATAAGAGGTTGACCCTTTGAAATTTTCACGTTCTGAGGGAACCCCCTAAATGTATAATACAGAATAGTAGAGAAGATGTTGACGTGAAACAGGTTTTTGTCATTATTTTCATAGAATCCCTCAGACATTTCTTCAGGGTACTGAAAGTGAGGGCCTTTCTTGAATATCAGGAGTTCTAATGGATTTCTTAATCTTACAGGGAAGAAGAAAGAGCTCTGCTCCATTTCCTTTAGCTTACGTTGGTTGATTTTGGTTGATTGCTTTCCTTTTCCTCACCTTAGGTGGGCTTATGAAGAGGGCAACTTTCTGTTCTACCTTCTGTCTGTTAAAAGTTGTGTTTGTCTTGAATTGTCTTTTGTCCTTACTGTATTCTCTGTAGTGATAAGAATGGTCCAAATAGAGGAAGTAAGACGAAGTCTTAACTTGAGCCACGTAAGTCTGAAAGATTCTTTCTTATTCTACACTATATAACACTGAAAGGAGAGCAAGGACTGAAGAACAAGAGTCTGGTGGTTAGATAAGTAGCATGAAGCACAGATTCTTACCCTTCTAAGTGATTCCATATTCTTTGTACAAGCATCACTCCCAGTGAAATCTGTAGAAGATGATCTCCCACAAGCAGCAGACAGTTTTGTAATGCAACTGTGAGCTGCCCTTTTTTCAGTATCTGCTTCTTGCATTAAATAAATCTGCAAAATAAAAGTGTGATGCATTGCATCGCTGGCAAGTTGATAAAACTTCAGCACTTAGAGTTAACAGTCACAAAGTTGTTCCTTACAATTCTTCAGTAACAAAAAATTATTTTCTAAAATACTGAGAAGGGCTTGAAATTTAAAATAGTTCTGGCTACCTCATAGCCACTATTGTGGTAGATAAATATGCATACAAAGTAATTTTATTCACCTGAATAATTATATCTCTGATATAATTAATGAGGCTTGTTGCCTGAACATTGTTTTTCATTGCTTATGTTGTAACTAAATCATAGGAGAAAATGCTTTTGCCAGAGTAATTTTGGGAAGCTAGTTAAAGTTTTATTGACAAGATGTAAATCTTGGTCTGAAAAATTAGAGATTTAGGGCTTTGAGGAAAAACAAAAAAATATATTTTGGGATCTAATTTGACTCTGCATGTCTGTTGTGCTGTGGCCATTGGCACTTATATTAAAATATAAAGATTGCTGCTTGTAAAATTTAGAGAGCAGAAGCTACTTTGACTTTTTTGGAGCTTAATAAATGTACTGACCTGAAAGCTGAGGTTGTGAGAATGATCTCTGAATGAGAGTTGCAGTAGCAGGAACTGCTTTGCACAAATGTGTGTATTTTGAGACAGAGTTGTCAGTTTTCAGTGAAGAATTGTCTGATTGGGAAATACTTTCCTCAAGCCAATTCATGTTATTGTTTGGAAACACTGACCAAGCAGAACTGGAAAAAGAGAGCTTGTCATAGGAAAAAGTTAGAACAACTGCTGTGCATTTGTGGAAGGAGATTCTAGAGACTATGGTAACACCATTTTGTTGTCTTTTTAAGAAATCCTGGTCCCTGTGTGATATCAAAACCAGCAGGTAGACAGGATTGCAGATGTGCCTACTTTTGGAGTAGAAAATATTTTTTTTCTGCAACAAAAACCTTTTACCAATTGAATATATTGCAAGAATCTGAAGATCTTGACAGTTATTTTTCAAATTACAAAGAGAAAACAGTACATGATGGTTAGTTAAATAGCACAAATGGCAGTGTTTTATTGGTATTACAATAGTGAGTTCAACCCTATTAATTCTCTGATCAAAAGTACACAAGTACTAGAAATTTTTTTTTACGCACATGCAAAATGTACAATGCTGTGGAAACATTAATGGTGATTTTCTGACAGACTCAGAAAGCAAAACACAAAATAAAAATCTAGACTGCAGAAGAGAATTCTGGGACCATATTCTGCAGTGTCATACATTTCTCTGCCTCTGGCCAATGCAGTGGGATGCAACCTTAAAAGAGAATTTTTCTATAACTTTGTAGGGATTTTATGTCCTGTTTTGTTCGTGGTTGTTTGTCTGTCCTACTATCCGTTCTTCCCCAGGGAAGATTTTTGTTCTTTCCCTATAAGGAGATTCTGCATAGTTAAAGGGGAGTTTCTTGTTTGTTTATTTATTTCTTTTTTACTGGAATGCAGAATATGTTAAAATAATAATCAGATTGTCTAGAAATGCTAGCTTGGTAGTATAAGAGTATTTATTAGATTGGGCTGCTTCTCCCTTTCTTGTTACAAGACAGCACCATTTTGCATTTCATGTGTGTAAACCCTGATTGTTCATAAATATGGTCACTTTTGACATGGCTTTTATATTGGTAAATAGAGGCATTCACAACAAAACCTCATTACAGCCCTCTAGCTCAAGTGGAGCGCAGTTAATTATTTTTCATTCTGTAACCTATTGAACAATTTCTGCAACTTCATGCGTTGGAAAATGTCATCTCTCTTTCACAAAGGAATATTTTGTCTTCAGATTATTCCGTTTTTCCCCAAAGCAAAATAAACATGGTTTTAGTAGAATCATTAATATGTCTCTTTAAATGTGAGTGCTACAGGCACTCATCAAGTAAACAAATTCATTAATGCCATTATATATTGTATGCATTAAAAAATTCCATAAGAATATTATATATAATAGTTCCATTCAGTACCTTTTTTTCTTTCTCTCAAGAATTGGGATTTCATCCAAATGCTAAAGGTTAAGTTGTCAATAGAACTCAAAGGGTGTTTTGTTTCCATTTGTATAAATAGTTTAATGTTTTTTAAGTCTCCAGCATACACTAACAATGGAATCAGTCAGTTACAGGGAAGCTTAGCAGGACATTCTTAAAGTTCTCTTCACAGTAGCAAATAATACTGAAAGTAATTCAGGAAAAGAGCAACTCTTTTCACTGAAGAAGATATTTTAATTAGTACTTAGCATAGCATAATAAATATTCAAATACTTATGTAATGTTCCAGCTTCAAGTTTAGAAATTACGATGAACATGCAGTAGGACGACAAAGTCCATGGTTCAATCAGTTTAATAATTACATTGTGTCTCCTTGTTAAAGCTTCATGAAACTTTCATGAAACATTATCGGTGTTTGAAGAAGGAAGTGCCATGAATTTTATTAGCTAAACTTGCAAGTTGAAATGCTGTAGACCATCACTTGAACCTGCTACAGTAATGAATAGTTGAACTATTGAATGCTAGTTATTAATTTCTGCACTTTCAAAGGAGAAGTGATTGAGAGATACTGGGGTTTATGTGTTTGTGTGCTTTTAGTGATATAATGAATGATAAAATCTTATTCTTTCCAACTGTTGAAATAAAGAGTATAAATGAAAACAGTAGCATGCAGCTTTTCACTTCTGTGCCTAATAGGTATTTTCTCTTCATAGGTATGTACTGCAGGTGTCTTTTGCAAAGTATTATTAACATCTTGGCTTTGAATACGGCAGGCTTTTTTTGCTTTCTTGATTATCAGTGAATAATGTCAGCAGATAATTAAAATGCTGAAGCTAGAAAATAATACTTAACAGCTGTTCTGGCTGCCTACCACCAGTTGTTTGAGGGATATCAGTAGGGGCCACCCGGAGTGCTTTGCAGCAGCTGTAAGTGTGGACCAGCTACTGTGGCTTACTCAGAAGTGCCAATAAGAGCTTTCAGAGTGCCCTAAGAATAGGCAAATGTCTACCATTTCACAGAGAGAAGTTTTAAAAGTTCTTTGTACTAAAAATCTAGTAAAGTGTATGTTTGTTGATGTCTGGTTTTGGTATGAAATGAAAATATCGCTGTAGATTTCCATTAATCTTTCATATTCTTCCCACCTGTGTCAGAAATCACTAGAACACAACTGAATATGAAATAGGCTGAAACTAACCCCGCCATCCATCTCAGTTTAAACTGTTGTGGCTGCAGGGTGATGCTGAAAGGAGTGGCCTGATCCTGCCCTCATATTTCCAAACATTTTTCTCCATTTTGACTAGCAGTCATGGGGCTGCAGGGTCAGTCAGAGCAATCTGTTCATCTAGGTGAAATAATCCATAGGTTCAACGAGTTGACCAAGGTGCTCATGGCTGTTGGGACTGACACAAAGGAGATGGTGGAAGCCTGCCATGGCCAGTAGGCCACCTCTTTCAGCAGGGCTGTGGCCATGAAACCACAGAGATGCTCTGTTTGCCAAGCGTAGGCTACCTGCTTGTGGTATTTTAATGCAATCTACCAGGACTGAATTGTGACCTCATGTATATAGAGGGATTGAACTGCCTCATGTATTTAGAACCACAGAAAAACAGAACAGACTTTAAATATGGGGGTTTTGGGGTTTTTTTATTTGCAACAGCCCAAGTGTCCCATGGTCTGCCCCAGAAGCTTGGAAACAAGAAGCTTCAATGTATTAGGTCACCTGTGCTAAATAGCAGAAAACACACTGTAACTGTCTGAATTTCCTACTTGAAAGTGTTGTCCCATGAAAGAAGAATCTGAGCCATTGGTAAAGTTTACCAGTGTGGGCCTGGACATAGGCCAGTGCCAAATACCCGGGTCTTGTGTAGTACCATCATTATGTTATTTTATTTTTTACAAAGGAACTCATTGTTTCTCACCTATCTTCTTAGAGGAGATGGGACCCATCTAAAAATAAATGTATGTTCCACCTGTGTGTATAAGAAAGAGGCTAATAGCATTCTTCTTGGAGTACCTGGAAGAGAACCAGGCCTATTGACTTTTCTTTATATGATATTGGAAAATATCAGGCTAATGGAGAAATACTTGTTCTGAAGATACTTTTCATTTTAATGTGGTTGGTACAGTTGATAAAGCTACATGAGAAGGATATGATAAATATTGTCTGTGGAGAATGCCATTTTTACCAGTTATTTACTAAAAACATTTTTGTGAATTACTGTGTCTTCACAAGATAGCCTAAAGAAAGGCTCTACTCCTTCATCTTCTGTTCATCTGTTTTAGTGCTTGTTGTATGAAAATGGATTTGTATTTCCATTTAACTGGAGGAAAGGGTTTGAGAGAAAGAACCCTCCAACCTACACTGACCTCCTTCACCCCGCCGTGATGTCTAAAATGCCAGGCACTCACAGTGATAGCTGCAGTCACTGGACGCTGTGTTTTGAACACAAAAGCAATACCTGTTTTGTAAGATCAGGGCCTAGATGTTTCAAGTGCTCCCTGAAATTACTGAATACTTCTAAATACATGGTACTTCTGACCTGCAAAGTGGGGACAGCCTTGCAAAACTGAATGTGGATCTCTGAAGTTGCGCTGTGATGAGTTACTCATTATCTTTTAAAGGCAGTATTTTACATCTGTCACTAGAACGGAGTTTGAGAATTTTGCACTAAATATGGGAGAAAGCTGCATGCTAGTTAAAGAAAATACTAATAGCACGTCAGTAGCTGAGCCTTTGAATAGGCAAATGCACTTGGTAAGTAAAGCAGGCGCTCTCTGGAAAAATATTGTGTGATTATATAATTAACAGTGGTATTGCAGTGCACAACCATGAGAGGACCAAAAGAAGCTAACACTGAATATGTTGTTTTGGTTCATTGTATTAAACTTTTCACATTCCTTTTTTTGTATGTGTAATGTAAACATAAGCTAAAAGAAAAGACTAAGACAACTGCAAACCTAATGATATTGATGCTTTGTCTGCAGAGTCTGGCATGTAAACTGTCTGTGCCAATAAAGGTTTTTCTACAAACGTGTTCTGTGTGGCTCATGCCAGGCTGAAGGTCGTTGTCTTTAGCAAGATGTGATTCAGATCATAATTTAACTCAATCCCATTTCCACTTACGTTTGCATTTAACAGAGTTGTAAACAAGTGACAAGACTTAGAAATTGGACTGTCCTACTGAAATTATTGAATGCTATTCAAGCTTTACATTTTTAAGAGAAGTTACTGTCTTACACGTTTGGCAGGTAGTTCCCACGTTGTGGGGACTGTTGCAGTCTACTGAATGAGTTAGCTGTCAAATGCACAGGTGGGTGCATGATGTTAGGACATGGTGCTGTAATTTCTGTAAAGCCTTCTGATGTTCTTCTGATGAGAGGCAGAACCTGGTTCTTGCCATTTAAGAACTTAAGAAAAGGCATTCATGGTGCTATTACAGTGGCACTGCTGCTGTCGTCCTTCAGGAGCTGTTGGTGTTTCTCTAGTGATCAGTAGGTTTGGAGGTTTCTAAACATGCTTTTTAATCTTATTTCATTTACAGATAAATGTAACTGCTGTTGGCAAGCATTTCAAAATATTTTTTAAAATATCCCTTTGTGAGTTAATTTTTTACCTAAAACAGTGTTTTTATTTTTTTGTACACAGTGGATGTCACCCTTCTCCTATTGAAGCGTCCTAGGAACAGACACTAGGCCTGGAAATAATTTCAAAATGAGTGAAGGAAATGAGATCAAAGGTTTTTGTGAGAAAAAAGGGATATTTTTATGTGCACAGTATTTTTTTTTTCATTCTAATTGTTACACAGAACTAAGTACTTGTGCACATTTTTTCCATTTACTTTAGAGGGGTAAAATCATACCTTTGAAGGTCATTTCATGTGATTTTTTTGGAGGTGAATTGGAATCTCGTGTCTTAGTATTTTTTTAAATAAATTAAGACTGTAGTCAGTAGATTTCATTTCTTCAGTTTCTATTGATGGCTTTTGAATTCTCTGTTTAGTGACAAAGATTATTGGTTCTGTGGTCTCTCCTTTCATGCTTATTCACTTGCATGATGTCAAAGACCCAGTATAGTGAAGGACCTTCATGGCTCTTACCCTGTGTTGTTTTAACTTAATACGATAGTGTATTGTCTGTATATACACAGAAATTCCATTAATTTCTGTGGGAATTGGACACATACATGTCGGGTAATTGTTTCTAAAGCTAAAAATAATTTCCATTCTTTTTTATTATTTTTTTTTCCCATGGAAATGGGTTTATGTGCATTCAGGAGCACATACAAACGCACTTCTGTTTAGCAGTTGCCAGTTATGTTGTGAGGTTGGTCCTCTGAGCTCCTTTTGGGCAAGGCAATGAGTGCCTCAAGATCTGAAGAGCGCAAAGTATCAAGGCCCCAGCTCGTCCTGTAAAGGAAACAACAGCAGTAATAGTAACAGTACAGCCTCCTTTATCTCTGCCATAAGTCACCTTATTAGATCATAAAACACAGTTGCTGAAAAATAGGTGAGAGGACTTTGCACATTTAAAGGTAAACAAGGGCAACTGCATGAGCCTACAGTTCCCTCCTTACTCAGGGTTCTTTTAACCCACTTAATTTGGTGAGCCTGGATTATAGTGCAACCCCACAAAACTGTCGTGTAACTGAAGGAGGGAAACAGCAAACTGCATTGGGGGTGCAGGGATGAGTGTCCAAGGATGCTGAGCTGTGGTGTCAGAACAGCTGTTGAGGGGGAGTTGTGTGAGGCTCTGCTGAAGGAGGAAGGCCTTATCTCTGGAAAGCATGACATTTCCTCTAGCCCCGTGTGACAACCTCTGAGGAAATGTGTGAAG
Source organism: Caprimulgus europaeus (assembly GCA_907165065.1). Next base: position 254,825 of record OU015531.1, on the reverse strand, counting down.
AGTTCCTGCCTTGACCAACTGCTCCAACTTTTGTACCAACCCTTAAGTTGTGCCAAATTGATCCAATACGTTGATAATTACTTTGATTTGGTCTGTTTTCAATCTGGATCACTTTATTGATTTGAGTTGCTGTCCGTAGCCTAAACCAGTTGTACTGACAGAACTGAGGAAGCAGCAGCAGATGGGAACGAGCAAGGTGCAGAACTGACTGTGAGGTTGTGTTTGTCCTCATGAAGTGTATTGCAAAACAAGTGACAACTCTAAACTCCACTGAATCTTTTATGTTTTGAAGGGCTGAATGCTTAGCACCCTGTGAGTTAGGCCCCTACACAGATGAAGGCATTAAGGAGAATGAATGTGAATTTTTCTTTGTTATTTCTGCTAGTTGTCTTCAGGCTGTGCTGGATCCATGCTGAGCTGGTGGGGACAGGCAGGGCGGGCTGCTCACATGGGTCATGGCCCCTCAAGAATCCTAGGCCAGCTGACTTGTCATACCAAGGGTTGCTTTCATCAGGATCAGAGATGGCCAAAATTACTAACTCCTGCTCAGGACAGAAAACCCACCTTGCCTTGAGAGAGGGAGTCCTGCTTGAGAGTGTGCCTGAGACCACTGCCAGGGCTCGAGGGGGAAAATTCTTCTGCTTACTGGGAGTATCTGCAGTTTGTGTCAATAGAATGCTTTATACCAGCTTGTCTTAAAGAGACACTAAAGGGTGATAATTTGTCTTTTGCTGCTAGACCCTTGACGATAATGGTTACTGCAGTGCTGCGCAGCTTGGCTCTGGCTGCAGTTGTAGCAGAATCTGCCCCGCAGTTGGTGAGCAGGCTCACACAGCAGTCTGGGATGTGGTGGCCTCAAGGTCAATTTCTTCAATTTAGAAGTCTTTCAATCTGTACAAACGTGTTATCTGCCACATCATGCAGCATCAGAGCACTGTGAGTGGACTTTTACTTGAGACAAGCTTCCGGTTTGTCCCTTTTTTGTTTACAAGGAACAGAGAAACAGAGAACAAAAGTTGGGCAATGATTTGGCTCTGCTTGCAGAGATGTAAACAGATTTCCTAATGTTTAGCAATGGTGGTGTAGCCGGAATCGGCTGACTGGACCTTCTCCAAGGCAGTATGAGCTGTGACCCTGTTTGGAGCAGTTAATGAGTCAGAACATGAGGGCTGTTCATGCTCATGAGTCATCAGCTTCCCATTTGCCCTGAAGCAGCTTTACTTTGATGTGGCTCTGTCAAAAAACCACTCTCTCAGTCCATATGACAAAGCCCTGATAAAGGACCCCATACAAGTACTGCAGTGTGAGCCAAACTCTCAAGTTTGTGTTATTTCAGGTGAGGGCGTGCTTTGCTAATCAATTCTTTCTCCTCAGTTCCCCCTAAATCTTTTTAGATGAGTAGACCTGAATTTCCTAATACTAGAAGGAAAAAAAACAAAACAAAACCAAAAACCAAACCCAGTCTGAAAATAGAACCCACTGGGATACATTTCTTGTTACAGTTAGTACAAGCAGAGAGACAGTTAGCATGCTTCGTGCTGGTGCTTGCTAATTTAAACTAACTGAGCTGCTCTTGGCAAGGCTGCAGTGGAAGTCAGGGATTAGAGCCTAGCAGCTAAAAAATCTGGTACACAGCAGTAGCTCAAATTCTGAAGAACATTGGCATTTCAGAGTGGGACCTGTTTTGCAAAGAATAGCAGATTATTTTTGCTTTTCTTTGCACTACATTTTGCCTAAAGTAGTAACAGCATTGAGATATTTAGGTATAAAATATATTGAGTTAAAACCTAATATTTTTCAATGCTTAGTTGTAACTAAACATCAAATACCAAAAAAGAAGGTAACAAGGAAGAAGCACTGCAACAACCAGTGTGTGCTCCAGTGGTTTTCAAACTAGAGTTTTATGAGTTTCCTGGACATCTGAGTTTCTTGGGCAGGTTTCTTAATTCCATTTTTCCCAGGATATAAAGGCCCTTTCTCTTGAATGTGTTTGTGAACAAGGTATTTCAGAACTTCTTGAAGGTGCCTCTTCAAGACTAGAGAAGTGGAGCTCTTTGCTGAGCGTGTGACAGTCCATTTATTCGACAGGAGGTAGTGCAGGAACAAAGTACAAATGTTTTGAAGTCAGCACTGGCTGACTTTGGGCTACTGAAGAGAACAGAACAGAGTAGTTCAGTTGGAAGGAACCTACAGTGATCATCTAGTCGTATTGCCTGACCAATTCAGGGCTGTCCAAAAGTTAAAGCATGTTATTAAGGGCATTGTCCAAATGTGTCTTAAACACTGACAGGCACAGGACATCCACCACCTCTCTAGGAAGCCCGTTCCAGTGTTTGACCACCCTCTTGGTAAAGAAGAGTTTCCTAATGTCAAGTCAGAACTTCCCCTGATAGATACAGCTTTGATCCAGGCATACTGTCCCTGGATCCCAAGGAGAAGAGATCAGCACTTCCCTGTCTACATCCTGGCCTCAGGAAGCCGTAGAGAGCAATGAGGTTGCCCCTCAGCCTCCTTTTCGCCAAACTAGACCAACAAAGTCCTCAGCCTCTCCTCCTAATATGTTCCTTCCAGCCCTTTCCCCAGCAGAAGTCCGTGAATATCAAACTTTATTTTGAGATAAGTTTCACACAGAGACAATGGGTGGTGCAGAGCTCCCTTTGCCCACAGCTGTGAGGAGCTTCCAGCTGCCTGTAGGAAGGACCATGATGGGGTATGGAAATGGTTAGTGGTGCGGAGCTCCCTTTGTCCACAGCTACAGGGAGCTTCCAGCTGCCTGTAGGATCATAACAGGGTACAGACTAGGGCTGTGTGTGTTTCCTTATCCTTAGGTCAGTGTTGTTGTTAGTTGCAATGCTCTCCACCTGTGTGGTAGTGGAAGGAGAGGACAGGTGTGTGCCATGATCTGGTCATGTCCCTCTCTGGGGATGTGGCTGTCAAAGACAGAAGCATCAAAGAAGAGAGCAGCCACCCCCTGTTGCCATGGGGCAGCCCCACCTCCCTGCCCAGGGCTCTCCTTGTCCAACCCATGTCTCCTTGGAAGAGAGGAGACCCTCGTCCTTGCCCAACCACATCACCAGCTCCACTGCAAAATGGGCCACCACCAGTGTTTTCCCTGCTGTGACCTGAGCTGGTGCCAGGAGCTCCTGCGTGGCCCAGCCCTTGGCTACCTGGGGAAAAGGGTGCATGGTTTTGCCATGGCTGTAGGGAGCTTCCAGCTCCCCGTAAGACCATAACGGGGTATGGGTTGGGGCTGTTCTATCTTTCCTGCAGCGTGCTGGCAGCTCTCTGGCCGAGTGTTGGAGGGGGAGGGGACAGGAATGTGCCATGGCCTGGTCACATCCCTGTCCAGATGTCTGGCTGTGAAAGGCAGGAGAAGCCGTGAAGGAGGAGCAGTCATCCATTGACAGGGCCACCACCAGTGTGCTGTCTGCTGTGACACAGCCATGACACCACCAGATCTGCTTCCAGGAGCTGACAAGGTGATAGATAATTTCGAGTAGGTTAGAGTGAGATGAGAAGGGTAGAAAAGTGTGGGACAAGAAAAGCAAATAGGACTTTAATGCCGAACCATGTTTATAATATACTTGGGTATTTTGTGTTAAGCTTGTGTTTTATCTTTTCTTTCTCAGTCACATAGAAAAAATTACAACATGGCAAGACCCTCGAAAAGCTATGAACCAACCGCTGAATCACATGAGCCACCATCCCGCAGCTGCTTCCACACCAGTACCGCAGAGGTCTATGGCAATGTCTCAGCCAAATCTCGGTGAGTACCGGACATTGTCTCTGTGAGGACAATATGAAAGAGAGAGGAGAGACACCTTTTACTAATTAGTTTGTCAAAGTAATTTCTGCTTCAGAAGGGTAGCTCTGATTCTGCTATCAGGCCTAACAGATGTTCTCCACTTCCTTTTCTTATTTTTCCCTCTGTAGAGTTGGCAGCAAGTGAATTTGTACCATTTGAGGTAAAGTTCTATCACCTCATGCATTTTATTTTAGAGCCTCTGTGACAAATTTTTGATGTAGTATTGAACATAGGAAAGTAAGCTCTTCCAGTGCTATTTCATTCAGAGGTGGTATAAAGCTTCTACAAGCCCACCGTGCGGTTTTCAAAGCTGAGTGTTCAAAGTGCTGTTGGATGATCTGTCTGCAGCCTTTCCTGTGTTTCTTCAGGTGAGAGGTTGTAGTTGGTTTGCTTGGTTTTTTTACATGGTGGTGGGGTTTTTTGCACGGTTAGGTTCTGCACTGGAAACTACTTGCAAAATGCTAAAAAGTCTGTTTTGCAGTATGAATTACCTAAAGACTTTCTGTAAGTGGTATGGTTTCATTGCTGTTCCTGTTTAGCACTTCAAGCTTAAATTTAAGCATCAGCTTATGTTCCTCTGATTTTGCCAGATAGGAGCCTTGGTGAAAATAAAGCCATGGAAACTCAGAAAATTTTAAAGAAAAGATGTAAATGGAAGAAAACATTTTCCTGTATGATTGAGAATTACAAATAATCCCTAATATTTCACTTCTGCAGCTTTAACTTTTCTACCACTCCACAAAAGGAGGAACAGATAGGTCAGCTTACAGGCTCAAGATCACAAAACTATGTCAAATAGTAATGCAATATACCAATTTACTTCCGTCTTAAATTTATAATAAACACCTGGGCTGTCTTTGAGGTAACTAACTTCAGTTCTTTCTTCTGCCTTTCTCTCAACAACTGTCTCGCTCGAATATATTCAGTAAAAGGTGTTGGTTATGTTATGTGATTTAGCAGACAGTAGGAAATTGTATCATCACAGTGGATATCTGAAGAAGAAACCTGATCAAAATCCAAGTCAGGCTGTACTGCAGTGTGTGATATACTACATGGTAAAACTAACAATTGCTCAGCACTTGCTTCTTCAAATCACAGCTGCGTTTAGGTCAATCTGTTTATAGCAATTCTGAAATGACCAAGAGGTAAGAATAGGACAGTGGGGTTTTTTGTTCATACCAACTCCTCAGCTTATATTGACATCAGTTACAGTCTCTCTAATTAAAAACAAAAAGGAGGTACCATGAATCAGGACAGTGTACAGCAAGCTTTTTCCCCCAGTTCATCAGTGGATGTGAATCAAAGCCAAATCCTGTACTGAAGTGCTTGTATACTGATTTTAGAGGAGGGTCTTTCTCGAGATACAAAGGATTAGAAATAAAAGCAAATACCTATTTAAGAATCTGTTCTTTAAGGGACTTGTGCTTAACAGAGGCATTTCCATAGACTTCAAAATCTGTCACATCAAATACAGACTATCTTTCATTCAGTACCTTTCACACTTATAGATGAGGTTCCACTTTTTGGTAGGCATTTATACAGTGCTTGGCATATCAGTTCAGATCTGTGACTGAATTTCCTAAGTATTAGCCCACTAAAAATAGTATGTAAAAATTTCCAGAGTGTCCATGTTTATTTAGTTGAGAAAATACTTTGTCAGTATGTTTTGGTGAACTTTTTCTCGTTCTGGTGGCTTTCAAAAGGCATGTTGTGATACTTTGGAAGCAAGCAAATCTGTTTGCACAGCTGGGCAGCACTTTTAGCACCATTTTATTAAATTCAGCATCACAGTCTCTGATTTTCCAATCCGCTTGTTTGAACACACCAAGTGTGACACTATTTTATTTTAAAAAAAATCAAAAACTGTTTATATATATGTATACATATATGTATATATACACACAGAGATGACAAGATTGCAATAATCTGAAGTGTTGCATAGTAGCCTCTGGATACTTCATATGGCAGTTTGAAATACATGTGAGTGCAGTTTCCAGTACTAAAGTAGAGTGTCTCTATTTTGAAATTATCTTGGCCAAAAGGAAGGGCCTTTCTGCTCTTCTGTGGTGCTAACAGTGTTAAACCTGCTTTACTGGGTCTGCTCAGACACTGAAGTGGCAATTTGTTGGTCAGGCAGTCAGACCTCTTAAGTCAGAAGTGGTTGTGCCAACATCTTACAGACATCAGAGGAGAAAAGGAGACTGGATACCAAGTTAAGCCACTCTTCTGGCCATAATTTTGTAACCTTTTAGCAAATGAAGTATATGCATCTGTCTTTTGCCTTAGCATTTTTTTGGTACTGTAGGAATTAAAATAAGTTTTTCTTTTGAAGATGTGCCACTTAAAAGGATTTAAGTATTCCAGGTCTGCATACTGGTCTGCACTTCCAATTACTAACACATGTGTTTTCCTTGCAATGCTTCTTATGAAGAGATGGAAAATATGGTCTGTTCTGTACAGCTGGTTGCTTTGGTTTATAAACTCCTAACAGCAATATTTGCTGGGAAGCATACAAAGGCACTTACAAACATTCTATCAAAAGCACAGAGTGTGACTAAGTGGTACTAAATCGTAGTGGGCCTGTGCTTGCGACACAGAGAAACATATAGTGAAAGTTGATTGAAATTAGTAGACGTACCTCAAAAAATCTGCTGTATTTTTCTACCTTCTTTCTTCCTGTGATTTTATGTTGTCTACTTAGGAGCTACACATACTGTTTTCTTATAACTTCAGTGGGGTTACTTTTCTCACTAACATTTAAAGCATGGGTTTTTAAATGTTAGGTAACAAAGGCATCTGGTTAAATTTACAGAAAACTAATACATGCTTGGCACGCCTCTATGCTCATTTACACACCACCACTAAATTCAATGCAGTTTCATTAATGAAAAGGGAAATTGGTCCCAGAGATTGAGAGCATGTTGTCGCAGGTTAGCATATATTCAGACCTGTTCAGTCTGCTTTTTCTAAATATTTTACCTTTGTTGTTCTTCCAAGACAGTTTGTAGGTGGATGTACTAAGGAAGGGATAACATTAACAGGAATGTTTTAACTATGTATTTTGTTGTTGGCATGGACAGGGCAAATTATCTGAAGACAACCAGAAACACTTTATTTCTTGCATTTACTTCATAAATCTCATTTACTTTGGTGCTGAATCTGCACATATATTAGTTTTCTGCCCATTCTGAAAGATAGTCTTTTTCAGATGATTGATAAAGCATTAACTATCTATTGCCAACCAACTCCATTATTGTGGCAGAATCAAAGACCGTACGTGGAAGGAGGGGTTTTGTACACCCTGATGTTAGGCATACAACCTAGGTCCTTGAATGAGGAGACTGAGCTCCAAGGACTTCTGTGAATGAAAGGAAGGAGAGAGCAGCAGTTGCAGTGCACGTAAGCTAACGGTCAAACTACTGCCTGCCTTAAATGACTAAATTATTCTCTGGAAGTGCCTAAGTCCAAGCTAGGGAAGCTGCTCTGCCTTAATGGCAGTTACTGGTGTGAGAAGATTGTGGAGGATATTTTTTGGCTATGTGTATCAAGATTTAGGGGTAAAAATTAGATCCTTTAAAGAGGTTTTTTTGCAACAGTTTTTGATTAAATGCTGCTTGTTCTGTAGTCTTTCTCTATTCTGCATTATGCAATGCTCAAAACCATTGTTATTTTCATCCTACTTCCTTCAAGCTGTTTTATTAGAGATTTCTTTTGTGATTGTACTCTTCATCCAGTTTGAGCACAATCTGGTCTTCATTTAAATGTTTTTCAAATTTAAGAGTTTGTAACTTATTTTGACATAAAATAATAAAACCCTCAGATAGTGTTTATGTTTAAAACAGACGCTATCTGCAGAAAAACTCAGAAGACCTTCTGGGCATAGTGGCATGCATCAAGTACAGTTGGTTGTAGAATTTAGGCCATGCAATACATACTAGTTGCAGACTGCAAGGCATAATTATTGCATGTCCTGAGTGAATCGCTAAGGTGTGTGTTATGTAGTGCCTGGATTTTGGTGGTTTGAGAGTTTTTGGCACTCTGCCACTTTATAAAATGCCTTTTGAGTTTATTTGAGCATGGATAGGGGCTTTCAGTTTATCTAACCAGAAACTGTGGTTAAAAAGTGTGTTTGGTCTAACTAAACTCGCTGAAGTGCTCATCCCTGATGGTCCCCAGTGCCTGGCTACCACTGTCACCTTCGCCTCTCTTCAGGGTGGACAGTCCAGCGTCGGCAAGGACAGAAACGCATACCTGCTTTTGCCACTTCGCATTTTCCACTGCAGGTACATGAGAGAACTTGTGTGACTAATCAGACTTTATTTCATAGAGACTGGGTTTATGGGTGGAAAGGCTTTTAAAAGCTGTGATCAGGTATGAGCTATCTGTCAGGGAAGAAGTGACAAGGAGTGAAGCAAAGGGACGAGCGCAGCTGTGTTTGTGTAGTTCCCGTATGCATTAGCGCTGAGCCATCTTCTCTTACCCTGTCTGTTTTTTCCCTCATAATCTATTATTTTCCATGTAAATTTGGACAAGATGGTCTTTCAAGGTCCCTTCCAACCTAGGTTGTTGGTTGGTAACTTGATAATTTCGTAACTTGTAAATTATTATCTGAGTGCATAGTGTCTGCATGGCTGTCTTACACAGGCCACGTGTAAATATAGAGTATAAAAAAACTAAAACAACATGGCACATCTCTGGTAGAAGCTGGTAATATTTATCTCCATTTTGTAGATCAAGCAGTTCAGGCATAAAACAGTGTAAAGTCCAATGTTAATTTTTTAAGGGTCAGTGTATGCGTTGATCCTGAGAGTTCAACCGTATTCGCTTCTTGTGTCAAACTCCAGCTGAAGAACTATTTAATTTTTTTCCTACTGAAGAAGAGAAAGCTCCTTACCTTAGAAGCTTACTCTGTCGAGATCCACCAGCACACATGACCCAACTGATACAACCAGGATGGTTTTTACTGTTAGATACACTGGTTCCCTAAGGTGAAAAACATTGTGTATTACACCATAGAACTTAATGTGGAGAGCCTCTTACACTGACAGCTGTTTGTGTTTTAGAAATTCATCCATGAATCTAAAAAGTGTAGCTTTCAGTTGTACTGCTAGTGGTGATTTAATGTGGTGTGGATACAACTGGGTGTTACGGCACTTCGCCTGCGCTTTCATTTTTCTTAATCAGCCAGGAAATGCAACCAGTCAAACAATGCAATAATCCTGTCTGAGAGCACTAAGCACATGAACCAAAGTTTCCATATCCTGCCGTGATTAACAGAGGTGTAGCTGCTATTGTTTGAGGATGATAAAGTGCAGTTTTGGTTACTGTGTCAAAGTGCGTCTCTGGAGACAAGAATGCAGAAACTCCCCAAGTGTTTAAAACCAGGTGGTATGTCTTTTGGTGCCAGGTGGTATGTCTTTTGGTGCCAGGTGGTATGTCTTTTGGTGATAACTAACATACATGAAATGGTCTAGATGGGGCAAGGCTTAGTTTGCACTGGCTGGAAATTTGGCTACAAATACGAAATATTGTGAGGAACATGTTTTTCCCCTCAGTGTAGCCCATACCCTCACACCACCTGCACAGTGGAAAGGCTTCCTGTTCCAGGTAATTTTTAATTACTTGATATCCTGAAAGAAGTGAACACAATTCAGTTGTGGTCAATGTGAATAATTTTGGCACCTGCTTCTGATTAATGAAATAATACTTACAGGAGAGCTGAAAGCATCGTAGAGGACTTGCACATTTTGTGGGAATGAGAGTTTTATGACGCAGATCTGGAAAAGAACAAGGATTTTTTTTGGTTATTTGCAATTAAAGTCTCTAAGAAGTCATTTATCAGGCAGATTTCGGGGTAATTTATTTATGTTTTAAGGATAATGACTAATAGTTCCAGAGACTAATAAGAATTAACTTCAGTATCAGGTAAGTTAAACCCAGATATCTCAAAGGATACACACCTTTAAACCAGCAACGGTTTTATCTAGTAAATCTGAAATGTTAAAAGGTTGATGTGTTCAAAAGAGATGTTGCTATTGTTTCAAAATCTTGTAATTTTTAATTTTAACACAAATAAGTTCTGTTGGTGTAAGCACTTTCTTTCAAGGTTACTGATCCAAATATGTGCAAGTGCAAGAGTAGAGTGTCATTTTCATATTTTCAAAGTGAATTAAATATAAAAGCTGAAGATTGAATAAAACAGAAGTTAAAATAATTTAATAAATATTTTAAATAATACTACTCATCAGTAACTGGTCACTAGCATTAAAGCTGTTTCTCCAGTCAGGCAGCCCCCACCGTTATTTGTTGTTACTGATTTATTGTTAAAAGTGCTTATCTTTTAAATAACTTCCTGCTAAATCATAGCTTTGATGCTGCACCTGCAGGTTGTTCATTTGCATTTTTTTAAGCTTGAATCATTGAAGACAGGAAAGATTAGCTAAATACAAATATCACAGAACTTAACAGTTGAAACTGTTAAGAAATTTCTGTATAGCTATTTTCAGCCCAGAAATCTGAATAAAGGAGTCTCTGTGCACTGGGATAGTACAACTTTTTGCTTTAATACTTTACAGATTTTTGGAACAAAATGCACCAGAACTGAAAAGCAGCATTTTTTGCTGACCTTGTTGGAAGGCTAATGCTGTTTCTGGGAAATAAGTGAAACAAGCAGTTCTTTGTTGGCAGAAGCAGATAGAGAAAAGGAGGGGAGCCTAGACTTTTTTTCTTCACAATGTCGTGACTAAGTCAAAACTGTAATATGGCTGGGTTCGTTGTTTTTTGGTTTTTGGTTTTCTTTTAACCTCTATAGACATTTGTTTTTCATCAGACTCTGTTGCGTGACACCTGATGCTGGCCAGTTCGTATGAATTGGGCTCTGGGCTGCCTATAAACAGCGTAGAGAAAAAGATCCACAGTTGCATCCAGACACTTCTGACACTAAAATAATAAAAGTTGGTACAATCAGTTCAACCCATATGTCAGAAACAATTTACACTTGCATATTTTGGCTTCTGCAACTTGCAGAGTCTCTTGCCCACTAAACAATCTTGCTTAGTATATATCCAGCAAAGCCATCAACAGAAAGGTCTCCAACAGTGGCAGAAAACCTAATTCACTAGAATATCATTATGAATTTAAAAGCAAACAAAAACAATTAAAGAATTTTTTTTTTCATCTGCCTGGAAAAAGAAATTACATAGATCTAGCTTGAGATGTGAACTAAATAGTTGTACTTCCACGGAGTACAATGAAACTGTGGCCACATAACCCAGGTTTGGAACTTAGCTCCACATTTTTACTCACTTTTATTTGAGCTGGAAAATTGTGTAATGGCTGTTTATTGAAGAGACTTCATTTTGCAAAATAGATTTGTTTTTCCCCAAGAGAACTGAATTCAAGGCCACCCTGAGTCTGTCTGATAGAATGGTGAATACTTTTCAACTGCTATGTTGCATCCAATCTCCTTTACCATCGAGTGGTAGATTTGAGCTTTTTATATTTTTCTTTTGTTTACAAGAAGCTTAGAAATGTTACACTGGGAGTGCCAGACCTGCCTAATGAATTTAAACTTACTGAAGACCAGCTAATTTTCCCTAGTTACCTTTTGACCTCTCAAAAACAGTCCAGCAGTCCTGAGGCTCCCCTGCATTTGTACTGGGCTTGGCTGGGATGGAGTTAATTTCATAGCAGCCTCTATGGTGCTGTGTTTTGGATTTTTTAGGACTAAAACAGTGTTGATAACACACCAGTGCTTTGGCTATGCCTGAGCAGAGTTTGCAGAGTATTGAGGCTTTCTGGGTTTTACCACTGTTTCACCTCCACACTGCAAGTAGGCTGGGGGCTTGCAAGAAACTGCCGAGACTCCTGATCTGAATCACCTGAGGGGATATTCCTTACCATATGATGCCATGCTCAGCAGTAAAAGGTCGAGGAAAGGAGGAGGAAGGGGAGACGTTCATGTTTACAGTTTTTGTCTTCCAAAGTAACCCATACAGTTGCTGAGTACTAGCTTTCCAGGAAGCATCTAAACATCTACCTGCTGATGTGAAGTCATGAATAAATTCTTTATTTTGCTTTGCTTGTGTGCGCAGCTTTGCCTCGCTTATTAAACTGCCTTTATCTCAGCCCACAAGTTTTTCTTATCCTTGCTCTTCCAGTTCTCTTCCCCATCCTGCTGGCAGGGACGGAACTGAGTGACTGCCTGCATGGGGGCTTATTTGCTGTCTGGTGGGGAGGCTGATCCGCCACAGCAGGACAACTGCAATTTTCAAACACTGTGGATGACTTACTGCATTTTTGCACTATTGAACCACCAATGGCCAATAAGCCCCAGACTGTTGGATTTGCTTTGTATATGCACACACAGTACAGCACACGCAGATTTCTGCCCAGCAGAAAGATAGCCTTGTAGCCAGCTATCTTCTTAGTGGAATTGTTCAGTTCACCAATAAGTCCCTTTTCCCCATTTGTCAGAACTCAAATGGCAAATCCTTTTGGTTGCAGCTTGTGCAGCTCTGCTGCATTAGGTGTTCTGAAGCATTCAGTACCTTTTAACTGCACTGCCAAACCACAGGATTTCTGGGCCAGTAGTTCGTTTAGGAGGATTACGAGTGCTGTGGGTTTCACATTAGCACTGCCAGTGCCTGTCTCTGTACCTCTGGCTTTGCATGTAGCATCACCACGTTTCCTTTCTGTGAATCATTTGTCTCAAGTATTCCAGCTGCCACTAAGTTTGCAGGGAACATGGAAAGATCATTTATCATTGGTAGATTTTCTTTATTTTCTTTGACATGGATGTTTTTTTAGGTCTTCTGATTTTCTTGGGTCAGAATTTCTGAGAGATAATAGCTGTTGATGTAGGAAGCTGCAGTTTTCAGTATAAGTCTCTCTGCATTCTGGTGCTAGAGTAATCTTTCTTTACCTTCAGATCATTGTGGAGAGAATCCCAAATCTGAAACTGTGTGAAGATCTAGCCCAGGTCTGATAATGATCCTCTCAAAGCTGGTTCTAATACACTTCCACAAAACAAAGTGTGTGCCCCTGCACTGGAGTCTGTGGGTTCCAGGAGGCTTAACTTGGGGACCAAATGACATCTACGTGCCTCTGGGGAAGTCGTGTTGGACGACACACTGGCATCTCTGTGCTGTGCTCTCCAAAACACCTGATTCCGAAAGCATGTGGCCAAGATGATTTAGGTCTGCCTGCATGCTTTCCACAAGGTCCAGGAGGATTTGTCAGTGTGGGCTTTGCACCACCTACAGGTAACACAGCTGCCTCCAGACCCGAACCAGCCCTGGACACAGAGCAGGACTAATCCTCGCCTGTTCAATGCAGCTCGTGCTGATCTGCGTAAGGAATAAAAGTAGTCTGCATTCTGAAGAAACCACGTAGTTAATGCTTTGCAAATATTAAAAGGAGAAAATTGATTTTATCACTGTATCAATTTAATGCTCCTTTTTAAGTTAGAGTTTTACCATAAACACACACTATCCACAAACAGACACCTTGACAAAAATATCTGTATTTGTTTCAGAGCACAGATACATGACCCCTCTGTGCTGAATGTTTCTGAGTCTATCTAGTTTGGGCTGCTATGAAGGAAGCTGTCTGGTATTCAAACTGAATGGAGAGTTACCTGAATCCCATGTTTCCTTGAAGCAGTGTACGCTGAAGGAAAACGTGATGTGAGTGGGTTCAAATAAACTGCAGTGAGTTTGTCTCCATGACCCAAATCAATGGTTCTTTTAAAGTCAGTCTGATTAGTGCTGGTCTGTTTTTTCTGTGAACGTGTGTCCATAGACTTAGACCTACAAACCTCTGAGGAGAAAGGCCCTGACTGAAAAAGGAGCAGAGCCTAATAAAATGCAGATGGTGGAATTGGCTGAGGGTGGCTCCTACCTTCTCCTTTGCCTTCTGTGCATCTCCTGCACTGAAACTTGTAAAACTTCGGCTTAGCTATAGCTTTATCAAACCCAGATGATATAAATAACTTTTTTTGGTAGTAGAATGGATTTTTGTTGCTTCTTAGAAATGTAATTGCATACTCATGGCATACCTGACTTGTAGGAGATTCAGTGTGATGAAAGTTCTAGACTCCTAATGCCAAAGTGTGGGAATGCTTACTTTACTCATTGTACTGAGCTTCCTATAGTTCCTTGGTGCTATGTTAACAGTGGATAGTATTGCTTGAAAAAAAAGTAATTTACTGCAAGATACAGAGTTTGTTGGACCAAAATATTCTGTCTGTCACCATGAGAAGAAATGACTTGGAGGATTATTGAGGGCCATAGCTGATGAAGTAGAAGGGGTTATTTTATATAGCAAAGGCAACAGATTGTCATGACAAATAGTACTACAACTAACACCCTAGCCCTGAGTGTATCTGAGGTGCACCATACAGGCTATTAATCTTAACTTTGCCTAGTTCTACCATTTGCATGTGCTGCATAGATGAAAGCAATTTTCTTATGAAGAACCTACTATATTGTGATAATCCTTCAGCCAGCCTGGATTCTTAGCATGGTTGTTCTATTCACTCAACCGTTGACATGCCAAAAAATTAAGCACATGCTTGTGCATACAGGAAGAGTTAAATTCCTGCTTAAGTGCTTGTGGTCTTGGCAATTTAATACCAGATTTACACTAATATAATTTATATAATTGTGCTTATAATATTTCTTACTTATTTTAATGTGAATAAGACTAGACTCACTGTGTCTTAAAATATGGTTCCATATATTGTTTTTCCATTATGAAAGTGATATGATTTCTGCACCCAGCTCTCATTCCTACCTTTCCCCTCTCAGCACTGCAGTTTGCTAACCTTTCTGGATTTTTACCCCTGAAAAGTTACTGATCAGTGCTTGCTTAGGTCTGTCTTTCCTGCAACCAGCTTATTTTTCCCACCTGGACTCCTACTTTGGTTGCACATAAGCATTTTCGTGGCTACCCAGTTACTTTTGCTGAGAACTGATCTAGCCAGAAAATACCTTTTTTTTATCCCCAGGCAATTTTTAGTTTGCTGTGAGGCCAAAAAAATGCTTTTGCCAGCTGAGTAAAGGGGTAGCAAATGGGCAAGAGCAAGCAGCTAGGTGTGGAAGAGGTGATAAAGGGCAACACTCTGGTTTCATGTTGGAAGCATGATGTCATTTGTGTGGATACAGCTGTTTGTGGACCACACATAAACTGAATCAGTGAAAAGGTAGGGCTGCTTTCAACTTGCATTATTTCTTGAGCTGGATTTGCCACTGAAGCTAAAATATCATGCAGCTGCACTCTCAAATGGTTCCATAGCCTTTACATGCTGGACTTGTGTGATACTGGAATGCCCAGAAGGAAAAATCAGATTCAGATCTGATGGGACCCCATGTAAATACTTCTGTCAAATGAAGCAGGGCAGTTTCTGCTGGCCTAATGCCTTTGTACTTGCCTTGCTCCAGTCGCTGAAAGACAAGGCAGTACCTGATTTGGCAGAATGCTGGCTATCAAAGTCAACCTTTCAAAAAACGTTTAACTTGGAACTGACAGAGTGGGTTAAGTTCAGCATTTTGCATTGTATGGGTATCATACATTTGATTGAGACTAAAATCATCAACCCATTTCTTTCAATGCACACTTTTAACGATGCTTGCTGTACTGTGCCCTTCAAGGTCAGACATGTACACAGCATAAACACGTGTGTTCCTGACAGGGAACAGGACCTCCTGTGAGGTTCTTAACTGGAACATCTCTCATCTGTCTGTCATTGAAAAAAGTGTGTGTCTCCTTCATGGTGGTGAAAAACACACAGAGAGCTTATTATTTATGCTGGTAATTACTCTTACAATTATTAATTTAGATCTGTCAATAAAGAAAATGTTAAGATTGAAAACATTTTTGCTAGCTTACTGCATATTATAGGTGCACATTTGTAGAGGAGTTTTTAATTAAAAAAACTTGGGTGTCATTTACTACATATCATTAGGCAAATACTTGAACATGCCAGGACGAATATAAATATTTGCTGTATCCCAAGTATTCAAGTTTTATGCATATATGAAATATTTAAAATTATTTATTAAGCAATTACTAGTACCAGATCTTGCCAGATGGAGTAATCTCAGTCATTTGAAATACAGTAATTCTAATAACTCTATACTGTAAATGAGCAACATATATCCTAGGCCCTCTGTTATCTTAAAGTACAAATCTGCTTAACCAGCCATGATTTATTTTCTTTCCCACAGTCCTGAATCACCAGCACCAAATAACACCCAGCACAGCCATGACGCAGCAGAGTCGTCCTCCCCAGACTCCGCAGCCAGGGCTGTTGAACTTGCCCAGTGCACTGACCACACAGCAACAGCAGCAGCAGAAGTTGAGGCTCCAGAGAATCCAGATGGAGAGGGAGCGAATTAGGATGCGTCAGGAAGAGTTGCTGCGACAGGTAACACCAAGGATACTCTTTTATTTTTTTCAAGAGCCTTTAGTTCAATAGATCCAAATTTTTACCAGGTACAAATAGTAGCTCTGTTACTTTATGTCAAGATTAACCATTGTTTTCAGTGGTTAATTATTAATTAACCACTGAAAATGGTTAATTAACCAAATTAGCTGGCCAAATGCAAGGTCCTGCACCTGGGTCAGGGCAATCCCAAACATAAATACAGGCTGGGCAATGAGTGGATTGAGACCAGCTTGGAAGAGGAGTACTTGGGAGTGGTGGTGGGTGAGAAGGTCAACATGAGCTGGCAATATGCACTTGCAGCCCAGAAAGCCAACTGGATCCTGGGCTGCATCAAGAGAAGTGTGGCCAGCAGGTTGAGGGAGGTGATTCTCTCCCTCTATTCTGCTCTCATAAGGCCCCACCTGGAGTGCTGTGTCCAGTTCTGGAGCCCCCAACACAAGGAAGACATGGACTTGTTAGAATAAGTCCAGAGGCCACGAGGTTGATGCCAGGGCTGGAGCAGCTCTGCTGTGAGGACAGGCTGAGAGAGTTGGGGCTGTTCAGCCTGGAGAAGAGAAGGCTCCAGGGAGACCTTCTAGTGGCCTCCCAGTACCTGAAGGGGCTCCAGGAAGGGTGGGGAGGGAACACTCCCTGGAAGTGTTCAAGGCCAGGTTGGATGTGGCTTTGAGCAGCCTTGTCTAGTGGGAAGGTGTCCCTGCTGATGGCAGGGGGATTGGAACTTCCAATCCAAACTGTTCTATGATTCTGTGATCTAGCTGCATTTTGAAAAAAAAAAAAGCTTGTGTCAGGGCTGCATTTGATTGTCATGGTTCAGAGCTGAGTCTGGACACTGCAGGCACCAACACCTTGTGCACATGCTCACTTTCCATTTCCCTTAATTTTTGTGAGTTGCACTATGAGACATTACCTGTGTGTGCAGAACTGTGTTTAAGGTGATGGTCTGTGACCTGAGCAGTGATCTCAAGTCTGTTGCATACCTTGTCCTTTACTATCAAGAACTCGGAACATAACAGAGATGGGTGTGGGAAGAGAGCGGGGATATCTGGTGTCAGCTTAGTCATAATTGTTGTTGTGCTAATAACATGTTTAGCTATTTTTACTCTCTTTGGCTCTGTTCTTGCTTCAGGACAAGAGCAAATTAAGCTTCAAAACAGTTGTGCCATTAACACGAGGGCTGGTTTCCCTGCTCTGCTGACTGTGTTTTACTTTGAAACGAATACAGGCACAGCACTCTGCAGCTGTGCCGTACTTAATCAAGCCTCCAGCTTACTGTGCCCTGTACCACCCTGCACTTATGGTGTTTGTTTGAGCTCCACATTATAGAAAGCAGGACAGTGTCACTTTGCAGTACGAAGGTTTTCAGAACTGAAAGCAAGCTGCAAATTCCATCCTTCCCAACAGAACTTTGTGAACTTCCTGCCAGGAACCTGAGGGCTCCTGAACCCTGACAGCTGAGAAGAATGCAACAAATCCTTCTGGAGCTGTCAGTGTTCAAGTAGAGTTACTCCTGCCCTGACCCTTCGCTGCTGCTCTTGCTTTTCTAGTGTAACCTGTCTACAGGAGAAATGCTGAGTAAGCGTGCACGCTGCTGCTAGCAACTGTGAGGAGGTGTAGAGAGCTTGAGTGAGAGGGCAGGAATTCTGGTGGGTCACAAACCTCCTGTCAGCCTGGCAGCAGCTGCTGGCTTCCCACAGTCATTCCTGGCTGCAGCTGCTCGGGTGGAGCAGCACACCCACCCGGGAGGAATACACAGTTCTGGAAGCTCTCTGCTCAGGGAATTTATTTCCTTCTTTGTCCTCCTTTTCATTTAAAGCCTCTAGAGCTGCAGACTGAGTACATGCAAGAAGTGCAGCATTTCAGAAAACCAGTATGACAGCTTCTGTTTAAATGTTTCCTTACTCAATTTTGTCATTCTGGAAAGAGTTAATTTTCTTCCTTACTGATTTGTTTTTGTCATCTTTCCATAGGAAAAGGGAGAATCTGCTTGCTGCTCAAGAGCTCCTTGGAAATGGAAGTAGTTAGAGGTGAAGTTAGTAAGAAATCTTGGAAAGGGTCCTACAAGGAAGATGTCCCAGTACTTCTCTGTGTGCACAAGTGCCGTCTCGCATCTTGTTTGGAAGGGTACAGAAAGACATTTCTCAGAGGTTCCTTTCTGAGCCCCCGATCCTATTCCATAAATTTATACACAGAAAGATACAGAGGCTCAAAAGAGGCTGTAGAAGGAGCATGTAGAGGAAAATTTATCGCCGTTTTGTCCTCGCAGAGCAGAACCTTACTGGCCTGCTGCAGCCTGAACAGAGAACTTACCTTCTGTGCTCTTTCCACTGCACAGGCTGGCCCATAGGCTGATTTATTGATGGCATGGGCAATATCTAGGTGTCTCGCTTGCCACCCTAAGTATGAGGACTGGCAGAAAGGGAAACTTACTGGTTTACTTACTGGCAAAGTAAACTCACTGTAAAAATGCCCTCACTTGTCTTCCCTGGCTGGAAATGGGTGTTTGGCAACTAAGCGTGCAGCTCAGTTCAGTTCTGCCAGGGAGAGTTCCAGGAAGTGTGACAATGAATTTCTGGATTTTTCTGGCATACAGCTTAAAAGGGATTTACATCAGAATTGTGTTCAGATGCAGTGAATAATTCAACTCTCTGCAATTCTTTGAAGCTTTTAAAGATTTTTGCAAATAACCACTGATTAAGCTTTTTGACGTTCCTTTGTCATGTCAGAGTACTGTGGGGTTGTTTTAATTTGTTTTGTTTTGCTATTTATTTCATAATCTCCTTTGGGTTTTTAAAATAGCGTATGTTGTAGTGCCAAGCAGATCATTATGGGCATTTGGTCTTCTCTGAACTAAATGCTCACGACTGTCTCTGCTGGCCAATAGGAGGCCCTCCTGCATTTGAGAGCTAAGAGATAATCCGAGTAGCTAAGGCTGTTCTTGTAGCTTGCCACTGTAATACTGCTATTCACAGGGCTGTGAGAGATGTCTGGTATTTTTTGCCAGACTTTTTAACCTAGAGCAGGAGATTCCTGAATATTCTTCTTAAGAACCTTGTAGTCACACTTAGAATAGAGAACAGGGCATAGCGGGCTGTTACACAGCTTTTGTGACTGTGTACTCGATCCATTGCTGTTGACCATTGCTGTGTAATAATATCAAAGAAACAAAGAAACTTAAGAGGTTTTAACATCTGTAGCAGTACTGAAATTGTAATGTGACTTTAGAACAAAGTGCCTGCATCAGGCAGCAGCAGAGGAGGAGCACACTTTAATGTGTGGTCGCACCAGTACGCTGTTTGCTTCCCCAGCCTAGCTCTGACTCCAGTATGCAGGAGTCTGTTGTATTGTATTATAAAGTACACACTGAATTAATATTGCAAGCAACATGCAAGATGTTGAAATAAAGACACGGGAGATGCCATGCCATTCCCCCCAAGTGAGAGTAGATCAAGTAACTCTATAATAAATGTAGCATTTCTTGCAACAGAGACAGGAACTTAGATTTTGTAAATGCCAGTGTGAGTCTTTCTTCAGGGTGCTGGAGGCTTTACAGCTCACAAATTGTCTTGCTTTGCAAGGCTTGTCTAAATCGTGCAGTAGATTAAACATTCCAATAAGGGATTGTTGGCCCTGCTGCAGTTAGCAGGGCTAATAACCATATCTGGGAACATGATTAATAAGTCTGGGTATGAATCTCTCCTTGTTGGACCAAGCAGTAGCTGGCACTGTGTTTTCCAAAGAGATCACTGTCTGACTTCCCTGATTGCATAGGTCAGCTGCAGGACAGAAAACAGCCAGCCAGCATTAAAATCTGCAAATACACGTGAAATTCACAGTACTTGGTACAGGAGCACTAGTTCGGTGCCCTGGAAAGAATGAGCATTTTGCAAAGCCTTCCTATATGTGGAAGGCAGCTCAGTGAAAAACCTTCAGGCTTAACAAAAATCCTTCTCAAATGGCTGAAACTCTCTTCCTCATCTTGGTACTAAAGCTGTTCTGAGAGGAGTGTCGTTAAAACGCAGCCTTTGTATCTGTATTCACCTGAATTTAGGTAACACAGGTGCAGTTTTGGCTGGTTGTTTTTGCTGGGTAGAACAAGTTGGCAGCAGTAGATGTAAGAAATTCTCTACCCTTTTCAGTATTATTTCTTTGAGTGGGCATTTTTTGAGTCAGTGTGTAAGAGAAATTAAAAGCTGTAAGGAAATTCTTCCCTATTTCTGTGCAGTTCAGTGTGAGAGAAAGAATATTTATGTCATGGAATGTTAAAGATTTGAAACTCCCTTTGTGAAAAATACTATGTTTTTTGCAACGTACTTTTATTTTATGTGCAACTGCATTTTGTAATTAGTTGAAGGTTCAGAAATCTCTATCAGTGCTTCGTGTTTTGCTGTTTTGGAAAGCTACCAGAGGAATCACAGACTTAAGGGAGGAGCGATGTGTTTGTGCTTCTGAAATGAGCTCAGAGGAAGAAGACACAACATGAAGAATGAGAAAAACGTCATGTTTCCTGTGATCATTTAATTAATGATATTCCATAAAGAAGAGATTTATCTCTGTCTGTGTTTAAAAACAAGTCAGTGGAGTTGTCCACATTTTTCAGTGTTTGGAAACCTTTCCTGTCTTCATACACGTCCTTTATCTTAAATACAGTACTTCTGCAATGGATGTGGGAAGCAGTGGAGTGCACACAAGTCTTTCAGAGTAATGGTATTCACTTGTCTCAGAAATAAGCTGTCTTTGGTAGTATAGTGAGAACAATTATGTAAAATTAATTACTCAGATAGAACTTCAAGCTGTCAATACATCATTACCACTTTTGGAAATATAAGACACTAGAATATCATCCCTGCTAGGCAGCTGGCATTTTTAATGAAAAGAGTTTCAAAACTCTTGCTGTGAATCCACATACTAGTTGTCAACAAATACACCCTTAAATAATGGCCTTTCTTCTCTACAGGTGCATGACTTTTCCTTCTTAGATTTTCTTTGGCACTCTCTGGTAGAACAGTTGGTTGTTAGCCTTTGTCATCTCTGGTTAATCATCATTATCAGCTTTTCAGCTTTAATGTTGTTCTGGGCCTCTGAAAGAGGCAAATACTTGCCTCTTGAGCAGAATGTTCTCAGTTATTTTATTTTTAGTAATAGCATTTGATTTTTAGAAATTACAGCAACCAGAATGATAACCAACGTTTATTTTCCATGTTGGCAAACTAGGGAAAGGCTTCCCCCCCACACCCCATGTTCTGATCTTATCTTTATTACTGTGGAACAATGTCCAGTGAGATTTGAGATGCACTGCCCAAGTATCAAGAATATGAACTTTATTGCTGGGTTGGACTTGAACAAAAAAAAAAAAAATCTTAGCTACATTTATCCTGCCTCATTTTATCTGTCTTCCCTTTCTTCTCTCTTCTCTTTCTGCATTTCTTTTTCTTGCTTTCTTTCTAGTATTAGTCTTGCTTGTGTTACTGCAGTTGCTATTCTGACGTTTGTACATTTTAACAGACTCCAGCTGATGTAATTATAAACAGAAACATCACTATTAGCATTGTCACTTGACAAACGTAATGACATGCATAAGTTATCATGCATAAACTGTTAAGAATTTTCAGACTATTTATTCTTAACACTTACTAATTACACCATCTAATGTAAATTGTTATTTATCAGTGAATAGATTGATAATGTGATTATAAAGGAAATATTGCATTAATGAGCACCAATATATGTTAATCCCAATGAATAATTGTTACATTATTCATGAAGAGATCAGACCAGTCCTCCTCAATGAAGATATCAATTGAAAACATAGTAAAACACCATATTCTAGCCACAAAAACATGTTAATCTTTTCTGTACTTGGGAGAATGAATGACTGATTCAGTGGAGGCAAGTTTTCTACTAGGATTAAAATGAAGTGTTTCCTTTGCTTATTTCATAAAAAAATAATAATAAGTAAACTAGGTAGAGAAGATATACAGCTTTGTTATTTTTAAGATCTTAGGATATTTGGAACATCCTCGTGGAGCCAAACAACCTCTCTATAGACCTGTGTACCACTAGATGTCATGGCTGTTTCACAGAGTTAATAACTAGAAGAATTTATTTTCCAGGAGGAGTTCTGAAACAAGTTTCCTTTGGCTCTCATTGCTCGTTTGTCATCCTAAAGGCAATGTACATGAGACAGGTCATTAGGCAGATGCTTATTATTAGGCAGAGGGTTCATTCTAAAGATTATTGGGTCAAAGCCTTGGTTCCAGTGGTTTTCTTCTAACATGTTACGTACTTTATGGTTGCAAGTCTTCTGCTTTGGTATATAGCAAATTATGTAATCTCATAGCAACTCATGTTGTTTCGGTGCCTGATTTTGCTCTCTTTTGCACCAGTTTAAACTGAGAGCAATTTCACTAAAGGTAAGCTGTTAGGAACAAACACATGGGAAACTAAATTTGAGTCTGTACCTTTTAAACTGCTTTATTACTGCTACTCCAGCTCTTGGAGATCTTGGCCTCATTGAACAGTAAACTTGTAATTTGAGTGTTACACAGCTCTAGTGTGCGTATGAAAACCCTCGGCTGGCCCATGAAGTGTGGGCAGGCTGTTAATAATCAGTGGTGATGTGCAGGCCCATCAGCATGTTATGATGAGGTGGCACACAAGCTGTCCAAAGTTGTAACACAGGTAACTTGATTTTGTAGGGATTATCTCTGTGGCCAGCGAGGCTTTGGAGGTGCTGTCGTTCTGCAGGTAGCTGTGCTTGATCAGGGTTTGACTTTCCCCTGGCTGTCTGCCACTACTTGCCACAACCTCACTAGCAGTTGCCAAAGTGACGGCTCTGCCAGCAAAGCCTTTGATGTGAGCGTTTTGTGATCTGCATCATGCTAAAAGAGCGAGGCTAGTTTAAATAGGCACACAGGCTCTCTGGTTTAGTGTGAAGCTGATTAGAAAGCCCTCAAACACATCTGCCTCCTGGCTGAACTATGGGACTGGCTTCCAGCTGTGGTAGTAACCGAGAGGTTGGTTCTGCAGTGTTTTAAAGCCAGCCCAGGTGGGTAGGGAAGACGCTCTCTGTCTGCGTGATAGTTTTCTTCACACCAGTGTAAACAGTCATCACTTACATTGTTTAGAATTACTTTCCTAAATAAGAAGATGTGTATATATTACATGTATGCTTATTACATGACTGCAGTACTTCTGAGCTATTGGAATAACCCTTCCTCCTTATTTATTTGCATTTTCAGGAAGCTGCTCTATGCAGACAACTTCCCATGGACTCAGAAAGCATGGCCCCAGTTCAGACAGCTGTGAATACACCTGCCATGACACCAGACATGAGGCCTATTACAAATAATGGATCAGATCCTTTCTTGAACAGGCAAGTTCATGTTCTTTTCATTAGGTAATTGGTTCTGTGGCCTTCCCTATGCTTTTAAAGTTGTCTCACTAAATTAGTTTCCTATATCATCTTCTTTTGTACTTACTGTGAACAGGGGCTTTGGCCAAGTGGCTGACCTGAAATCTTCCTGTTTATACTTCAAAAAGGAATCTTAGAAAAATAAAACGAATGGTAACAGGTCATTTTAATTGTACTGTAGAAGACTAGGTAGAATAGGTACATTAGCTAAGTATAAATAAACTCAGGGCTTTTTAGGATATCAGAACTGTTTTTGTCTAGAGAGTTATATATACATGCATGTATTTCAAAAATTTAAGAGTGGCTTCACTTTAGTTGCTTTATATTTGAGCTGATACAGCATGACCACATTAGTGGCCAGCAGTTGAGAATGAGGCTTACTGACTCAGTGTTCAATATCTAGCCTACTCTGCTGGTTTTTTCAAACACCATGATCAAGGACCGTGTCTAACAGAGCATCTTTACTGAGGCTTTTTCATGTTTCAATTTATAGTGGGCCATACCATTCCAGGGAGCAGAGTACTGACAGTGGCTTGGGACTAGGATGCTACAGTATACCAACGACACCTGAAGATTTCCTCAGCAACGTAGATGAGATGGATACAGGTAGAATATTCTGATTTAGCTTAAAGTATAATGATAGTAATAACTTCATATTATAACCAGTAATGTTTCATAATTGCATAACTGAACGAAAATCTCTTGCTTTTCCATGCAAGAGACTCTGAGATTGGGGAAGAAATGCCTAAAAGCTACTAAGTGCCTAGAATGTTCTCAGCTTTAAATTACGTCCAGATTCTACCCTTTTCCTTAGACTGATATTAAGCAAAATAAGTGAAAGTTGGAAAATATGAGCCGTGATTTGTGTTTTCGTACCATAGTCCAAAGTAGGAGGAGTGAAAATCTGGTCTTGGGCCACATTCTTGGTGCAGATCACTGTTTTTTCTAACTCTGGGAAATCAGTCTCATTAATAAATCTCTTACAATGGCAAAGTTGGATTTGCTTTCAAACAGAATGTATGTAGCTAGTTTATTTAGGTTTTGGTATGTATTTATTTTTATATGAGTGTCCTCATGGTGTTTAAAATACTGAAATAAAAACCAACAATTTTTTTTCCAGATAGTGAAATTCTCAGCACTTCTGCACCTAAAATTCCTTTTAAGTCATCAGAAGTTCTAGATGGTGCAGAGTGAAAGGTTTTTCTGTTAAGGATTTTCATGCTTGTTACTATTAATTTATGAGAAAGGCAATATAATATTGCAGAGCTAAATTGCTGTAAAGCACTTTCTTCAGCTACGCCTCACGGACAGCATTCCCCCTTCTGCAGAGAGCAGGGCAGAGGGTTTGCACATGACGCAGTTGCATTGCTCCCTGCGCAGACCAGAGAACTTCGAACTGACAGATTTACCAAGTGTAAATGGTACAATCAGAGGCTGATTATTTTGAACACTGCTGGAAAGGGCCTTTTGTGCTTTTGAGAGAAAAGCAAGGATGTGAAATTAACTCTTAGAAGAATATGCATTCTGCAAGCAAATACGGTTTTGAGGTAACATTTGTAGAGGATAGGAATGCTCACAAGTGCTTATGGGAGACAAGGAGTCAAATTTTTATATCAGTTGTATTGTTTTAAATTACCTGTAAAAGAGGAGTTTGGTATTTCAAAAGTTCTTCTTTATTTTTCCTAGGAGAAACTATAGCACAGACAACAATGAACATAAATCCACAGCAAACACGTTTCCCCGATTTCCTCGACTGTCTTCCAGGAACGAATGTTGATCTTGGGACTCTAGAGTCAGAAGACTTGATCCCTATTCTCAATGATGTGGAGTCAGTACTCAACAAAAATGAGCCCTTTCTTACCTGGCTGTAATCTGTTCAATGCTGGCTGGGCTGAAAATGCAATTCAGCATTTCTTTTTCCTCTTGAGATAGAGGTAGAATATCTGAAAATCCTCAAGAGATACAACTTACTGCCGTAATTACTTTTGTTACATCATCTTTATGGTCAGTTTTATCTCTGCCTGGATTTGATTGACACTAATTTAAATATAAAATACACATATATATATACACACACACGTATATGCATATACATTTCTTTCTCTTTTAAAAAAAAAAAAAAGCACACTACACATCTGTATACTTCTCTACCTTTTCAGACCAGGCAGAAATGTTTCACTCTAAGGGCAGAAAGTGGATGGTGTTTGTGCATGTCCCCGACTGATCACCTAGATACTGATTAACGTCACAAACCCTTTATGAATCACAAAAGCTAACTACTAGGTCAGTTGGTTCAAAAAACATGCACAGCATCAGACCATGAGAGCAGTTTTATTACTATGTTTATGACAATTGTATCAGAAGCTTTTTTTTATCAACTTACTTAAGCTTTAAAAATCTTTTTTTAATTCTTAGTAACTGTGCTGTATGGAATACAGATCAAATCTGATCCATATCAGCCTTAATAAATCTCATTATGTATTTGTAAAGGCACAAAGAATACTATTGCAGTTTCTTTTTTTCAGTATATTACTGTATAGTTTTTAGGAAATAAATATTCCAATCTGAAAGTACCAGAATTGTTTAGCAACATTTTTACAGTACAATATTGTTGCGAAATAAACTAGACTGGTACTGACTGCTGCCTTTTAAAAACAAAGCAATGTATTATAAACAAGCATTTTTTTAAAAGATCTTAGATTTTTATGTTTATTATATTAAGCACTACAATTTTGTAACTTAACACATGAAGAAACAATTTTTTATATATATAAAATCTGTGGCAAATATCTTAGATGCAAAAAAAATGCTTTTAAAATCAGGTCTGATTTTAAAAAAATGTGGCACAGCTTGTTAATGTCATATGTAGTGGGAAAAAAACCCTTGCTCATACTGTTTCCAGTAATGTTTTTAACTGACAACGTCAAAATACATGTAGTTGTATACATGAAAAATGATGGTAACTTTATCAGGGCAATGCTGAAGCAGTAGTGTAACTTGTCTGGTAAAGTTACTGAGTTCTTGAGTCTTTCACTTACTGTAATTCGTGTACAGGACACAAGGTGTGTTCTGTGTATTTCTACCTATTGTATATCCTAGAAATACTTGTTTAGCAGAGGTTTGGGACTGAGAAGGCATCAAGGACATAAAGCTTGCAGTTCCCCTGAAATGCAAATGAAGTCCTAAGATTCTTAAATATTTTGAGTTTATATTATTTATAAAGTATGAATTTAAGCTTTTTATATTGAAAAATATGTCTTTTAGTGAAAGGCATTAAAACTTTTCTCTAAGCTTCATCTAGGCTATGTAGAGAGAGGAAGAGATGTAGCACTCAGTCTATACATGTGTTTGCCAGGTCACTTAACAAGATCTTATCAATGCACCAGAACATAGATCACTAAAGGCTTTTTTCCATCTGGTTGGGTGAAGGTAGGTGAAAAGGTCAGAGATGAAGTGATGGGAATATGGAGTCGGTTTGGGGGACAGATGATTGTGTAAAAAATGTAGATCCTTGCTGGGAAGGGTGGCTGCAGATGGGGATGCACAGAAAACAAAGCACCAGCGTTTAGCAAAAAACATAGCAGAAGAACTTGATAGAATAAACTGCCTTCTTAATGGTGAACTGCTGTGTACATGATATCAGAAGGAGCGGAGGCGGGATTTGGGAAAATCAAGAGACGACTCAATGTGAGTGAGCTTCAAGAAGTCCACTTCAATCTAATACACACCAGGATTTATGCCCTTTATCACAATACATGCGAGCTAAACACATACAGCAATTGGTTAAACACTCTTAAGCATGAGCTCTAAATTTGACACAACAGGTGGCTTAGCTCTGGTCACGCCGCAGGACGTTAACAGGGCGCTCCTACTTTGCGGTTACCAGCTAAAGCTACTCCCTTCTTTTTCCCAACTTAGTTTCACTAAAGTTGTTTACCTGAAGTCTGAAGGACAAGTGTCCTTGAGACTTCTGCTAATTCACCCTGGCCGTGCATTTGCTTGCTATACTTATGTCAAGGGCCTAAGCTGGCTGCTGCAGCCTGAGCCATTTCATACCCTCGCTGCTTCTGCCGAGCCTCTGATTGCACAACATCTCCAGTGATCTGTGACCCCTGTCCCGTAGCCGTTCTGCAACAAGAAGGTGGAAAATTAAAAGCGCACACACCGAAGTTTTTGAAAAAAGAGTTGGAAGGCAAAGACCTACAGTCATGAGTTTTATTACATGGGGAAAAGCAGCTCTTTTTATGTTGTGGTTTGTTTTGTTTTTTTTTAAATAGAAAATGAGATGTGACAGCAGAGTTGTGTCTGCACAGAATTTAATTACTGAATGGGCATTGAGTTTCTTTTATTCTTTTGGAGGGGTTATTTGTTGGGTTTGGGTTTTTTTATTATTATTTTTGCTAGTGCTAACTGTTGAGATAGCAGAAATTTCTTTTCAACAAACAAGGGACTGGGCAGGGTTGACCAATATTACTGTAAGTATGATTAATCTCTCTCTTTTAAGGATTTCTTCAGGTTGTCAGCCTAAATTAAAAGCAGATGGTCCTAAAGCTTTGTTCTTTAGTGACATGACTGACTTTGGTAAAAGAATTGGAGATTTTTTGGCGTCTGGTTGTGATGCCAACTCGTAAGGCCCACTCATCAGCGCTGCATGATTGGCCTCACAAACTGCAAGCCATTGGTGCTAGAACGATTTACAACAGCTGCAGGTCTGAGCTGGTATGCCGTTCATTATGTTTAGAAAATGCAAGTTGTTCATTTGCTAGTAAGTCTGTACTGTTGTAAATTAAAGTTTTGTCATAATAAAAGATACTCCAAACAGATCAGGTTGCCAGCAGGTGTGGATTAGCTAACCTGTGTTGGCTCCTGCTTGGCCACGCTGATTTCACCACAAAAGGCCATACATCTTACAGTGAAAACTGATGCCTTTTGCTAGTAAACTCACATGTTCATCAGAATTGTGAAGCTACAGACTTGATCCCTCTCTTGCTAATGTTCCAGGTGGTTAAGTGTCTAGGTTCAGAGACCTTAGAGGTAAAAAAATCAGGAACTATGTTTCCATATTACTTCCATAGTAAACCAGCAGCAGATTTGGAACAGGAGGATACTATGTGAAACAAGATTTCTAGAGTAAAACAACTGCCAAAATCTTGGGTCAGATCTTTACTCAGTCATGAACCAAGTAATGGTTAAATTAAAAGTGATTCTTTACACTGTAAGCATTTCATTTTTGTAATGGAGAGGATGTATCTGAAATGCAGCAACAAGAAAATCTATTTTTTAAAGTTCTCTTTTTAAAAAAAGTTTCTGGATTTAAATAGGCTTATGACAGAACTTTTAAATATTCAAAGTATATGCAATTCTTATGAAAATAAATTTATTGCTGACAATATTTCACTGTACTATTTCAGGTTTTGAATATTTACTTTACTAAATGTACACTGTCTACTTGTAGTATAAATGCAATATATGTGCCAGCTGGACAGTTTCACCATTGACCATCACTGAGGGTGCCATTCAGAAGTCTTGGTGATACAGAAGTAATGACATTTTGTTAATTACAGTTTGTATTCTGGTAATACTGTTAGTATGTAACTTGGAGAGGGATTGGGTTTGACTTTTTGACAACAGATGCTGTTTGGGGGAAAGGAATGATTTAAATCTCTATTTTAAATACAGAAAAATATGGATGTTCAAATAAACTTGTTTCCTAATATAGTACATCCATGTACATGCTAGTACTTTAACGTTTTTATTTACTTTTTTCATTTTGTTATATGACGTGTGAGCATTTGTTTTTAATTTCAAGTACCTTGCAACAGATTGTATGTATCAAAAGCAATCAGATCAAACTGTTGTATCCAGGGTTTGATTCTGGTTTTTTTATTTCTTTGATCTTGTACATGAAAAACAAATATAAACTTAAAAGATTTCAGATGCATATTGTTTTATTAATTTTTTTTTTCCTTTGGAGGATTTTAGTATGTACTTCCCATGGAACTGGATGACGCTTATGTTTGGCATAAAGGTACAAACATACTATTGTGTGCAAAAGGCATATATTTTGAATTAAATTATTTGCACGTAGCAAATGAAATGGGTTATTTACCATTATGTATCAGTTCATTACTAGTTCTTAAGGCCGTTAGTGGTGGTTACAGTTTCACTCATGACGCTTACAGTGTGCTCCCCAGTGCCCCCGTTACTTGTTTCTTTTAGCAGCACCTTGCAATTCGTAGCACAAATGTTTTGTCATGATTTGTTTAATACCTTTATCTCTAAGCAGAAGAGTTAGCACCAAGGCCATTTGCTGTTAATTTCTGTTTTGGGGACTAAAATAGTGCATTGTTTTCAGTTTGATCCCTTACTCAAGAAGTTTCTTAAATTCTGCGTTCCCGCAGCATGGGCTGTTAGGAACAGCCCATGAAACCTAAACATTCTGGGCTTGTATTTGAGTATCTGGTCTTCACAGTGGTGGTACATGGCATGGGTGTTATAAGATCCAATGCAACTATTACTATTAATTAATTTAAATACTTGAATCATTCCCTTACATAATTTATTCTAGTTAATTTTTAGAGTGCTTCTGTGACAATGTCATGCATTTGCACAAAAGAGTGGTGTGCACTTGCTCCCGGGAGCCTCACCTCCCGCACTAGCTTCCAAAGAGTTCTGGCAGGAGGGCGCCCCAGCAGCGTTGTTTTCAGTGCGGTACTTCAGTTAAAACCTTTCTTATGGTTTTGGGTTTTTTTCCTGCCTAGTCCTCAAAGCTCACTCTTTCCTATATCGTCAGTGATGCCCGTGCCCCCCACCAGTTACCTTTTATTTGTTCAAAATACAGGGGTTAGTATCACATGCGCTATTCCAGAAAAATTAAGGCCTTGTGTTATGGGGGGGGGGGGGGGGGGGGGTGTTTTCTTATAAAAATAAGCTTTCTTGTAAACTGTGGTTTGCCGAATTTCCTGAGAATGAGGAGAGCGAGGACAAGCAGAGCGAGCGCGAAGGCGGGAAACGCGGGACGAACGTGACGGGGGGAGAGACAACCCCCCCCCCCGGCCTGAGGGCAGCTCGCTCTGCCCAGCCGGGCTGCGGCCGCTCCCGGGGCGCCTCTCGCCACGGCGGGAGGAGAGGAGAGGAGAGCCGGGCCGGGCCGGGCCTCCGTGGGAGATGAGGAGAGAGAAGCCGGGCAGGGAACCCTCCGTCCGGAGCCGCACAGGGGCGGCAGCTTCCACCCTCTTGAGGAGCGGGACGGCCGGCGGGGCGGGAGCAGCGGGGCCGGCGGCAGGTAGGAGGCGCTGGGCGAGGGAGGCCGCGGCGCGTCCCGGGGCGGTGGCTCCGTCCTGAGAGGCTGGGCGGAAAGCGCGGGCTGGGGCGCGGCGTGAGGGAGCTCCCGCCGCCCTGTTGGCCCGAGCTCCCCTGAGGGCCGGGCCGGGGCTGGCTCCCTTCAGCCGGTCGGGGAGTCCTGCGCGGCCGTTCTCTGCGGCTGTCGGGCTCTGAGCAATGCCATCTACAACTCTAGCTAGTACAGTTAGTGAGTAGATTAACTGTGTGCTTTTCAGCGCCCCCTCATGATTCTTTTTCGGTTTGGATTGATTTGACCCACTGGTGGGAGCAATTAGTATTTCATTAAAGGCTCCCGCAGCAGGGGGACAGGTGGAGGATAATGATGATGTGTCTCAGGTGAAGCTGTCTTTTAAAAAGTCCTGTTGTAGTGGCAGAGCTTTTGTAACTTCAGTTAAATGGTGTATCCTGTCCTGGTGAAAAATTAATTTGGTAAGAAAAAATGTCAGAGGCGTTTTATCTGGGTTTTTATTCATGTCTGTCACTGTGATACCTCAGGGGTACACCCATGCCAATGTCCTAGCATAAGTCAGTCTCCCCATCCTCGGGCAGCTGGGCTTGCTCCAGAATTTGCTTGCTCCAGAATTTGCCACTGTTTGCTTTGTTGCTGGTTATACTGTGAGCGATGTCAAAGCCATGAAGGGGGAGCTAAAGCTGAACTGGTGGCAGGTGATGAACATTCAAGGTTAGAATGATGTTAGAAAACAACCTTTGCTCTTGGCTGAACAAATGTCTTTTACCTTTGTGTATGTTACTTCCTAATTTTAGAAATGAAACTTTTGCAAAGAGTTACCAGTTAAATAATGCATCATTCCTTGACAGGTGACACTGTACTGTGGTTAATGTATCGTCTTGTAGTCTGTTTATTGGAGGTGATCAGTAAAGAGAGCTCCAACTGTATACAGTTTAGTGGTGTGGAGGCACCAGTTTTGTTGGGCTCAAGTTGAAATGGGTGGGCTCAAAATCATATGCACACATTTCACATGTTGCAATCTGAGATTTTAAGTAACCTATGTGTTTCTTTTTATGTAAACTCTGAGCCGAAACAGGGCCATGCAATGTTGAAATCGTCATGCTCTCAGCACCCTAGTTTTTATGGGTGAATAATGACATTTCAGATAACACGTGCATCTCAGATTTTACAAACAATACTAATAAGACCGCTAGGATTTCTACATCTAAGTGTAAATTTGTTGATATTTGTACACACTAAAACTGCATGTAGTGTTCAAGTTGATCAGGACTACTGAGGTCTGTTTTAATACTTCTAGATCTCCATGTTCATGGTTTCTCTCTTGCCATCATCTTTCTGTCCCTGTCTAGCATTCTACTCTCCTTACCTGTGACTTCTCTCCCAGAAGTACCACTGGCCCATTTTGTTTTTCTCCGTTACAGCGATCTATATCATTTATTTTATTTATAATGGATATATTTATAATGGATATATTTATTTTATTTATAATGGATGCTTTGCTCAGTAAAAGCACAGAGAGTAATCTTCAATTACTGCAGAACTGATGCTGGAGATAAGTGTGATTCCATGGAAATTAAATGCTAGGGGAGAGCCTCAGATGTTGGCTGTAACTGAA
Source organism: Caprimulgus europaeus (assembly GCA_907165065.1). The sequence continues at coordinate 222,231 of OU015531.1, read as the reverse complement.
TAGATTTAGGAACACTGGTGTTGGCACTTTAAAGTGCTGGAGCAGCTGAGCTGCTGGTTCCAGTTCATTTCCACTTGTTCGGTTTACCCCAAGGCCAAGGTGCCAGCGCAGTCCAGATCACAAGATGAAAGATGTGTGCCTTATCTCAGGATCTCCTCTAGATTAGCTCATGTTAGAAAACTACCATGTAGTTGGGCATCTTAGAAGCACTGACTCATGAAGCACCCGCTGGTTTTGGTTTTAGGTATCACAGCTTCCTGTCATTTCTTATCCCAAGTCTCCCACAAAGATTTATGTATTCTGTTTATTAATATATCAAAATTGTACACTATGCAGCTACCCTCCCTTTGTTGAATGCTGATGAGAAACATTCCATGTTCCCAAAGGATTCATATAAATAAAACAAGACAAATGCGAGACGAGGTGTAGGACAGCTGCTAACCACAGATGAAAGAGTAGATCAGTGGATGGTTGCATCAGTGGGTGGTGATATAAAGGGTACTCTCAAATTCCCTAGCAATGCAGTGGAACAGATGGGAGAGACAGCTGTTTCTAACGAGGGGTTTTTATCATTTATTTTATCATCTTGCACAATGTATCACTGATGCTGCTTTGCTTTTATTAATGTGACTCTTAGTATCTAAACCTAGCTATTTAACATTTTTGCATGTTGCTCACAAGCTTCTAGTGCTTCTGAATACTTTAAGTTCTTCAGATACCTCTAGTGTAGATACAGAGTACATGAAATACATTTTCTGAAAGCACAGGCCACAGAATCATTATTTTGGGCGGAAAATTTTAGGGAAGAGATGTGGCAAATGCATTGATGAACTAAAAGCCTTGAGACATCTGGCAAGCTGGTTTGTGAAAATTTGTTTTAGAAATTTCTTAAGCAGCATATCGGTTATCTGATATGCTCTAATCCCTTTTATTTCCTCCTTGATTTATTTGGAAAATTGTTTGGAATTGGTTGCTTGTTTGGGTTTTTTTTAAGTTTTAAAAGACTAGTTCTTTCTTGAAAGTATTTTTGCCTTTCAGCTCTTTTGCCTTTCCTGCCTCTTTCATAACCCTGTGCCAGGCAAACACTGCTAAACTGAACTTCTGCAAAAGATGAATAATAGGATTTGCACTCATGTGTATGTTGGAAGCTTTAAGAAGAGTTATGAGCTACTCAGCAAGACTGAATAGAAAAAATAACTTGTGTTGAAGTCACAAGTCCAGTGTTGTCCAAGCAGTGTTCAGCTGCTGTAAACTTGCAGGAGAAGCTTGCTGGAGCACTACATGAATACTAAGGTGTGAGAGAGCATCGTTTATGATGAAAGAGTAAAATTTTATTGTTTTGTCAGAGGTGAGGATTGAAACATGATAGAGTTTCCAAATGTGGAAAAGTTTGCTGTGAAGAAGAAGAATTTTCTATAAGACCACCGAGAAGAGAACAGCTTTATACGAGGGGAATGCATGATTGCATATTAAGAAAGTCTTTCTAACTTTCAGAACAGTTAGCAGTGTTATAAAATCCTGAAGATGTCAGATCTCTGAATGTAGAGGTTTTTAAGATCAGGTTACGTAGATGTCTCACAAATTGTTTAAGCCTTGTTTGCCCTGTCTCTGCGTACAGAGGTAGGCTCCAGAGATGTTTCTCAGACCTGTTTTTCTGTGACTCTAAGTCACCACATTGCCATTGTTAGACAAGATATCACAATTGGTTCGTTAGTGCCATAAACAAGGGGTTAAAAGCCCTTTCACTTTGCAAGTAGGAACAGATTTGGGTACTTTCTGTGACTGTTTCTACATCATTAAAATATACAGGCTGTGCAGCCTCTATAAGAGATTCAAGGCAAGGATCACAGGTATAAGACATATTTCAGCATGTAAGTAGATACATATGTTGAAGTTTTAATTGAGTTTTTCAGCTGGATTTAAATAGGATGTGTCCCTCTCCTTTCCATGGGTACCAATTTTATTTTGTGTCAGAGATTTGGAAATTTATTTGATTTTCTAGAAATGAGGCTTTATTTACCATTTGTTTGGAGCCAGTGTTTGAAGGTGATGTTCTGTATGAGAAATCAGCTTGCTCTATAACAAGAAAGGAACAGGTGGCAGGGTTAGAGCAAAGGAGTTTCTTCCCACAACATGAACTTAGACTGTGTGGAAGGGATATTGTGATCCAAGAAACATCTGGACAGCTTCGTGGGGAAGGAATCCCTCAAAACAAAAGTTAAATGCAAAGATGGAACCATTGTCTCAGGAGGTCCCTGGAGTACAAAGAATTGTAGACTGGGAAAGTCTCTCTACAAGCCTCCCATCTTCTTATACTTTCTGTTTTCAGTTTCATCTTCTACAGCCTTACTACGTTGTTACGTTCCCTCTGGTGAGAGTGACTGGAGGAAAACTGATTCTGGATTAGCGAAGAGGCCAGATCCCCATCGTGCTGAGAAACGGCTGTGAATTGGTCTTTCTCACTGAATTCCCGGTGTGAAGCAGGGTACGGTGGTGTCCATGGCTCATAACACCTCAGACTAGGGATCCACAGCCTTCTATTCTTTTGCCTGTTGCTTTGACCCTACACTTAGCTGCAGAGCACTGCTGCTGAATATACCTGTCTGTCAGACACAGTGACGAAGAGACCTCACCACGTGATTCATTAATCTCTTTTCTAACAGAGACTCTCTTTACAGAGAGCATTTTAATCATATTGAGGTCTAGAAGAGAGAGGTCCTCACTTTTCCACATAATATGAACATGCTAAAAAAAAGTTAAACTTGTGCTGCTTCCATCTCAAAAGAATACAGACACAACTGCATTACAGCTGAGCTTGTACCAGCAGCAGTTGGTGATCCAGAGATGGAAAGCTGACTCAGGAAAAAAAATATTTTGCCTGAGAATACTCTTTTTTTAAATGGAAGCTGTTTTACAAAAATAAATATGAATGTGAGAGTTGAATTTCACTTATTTTATTCCATGATGAGGGGTTTCAGGAAGGCCAGAAATGAAGTCAGGGCTTCATGACGTTCTTGGGGAAAGTGCCCTTCATTCTCATCTTCTTAGCCAGAGGTGATGCATCTGAAAGCTGCTTTATGGAATGGCTGCAAAAGGGAGCCTCCCAAGGTAAAGAGGGTTGTCTGCAATACTTATATTCTTTAGACAGTTCCATCTCCCTGGAGGAATAAAAACATGGAGGTAATTTAGTGGCTGCTATTCCTGTGACTTTGAAAGGTTCTTATTATTTCCCAGTGGCTATGGGAGGCTATCAGATAAACACCATAAATATGGACTGAGATCATATTTTCAGCACCTGGCAACACTGTAGGGTTTCAGTTGTACTTTAGAAAATATGATCATGGTGCTGAATGAAGGCTAGTTTAGTTTTCCAAACGGTCAGCCAGTCAGGTGTGCATATAACTATTACCAGTACACAAATTAATGAAAGAAAACCATCAGTTGCTCACCCCACAGCATCCGCAACATTTGCAGTCCCCACAGATGGTTCCAAAGAGGCCATTCACCACCTGAATGGCACAGAGCACTGCCTGGATCCCGCTCATGATGAGCAGCAGGGAGAAGAGGGTCAAGTTCCACGGGACAATGTTTTCGGGTGACTGACACGCGTTCCACAATGTGTGGTTAGTGAGGTAATCCCTGCGGGGAGAACAAAACAGTTATGAAGAAGGCGATGTCAGCTTGCAGAGAGGGGGTCTGTCATGGCTGGCAAGTTGTCACTGTTGGGATAGAGCTGAGGTTCTGTTAGCTTCAGTACTGTGAGAAGGAATTTCCATTGTCACGCTGGTGCTACGTATCTAGAGCATGGTTTTGTTTAGAAGCAATTGAAGCAATTGATTTGAAAAGACAAGGCAAAATTATGTTTGAAACAGAGCATGTATTTCCAGAGACTCCCAGAATTAGACCAGAGCAGTTGGTTTCCAGCCCTCACTGGCCCATGAACAAATAACGTGTAACATACAACATTATACTTTTTTTTTTTTCTTATCAGCCTGAATTATAATTTTGTGGTGTATTATGCAAGAGATGCTGCAAGGTCACTCTTGACTGAGGAAACCTGCATTAAAGATTGTCGGGTGATGAGGGGTTTCCTGCACCCCTTGCCAATCTGTTCTGATCCCGCCTGCTGTCCTCGGTAACACATTGTACCCTGTTTTCAGTTGGGCCTTTGCTGACTTCAGCCCTGAGCAATTGGATTGCCAGGGTTTCGTGTTCTTCTAACCACCTCTCTGAAAGTGCTGAATACACAGGACAGCAAATGTGTTTGGGTTGCAGTGGGAGGAACAGACAACTTCCAAATTCCGTAAATAAGATAAAATGATACATAGATACTAATTATTTGAATGACATAAAATTTCGGTATGTCACTGCTGTTCATCTAGGTGGAATTTATCCCCACACACTGCTGATCATCCCAAGAATAAATAACCTACAAGGCCCTGCACTTTGTCTTTATCGACTCCTTTGAAACTCAGTAGTTTTGATTGTACTGTCTATTCTTTACATCTGTGCTTTTGAACCTGAACCTTATTTAGTATTGCTGTGCATTGCTGGCTCTTCTAAGAGCTTCTGGGTTTTAGGCAAACAGTGTAATTCCCATTTTTATACAACAGATTTGGAAGTTAAATCATACCACAAACTTAAAACTTGCATATCATTTTTCTGATTGTCTTGTCTTACCCCTCATGGAAAGGATAGGTCCACTGTGTTCCAGTGTTACATTTTGGGCCTCTGTTTATGGCTACTGCTGACAAAACAAAGCAGTATCCAGCTCCCACAACTCCAATTGCAGCAAATATTATAGAAGAAAACATCTGATGAAGAGAAAAATAATGTTATTTTTGTTCTCATTCAGACAATGAAACACACCCTATTAGTGTGAATGCATATTCCCTAAGTTCAGCTCTTAACACTCAAAATAGTCAACTCCTGAACAGCTAAAATATATTAGTTTGCAGTCACATGGTAACTGTGTAATGCATAGCTGCACTGGTGTTTAAAAGCTTTGGAAGAATTGGCACCATTTGCCTGAAGACGAGAAGAGCGGTGGTGACTGACACAGTAGATGGCACTCTTCTCCTTCGGACAGCGTGGATCCTGCAGACCCATCATGGGCAAGGTCTGTGTTTGACTGCAGTGGGTGTCTTTCACAGAGGTTGTAAGGAACACTGAAGTCTTGGACCATTCAAGGCATTAAAAAAAAATCTGCAGTACCCTTTACAAGTCAGCTTTGGTATCTTGGTCATATTTGGACCAAACAATTATATTTTTTTCTTCCCGAGTCTCCCCTTCAGGTTCCATATTAGTACACTTTATCTCCTCCTCGCAGGTCCTTGGCATCCTTACTCTAATAGTGCGACTGGAATGGATTGGAAAGGACATCTCTATTCTCCTGGCTTTCCATTAGTGCATTTTCATTTATACTAGTGTGTAAGTAAATCACGCAAAAACTAATTCCCTGCTTGAATTCTGAGGCACCTGTAGCCATAGTAGTTTGCAGGTAGAGGTAGTGTCTTTTATTGTCTCAAAGTGATATGGGTAGAGGGAAAAAAAAGAACTGTACTTTGAGATCTGTGAGCTTTTATTCAGACCTCATCATGAGACTCTTGCCTTGAGTGTTGACGTGCATTTTTGTGTTGGTATATCGATGGGGCTAACTTAAACATTATTTGGATGTAGTAGACATCATGATCGTGGTGTTTCTGCTAACCCACGAGAACAAACTCGGCTCTCGGTCACGCTGCGGTAAGGCCACCAGGGCATTTTAGTACTGTGTCCTTAGTACTTGTGACTGTATTGCTGTTCCCAGGGTGGCAGTCAGCGGCACTTGAACAGGAGCGGTCAGCAGGGTACTGCGCTGCAGAACCCGGGCTGCTTTGTGGCCGGCACTGCGCGCACGCGGTGTGGTGTTCAGAGGCCAGCGGCAGCGCGCGCAGGGAGCGCTCGGTGCCCGCTCCCTCATAACCACCCGCCCGCTCCAGCTGCAGCGCCGAGCTGTGAGCAGCAGCCCGGTGGCAAAAACTTAGTGGTTCGGTGGTCGCTGAGTTATGTGTGGTCTCCAAGGCTGAGCTAAGGTATGCTCACTGCTAACAGAAAATTGATAACGCAGTGTGGTGAAGAGAAATACCTGGCTCTATTCCCCCCTCGAAGTTCCACCTGCTTTGTTAGCACTGCCTGAAGACAGCATCAAAGACAGGGGGTTTAAGGAAGGCTCTTTGTTAACCTCACCGTCATGAGTCTTTTCCTATTTGTTTTTTCCTTTTTTTTTTTCCCCAATTGAAAATCTGTTCCTTTATTAAAAAATGTAATTATCTACTTGAGCCAAACAATTCATTTCAAAAGGACAGGCTTTCCTGGTAGAAATACAGATTTCTCTAATCTCATCTTTGAACTAAAATGCGTGAATTGTTTACTAGTGTCTAATTGAAGTTATCAATTTGAAATTTTTCACTTCTAGTGTGAAAGGAAGCTATAAATTCAAGGGGGAGCCTTGTTTACCTGGCTTTAAGCAGGAGGTTGGATTAGGTGACCTCCTGAGGTCTCTTCCAACCTGAAATTTGCTATGAACCTAACAAGATACTCACAGGCCATTGCGTGGGTCTGCAGTGAGTTGGGAATGTTGAGCCCAACTGTCAAAATAATTTTAAAAACTGACAACAAAAATTGGCTAAAGGGAGAACTGTTATGCTCTGAAAAACAAAGTGCAGATCTTTAGAAATTAGTTTTAATTGTGATAGCAGCTAGAAGTATCTTGTGATAGCAAAATACAAGTCAGTACAATTGTGGTACCGCTGGCACAACAGCAAAGGCATAATACAGTTTTCACAGTCTATTGTAAAAATATTTTCTATTTCTACTTTCCAGCACTGAGACAAATGGCAGGGCTTTGTGTACTACACTCTGGACAGAATTGGTCTAGTCTCTCAATGACTGTGAGCAGAAGATACATCTATCATATCAATAACAATTTAGCTGTTACTTTTTTGCCGCGTTTCCTCTCACTTACCGCAAACCTCTTTCCACAGCTCTCATTTCCACAGCATCCACAGCAATCATTATTCTTAAGGCCCAAAAATACCAAGGCAGGAAAGATCATCTACCAATAACAGAAATACAGTTTGAATTGGGATGAATTCAGGTTACATTTGCTTTTAAATATAATAGTTCTACATGTCTTTTTTTTTTTTTTTTCTTATGACTAAATTACTTATTGCAAAACTGTTGAATGACTTGTAACTTATTTGTTTATCAAAGAAGAATTTGCAGTGTTGGAAGCTGCATTTGAGGTACAGAGGAAATTCAGCTATTCAAAGTCATGGTGTGGGTGGGGGGAAAAGGTGGGAATGTCTGAATTCATGTACTCACCAATACACCAGATCCCAAGATCCCTCCGAAGTACCAAACCTCATCTGTAATGTGTAGATTGTTTTCAACCACAGTTCCTCCAGGGAAAAACAACAAAATGTTAGCGAGGGTACATAGCACAGCCAGGGGGATAAGAGTGGTTCCCAGGCACTTGGCACAGCCTCCTGTGCACATGCTTTTTTAAAGAAGTGGCAAACACAATTAAAGGCAGAGGAAAAATCTCTCAGACGTTCTCAGAGCTGTTTTACAAAAAGGAGCTTCTCGGTGTACTTTACAAAATCCAGTTTCTGCTGTGCCTTCAGAGGATCTGAGCATGTAGCGTGCTTCTGTCAGAGGTGTTGCTGCAGTGGATCAGAAATGCAGCGTGCTGGTTATTTATATGTTCTTGCAGCCGTGATGTCAATTTTCTGAACATCCGTAAATGAAATTACGTTCAGTGCGGCCTCTCATTTTACTATGACAACCAATAACCCCTGTTAATATTTTACTAATGTGGATGAGGCACTTCATTATCTGGGCGCAGGTCATGGGTAGATATCCTTCTTGGTTCTGGATCATCGTTTTTACAACACACTTCCTTCTTCACCCTACAAAATACTTCTTTGTGAAGACTGATGCGAAAACACATAACAAATCAGCTGGTGTTAGTAACAGCTGTGTGCAATGGAAAAGCTCTAGTGCATCTTCTTTTCTTTGGGAAAGTTGAGCTAATCATTTGTTATTTTGAAGCACTCGGACACTGAATAGATTTGCAATAGGTCATGAATTATTATGAAGGCAGTGCTGTGCAGCTGGTATCTCTGAACAAAGGCTAATGGTCAAAAAATGTTTCAGTGGATTTGCTCCTTACGTTGTGTCATTTTGTGTTCTCTAAGGTTAATATGTTCCCTCAAAGTCCAGCATTTCGTCTGTGCTTAGGCAAAATTTCCACTTAAAATGATGCTGCATGCGGCAGACTCCTGAGCTCAAGCAGAGCCTCACTGGTTTAGCATGCAACATTTTATTCAAGCAAGTACCCCTTTTAAAGCAGCCTCTGCAGCTCTTTAACAGATACTGGATACCTTACCTTTCATTTTTAGGCTTGGCATATTGTCCTGTAGAACTTATGTTAGGATGATTTTTTGCACTGATTTTCATTCCTAGCAAATAGTCATAGATGCAATTCCATTGCTGTCCCTGTGTGGACCTGAGAATTCCATGTGTTTTGAGATGGACAACGGTTTCCACTTTGCTCAGAGGGTAAAGCTCAGGAAATTTTAATTCCAATTTGAAATAAGCCTTCTTTTAAACATGTTTGAGGCTTTGTTTTGATCCATATAGTGGATATAGCTCAGAAACATCTAAAATTTTACCTTGTACAACCACTAAATCCCACGAAGTGCATGATATTGAACTGTCCAAAGCTGTCTTGAACTGTCCAGAGCTATGGCTTCAGGTTAAGTGGCAATGCTGAATAAGTTTGTTTTCACAGCCACCATCCTCATGAAATGACACAGCTGAAAGAAACCCAAGTCACTGTTCATCTGCACTAGTTCCTTGATTTGGTTCGTCTCAAGCCACACCGACAACTGTGCAGATAGACAGAAGCTGGCAGAGCAGGGGCAGGGACATCTTGAGCCATCACTAGTGCTGAAGCAATGTATTTGGAACCAGAGCCTGGCCTGCCAGCTCTAGGCTTCTTTGCAGAAACAGAAGGATATGAAGCATTTTTATCCGACTCGAGGGCCAGACCTAATGTTATAGGCAAATACATTTTTAAGGTGACAGTAGTAATACTAGAAATCCTTTTTAAGTATATGTGCAGTTCTTGTAGTTGTGTGGTGCAACTGGAAGGGTCTCAGCTTGTGAGAGGTCTCCCAAATGCCTTTTTTCCTGTAGCTGCCAATAGGATTGAACACAGACAGGTACTGTTGCTGGCAGATAGTGTGTTGTGGGTTCTGCTGTAAAATATGCATCAAACTTAAAGAAAATGAGCGACTACTAATTTAGATGTGGCACTGGGTACACACCTCTTGTCTTTAGCTAAACTCAGTCTAACTTCAGGCAGAAAGGATGACGGTCTTGGTTTTTTGATTAAGAGATGAAACTACGAAACCCATCTTCATGTCAGACTTAAGACTAGATTTTTGAGCTGCATGTTTATTTCGGGGAGCTTGCTCTCAGGCCCAGAAAATTATCACGGTATGATTTAATCTTTGCAATTAAAAAAAATCAGCTCACTTATTTACTATGCACTAACTTGGCCTTGAGTGGAAAAATTTCTACAAAGAAATCTTACTTCTTTCTAGATACTGGGAACCAACTGGGCAAATGCTAAAGGCTGTCAGGTTCTTTGATAGGTTAATTGATAATCACATCTTTCTGATACATCTGTTATTAATTTAATTAAAATAAGTTTTTGCATAGATAAAGGGAAGTAGGAAATACTCACTGAAAGTTTTTGCTGTTGAGAGCTTATGGAACTCCCAGTACCAGTCATGAAAACAGTTTTTAGTGGCTTGGGGAGTAAAAGAGGTGCTTCATTTACAGAAGGGCCACTAAGGAAAAATAACACTGTGATTCAGATGCCTGGGCAATATATGCCAACTTCTCTGTTAAGGAGTATCTCTGGAGTATGTGTCTCAGAACTAGGCTGTGAGAAAAGGTTATGTTGTGAGAAACAAACAAAAAAGTCAATCTGGACTGAGGTCAAGTTATGTAAAAGCAAAGGAACTAACATGTTATTGTGTGATGGATCCGGGTTGTTTAGCTCCTGTTACCAGGAAGCCATGCTTTACAACAGTATGATAGCTGTATTTAGCTGCTCTTTATACTCCATAGAAGAGTCTGCTTCCGTATTCTGGAAAACCAGCTGAAAGCTGCAAGGTAGTCAGTAAATCCACTACTAGTCATCTTGGGCTTCAATATCTAAGAAAATCGTAGTGAGGCTCATAAGCGGTTACTTACACAATTTATACTCTGCATGACTTGTGAACGTCCTCTTGAAGGTTAGTAATACTCCAGTAGTGTCACTATTACTGATTCTGTTCTCTGATAACTTTGAAAGCTATTATGATGAGGTGAAAATATCAGTGTTGCTCAGAAGATGCAGAAACTGGAGAGGGAACAGGAAAAAAGACATGTCTAAACTAGATGAGCATTTGGAGATTACCCCCCTTTTACCTGGTTTGGAATTTTTAATTCTTAAATTACAAAACAACAGCAAAAATCTAAGACATTGGAAAAGCCTGGGAAGTGGGACAATATTTGTAAAAATAAGTGAAGCACCAACCAGGTGGGGACTACAGTAAGTCCTGGAATCACTAGAATTGCAGAATGCTGGAATAAATTCTTTGTCCTTTTAAAATGGGGGGGGGAAATCAGTAATGGGGTCAAATCCCTCTCTTTTCCAGCCAAGCTTTTCTAGAACCACAGCACTGGTTTCAGTAGAAGTAGGCTGGGTTCACACAGGGATGCATTTCACATCAGAATGCATCAGATCCGTGTTTCAGACCTCTTCAGTCTATTACACACAGTTAAATGACCTGTTTATAAAAACACAAAGCAAAAAACCAAAAGAACCAAACTCCAAAACTGCTCTTAGGGAATTTTTCTTTCATATAAGTAGGATTTATTTACTCTTGTAGGCAACAAGTTTGTATTGTGATCTACCTGCTGTACACGGACTTTGTACAGTGACATTGCGCTTTGTCATGGATCACATACGACAATGAGGGATGAACATTTTGTCATTCATTTAGCTACACACATAGGACATGCCTGTGTCATTTATGCAACTACAGCTACTTGGAGTCTTCCAAGTGAATTCTGTGAAAGTTTTCATGTCTAACAGTGGGGCTAGCAGGTGTATAAAATTTGCCATTAAGCTCAGTTCAGTGGCAGTACCTCTCACTTGGCATTCTGCCTTTAACAAGAACTGGAATCAAAGATCTTGCAGGAGGCCACTTTCTGTTGGATACATACATATTAGAGGATAAAGGCAGTTGAGTTTTATTAGGGTTTTTTGGTTATTATCTAGTTTAAAACTTAATTTTGTTACATTTCATAGTCCAAATTCTTCTTACACGTCATGAGGTGATTCTGTAATTGAAATGGTAGATAAACCAGCTGATACAAAGATGAGGCATTATAGACTGATAAAGAAACACATTTGCAAATCTGAAGAAGTTCTTGGATTGCAGCAGAATGAGAGACACCAGTCTATTGACCTTAGGTCTGTAGAAACAAAGGTGGAATAAATTGGCCTGTTTAAGACAAGCTTGGAAGCTTTATGCAGCAGTACACAGGGGACTGTATCGTGTGTAGCACAGGCACAGCAGAGACAGAACTGCAGTGTTAGGACTTACATGCAAACAGCTAATAGCAAAGTTACCATGGAATCAATCTTATATTGTACAAGTCAAGAAATGATCCAAAAATGTCCTGATGAAACCCAGTTTTTATCCCATTCCTTACACTGTCACAGCCTCTACCGTTTTTATTTTTACTTTTTTCCAGTTCTGCAAGGAATCTCCATCATCCAAGTGACACACAGATGAAATGCCATACCCTTAACTGGATGAAAGAAACACTGCTAAGAGTTACAATCTGCACTGAAGGAGGAGATGGCAGTATCACCCTCTACACCTGTCACACACCTTCTCTCTCACTAGTGTTAAATTTTAATGACAAAAGCAAACTTTAAACTACAGTTTTGAATGATCACCTGAACAGTGTAAAATTAGGTTAGCAGACCAATTAGTAATGTGGAAGGGACCTGGCTCACAGTTTGTTTAGTGCTGGGAGTTGTGCTGTATGTATTTTTCTTGTTGTGTCATTGTGATTCCTCTCTCAGCCGTTTTGCTAGGGGTAGTGAAGGCTTTGAACAAGGTAAGCTGTTTGGTATGCATTTGGAAAGCTTGGCCCTTTATGTCCACTCTGCTCAGCCGGAGCAGTTGCCTCTGTCAGGCTCTGGGAGCTGCCTGCTGCTGGCCATATGCTGCTTCGGCCCGTGTCGGATCTAACCTCGGGGCTGGGTGTACCTGTCCTTGTCGTGGAACAGACGCTGTTGGAGGCATTGCCACTGATGGCTAGTTGGGCCCACAAAGGAGGGAGGAGCACCTGGTCCCTTGTGTGTAAAAGCAATTTACTCATGACCACCGAGGAGAGCATTTTGAAAGGCTCATGTTCATAAATGTCACGTTTCATGGCAAGAAGGACAGCTATTATGCAACAGAAAAGCAGAGTGAGAAACTAAGGAAGGAGTCCTAACTGGCAGCCCAGTCTACATGTGGTGCTCAGTAGGATGTCAGGCCAATGTAAGCAGTTTTCATGGCTTTCTACAGCCTGATATTGCTTCTGTGGCAAAGATTCAGAACTTGGAAACTCTCCATACTTTACCTGATTTGTTAAATAGACTTTCATGACATTCCCAGTGGGTAGAGAGCATCTGTAATTTGTCTCCCAGTTATAGCATAGTGACTCAGAAACAGGCATAGGGAAAATATTTGCTGTAGCTGGAACATAAATCTTACTTGTTTTTTTCCCCTTCTCTACCAGACTAGAATGTGGCTTTTTTTGCAGTTGTGAATAATGGCTTGTAGTAAGGGGGAAAGATTTAAATTGTATTGCATCCAGCACTCTGCCACCCTCATTTACTGCAAGTGGCTCAAAGGCAGGTGCTTCTACCAGGCTCTTGCCAGACTTTCAAGCTGAGCTTCACAACAATCCTGCTCTTTCCCTTTTACTCCATTCACTAACATTGTCAGTACCACAGAAGACTAGCCAGACTCCTCTCTTCAACTATATTCTTATTTATGTGTGGCCTTTTTAAACTACTGCTAACCTTTATGTGAGGGTTTAAGTCACACTTGTCAGCAGAGATGGCTTAAGGGAAAGTAGCATCCAGCCTGAGCTGGAAAACAAAACTCTGAGAGACTCAAGTCTTTTTCCAGGGAAAAACTGAGTGCCTTGCACACTCAGTTCCTCTCAAAGGGATTCTTCCCTTCCTTTCCAGCCCACATTTTCCAACTCTGGCCATCTATCTGGGAGAAGGACCAGTGAGCCCATTCTGAAGCATTAGCCACAACTGCTTGTCCTGGAATAAATACTCCATTGTGGAGACTCTGAGGGCTTGTCACTGGGGTGGAGCTGGTCTTTGAGTGTTGTGTCACCCTGTCCTGTTCAACAGCGTTTTCCTAGGAGTCACGACGGAAGGCACTCCTTTCTGGCATGCTGTGGGAGAGTGTTTCCTTCTATCCTCACCTCCTAAGTCATATCAGGTCTATGCTGTGCAGAGAAAGGTGAAATTACTTATTTTCCTATGGAAAAATAATAGGAATGGAAGGCCACTCAGATAGTTTTGGTAGTTTCAGGAGGATGTAATCAGTGATGATACCTTACTGATTCTTTGCCTGGTTTCTTAAAGCACAGACAGGCAATGATCTGCAAACTATGTGGAGACTGAAAAATTACAGGAACAGATAATTTGATAGATATATAAAGGATAAATATAAATACAGCTACATACCCTGTGGCTATATATAAACCTGCAGAGTGCATGGTAGCTGGTAGCTGTAAATGAGAAAGTTCAATAATCGGAAGCAGTCATCCTGAAACAGAACTAGATAGCATAGATGGTAACCTGAAAACTAGAGGAAATTATCTTAGATGCAGCATAGTTAACCCTAGTTACCCACCTTTTTCTCAGTACTTGGGCTAGCCCCTGAGATACCACCAGTACTATTATAACAAGAAGTTCAATTTTTTTGGTTGCCGTGGATTTCTTGCTAATCTTGGTAATCAGATTTTGATTTTATTCGGATAGATGAATGTGGCTTAACATGTATTTTTATGTGTGTATTCATTTTTAATTGTAGATAGGTGTGTCTTGATCTGTTCTTCTGTCAATGACTGAACTTATTAGACACGACCCAAGGTCATGAGTTCTTGCCCTTGTGATTTGTGTAGCTGTGTAGTTTGGATATCTGGAGCTTCGTAAACTTCTGTGAGAGGTACTAGAACTGCCTCCAATTCAGCCAGGGAGGATTTTGCTGCAAATATATGGGTAGGATTGGATTTACAGTAGCATAGCTGAAACCAGGTCTGTTCAAGCCTCTGCTGCTGCAAGTAAGTTTGTGTGTATGTGTGTTTATATATAGCTTATATTTATGGTGACACACTGATCTCAAGCAAGAAATACAGAAGGAAGATCCTGCATAAAAATCACCCTGAACACACTTAACATGGTGTTGTATTTCCTTTTGTGTTGTGCTCTTCCATTGAGGACTAGGACTGGAGGAGGCTGTTAAACTGTGGTCAAAGTTCCTTTTTGTTGAAGAGAGAACAAAGAATGAGCTGAAAAATATCCCCCTTCATGTTACCCCCATCTTCATTGCAATGATTGATCACGCTACTACAAGCTTGCCTTTGGAGCACACAGGAAAGCCCCCCCTGGCTCTGAACCCAGTGTAGTGAGCCCAGGCAGATGTACAGAGGGGACAGACCCCGCTCTGTAGTGACTCAGGCGAAACGCCTGGATATGGAATGCGTATCGCTGAGATGCCAGAAGAGCCTTGGCTGCATAAGTGGGGTTGTGTAAGTGGCGAAGTAAAAGCCTTATCCACGGCTTTGACACAGGAGAAACTAATTTCCTTTGCTGTTCACATACTTCTCTGTCAAACCTGGGGGCTTGCTGTGTGATGAGGCACATGGGAGAAGAGAAGGGGAAAACGTCCGAGAGAAAACTAGGTATTGTGGGCTTCCCTGCGATGGTGTTTTCCTGTCCCAGCCCCAGCTGCTGGACTTCCCCCTGGGCACTGAGGACAGACTACTAATGTGCACAGTTCCCCTAGTATCTTGTTTGACCTTTGTTCTCTTCCTGACATTTCTGCTCAGATAAGAGCTGGTGACAGATGTAGCTTGGCCTAGGTGGTATTTTAAGTTGTGTGTTGATATCATTGTGAATACAGAAAAGCAAAGTATACTAATGAAGAGTAGTTAAGAGAAGTGGGTTGGAAGGCATGTTAAAACTAAGCCAAGCCTGGATTCATGTCTTGTATGGGCAGTTCTGCTATCAAGAGCTGGGATTTACATATGATTTCAGCTTCCAAAAAAGATCAAATTAATGACGTCCTCAACTGAGTATCTACTCTGGGTAGATTATTGCCAGCTTAGAGTGGGAGATTCTTCTGCCTCTCTTGAGAATGGAAATAGTTCAGATTAAGAAGCCTAAACTTTAATGTCCTATTCCAAGTAAAGATTTTATTCTATGACATCACTCTGGTATCTGATAGCCTCGTCCTTTCTGATTAGAGAAAAATATTTGAAAAGAAGTTTTGATTTCCACCGGTGTCAGACATCTGTTTAAGTTACTGACATTTTCATTTAAAGTGAAATTACATAGAAATTTATTTTACTAATTGGACTTTTACAGCTTTACTGTAACTCAACTTTATACTTCTTTGCTATTTTACTGTTCTTTTTCTAACAGTCAGGCACCTGATCTTTAATGAGAAAATTTCAGTTGTAAGTAACATTTGTATGAGTACTGTAAAGCTTTGAAAACATGAGAAACTGAAATTACTGTTGCTTGAGTGAATCTTGGCTACACCTTAAAGCACATAGTTCCCAGCAGGTTCGCAGAGGGCAGATTTTAATCCTTGTATTGTTGTTTCTGACAGGTTTTTTATGTTTGTGTTTTTAAATTACCATACCTCTGTGTCTTCTGCAACAACAAACATCTTTAAGAAGCTTTCACATCTCACATTTCTGACCTTGGAATTTCCTTCTTTGCATCTGTATGCACTTAGATCCTTATTATCTGGTCATGTAGTGGCTGGACAATTTTGCTGGTTTGTTTGTTTTTTTTTCTCTCCCACTCTCCTTTCACAGGGACTGTCAGACTGCCTAGGTTTTGATTAGTCCCTCTGGTGCAGGCACCTGAAATGAAAGGTAGCAATGCTGCTAAGGCTGCTGCTGCAGCTGTGGCTGCTGCCCTCAGTGCCGCTGAACCTGGCAGCACTGGCATGGGTGGAGATTGCTTCTTTACTGGGATACAAACATAAAGTGAAGTTAAAGGAAGGTAGGTTCCAGAGATAAAGCCTGGGTGTTTTTATCCCTTGCTACATATCAGTGCAATTGAGAGAAAAATCCTCCTGTGACTTCATTAACGTACCTTTCCAGGGAACAAACAGTGGCCTTAATCACCCCAAATGTAAAGCAGGAATAATGCTTCAAATTTATATGGAGTTGCTTTGCTTTTACCCTGGAAGAGAATACCTATCTCTCCTTCTCATCTTTCTTTCTAAACTTGTAGGAGGTGGGAGGAAAGGAGAACTAGCTCTCAATTTCTGCTGCTTGTTTGTGTTGCTGATAAACAACGTTCCCCGTATGCTAGCTCTTCAACACCATGTGAGCTCCTGTGGTAGTGAGGAGACGCGAGCTGCACATCAGTTGAACTGCGTATCTCTCTCCAGTTGCATCCCTTTGTATCCTCCATCAGTGTTGCTTGGAGGGAGGACAGGACACCCCCCATGTCTTCTCCCAACCTCTCTGTTCAGCCTTTCCTTTGCTGTTGCAGCTTTGAGAAGCTTACCCCATTCTGTTTTCAGAGCATTCACATGAGATGGTGGTGCATTTTTCATATTCCTCTCTCACCCCTCACCCTCCTCTAAATCACCTTGCAACCATTAAATTTGCATTAGGCAGAGCAACAAATTGGTTGCTGTGTAAATGGACATCCAGATGGTCTAGGTATATGAACTGCTTTGTGTTACATACTTTGTGGCTGGTAATTATTGTTTTTTTGTTATCAAATTTGCCAGGCTAAGAGTAGAATTATAGTGCTGGTAACAGCATCCACATTAAACTTCAAATGATCCTTAGCACTGAAAATCTTGCCTCTGGGTATGCTCTGTCCCTCATTGTAACATAGTTCTTGTCATTGCCACTGTGCAGGATCTGTTTAGACAGGGCTCTGTTGCTGAATTGTTACTAAACAAAAGGATATTCTAGCTGTCTCTTCATTTAGTGACATCTTCCTTTTCTTGTCAGGCAAAGTTTGTCCCATTGGAAATGAAATAGCTGTTACTCTCTCACTGAAAATCCATATGCTTTTCAGGTGTACTGTACTAGTATCTTGTCAAGAGCAGAGTTGGAATATGTCAACTATTTCGCAGATTTGTCTTTTACTGTACTCACTTTAAGGTTTTTTTTATTTCCTGAGATTTGACATGGACTATTTCATTTTGTCAACACAAACTGAAGGCATTCACGATACATTTTTCTGAAAGAATTTGATGGTCTGGATTTCAGAAGTGAAAACAAATTTTAAACTTATATTCTAGATCATCATTGCTTTCAAAATGAGCAAGACAAATCTTTACTGCTTTTTTTAGGAACAAGTTATATTCAGTTTTATAGATGGACCTTCACAATCATTAATTCCTTTTCACCACTGCAGTTTAAACTCTACCATGAAGTATTAAAAATGGTGCAAGGTTGTGTGCTGATGCATTTCTCACCAAAGCATGGAATACACAAGAACTGAAAAGCAGCTGTATTTTTCTTGTTGTGTCATTGAAATGATACCAACTGCATTTAGAGAGAGAGGAGAAATGGTTTTACCGTAAATAGGTTAATTAATGGAGGTTTTGCAGCAGCCTCTGTTAAATTGGTTTTATTTCCATGGCAACTCTTTCTGCTTCCTGGCTAACTTCGTTTCCGCAAATGTAAGACTGGAGTAAGTGGAAGATAGGCCTTTTTGTGTAGCAGTAAGTGGGCAACTATGATAAATTTCCGTATCATGAACAGATAAATATAGGCACTTAACCTTGTTGTGTAGGGAATGTAATGTTGCAGGTTGCCAAGAACCAAATGTCAGCAAAAATAAGTAAGTAATTGAGAGTGAGAGCTTATTGACAGTGCTGGTTCATACATGCTAAAAGCACACACAGGTGCTCCGCTGAAAGAAGCTGTTTTGTTTTCTTTCTTTCTGCTGTGAAACTTTATTGTGTTTGTTAGTGTGACTGGAGCTAGGTAACTGTTAATAGATTGTGTAAAAAAATCCCTCTTGCTCCAGTTTCTGCTTCAAATTTGAAGTTGGCTACCATGTAACTAGAAGGCCCAGAGAGAAATTTACCAGGACACCTTTATATCAGAGATACATTGTGTATGGGCTTAGGGTTTTGTTCTGATTTGAATACAGAAGACTGAGTTGTTCCATAAAACTGTGAGAAATGTAAGCTCAGGATTGGTGACAAAGCTGCTTTTTTTTTTTTTTTTTTTTTTTTCATTTTTTCAAACAGCAAAATAAAATTCTGATCTTTTTCACACATGCCTTTCCTCTCAAAAATATAATGTAGCATGTCTTACAATAATTTATGTGCTTAGACTTGATATGTTAAAGTTTTTTTTTTTTGTAAATGGTTAAAACTGTGGTCAGAGTTGACTCACCTTGAGTAGATTAGTTATCACTTGTGTTAATATTTAATGGTATGGTACCAGGCTGTACCCTGTTGCTTTCAGAATACTCCCATATTGTTTTGAGAGATAATGCATCTCCTGCCTTAATACCAGGTATCTGGGATAGAGCCTGCTGTGCAGCCTCAAAGGCCCGGTGCTTCTCTTGCATTCTTCTGTGTAAAGGCTGTGATGGATCCCAACAGTGCAAACATTAAGATTCCAAGATCCTTATTCTGGTCTTGCTCATAGTGATTAGAAAAAAGTCAGAAATAAATTAGATCAGGAAAAAATTAGAATGTATCTCATTGTGAAAAATATACTGACCCTTTTGAAGCTGGCCTGAAGTCAAGGAACTATAGCAGCCCTTAGACTGCATATTTCACTTTTTTCATGTCTGTCTTTTGCGCTGTCTTTTTCCTACACCAGCAGTGCCTGAGATCAGCTGCTGCTTCCCTGGCTGTCACCAATGTCTGTGCTTGCTCAACAAACCATAATCTTTCTGACAGCAGGAAACACTGATTAGATAAATACTTAAGAAGTCACCTCTGTGCTGCAGAAACAGGGATCGGAAAAAACACCACAATAATTTATGGACTCTTATCCTCTTCAACAGTCAGCTACACTTCTTCGATTTCTTCCCCTTCTCCCTTTGTTATGTGTCTCATAACAAGAGTACAGAAAATGCATCCCCGTAGAGAGGAGCACCATGGCCACCTCGCTGCGCGGCAGCTGGTGCCAGCCCCTGGGATGGCATTTCCCTGGCCTGGGTGGCACAGCTCGGCCTCCTGGCTGGGACCAGCAACGTGGCCGGGCAGCTGGCCGTTGTCCACCTGGGCTCCCCCCACCAGCCAGGGGAGAAGGCGAGGCACCTGTGCTCCTTCACCTGTGCAGAGCATCAAGGGACTGATCTGGCTGAAAACTAGTTGTTTGTTCACTGCTTTTTAATTTCCACCACCGAGCTAGTTTTCATCCATGTTAGTTCTCTGATCCAGTCCAAGCAAGGCCATGAGAATGCCAGGACCAATATTAGGGAAGAAGCAGGACGATATATCTGCAAGGAGAGAACAGGACTGAATCTCCAGCAAGAATTTGTGGTTTAAGTCAACTGTTAAATTGCACCTTGAGACTATGAAGCCAACTGTTGTGGTATTTGGCCTCTCCATGCAGTAATATTAGTCAGTAGTATTAAAGTTTTATGGATGGCTATTTTAATTAAGATAACTTTTTTGAATTGTATTCACTTAGTCTCTGTGAGTTTAAGATAAACCAGTCAATGCTGGCTGCAGCTTGTTCTGCACAGGAGGGCTGAATCTGGCCTAATTAACAGGATGCTTCCTCAGAAGGATCTTGCTGACATTGGTGGAATTTAGCTCCTTTAAAATGAGGGTGAATGAGAGCCTGGTGGATGCAGGGAGTTTGCTGTTGGGAGCTGCAGTAGTGTGCTGGGGTGCTCCCAGCTCTTGCTTATGGGAGAAATCCCTGGATGTGTTAAGTACAAATTGTTCCTGCTGCTGTTCTGGAGGTGGGAGTAAAACCCAGTGGAAATGGTGGAAATAGGTAAGTTGTGGTGTTCTTAAGATGCTCTTTCTATTCCTCTGCTGTACTGAATGTCCTTGTGTGCTCTGGAGTGTGCCTGGGCAAACATGCTTGAGCAGGTAGGCAATCACAGAGCAAATAAGGCCAAAGAAGGCTTTTTCCTCTGTTCCTGCCAAAGGAACGGCAGTGGGCATACAGCATGGTGGCTGGCTGGCTACTTTGGAAGTGGGTCTCCCCAAAATGCTGCCTGCTGTTCCTTGGCCTGGGAAGGGACAACCTCAAGTGATAGTTCACAGAATCACAGAATATTAGGGATTGGAAGGGACCTCGAAAGATCATCTAGTCCAATCCCCCTGCCAGAGCAGGAACACCTAGATGAGTTCACCCAGGAAGGCGTCCAGGCGGGTTGTACCTCAGCTTGGGTTCCACAGTCTGATTTGCTCATGGTTAAAATATGTATCAGCATTGGGTTTAACAGAATTCATATGAGATGTGGGTTAGCAGCAGGATACTACTTTGGAAACCAGAAAAAACTTACTGTGGTGGAGTGTCCTGCCTTGGTTTGCCTAATGTAGGGGTGTCCTTTTAATCCTTTTTGAGGTATCTCTCTGTTTCTGGTTTCCTTTTTGGAACTACTAGCAGTTTGGGGTGATTTTAGGAACCAAGAGAGGTACTACAGGCTTCTTTTAATAGTTTCAAGTTCAGTGAATTGATTTTATTGCTGTTTGTTAACTTGATGGTAGCTAATCCTTATGTCATTTAGAACAGCTGGGAATAACTGTTTTCAAATTTAACCACGTATCTTACTTTTCTCTTCTTTGAGAGGGGTTAAAATATTTTTTTAAATGGTGAATACATTTCAAAACTTCATTAAACCTTATAGCTGGTTGTAGCAAAGTAGGTTCTTTTAGATCATCCATAATAGTACACCAGCTTGTGCTTGATTGACCTGACAGGAGATTCTTACCAGCTTCTCTTACTGTCATTACTGTATGATCTCTTGTAAGTGCTTCAGCTGCTGTCACACCCTTTCCTTTTTGGGTAAAAGTATTGTGTACTCTTGCAATATAATTACCTACAATAACTCAAAGCTCCCAGACCTGCTACAAGAAGTGTCATCTTAATCCAATACCCAGCTTTGTCTTTGTATTCTGCTATTTTTACTAACAGTCTCTTTGAGTGTAGAGCTCATGTTGTAAATTTGACAACAGCATTGAAATGTGCTAAGCCATTTTATAGGTGCAGGTACGTGGGATAAAATTGCCATTTCTCTAGAATTCAAGAGCAGAAGGAGCTTTGGTTGCATAGCTGTTTCACCTTTTGCTCACATGCTCAGGGCTACACTTAGGCTTGCAGGCAGAACCGGCTGCTCCCAGGCACAGCAGATCTGCCCTTTGGCTTTGGCAAAACTCCTGGGTTTTTTTAATGGCATGCTTTTCTTATTTTTTTGTCTATCTTTAAGTGGAAGCCACTGATGTACATGATTTTTTTTTTTTCTCAGTATTCTAATAAACCATTCCACGTCATAGAATGCTATTTGTCAAAGCAGCACAAACTGGTGTAAATGTTAAATCTCCCAACCTTTCTGTGATATAGACTGCATTCCTTCTTTATAACCAGGTACAATTTAAGGACAATGCTGTCAAGCTTGGATTTCTAAAATTAGTCACCTGTAATTTCTATTTAGGCAGCAGAGTAAGTGACCTAAATGTCAAGGTCCTGAGTATCCATCCCAATACGCTAATTGAAATCTTTGGGGTTTGGTTTGAAGAGCAGTTGGAGTAATTGTATGTTTTTCAAGAAACACTTGTAGCCCTCATGCAGAAATCTTTCCCTCGTCCCCACTACCTCTGCAGTGAGTTACATTAGTAATTTATTGGTATTTAATCTGGCTCTGTATCCCTTCCCTGTTTCTGTTCAGTCACTGTGCTGTTCACACAAGAGCATTCTGTTTCCTTCTGAAAACACTGCTGTTTTCATCTGATGGTAAAGAGCTGCCTTCCCCAAAGTTAAGGCAGAACTTACATGTAGCTCATCTGAGGAAGCCTGCTACTCCTCAGGACAAGCTCGGGAGATGACTTTCTGTCTGCAGCTTTAACTTGCCAGGTGACATTGTGTAACTGCTCTGATTTTTGTGTTGTGAAGGCCGCAGAATTCACTGAGGGATCCAGTGCTTGTTCAGCCATGTTATGCTGACAGC
Source organism: Caprimulgus europaeus (assembly GCA_907165065.1). The sequence goes on along the minus strand of OU015531.1, from coordinate 199,688 downwards.
AGTCACTAAGAATGCACTGGGGTTTGCTTTGTAGATTCAAATGATGAGAAATCTGCTGCCAGTCTTGATGGTCTGTACTTGGTGGTTATTTTCCACCCGTTCTACTTGAAAATGTTTTTTATCCATTTTTTAATACTGATAGACTATAGAAACATTACTTCCTTAGTGGGGATACGTTTTGGTGATATCTGTAATGATGCAGAGGCAGATGTTTTCAGAACTGTTGTTAGTCTTTAAAAAGTAGCAATTATGGAAGACTTAAAACAAAGACTTTTTAAAAAGTTATCTGTGTTTTCTTGACTGTCCCAATCATTAGCCCCGGCGACATGCATTTCTGTCACGTACACAGCAATCATTACAATCTAGTGACAATAATGGAAAAAACCCCAAAAAACAGGACAATAATACTTTTAGTCCTACAGAATGTTGTAGGACATATGATACAAAGGGTTTGCTCATAAGTTATTTTTCAGTTGGAGTGCTTCTACTCAAAAGGTAGAGATAGAAGCATATGTATAGGTATACCTTCTAAGTATTATGCATAGAAAAGCCAAGTTGCATTTTTAATTTCTTGCTGATTAGATATTTGAGACTTGCCTAATTATACTTCCTAATATTCTTCATACTTCCAAAAACTTTAAGTCTGTTTTATTCTGAGGCTGTATTATAAAATGATAGTTGGATTGCAAAATTTGTGGAAAAAGGGAAGGTTCATGTTCTTGCTACAGAATAAGTTATTACTTGTGTTGTTTTAGCAGGTCGGTCAGCATGCTCTGCACAGCTGCTGTTAGATGCAGTATCCTGTAATGTCATAGTGCTTCTTACTCCCTAGAGCAAGCATTCCTTCTAATCCAGGGTTTACAGGAAAGTTCGTAGCTGTTCATTCAGTGGCACACCCATTGCCTACTGAGAAATCTTTTTAGAAAGAAGCAGCAGTTCACAGCATGGATCACAGAGGTGTTTTGAAATACCTGGCTACATGCACGCCCATGCCTGTAGCCTTCATTTGAGGAAACTTTTTAATTACATCAATGGGAGCTGTGTCCAGGTTGAGTAACAGAGGACAGACTCTTAGGACTAATGGGTCACCTGTTGGGCTAGTGAATTTCTTATTTTCAAAGCAGGAAAATCCATGTGCTGAGTAATACTGAAACCAAAACATCCAGATACATAGCAGCTTTTGAAGCAGACATAAAACTTTACGAGATTTTTGTAGACTTAGCAAGGTAATTTGGGTTAGCCCAGTGTTAAAGGAGGTGTTTGCTTTAATGCTCAGCAGGTGTGTGTGTGGCATCTGAAACACTGAGTATGTTTGTACGTGTGCTCTGCGGAGCTGGACCATGACTTGCCAGGACGATGTATGCCAGAAAAGGAATGGGAAGGGCTTGATCTGTCTTGACATGGTCTATGGATAGATTTGCAAAGGCACCTCAGAACTGGCAGTGATTTCCAGCGGGTGTTGGGGTACTTGTGCTGGAGCTGTGACTACCGTGAGGGAGAGGGAAGGGGAATTCCTCCCGTGGGGATGGATTTTGCAGTGGCAAGCAGCTGTGAAGCTGGCTGCTAGGAGGAAGAGTGGGTCATGCCTTAATCCTGTCAAAGGGAAGAGGCAACTTTGGAGGTTGTGATAAATGGGTGTGCAGAGCCATGTTTTAAAAGTGGAGCAAATATATTGCTGCTTTTGGAGCACAAACGTAGAAGAAGTTGGGGTGCCCAGTTCTTAACAACAGATCATTAAAATGCTTCCTCAATGAGAAGAGGGATTGGAAGGGACCTCAAAAGATCATTTAGTCCAATCCCCCTGCCGGAGCAGGAACACCTAGATGAGTATATGGTCATAAGACTTCCCTCAGAATTATTTAGTTTGAAGTATGTCTGTCTCTGTTAAATCACTGGGCTCAAAAAATTGTTTGCTTCTATAACATTAGTCCATGTATATCGTTGTGTTAATTAAAAAAATGAAAGGCAGTAGAAAAAGAGCAAATAACAATTCATAAATTGCAGTAAAGACTTATCAGAAACAATTAGTCTGCAGATTTTAAATAAACTAAAAAGTATAGAAGTGGAAGAGGTGCACTGATGTCTTAACCTAATTTTAAACAAAATACTTTAAGATACTAAATTTCAAAAATTACTCCACAATGAGTACATGATGTTTTCCTCTTGCCTAAGAATACCAGTAAAAAATTTGCTTGGACAGTGGGGGAACAGGAAAAAAGCAAGAAAAATTTGGCTCTGACTTTAAATCTCAGTCAGCATGATCAGAGAACTATAGGGACACTACGGCACACCCCAGAGTTATTAAGTCTCTGTGTATCTGTAGGTGTCTGTGCCTCTCGGCAGCTGGTTTCTTCAGTGCTGGTCTCTATCGCAGAGGGGCAGTCACTGCAGCACCGGCAGCATCCTTCGCATGGGCGCAGGGGAGAGCAGAGCACCTACCTTCAGTCAAAGGGGACTGCAGCTCTCCCGAGAGCTCTGCTGCTTTCTGTGGCAAACGCTCAGGTATTTCTGCCCCAAACCAGGAGTTCAGCCTGGCAGGAACCGCACCTGTACATGCGGAGCAGAAAGCGGGCGGTGGACGCAGGAACAGGCGAGCCCTGCAGTAAAGCTCTCCAGGCACACGCTGTGTGGCTCTGCTTCCCTAACCAGCCAGCCTTGGGCACTGGTCTTTCTATTTAATGATTTGGTTTCATTCATGTGCTCGAAGGGCAGAAATAAAATACTGGAAGCTGGTGGGTTTTGCAGTCTGGTCAAATTCAGTAAGGCCTGTGCTGAGCGAGATCTTGTAGCTAAAAGTCATCTTAATGTTTCATACCATGCCAGAAAAATGAAGAAAGTCCTATGAGCACAGTGATTACTCATGCACAGGTAGAAATTCCCATGTGTGTAAGTACCAGGCTGTGTTAGTCTGGTTTTGTGTACTTTAGATAGGTGTGTTTACTTTAATTTGTTGGCAGGATTATGTTTGAACTTAACCAAATATTAGTTATAAAGTTGAAATGCCTTATTGATACAGGCATTAGGTGGCTATAAGAGGACTTTGGCTCCATCCAGTACTTTCTTTCATATAACATCTGTCATTTCAAAGTGTCCATCTGAAACGTGATGTGTCACGTTTGTTGCAGATTATGGTTTTATATATGGTGTTAACTTGGAGTTACTCTCCTTAAATTTTCACCAGTTCTGTACTATTGTGAGGAGTCTAGACTAATCTAGCTCTTTGCTTTAATAAAGCAAGTATGGATTAGAGTAATATTTTTGTCATTTGCCTGTATGAATATCTCCTCTGGTTCCAGCAGGACAGTTCCCACAACGGGGTGAGTTAACTCTTGTAGGTATACAGTGGTTTATTTTTAACTGAGCCAGAATTTTTATGTGTGCTTAACTTGATTATTTTCTGCTTTTGAGCAGTAAGAAATCTGCCATTAGAACTGAGGCAGTTTATTTCACTGTGGTGGATCCTCAAGGCAATGCTTGAGCATTGAGCTTTGGCACAGGGCTGGTTCCAGATGGCTGAGGATTTATGCTGTAAATGAGAAAATACTTTGCAATATAAAATGTTCTAGTATGCGTGAAGACTTTTTGAGAAGATAATCAGAGAGTCCAAACTGTACTGTTCTTACAGGATAGGATAGTAAATTTTCAGATTATTTTTTTAAAATACATGTTTCCTATTCTTGTTAAGCTCTGCCTGACTAAAGGAACTAATTTTTGTTTTGCACAAAGCCGCCTTTGCGCAACAGGAAAACAGGGGTGGAGTTCCAGTCTCTTCTGCCTGTGTTCTTGTTCTGCGTGGCAGATGTGCGATCCCAGGAGAGGACAGACTGTGCGTGTTGGTCGAGTCCAGGCAGCAAGGTTGTCGCTCACCTCCTCTAGCAGCAGGGGAGCCTTGTGTCTGTGCACATGCACTCCTGGGGAAGTTACATTTGAGGTGCAGGCTGTCTCGCAGAATACAGTCTCAGTTGTATTGTTGCAGTAGAAACAAAACAAAAATACTAAGGATTAATGAAAACATAATTAGTGTTAAATGTTATTTTTTTCTGCTTTACTCCATTATATGTTGCTCAGATTAAAAGGGGTCTTCTGTAGCCTGACTTACTCTTTAACTGTAGCTTTTAATTGTGGGTTTAATTACCATTCTGCTATTAAAAATGTGTGCTACATTTGTGTAGCTTTTTTGAGGTCTTGATGTGCCCGGTGGAAGAACGTGACCATGAAATAATTGGCTGTATGACAGCTGTTTAAGGACCAGCTGGTAGCAAAAATTCAGTGCACTGAGTGTATATAGTTAAATGAACTTTAGAGTTCCAATTTAAATGATGATAGCAAAGGTTGATGGAAGAGTGGCAGTGCAGTTTAGGAAATCATCCTTCAAGAGTCTTGTGGTCACATCTGATTTGCCCTTCTGATTGTGATATGTGATCTACTTTTTACTGGTCTACTTACTACTGATGCTGAAAGACTTGCAAGCAAATACTGCGTGCTGCAATATCAGTCATGGTGATGTGAAAGACACATGAATTTTAAACACTAAATTTCACATTTTACTGCTATGGAATCAATGCATAGACTGTTCCTAGCCAAGCAGTAGTCGTGGGATGATTCAGCAAGAGTAATTTTAAAAGTTTTTAGCTGGTATGAACTTACTGATGGCTAATTCCAGAGACAAGACTGCATGAACAGTGCATGAAGCATATGCTAATGAAACAAAATGGGCAATGAAATTTGTTGCTTTTCTCTTTTTCCTTTCCTTTTTTTTTTTTTTTTTTTTAACCTATATGGTATGATAGAGGTAATTTTTTTTTTTTTTTTTTTCTGGAGTAGAGGTAAGTAGAAAACTAAGCATATTCTCTTATAGTGATCCTGTGAGTAATGATTTACTTTTGCATCACAGGAGCCAATATAAATTGTGATTTATTTATTTATTTATTTGTACCACGTTCTCTGAAGTGTTAGAATTGGATGTCTTTTGCTGGACATCTATTTTAAGCATATTGCTATAGCGGAGGGGAATCACACAAGTGGCACACTTCAGACCTAAAGACAGTCTGTTCATCATGCTGTGCTATGCAGAGGGACTTATGCAAAGATAATCCCAATTTTCTGATTCATACATACGGTATGGAACACTGTCTGCCTATAGCGCAGTGATGATAATGCTTCGTGCTTGTTTAACTTTGGCAAGAATATCACGACTTCCAGGGATAGACTAGAAATGTAGAAAGCAAACCTATGTGTGAATACTACAGTCCAAGGGAAACTAACTTCTCTTGGTCATCTTGTGTGGCCAAGATTTCATCCACAGGCTGTGGCAGAAATAGAATTTGTCTTATGTCCTACTTTTACCATAATAACATTGTTGCAAGAATTAATTAATACATGGGTTTGATGTCACCAGAAAACAGTTTTTTGAAGTGGTTTGTTTGATTGTGGAATGACATTACAGTAGCATTGCAAGTCTAAGATCAGTAATAGTTGTTCTTAAGTAAGGTTTATGGCCTTTGTTTTTGCCTAGTATTCCCAAGAGCCTCTCTCCTTCAGAGAGAGGAATTTCTATACGCTCATTTAGTGGCAGCTCTGCCCTGATTGTAACCTTCTGAATCTCCAAGTTGGTTGGTTAAGTGTCAAAACTACTTTTGTTGCATAATGGCCGACTCCTTCTTAGGAGAGCATTGTTCCTAACAAATTAAATCTTCCCTATATGTGTTGCTTCAAGCTGACTTATTCTATGATTCAGATTAGTTATCTGTCTCAGAGTGATGGCAGAGGTAGCAAGTGAGCGTATGCATGTGTTACAGCTGTTTGAGGAGTGATTGGTTTTATGTCAGTGATCTATCTCATGGCAACAGGTGGTTTCTCCTCAGAAGTAGCTCATCAGTTCATCAGAGGTCTTGTGTAACTAATAAAGGTTATCTGGAGACTTTCTTCTGGCTGTGACCAGGGGACGATAGACAACAGGGGATTCAGGGGAGCGGTTTCCCCTTGTGTCTGTCCAGGTGGAGTTTACTGATTGATCTGCACTTGTGAGGTGGCACGCATGAGGACCATTACAGCTACAGCACGGTGTTTTTGTGAACAATGGTTGGGAAACATGAGCAATGCATTGCTTGGACACTGAGAAACAGCTGGTAGCATGGGCGGTTGTCTCTCCGTGTGATTAAAGGGAGGTCCTGGGTGTTCCGAAGGTCACTAGGAGCTCTGTCTCAGCAACTGGCCAAGAGGCTTCTCTTAATTTAGCTAACAAGTGACTGCGTATTCATCATACATTCCCAGGCATTGTCTGAGCTAGTGTATGCCTCTGTGAGCAGCAACCTACTCACAGCAAGAGAAGAACAAATGAGAATAGCTAATAAGGGAGTGCAAGTGTGAGTTCATAACCTGTGTTGACACACGTGCATTGCGTTGCCCAGTCTTTCCGAATTAATCTGTCAACCTGTACTATTATTTCCTAGGCTGTGTCTCATCTACAGTTGTTGTGCAGTTACCACACCCTGCCAGGGCTTCCACAAGAGGTGGTTTTCTCCCATTAACCTGTTGCTGATGGTGGATGGGACCAGACATTTTGCCAGAAAAGTTATAATGAGAAACTCTCTGATAGAAGTTGTACCACAGGGTGTCCAAATGGCAGTGATATTGGAAAAACCCCCTTGATTCACACCTGACCTGTTTTTATAATGTAAACATTTTTATTAGCTTCCAAGCTTCTTGTTTTTTTTTCTTTAGATTGCTTTCAAGGTAACTGGAAGACATTTGTCACGTGTCTGTTTCAGCCATGTCTCTTGATCATTATTGTCTTTTAGCAAACCACATCTAGGGGTGGCTACAAGGCAATGTAAAGCAGTAGGACTGACCCTTTGGAGCATTAGAAGAAACGCGTTTTGCTTTCCAGAGCGACGTCTTTCTTTCCAACTTTTTGTAATCTTTAATTTAAATCAGGAGATTGCATATATTTGCTCAAAAACACTGATGACAAACATTTACTGCACATGTTTTATCCTTTGTCTGGTTATAAGCAACAAGAACCTCTTTAGGTGCTAAAATAGTTTTTGTTTGTTTGTTTTTTAAAAAAAAAGCAACATTCCATTTAGGGAGGATTAGCAAGACTAACACTGGGGATTTTTGATAGCTGAGGTATAAAAATCTCATTTCCGTCAAGGGAATAGCATCCAGATGGTCCTGACCATGTGCCAGAGAGCACAGGAAAGTGTTCTGTGGCATCCTCAGAGCCCATACGGAAACTGAGCCTAGTCTGTGTGACCCTGTTCTTGACTGCATGCTGACTCTGATGTGATGAGCCTGGGTCTCTCTGACCACTTCTTCCCTCCCATCCCCCTTGATTTCCTGTTTAGTAGAGGGATGTGGGTGTTTCCAGGGTTACGGTGGGCATTGAAGTATACCAACCTCCTTCTGTCAGGAGAGGATCTGGAAGTCTTTCACAGTGGTCCTACTTGCTGCACCTTAAAGTGTGCTATCAAAATTGCTTCCCTGCCCTGTTGATTGTCTTGTCCTTCCTGTACCACACTTCAGTAGGTGCTCCTCAGCCACAGCTGAGGACTAGACCTGCAGCCTAAAGTTAGGCTTTAGCCTAGAATTCTACTTTTATTGTCTCTAATAACACTGGGTGATTGATTGCTTTTTAATGTGTTCTTTGTCCAGGACAGGCATTAGAACTACAGGAATAGTCCTGTCAGAGAGAAATCATGGAGTTTCCTATGGGTCTTGGGGAAGCACCTGTGAGTGAGTAAGCAATTATCTTACCTCTTTAAGTGCAAACACTGTGGGTTGTATAAAAGACTCAAAACCCGATTCTGGTTTTGTTTACACTAGTGTAAACTGCTGTCTGATGGTGCTGGAGCATGTCACAAGCTGCAGTTTGGGCCCTGCTCATCAGGTTGATGAGGAGCTGATGTTTGGCTACTGCTCATGTGCAGGTCAGTTTCATCATTTAAAACTGGAAGTGTCCATGGTGCATTCCAAAAATCCACTGCTGCTCACTTTGTGGAGCAGTAAAATTAGGATTTATGAAGCAAACAGGCATGAGAAGTGAAGAAGCTCAGCATTTTTGTAACCTATATGGTTGTATAGGCAAGTGATCTGAACTACTATTGTATTGTTGGGGTAGGATTGGGGGCTGCTTTTTTGTGGTAACTGCAGACTGCAACGCCCCATATGCTTGATAGTGTACAGAATTTATTTCAAATACAGCAAGTCCTTGATAATGTGAAATTTTATTTTGATAAAGTGTTTAGAAAAGAGTTATACAGGCTATAAATAGATTTTGAATCTACTTTCCAGTGGCCATATGTATGGTGTGGTGGTTGGGTGGGTGAGGGTGTTGGGTGATGTTTTGTAGGGGGAGTGGTTTGATTTTTTTTAACATAACACAATAAAGGGAGTTTTCAGTTGAGCAGCCATCTCCTTCTGCAGAGGAAACTTGCAGGATTATGTTTATACTTGTTTTAGTCATCAGAGGTGAAGTGCACAATAATGGTAAGCCTGTGTTTCTACAATTGGAGGATATTTCTCATAATGAAGGAAGTCTTCAAGGCCAACAGCTACAATACCCGGAGAAGCTGCGTCACAAAACTACATCTGCACAAGACTGTTCTCTTCCCCCTCACCTTGTCTGTTTGTGCATGTGCTCTCTCTCTCAGCTTAAGTGTTGCTTGCATCACTTACAAGAATACCATGGATTTGATCTGGACTTCTGTTTACAGTGTTATTTAGCTGTTTAAAAAAAAAAAGTACAACCCCCACACCCTCAGCCCAAAAAACCTGAATGAGTATTTTTTCCCCCTAAATAATTGAAAAAGTCTCGATACAGTCTCCAGATATCCTATGCACTCCCAAACTCAGTTTGTCTAGCTACTGTTTCTGCAGTGAGAACTACACTGTATTATGACAATGACAGCAGCAGCACGTCCCAAATATAGTCTGGGCCTATGCAGTTCTTGGTTATCTTCTACCATGTGATATTAGTGGGCATGGCAGTTCATGCCTCTGTATTGAGCTGTATGTGGATGAAGAAGGAAGCTTTTGGCTATTTTAGCAAAATTTGCATGAAGGAAAAGAGAGAAGACAAGATCTTAATTTTTCCAGGTCACTTTGTGTCTTAATTTACTATGCAAATTAGTGTTACTGGCATATGTCACACAGTTTGGAATCCCCTGGTATAATACATTTCTCTTTGTTTTGAGTTTTTGTGTTTCTGTACATGAAATTTCAGTGCAAGGACTGTATTTTATAATCCTCTTTTTGAAACAGTGTTTTTCACCAGTGTTTACTTGGTTTAGCTTTGACAAATGTTTGTTAATCTAAATTCAGCTTGTCTTCTAATGACAAGAACAAGGCTACTCCTTAGAGGCCTACCTGTCCATTTTACTTGTTTTCCAACCTCCAGATGAGGTTTGCTCTTATTCCATCAACAGGATAGCAAAGCAAGAAGTTGCTATACATGCTCCCTGTTGCTATAGACCTTGTTCTATTTATACCCAAAACTCTTGACTCAATATTGTTGAAGTCAGCTGACTCTTTCCCTGGCTTCAGGTCAGTCTGAATCAGTCTATAAACCTAAAAGTCAAAGCTGCTTCTGACAAAGAAAACAAAACCTATTTCCTTGAGTTCCTAACAGAACTTGTGTTGTGGTTTAAGCCTGTTGTTCACATCAAATGGTAATCATTCCAAGCATCATTAATATTAGAGTGAAATTACCTAGTATTCAGTATTTACTTGATTGCATTTGGTTTGTCAGCAATTACTGCATTTAAAAAGGGTGGTGGCGTTCTGCCATCCCTGTTCCTGCACTCTGCAGCTGAGAATGGTAGTTATGTAGAGGTGTAAACGTCATCCATGTAGCTAGGTGACCCTGGTATTTAAGGAGGTAAGAATAAAGGCTGATCTTCTTTTAGGCGTGGACAGGTGTAAGATAGGTTGGACTGGACTAGTGAAAGAAGGATTTGTAAAGCTGAGGACATGTGTTTTGGAAGACGTGCTAGATGCATTGGTTATAAGTTGCTTATCCTTGCCTTGCTCTGCATTGTGGCCAACATCTTACTCTATTTTCCCAATGGCGAAACAAGGTTTGCTTCAGAGCATCATCTTGGCAAATACGTGGAGTGCCTTCACGGCATTCTAGGTGGAGGCTTTTTGGTAAGTAATGAGCTAGTTGTTTCTTTCAGGTTTATTTTGATGCTACTTGGTATTACTGTTTCATTACCAATTACATTAATTTATAGATCAAATATCTCATCAGCAGGAATTTCTGGAGCTGTATCAAAAGAAATTAGCTATATTAGACCATAGGTATTATTAGGTACTATTGGTTGTCTTATCTGCAATGTTGTCTATTTAAAGCTGAGAAAATCATAGGGTCTAGGTCACAGAATCCCAATGCAAAACTGGAACCAAGCCTCTCAGTGGGCCATGGTTTGCCTAAACAGTTAAATCTTACGGTTTTGTTACATTATTGACCTAGTCTCCTTTTAAATGTCCCTAGATAACTGGCATTTAGTTATAATTCCTTAATTTATATTATCCGAGATGTTGACAGTTATTTCTTTGCCTTAGCTCTTTATTCAGAGGAACTGATTGGCAGTTACTAAAGCTCTGCCTTCGAGTAACAGCAGAGGATGAAGAGTTGAGTGTGTTCATTATAGGATATTGTTAATCTGAAGCTGCTATTTTCTAATTTTGTGGACTACACTGTAGCATATTTTAAGTTCCCTGACTCCAGGCTTCCTTTTTCACTTGCTTTTAAAAGTCCTATCAAGAAATAGGCTACAGGTCCCAAGGTGTCTGCAAATCACAGGTTGAAAACAATTGCGTGATAAGGCACTTGGTCTTGTGAGAGGTGCTTACAGTTGTGTCACAGCTTTGTTGGAACTTAGACTGGGATTTGCAAAGACTGGGCTTTACAAACAGAATCAGAGTGAAATCAGTGGAACTGCTCCTGGAACACACTTAACACAACCTCTTCTGGACCTGCAGCACTGCAGCTCAACAATAGGTTTGAGTAAGGGCTGACAAGTATGAGACTGTTCAGCTGGATAGTTTTTATTTTACTGTCCTGTTAAGTAAATCTGCAGTTTTCAGATAACACTTTGCTCTTTCTTTATGATTTTCTGAGGTCCTCCTGGGTGTAGTCTTTATAAGTGCAAACTATTATTAGGTCTTGTTAGTGCTAGTGGGGAGAATACTCTGTTTAATCAGCTCTGCTCCTTCTTGATTTGATGCTAAAAGCTCTGGAGTATGGATGATTTATGCTTCTTCCAGATAGCTTCTGCTTTGTTACTTTGCATTTCTGTCACTGGAAACTGATTGTGAATACCTAGAAAAAGTTAGATGTCTTTAATGATATATTTGCCTTAATTGGGCAAAATATTCCTAGACTTTCTACTCTAGTCAGACTGCTTTGTGACACAAGCAGTGATGACTACTCTTCAGGAACTAATATGTTGGTAGTGCTTTTTTTTTTTTTTTTTAAACAAAATAATTGAGATTCTTACCTTGTAGACCTCATTTGACAGAAAGTGAATGCATCTTTTTGCAAAGCACTTTATTTGTAGGCTACAGCCTTTAATGTGAACAAAAATTTCCAAAATTTAAGTACTTTTAAATTGTAGCAATACCACAGCAGGCTCTTTATCGACAGGCTCGTTATGTGCTTAAGTGCTGTGTATACACAAAGTAGAAACAGAAATATATCTATCCTGGTGTGGGCACTACTGATACCAGCAGCAAGATGCCTACTGTGTTAAATAGCAGTAAAACTGAATAATCTAGGCAGGCTGCCCCCTAGTCCCCTGCCAAGAAGAAATATAAATGAGAGCAATGCGAGAACTGTGTTTTATCTGCCCTGTCAGTGCAACAAAACAGTGTGGCTTGTTGGCTCTGTACCTAGGTACTCATTCCAGCTGCCGTATTCATTGGGCTTCACAACAATGACTGCTGTGGGTGCTTTGGCCCTGAAAACTGTGGGAAGAGCGGTGTGGTAAGTGAGTCTTTACACTCCAGTCACAGATAATCCCAGAGGCAAGGTGATGGCTGTGTTGAAAGTTCCATGTCGATGTTTGCTGTGCAGGTGCTGGCCTCAGTTGTGGCAGCCTTCATTGGGATCCTTGGTTCTGGATACTGTATAATCATTTCGGCACTGGGCTTGTCTCATGGACCGTATTGTTTTACTCACCTAGAAAGAAACTGGATCTATCCTTTCACTGAGTCCTCTGGAGGGTAAGTTGTCTGTTCATGAGGATGTTGTATCTTCCCCTGTGTACACGTGGTTTTTATTTCAGTACCTTTCAGCAATATGCAGTAACCATATGCTAAGATCTGTTCATAAATTTATGTTTCTTGCTCCCTGGGAGCTAAACAGATGGCGTCAGTTACCCATGCTGCTGTAGTTTAAAACCAAAGCAATATAAATTCTCTGTCCCACAAAGAGAGATCTGAACGTAGGTATAGGTAATGATATCTGGCACATGCTGTTCATGTCCATGAACGTCTCTAACATAAAGTTTTAGGACTTTGAGGGATTTACAAACTATGAACAGCAGTTGTTATGAAATTTGTTGTATCATTTGTGTAAGAATCTGTTTTGTAAGGCTTGCCTCTGAAATTGCTTTGTGTCATTGTAAACTGGCATAATACCTTCATTAGTGACAATGGCATAGAACCTTTGTAAATGAAACTAACAAAGGTTTATAAGAGCCATACACTGCAGGGTGGGGAGGGCTAGAAGCTCTTAATTATCCCTAATTAGGATTTTCCAGCAAACCAAGCCTATATAGCTGAGTTATGTGCTGTTCCCCATTAATCCCTACAAATGCAGTAGGTTGGAAGAGGACTTGGTTTGGATCATTACATGCTTTTACAATGTCTGCATGGTTGGCAACCTTGAGGCTGTTTCTAGAAATAGTTTATACCTGATGCCAGATTAGAGACAGTTTCAGTATTAAGAAGCTACATAAAGATCTTTTGTAGCAGAGAATTTGAATTTTACATTTCAATTGCATCTCCCGAGAGCAGGCATTCTTCCTTCCCTGTCCCCTGCAACTATGACTGGATATCATCAGCAGTGCTGATGTTCTGAAGGTGTGGGTGAGGAGTAGCAGCTGGAATGCTGTAGTACCCCCTCTGAATTTGTTCTGTGTTGGGCTCTTCCAGGGTAGGCATGTGAGTGCCCAAAGACACAGCACAAGAGAGGAAGTGACCCATTTGCTTCAGACCAGTAATTGTTATCTTTAAAGGCCCAGTCCTGAAAAGCTCTGCGGTTGTTTTGAGAAACAGCTTTGCTCTTCCAGCTTCCTTGAGCTTGTGTCTCGCTTTAATCTGAGACAGAATCTTTTAAATAGAAGATTCTGTCTTTGTAGATTAGTTTGTTTGGGTTTTTTAAAGAAATTAAGTCTTAAAAATGTACGGTTGATGGTTCTTAAACAGAATAAACTTTTGTGTGCAATAAACCATTGCATTTTCTGTTTCCACTTAGAGTGATTATCCTTGATGCAGTTACAGACCAGAGATGAGACAATTTGGTTCTAGTGCATTGTAAGCATCCCACTCTGTCACAATGTTAATATGCTTTTAATTGCTGTGTACAGGTACTTGTTTGAGCATAACAAGTGGTCTGCATGTCAAGAACCTCAAAACATCGTGCAGTGGAACGTCACCCTGTTTTGCATCCTCCTTGTCTTGGGAGGAATAGAGTTCATCCTGTGCTTCATACAGATAATCAATGGCATTCTTGGAGGACTATGTGGGTTGTGCTGCAGTCATGAGGAGGTAAGCCATTTGTAGTTATAACCATGCTTCCTAGATGAACACGAAACACTATTGTTACTGATGCTACTGTGGAGTCTTACTTGGCAGCTATTTTTTAGGCATTCTTAAGTAAGAATTCAGTGTACAACTTTTATAGCCCTGTTGTGTTCAGCATTTTTCATGTAGTTGACCACATGCTTTCAGCTGATTCCTCGGGTGTCATAGTGGTTAGTCTGCATAGGAGCTGGAAGGCTTTTTTCCTCCCTATGGCACATGTGGTTGTCAGCACTATATAGGTGATATAAGTGAAATAAAAATCTCCTTGTGGTGGTGGTCTTTGCTGTAGCCTAAACCGTTGCTGTGTAGTGTGGTGCAGTTCTGTGTTAGGCTGCTTGTTCTAATTATCTTGCTTTATCTTTGTTCTCATTATTTTGCTCTCAAAGCAGCTGATAGATTAGTGAGTACGCTGCAGCATCCTGGCCTGGCTTCATAAAAACAGGATAAGAGAAGGAATTAAATAGCGCATAGCTAACAAAACCTGCAAACATCTGAAGAGTTTTTTTTGAAAGTGGGGGCTTTTTGAGTGAGGAAGAGGAATTTTCTCCAAATTTCTTTAGAGTCTTGTTAAAACAGTATAAGCATGGTAAAATCTATATCAGTAGTGGTAGTGTTGAAATTGCAATGGCTTAAGAAATGAACAAGATATGATTTATATCACACATTATGGCTAAGAATGTGTTTCACATTTTTAATTGACAGTTGAATGTTGGGGCTCTTCCAAAGATATTACTGTCTTCATGTTCCTGTTTTCCATGCTATAATTGCAGTATAAAAGAGCCCAGCTATGGCTGTCTGAATGTGGTCAGGTTAATTTTAGCTCTTATAGTTGGATACAAAATTCGTATTTTTCCTCTTAATATGTGTTTCTTTCTTTTTGTTCCCCCCACAGACATATGTTTGCTAGAAACCTTACACATGCACCGACATCAACCCACTGGTATATTGAGAATTCTTGTGGGGGTTTTTTATATTCTGTGCATAATAAAATGCACACTGTCTGTTGTCAAACTGTGCTGTTATCATCAATTTAACTGAATTGGGACCAGCCTTTGTTGTTGGAGTCGTATTCAGGTTTTCCACTAACCTGCCTTTAGATAAAGACAAAATGTATCCTGAATTTCTTTGGTTCACTTCATCTTAGTAAAGGCAACTGTCTGAACACGTGTCACTAAAGATGCTGCTTCCCCTCCCGCCCCATCTCCCCCTTTCTACTAACACAACAGCCCTGTACTTTATGCTGCTTTCCCAATAAAGTTGCATTCTCATTCTAACGTTGGAATGAACACAAACCCAATCTAGTCTGGCCTGGATATAAATTAATACTCAGCTGGCACAAAAACAAAGCAGCAGTAAAATGTGGATGATCAAGGGCTGACACATGCACTTCACCTTTTGAAGATTTTTCTGAACTTCTCCTGTATTTCACAAATAAAGATTTGTATTAAAAACACCCAGCAGATGTCGGTGATTCTTTCCCTGCCCATGCTAAAACACTGTTTTCCTGGTCTTGCAGCAAAGGACAGTGGTGACACAGGAACGTAGAAATAAAACAGCCAGGTTATAGCCTACTTTTCTTCTCCAGCAGGCTCTGACAGAGAGTGGGAATTGCTTCACTGTTTGCTTTAGATCATTTAGCTGAGCCAGGCAATTGTACATCAACAGTGGTATGTGAGTTGAAGGGGAAAGGGATCTGGGAGTCCTGGTGGACAGCAGGATGACCATGAGCCAGCACTGTGCCCTTGTGGCCAGGAAGGCCAATGGCATCCTGGGGTGCATTAGAAGGGGTGTAGTCAGTAGGTCAAGAGAGGTTCTTCTTCCCCTTTACTCTGCCCTGGTGAGGCCACATCTGGAATATTGTGTCCAGTTCTGGGCCCCACAGTTCAAGAAGGACAGGGAGCTGCTTGAGAGAGTCCAGCGAAGAGCCACCAAAATGATTAAGGGAGTGGAACATCTCCCTTATGAGGAAAGGCTGAGGGAGCTGGGGCTCTTTAGCTTGGAGAAGAGGAGGCTGAGGGGGGACCTGATTAATGTTTATAAATATTTGAATGGTGAGTGTCAGGAGGATGGGGCCAGGCTCTTTGCAGTGATGACCAATGATAGGACAAGGGGCAATGGGTGTAAGCTGGAACACAGGAGGTTCCGCTTAAATTTGAGGAAGAACTTCTTTACAGTAAGGGTGACAGAGCACTGGAACAGGCTGCCCAGGGAGGTTGTGGAGTCTCCTTCTCTGGAGACATTCAAGACCCGCCTGGACGCCTTCCTGTGCGAACTCATCTAGGTGTTCCTGCTCCGGCAGGGGGATTGGACTAGATGATCTTTCGAGGTCCCTTCCAATCCCTAATATTCTGTGATTCTGTGATTCTGTGAGTTCAACAGCAGCTCTGTAACAGATACAGCTGCGTACGTTGAGTCGCAGTCCTGGGTTTGGGCTGGCAGTTCATCACTGATGGCTGTTCCAAGGACCGGAGGGAGGTTGCCAGGCAGGTGAGCCACAGTTCCATGTCCCTTCTGCTCCTCTCCCAAGGGGGGCTTACCTTGTGCTTTCTTAGAGTCTTGAGACAAAATAAAATGTGGGTCTGAGTCCTGGTTTTGACCTCGCTCATCAGACCCCCAGGTATAACAGTGTTCAGAAAATATAGTGCAAATTCAGGTCAGCAGTGAGAGATTAATCTGAAACACTGACTCCAGCAGTAAGCTGCCAGGAAGAAGCGTTCTAAGATCCTGTGCAAAAATCTCTGAAGCATAGCTTGTAGCATATTACGGTGAATGTTTTATCACAAGGTAAAGTAAATCTGAATTATATACTGCCAACAGCATTGCTGCCAAGGTCAGCATGCTCTGGGCAATGGCATTTTTCAGGTAACAACCAAAATGTGACATGCCACTTGTTTCAAAGAAATTAGGCTGATTACCATTATTACTCAGTTTTTTAATCTGTCAGTTAATGTTATCTTTGAAAACAGACAAGTTAGTTTCTGTTTACAGGAGAGAAAGAATTTCCTATGAGTGTTAGTGTGTACTTAGTGCTACTTGTAACTAGGGGGGTGGTCTTGAAAGGTAGCCAGAAACTTGAGGTTTATCTCAGACTGTCCACACAGCCCTGTCTGTCCAGTACAAATACAGATCTGGAAAAAAAACCAAAAAACTGTCAGAATGAAATTGCACAGACACATCCACTGCAGCAGAACTCCTGACAGATGGGAAGAGTTTGTGTTTAGAACCTCAGGATATCTTGTTTCTTGCAATGCCATTTATTCATACATAAATACATAGAAGTGGTTGAGGGCAGTCTTGAATACCGTTCTGCTTGTTGTGTTTATCCCTGTCTTGCCCTGATGTGGAAGGGAGGAGAGTATGTGCGTGCACATTCGTACACACACACACATAAAAATTCTTTACTGTGCAGTATGGTGTATTTGTATGTGAAAAAGCACTGTTTGCAGAAGGATCTGCAAATTTAAACTGTGAGAAGAGGAGGGGAAGAGGGAGTCAATGGAATAGCATGTAATTCCCATGCAACTTTTTTTTTTTTTGGCGTTTATGCTTGCGGAACTATTACTGGTACACACAGCTAATTAAAGAACTGAAACAATTTTAGAAATTCCAATGGATAGAATGATTAGGCAAGAGTTTAGAATTAAAACTTTAGCTCAGATCCATGTAGCACTAATGTATAGCATTACTACTCACTCTTTATGTTGTCATTTAAAAAAAGACCAGTTGAATTCCTTTAATGACTGATAAATAAGACAGTGTTTTGAGAGTTTTATCAGTTACATCATGGAGACATGGTTGTTTTGGGTTAATTTCATTTCAGTTGGCAGAGAAGGCACTCATCCAGAGTAAACACGGCTTTTCAGTAATGGGGTTGGCATGAACTCGTGGATATTGACAGCAAGGGGAAAGCAGTTCTTGCAACATTTAGGTAAGACCTTTGAGAAACTGGTTGCCAGGTTTGCTTTGCTATACTTAGTATAAACCAGTTGTTTCCTGTTCTAGCAGTATAGTGTGCTAGCAAAATCACGCCTTTGTTTGATACTTACAGAGCTCAGTTTAAATAGAAAATAAGTCATGAGGTAGAGTGCTGTACTGCAGAATGAATGCTGTTCCAGATGTTAGATTCCAATTCAGTTTCTTCTAATCAAAACAGATTACTATGGGGAGTAGCAGCAAATATTATTATAAACTGAGCTGCTCACTGGTAATTTTGGCCTTTGCTATTAGAAAAAAAGATTTTAGCCTATTATATAATCTCTGAGTTTTGTAAGAAGAAAATCAGTCCTGGGGATGTAATGTACCTGCTTTTAATTTAGCTATTTTATCTGATCTCTAAGGTACAGTATTGATGATAGGATTTCTGTTCATGCCAAAGGGAAGTTTGCCACTAATTTCAATTAGAGGGAGCCCTGAAAAAAATATCTGTAGTGATTAGGGAGTAGAACAGGAAATATGGGAAGTTCCTCAGAGTAAAGCCTGAGGATTTCAAAATGAGACCTCCTAGAAAAGAAGGGGAGGGGGAAACAGGGGGGAGTCACAGCAGAGAACGGTTAGGAAATTATGTACCACCATGCCCATTTCCTTGGTTGATCTCATTCGAAGCAATAGGAAGGAATTAGTTACAAAATGCAACCCAAACAGCTTTTATGAGATGATGAAAAAAGCTTTGTGTGCAGAGCCTCAAACAGCTCATGAGAAAACAGAAGGAAAATATGCCATGACATCATTGCTTTTAAAATCTTGCTTTTGATAGAGACCCAATTTTTTTGTTCTCTGACTGTGACTTTCCTATTGAGTAAACCCTAAACTCATTCTTGAGTTACTTTTCTGATGACTCACAGGTGCATGGAAAGGTTTGGGTCATGCTGTGAGCATTCAAACAGCTCTGGCTCTGTGTTACTGGGATGGACATTTAGTTGCTATGGGAATGATGGCACATGAAAATGGGGAAACTGTCTGGCTTTGGCTTTGCACAATGCAAAATAGCAAGCATTTAAAAAAATAGCAGGACCTTTTGTCCTGTACAAGAAGTCACGTGCACCTAGGTAAGATCTGTAGCTATGCACAATCGGCTGTAAGCAAAGAATAAAGCTACTGGAGAAACATCAGGATTTACTTAATAGAACAGTTCAGCAGCATAATGCTTCAGAAGAGAGTAATTAAAGTGTGACAGTAAGTCTGGCAGGCAATTTCTAACCAGTGTTATTTGGTCATCTATGCTCTCTGTAAGGAGGCTGAGACTCAGCTCAGTGTTTTTGTAAGACTGCCTCTAGTTAGCAGCAAATGCTGGTTCACCCCTAGAGCTGTAGCTGCCAAGCTCTGGTATTAGTTCTCTGTAGTGTGAACAAATGTGTGGCCCTCTGTACAGAGACTGGACATACTTACTTTTTGTCAGCCTCTTCCCTGTGTAAGGTAGAAAAAAATTTCAGCTGTAGTAGGGCTGAGCCTCATGTCACAGGGTATCTGCGTCGTAACCCGTGCTCTCAGGAGGAATGCGTTTCTAAGCAGTCACTAGGAAATGAGACTTTTGAATTTCCTTCCTGACTCTGACTTTTGGACATATTTCATTTATAAGATCACAAAGGAGGATCTTTTAGAAGGAAAATTGCTACTTAAGGACACATGTTTGGAAAGGACAATGAGTTTAGACAGCAATATTAATCTATTGTTCTGCTAACTGTTAAGCACTTCTCTATCTCTGGAATCATACCCACATCACCCAGATCCTGGTGATATGAAATTACTTAGTCAGACTGAGGAGGTCAAGATACTTTTCATATTTAAAACCTTGTAATTTTTTGTTAGCTTGGGAGAGCAAAACCTCTCAAGTTCTTGAGAGATGGCTTTAGAGACATGTGGAAACTGTTTGAGTTGTCTGCTGATACCTCTTGCACTTTGGAGTATTGTTGTTAACATCCTCTTATACTTCCCTAATGGGAAAGCTTCACATGCTGCCAGTTACCAGCTTCCCAACTACGTGTGGTATTTTGAAGGGGTCTGTTTCTCAGGTGTGATGGTAAGTGTTGATTCTATGGATTTTTAATGAGATGCATTCTACTGCAAATCATACCAGGTTACTGTGCAGCAATGTAATTGTGCTAATTGTGTTTTAAAAGATAAAATGGATTACTTTGGCAAAAACACTGCAGACAGAAGAATTCAATCAAACTGAAAAATTGTGAATATACTGAATTACATGCTATATATACTTTTTAATTTTGTGTGAGTGATTTTGCAGGGTTGAATTTTTTTTTCTGGCTTTTTGTTTATGTGTAATTTATGCTTGTATTATGGATGCAGGCACTATGTTGATTTAGTCCTCTATGGAGGCTGAAGAAGAGCTCTTTTAGCAAAACAAAATGAAACTAAAAAAGCTTCTCATAACTGTTCAGATGTTTTTAAGAGCTGTATGCAGTCCAGTATTTAGAGGACTGGATACAGTTCACCATGCATCAAGTGCCACTGTTGTTAGGCTAAATACAAAAGTTCGTCTTGCTGTGATTGGTATAGTAGAATTTTCTCCATTATATTTGTAATAAGCTCGCCTGCAGTAGTAAACTAACACAGAGCTGCCCACTGCTCATACTGTTCACTCTATTCAGAAAGAACAGTAGCCTCAGGGACAGAAAGCAGTTATGCATACAATCAGTATTTAAAAAGACCTCATCTGCATAAGTAAGGTGTTTTTATGAAGGTGCTGAACTAGGAGAGTTATTAAAACATGAGACACTCTTTTAAATTATATATTCATCCTAAAGCAGAAAAACCAAATATTTTCTAGTAGGGAGAAAAAACTACCAGGCAGGGAATTTGAACAGAAAAGCATAGTTGAAAATTTGTGAAAAAGTTAACTGCAATAGTGACATACATATTTTGAAGTATTTTTAGCCTTAGGATCATTACTAGTTTATTAAAAACATATATGTTATTCTGTTACAAACAGGGAAGCAGCATGTGAGAGAATAGCACTGTGATTCAGAAACGTTCCCTTTTCATATTTCCCCTTTCAAACCAGTATCTATCTGAGTGGCAGTTTGTGGTTCTGGAGTCCAAATCTTATTTATTGAAATTATTCTAGTATCGGGTTTGAATAATCAAATAGTCTGAAGAAAAGCACTATGGGTTCTTGACAGAGAAAGCAAATGAAAGTCCAAGTTAATTTAATAAAAACCTTGTACTGCTGAGTTTTTCTAGAGTAACTGTGTTGGTGAGAAAGGTGATACCCTGATCTGTGTAACTGTCAGCAAGAAGCTGTTGAACAGATGTGGCTCTATCAATAACATATCCTTCCTTTCATTGGTATTGATTCTTTTACTTGTGAGCTTGGTTTCACTCTTTCAGCTTCACTGGTATAGCAGTGTCCATGCTTGAAATGCCTTGCTGTGATAGGAGGCACCGCACTCGTGTCCTTCAAGGACAAGATGACAGTACAGTGACAGCCTAACAAAAGCAGCCCAGTTCCATGGTGTGCTTTGAGTAATTGTGCTTTCCTAGTGAGCAGCTCTAAAATCTCAACAGAGCATACCAGGTGCAGTCCCTGCCTTCCATGGGCAAAGGAGACTTTGGCTTAATATCTGCAGTCATTTCACTGACCTTATAATGTCCCCTTATAGATCCTTCTGTTGGCAGTAATTCTAATAACGCTGGAGTGTAGCGTGTTCTATCGGTGCTGCCAGAGCGAGAGCTGTAACAAAACCTACAGGGTGAGTCTGTGTTTTATTTTTGTGCATATCTGTTCTGAATGCTTTCCTGCTGGTGTGTTTCCAGCCCATCCTTCTGCCCTTTCCGCTGCTCTGTTTCCACTTCCTTTAACAAAGAAGGGTTCTAAGTTGAGTTGAGAAGCCACAGAAAGTGTTGCGCCTTCCTTCTGATGCGTAAGCAGGATGAAAGAAAAATAAACAAGCAATAAACACCCCCCCACACACACACAAAAAATCTTTGTAAGATGAAATATGAGCTTAGAAGGCCTGAGAGTTTCAGTGAAGTGTCCCAACTAAGTAGCTTCGTCCCCTTGCTTGTATTATTTGGAAGTTATTTTTTTCTGGTAATGACTCAATATACAGTGTCTGGGATGCAAACATGTTTAATGTGTGGCTGTTTTCCTCTAGCATTTTGGGAAACAGTTTTGCAAAAATGCAAGTTTAAAAAAAATCCCCAAACAATAGTTAACTGAGAGTTGTGAAACTGTCTTAAATTCTGTTTTATTGTTTATTTTGTATGTGCATGCTTACTATTCTTTACCTGGTATTTTTCTTTCTGAATTTTGAAGTCTGGGACAATCAAATCACAGAATCCCAGACTGGTTTGGGTTGGAAGGGATCTTAAAGCTCATCCAATTCCAACCCTCCTGCCATCAGCAGGGACATCTTCCATTAGACCAGGTTGCTCAAGGCCTCATCCAGCCTGGCCGAGAACACTTCCAGGGAGGAGCAGCCACAGCTTCTCTGGGCAGCCTGGGCCAGTGTCTCACCACCCTCACAGCAAAGAATTTCTTCCTAATATCTAATCTCAATCTTCCCTCTGCCAGTTTAAAGCCACCACCCCTTGTTCTATCAGTACCTGCCTTTGTAAAAAGTCCCTCCCCAGCTTTCTTGTAGGCCCCCCTTCAGGTACTGAAGGCCACTAGAAGGTCTCCCCAGAGCCTTCTCTTCTCCAGGCTGAACAGCCCCAACTCTCTCAGCCTGTCCTCACAGCAGAGCTGCTCCAGCCCTCACATCATCCTCGTGGCCTCCTCTGGAGTCGCTCCAGTAGGTCCATGTCTGCCTTGTGTTGGGGGCTCCAGAACTGGACACAATGTGAAATTCAACCCCAAGGAAGCAGCTAGGCAGGCTGAATGACTGGTGTTGACACTGTCCCCACTCAGTAATGTTTTTCTTTTCTTACTTCAGAGTTTTATTTCAATTGTGCTAGCCCTGCTTGGAGTTGCTTTCTCTGGATACAGTTGCATCATTTTTACCGTGGGACTGATTCAAGGCCCCTTCTGCAATTCATCAGGTGGATGGGATTATATCTTCAAAGACACTGCTGGAAGGTAAGAAACATAGGTGTAATTCTTCTGGAAGAAACTGTTCGTCAAAACAATAGTCAGACAAATTCTCTGAGTTTTACACAAAATGATGCAGTCTCTTATACACAAGACCTATATTGGGGAGTGTGGTTTTTAAACTTCATGGATGAGCACCAGAATCCTCAAAGATAGGAATTTGCCTCCTTGTAAGGAAAGATTAAACATAAGAATCTTTGTAGTGATCAGACCGGGAGGTCCGTCTAGCTAAGTGTCCTTCATCTGGTGGTGGTCACAATCACACGTGTAGTAAAGAATGTAAGATTACAATGAGTGTAGATGGATACTTTCTCAGAATATTCCCTCAAATTCCTCAAGTTTTTGATTCAAAGATTATAAATGGCATTTTTATATTTAATAATTCAGTAGGTTTCTCTTTAAGTCCCAAACCTCAGTGAAGTCTGTGGTTTGATCACTGGTAGTTTTTGCATACAGCTGCTGTATCTCATGAAACACCTAAGCAAGGTAGACAAAGTGGTGTCCATATCCCAGCCTTCTAGAGGCACGAGAGGTTTGATTCAGATCTGTTACCTGGGGCTGCTTTCACAGGGTTTTACTTTCTCCCTTGAAAAGATCAAAAATTTATAAGATTTGAATATGTCAAGTCATATAATGCCAAGCTCTTCTAGCTGTATTTGAATGTGCTTAGGATTAAATTTGTCAGAGGATCACAAACAAGCTCCTTCGGCATCCAGCAGGAGTAGTTCCTCAACTATGGCTTTCTTTGACTTAAGTCAGCTTTATTTTAAGACACTGCAGTGCATCCTGTAGTCTCTGCTACGTATCACCAGCATTACCATCCCATTTGGAAACACGAAAATGAGAGTTTGAGCTCAATGTAAAGAGCCAGATGCTGAATAACGAACTCCAGATTTGGCTTAAAACATTTCAGTTATGTATGTTCAGAAAAAAAGCAACTGACACTCAGGAAGTGAGTTTTAACAAAGGTTCTGGGCTCCCCGGTACAGGAAGAACATGGAACTCCTGGAGCGTGTCAAGCAAAGGGCGGCGGAGATGATTACACAACTGGAGCATCTTTCATATGAGGAAAGGCTGAGGGAGCTGGGCCTGTTCAGCGTGGAGAAAAGATGACTCAGAGGGGATCTGATTTAATGTTTATAAATATGTAAAGGGAGAGTGGCCAGACTCTTCTCATTGGCACCCGACAACAGGACAAGGGGCAATGGGCATAAACTGTAGCATAGGAAGTTCCACCTGAACATGCAGAACTTCTTTACTGTGAGGGTGACTGAGCAGTGGAACAGGCTGCCCAAAGAGGTTGTGGAATCTCCCTCCCTGGAGATATTCAAAAACCATCTGGACAAAATCCTGGTTCCTGTGCTCTAGGAGTCCCTGCTTGAGCAGGGTGGTTGGACTAGATGACCTTCAGAGGTCCCTTCCAACCTCAGCCATTCTGTGATTCTTGCAGTTAACCTCCGGGCTATAGCATGTCTCACATTTAGAAGGGTACATCTGGCACATGTCAGTTGTGCACATTATGATCCTTGAGAATGCAAAGCATGGCTCTAGAACAACTGGAAACTGTGTGCAGTGACACTTCATCTCTGCCACTTAGGCTGCATGCACTGGTTAGAATTATGGTGTTGGGGTGTTCCTGCTGTCTGCATGGTACTCATATCAGCTGAACTTAACCTAAAGCTGAAATTAATTAAATAAGAGGAAAATTCCTTTTTTAAACTTGGCTTCTGCCATTGGAAAAAATGACAGTGTCTTTCTAACACTTAGGTGTCTAAAAGGGAAACAAATGAAGCAGATGTATTTGAGTAAAATAAGTCTTTTCACTCAGTTAAGGTTGACAAACCTATGCGGGAGTTATGCTGGTGTACCTAAAGACTAGAGTCTGGCTCCTAAACTTGAAGAGTGTAAAGCCCAATATGGTTTTTCTATATATTGTAGGTAAAATAATGTGTATTTAAATTGAATTGCACCAATCACATTTAATTTACTTCATATTGCTCTTTCTCTAATAGGTACCTCACAGATTACCCTGCCTGGTCTCGGTGCACTGAACCTGCTAACATAGTAGAGTGGAACACCATATTACTCTCTATTCTGATAGCCCTTAGTGGACTACAATTGATCATCTGTGTTCTCAAAGTGGCTGCTGAGTTAAAGCGAACACTCTGTGGGACCTATTCTGTTTTTGTTCAGGTAACAAAATACCTGAGGTAATTTCTTCAGCATCTCCAATTAGTATAGCTTCAAAAATTTATCTCAGTTGAGGACTTACCCTTTTGGTTCATGCATTCTCTATGCTACTGCATTTTGATTACCAGGGGATATGTACTGATAACAGAATTGTTGCGTTTGATTCATCTGCTAATTCCTTGTGGTATGCAGGGTTTGATGACTGCTCACTCTGACCTTTAAGGCTAGGATTGAGAACAAAAAAATATGGCTGGGAAATCAGCACTTATGCTGAGTCCATTAATACTGTTTCAGCCGAGATTTGTGAGCACCTTTCTTCTAGCATTCAATTTAAAGCCATTCTTATCAACATGTGGGTTTCACGGCAAGCAGAAGAAGATGCAAGAGGTAATATGTACCAGTCATGATCTAGGCATCAGTTTTTTCCTATATTTTCAGTAGGTTATTGAAACAGTAACTGAGAGGGCTCTGCTTTGGGCACAAGAATTAGCCTGAACCCCAGAGTGACTGATGCTGCTAACCTGCACGCTGGTGTTAAGTGGTCTGGTTTAGTGTGGCATTCAGTTTCCCCAGCTTTGGAGGCAGGGTGAAATTGGACGTGCTTACCCCTCCTTGTCCGTCTGCACCGGGATCAAGGAGCCTGCAGGGTTTTTACATAGCCGGCAATCTCAGTGATGACAGCACATCCGGGAAAGATTTCTAATTAGGAGAGTCAGCAGCCCCCAAAAGCACGCACACACGCACATACATATGTGTGTACCTGCAGACACATGCACACACACAGCAGGGTTAGTTCTGTCATGTAAATGGGAAACATTGGGAGGGCAGAGCAGGTAGGATGACAGTGCCTCTGCAGCATGAAGTCTCCTGATCAGTGCCAGTCAGCCAGGGCAGGGGAGCTGCAGGTGCCACACAGGGCCTTGGGCAAGCAGGCAAAGAAGTGCTTCTTGTAGGAATTTGTTGTAACAGCAACCTACGATAAGGTCAGGGCCTGAGGCAGTTTTTCTCAGAACATTCCATTTGCTAGTCAAAGAGCCTCATCAGCCTGGGACCCAGCCCAGCTGCCTGTGAGGTCAACAGTAATACTATCATCTTCTCCCTGAGCACAGAGCAGGGTCACCTCTGCAGCCCTGAGTATGTGTTGGATTTAAATTGGATGGGGATGTTGAACAGTCAAACAACTTCCATATTATCTTGAATTGTAAAAAAGAGGGCAATTACTTCCTTCCTTATTTATTTGCAGGCCCGGCTTCTCTGAAAATGGCAAGGAAATCTTCACTGCTTCTCCCCCATCCCCCAGAAAAAGAGAGAAATGGCTTCTCCAACATTTACGATGGTAGATTTGGGTGCTGCAAAGACAAATTAAATCCTTGTCTTAAATCTTTGTCTATCAAGTCTCTCTATATTGGATGGACTTACTTGAACTGTTCGTCATCTACATTTTTCTAGTTGTTTTCTAATGTGTTCAGTTGTCCCTGGCAGTGACTCTTCATTTTTTTTTTTTACCCTTCAGCTTGTTGTGACAATAGGGAGATTTCGATACCGTGGAACTGCTTTTGTATTAAAATAAGTTTGTTGGTTTTTTTTTTAAAATAAAGTTTTGTAAATACTGCTATAGAACTGCTTTTATACTCCCCTCTCTTTGTTTAGAACATAGGAATATTTGTTGTTCGCAAAGGGCCTGATTCATGAAGCCATGATTTCTAAGTGAATAAATTTTAGTTATAGATAGACCATAATCGTTACAAAAGACAGCAGCTTACCCTGCTCATTCTATCTTGGGAGTTCTTAACTGCACAAAGCAATTACTGAAAAAACTCTTATAAAATCTTCCTGTGGTAGGGCTTTTTGAAAGGCCTGATTGAAAGATTAGATACAGCTCTGAAGTCAGCTGTGCTAATTAGTACATGTTAACAGCTACACTGGGTTTCTTTTATTTTATACTCAGGAGCAAACTTTTTTTTTTTTTCCATGAAGTATTACATAAATTGAGGGAATATATGGGGGAACCTTGTGAGCACTCAGTGCTAGCTTACTAATACTCTTCTAAATTCCCTGACCTTGCTGCAATGGAAGGATCACATTCTTAACAATAAGAATCAGACAAAAAAAAATAAACTGTTTTAAATTAGCAGCTAAAAAGTCTTTTTAATTTCTCAAATAATTATTATTTAATTCCCAGTGTAAATTCAGATTAACAATAAAGTGGACATACAGCTCATTTGCAGCATGGGCAATGTTTGGCTGTATTGAGCATTCTGGTTTTGAGAGAATGAACACACAGAGGGAAGCGAAATATGTACTTCAGACTTGCAGTAGTGCATGTGTCCCTGTTATATCAGAATTAGTGAGATTTAGCTGTATCAACATCTAATATTGCACGCTGCTAGAACTGCAAACCATACAGTAAGTGGCAGCTGTGGGTAAAATGTTTAGAAAAAATAGAGTATATTAGTCATTTAATTCTGTTTCAAGACAATATTGAGATTTTGCCTTGATATTCCTTTATCAGATTGTTTTGAAAAGCTGATTTCTTCCTGTAGGATTTGAAGAATGCATCTAAAGGTTTAATTGCTTAGTTTCTATTAAGTTGCAAGAAGTTATAAAGAAATTAATGATGTTTAAGAATGGGGGATAGTCTTTTGGAGACAGTTCAAGGTGGGATGGCTGTTCAGAGATGCAAGATTACAAAATGGGGACTGTTTGCCACTGCACATTTGTTTTTCCCTGGATTTAAATATACATTATATCATATATCTACTTAAATTATCATTCTTATGGGTTTGTGGATATTTTTTGCAGACAGAAGAAGAAAGAAAACTTAACAATCAACTCTTACTCCTACCAAACATCTGGAGAATCTTGCTGATTTTATGCCTGCAAACCATGGAGCTGTTTATTTTGAAAATGCTATAAGTATTTGAAAAAAGGTTTTTGTTATTTGGATGAAAAACATTATGTGTGGAGTAGACATTCAAAGCAGAAAAACCCTAGAACTGCTAAATATACCTAAAGTGAAAGACACCATTTCACTGAGGAAAGCAAACAGGGTGTTCTATTCAGACTCTAGCTCAGCCATGGGGAAAATACAGGCTTATCTTTAGGCAAACAGGGTCTATTGAGATAGATTTTGCTATGCTGGATGAGAGCAATGAAATACCTTAAAGTTACACTTGGAAACTCTTAGCCCCTTATATTGCTCCTGTATATGTCCTTTCCACTTTTCAATAGCTTCTGTCTGGAAGGTCTTGAGCTTGGCAGACACAAAGAATAGTATCTAGTTGGATAGCTTTTTCTGTAGTAGTAGTATTAATGGCTGTACCTAACCACTGGCAAGGCTTGGCTGTCATATATTCGTCCTCTCTTTTTTTTTTTTTTTATGATTGTGTCTTGCAAATTTACATTTCCCCTCTACCACAGGCTGGTATCTCCTATTTTAATGGCTTAAATCAAAGAGAGAGATGTGTACTTTAGTTTTTGTTGGACATATTGATTCTGCAACCCTCTTTATCCATAATCCAGATATTGGCATCTCTGTTGCCATAGTCAGACTCAATTGTGAGTTGACAGCTTGGCTTTTAAATGGGCAGTTTATTAATCTGAAATTGTTGGTAAGAATACTAAAGGCTAACAATGGATTGCATTTACAGAATTAACAACTTGTTTCACATGGGGCTTTTGGATGCAAAATTAAACTTGATCTAATCAATTTAAGTCCTGATTCAGTTCTAAATATGGTGTCTCCAACATGAACTTTGCCTGGTATCAAAACTAAGATTCCTGTAAAGTATATTAACTGATTTGAGATCTAGGCATACCCAGCAACACTGACGGTGATGTTTGAGGCAACGTGACCATCTGGCTCTCCTGGGCATAGCTGGAAGAAAGCCGCAGATTTGAGTTTATAACCTTCAGTAAGTGAGGAGTTAATGCTGAAACACAGAAGTAAGAGTTCCAGCATTATTTGTTCCTCACAGCCAATGCATTTTGCCAGAGTATTATGATGCTCTGTCTGGAACAGGAATGTCATCCATTTAAAACACTGCAACTGGAAATAGCTGTAGAAACTCAGATTTGACCAGAAATAATTGTGGGCAGAGATTTGCAGTAAAATACTGTGGAGCCCCATCCCTCTTTGCATTTTGAGGCATATTATTCCTTATGTAGGTAAAAGTGAGTCTCACTATAGTACGAGTTCCTGATTGCTAATTCTTCACATGTTGGGTGGAAGGGTTTTTTCCACATTGAAAAAGAATGGATTGGTAGAAGTCAAATTAAGCTCCCCAAGATTTTAAAGGGTGTTTACCTGCAAAAGTTTGCAAGAGGTCAGAACAGCAGCATAGTCAGCAGACTGTATAAACACATCACTCAGATTAGGGAATTATGAAATTGTGGGGTTTCAGTTCAATCTCATGGGGAGCTTTTGTTGAGACTTTTTTTTCTGAATATTCCATTTTTTGATTGTTTGGGGGTTTTTCTTCCCCCTCAAGGAAAATTTTTAAAGTAAAAGATCAGTTTTATATTTTCAGTGCAATTTTGAAGACTTTCAGAACATTCATTGCATTTCAGCATCCTCAGTATGAAAAATGAGGTATTGTGGTTTAAAACAGTAAGGGGATATTCATGACACCAAACTGCAGACTCATAATTTAACCAATTAAATTTGGTGCTTAGTGGAGATTTCAAGTATACTTCTTGTGTGTGGTTTTTTTTTTTTCTCTTTGTCAGTCTCATGGAAATTTGAACAAAAATAAACCAAGCAGCCCATGTATACATAAACAACTGTTAGCTGAGTATTAAGGAATGACTTTGAATTTAAGTAGTATAAGAGAAGGGAAACATTTTCTCATCTTTACCTCTGTTAATTTACATAATGGAGCATATGCAACCTGTACAAGTTGATCTTTCCACTGAACCACCGACCTTCATCCATGGCAAAGTAAAAAAAAAAAAAAATCCCTACAGAAATAATTTTGAGCATGTGATGCCAACCTGGGAAACTCCAGAATTTCATCATCGATTCAGTCAGATTTCGAAAACTTCTCTTTGGCCACAGTCATTTAGACAGAAGCAGAATCCTCCATTTAATGCAGATGAATAGAAGGTTCCAAAAGGTGAGATTATGAACTTCAGCATGCTGACAATACCTGAAATTTTGGATATGAATAGTGATTAAAACTGGTAATTTATCTGTATAACACAGTCCTGTTAATAAGGTTTAGATTTGTATGTTATTAAAGGAAATTTAGAATGAGTGTGACTGTGACAGTGCTCAGAGTGCAGAAGAGATTTTTTTTAAAAATTCCCAAGTGATTGAAGATAGAAAGTTTTTAATAGAAGTCTTTACAATTTGTAAGTTTACAGGTGGCTTTGTTTATCTGAAGCTTCAGACATAATGTAATGGATGCATGCTTGAAAAAAAATGCAATTGCAGATTTTAGTTAGGTATTTTGTAAACGTTCTGTGTTTAATGTCCAATTTTGTTCTTATTTTTCAAAGAGACTAACATACAAAATTCTTACAGAAGGTGAATAAAGCAAAAGTATAGCCTTCTGCACTGGGTAGTACATTTAGATAACAGTAACAGTTAAGATTATCTGGAGCTTTATACTTCTATTATGTTCTTAATCATTGAGGAATGTGGCTTATCCTGTCTGGTGATAGACTAGGAGAAAGATAACCCAGGGAGTTAATTTTGTGGAATTTCTGAGCCTCATTTCCACTTGGGCAACACTGAAACTGCTTGGAAATCAGAGGCAAACGTCCCTTCCCCACTCCATCCCTGAACAGCCAGTCCTTTTCTCCTGTAGCTATGTATGCCACAGTTTGTGCTAAAATTACATTTCCGAGGGAACTGTGGTGGGTTAGCAGAGCTTGTCCGTGTCTAGATCAGTGTGTAAGCTCTGCTCTGACACCAGTGACTTCATTCCTCCAGTATCTGTCTGTGTTGCACCAGTTCAGGGATTGCTGTGCAGAGGGGAAGGAGCAGCGATCTGTAGATGGAGAGCAAGGGAAATAGCAGAAACAGGGAAAACGGGTGTCATGTAGAGTTTTTCACAGTGCACTTAAAAAGCTGTGTTTCTGCACGTCACAAATTATTTTCTCAGTAGTATACAAGCTATAGAGAGTGATATAGTGAAGAATATAATGAAGCTTAAGTCTGTAAATCCACTGAAAACTACAGTACTTTCAATTCAGCTGCAAGATTTACAATCTGATAACAATCTAAATGGTAATTTGTGTGACAGTAGTTTGGCAGAAATTGGAAAAAATTATTTGAAGATTATCTGAACTGACGGGGTTTTCCAGAATCTTTTGTTTACTCTTGACACACAGAGACATTGTGCAACATTTCATTGTGTTCACCAAAGCAAACAAGAGCAGGGAGAGGGGAGGTAAGGAGGGTGGGGGATAGAAGAGACAAGAACATATAAAGGGAAATTGCATGTGTCTGTCCTGTGTTTTTATTTCACATTTTCCCCAAGGTTCATGAATGCAAAATGAAGCTATTCTTCTTAAGTTGCTTGCTGGTTTCTTGCTGTTGCCAAGTCGAGGCAGTGAACAGGGAGTACTACATCGGCATTGTAGAGACGGTTTGGAACTATGCACCGGGCAATATCAATATCATATCTGGACAGCTTTTTGCAGAAGAAGAGTAAGTAAAACAGTTTACACTGATTGAGTTTGGTTTTACAGCATTATCTGCTTCAGACGCTAGGGCCAGACTGAAAACCTGGTGAAGGCAGTGAAATGAATTGTGTTAGTGTCACTGGATCTTCTGTCAGACATATAAGCAAATTTTGATTTTTTTTTTTTTTTTCCTGGCTTGCTTGAAAATTTAATTCCAATGCTATGCTAATTAAAAGCATTGAAATATGTAGGTTTCTTGTGAATTTGTTGCAATGAAACCTTTACTAAGTAGAGACTAGAAAAATACCCTGAATATCTAATGAAGTTAAATTTTGAATGGCTAAGGTGCCAGTGCTGAAAAGACAACTTTTGCTGTTATGTTTTGAATCACAGAAATTTGACAAATTTAAAACATTCCTCTCAGGCAAAGGTTTCCTTTTTAGATATTCATTGTTGGCAGTCATCATTTTCACTGGTGCAGCTGGGTTCTTCCATCCAGAGTGGAGGAGCCAGGATGCTTGTTAGAAGGCGAGGAGGGTCCTGTGCAGAGTGGGAGCAATAAGTAGGATGAGGATAAGTATGGTGAGGAGGAAGGGAGCACCCTGAAGATATGAATAATCAATAAAGAAAATTCAGATATAAAAGGCATCAGAGAAATAGTTGAGAGAGAAAAAATGTTCCCTGCTCCTATTTTTTTCAGTGCCTTTAAAATTAAATAGAATGATACTAATTAAAAACAATGAGGAGAGAAATCAGAAATTAGAAAAATCTTTAAAATAATGTTCTCATTTAATCTGTAGATGAGAGATTAGAAGATTTTCTGTGGTTTGTTTTCTCTAGTGAAAGCCAGGAATATCTCAGCCATAATCTGCCACTTTATCAGGCATGACACGAAGCAGACAACTTTTTTTTTCTCTCTTTTTTTTTTTTACTCACAAACTGGGTGATGTGTAAGACACTGACAGTGATTCAGCAGGATAGTAATTCTGACAAATGGCAGAGCATCTTGCCTGAAAATTGCAAAGCAGTGCTGTAATGCAACAAGCTACCACTGTTCACTGCACTTTCATGGCTTTGCTCTGTGGCAACCTGCAGTGTGCTAAATTAATTCCAGTTTTTCAGTGGTTGTTATACACCTGCAATGGAGCTGGTCCCTTTTATCATAGTTTTAATTTTCAGCTTCTCTGATTCTTCTCCTCCGGAACCCTCTTATTGTGAGGCTGTGCTTGTACAGAGATTGATATTTATAAGGACACAGGAGGGTAGGAGGAAGGAAGAGTGTGGTGTACCTGATAGGAGGAATACTCTACAATTAAATGGTAGCTGTTTAAATAGTCCAAGAGGATGCATAACATAGGTGTTTGATTTCATTTGTGGCTAAAAAGCTTCATGTACTCAGACTTCCAGTAACTGATCTTTAGCAACTAAGTTTATGCTCTCCAAGCTTCACGAAGCTCTGAACTGGCATTTTAATTACACTTCACATCTGTGCTTGCCAAGGTACAAACAGTTCCTTCCCCATGTGCTCCAACTATGCTCAGCCTTTTCGGAGCTACTTTGCATTTTGGGCAGTATTAACTTGCTTCACAGTATGGCCTGCTAGGAATATGACACCAAGTTGGCTTGGTTTCTCATCATGTAAGGTGAGAAATCAAGAGGTTGCTGAACTTCAGGCAATGTTGCCCTACCTGCTGGGATTGCCTCCTCCTGGAGTAGGTTTACTTCCACAGCTAGTACTCCTCAGCACAGGCAAAGGTTGGGTCCAAAGCCATTCCCAGTTGATCTTGTCAAAGATGTGGTGACCCCTCGCCTGCAGCGGGTGGTGCTTGTGCAGCATATCCACAGTAGCTCCTCGCTTCAGAGGTAGTGGTTCCATGTGTAGGAAGTGCCATCTCCGTCACTCTTGCTTTAGCTCATGGCTTATGCTGTTTCCTCACTAACCAAGCTCTCATTTTTAATGTGTTTCATTAATAGAGAGGTGCAATGGTCCAGTAGTTAAGGCACTTAGTGACTGAGGAGGTCATTGATAAATTCGCTGCTCTCCTGGGAGTATATATACAAAAAAAATATACCTATTTGTATATTCTTGGGCTGAATCTGTAAAAATGAGACTTTATTAGGGTAAAGCCATATCTGCTGAGGCTGTGATTCTTCTTCATCTATGAGTGGTGAGCAAGCTGAGGGCTCGGGCTTTCAACACTCTGCATGCCCCCTATGCTCAAATATAAAATGAGTACCTAACACTGCAGCTATGTTTGTGTATTTTCTTTACAGGCAAGCTGGAGTCTTTCTCAAAAGAGGACCACACAGGATAGGAAGCACTTACAAGAAGGCTGTCTACACTCAGTACACCAATCATTTATATGATGTGATAGTTGACAAACCTTCCTGGCTGGGTTTTTTAGGCCCTATCATCAAGGGAGAAGTTGGAGATTCCATTATTATTCACTTGAAGAACTTTGCTTCCAGAAGCTACACATTGCATCCACATGGTGTAACATACACAAAGGAAAATGAAGGTAAGCATGGGTCTGTTCTGTGACAGAATTTATAAGTTAATCATTCCTCGGAGTAGAAGTGATTATTCTCTCATCAAAGAGAAGACTGGTCAAGTAAATAAATATATAAAACAGGACACAATAAATTTAAAATAGGAGCTAAGAAGTTTGATAAATTTTTCAAGAGTGAAATACAAAGCCAAAAGTGGATTAATAAAGATGGCAATTTTAGATCAGTATTTCACCTGAAATAAAGGGTCAAAAGTTATGTAAGAGATGCAGGTATTGAGGATATCTAAAGGAAAACTTGATGCTGCTGTGAAGAAGATACTGTTAACAGTGATAAGTTATGTTTCTGAATTCTTAACACTGAATTTGTATGTATCGTATAGAAGATACACAAGACTTTCTTAAAATGGAGGAACAGCTACTGCTTAGTAACAAATTAATGAGATAAAAGTCTGACACGCTTTAAGATGCATTGTAGGGGTGCTGTTGAGATTAGCGATGATTTGCCCTTGTGATAGCTGGTCTTGCCACACTCAGGCAATGGGGGATTTTCTGCACCATGGCACCAGAATACGGCTGTTGGGAGTTTTATTAGTGGGCCTTAAAATAACATTTGAATTGTTGAGAATATGATGTTGTCCCAAAAGCAGTCTTTAAACATTTTTCATTAGAATTATTTATGAAGTATCAGCTTAACTTCTAATATTTTGTGATGTTTTTCATTACAATGAATATGTGACTCGATATAGACACATTCTGTGGGAACAGGACAGTGTGTTATGTAGCAATACATGCACTTTCTGGAACAATGTTTAATTTTTTTTTCTGGTGCTCTCATTCCAGTGACACCTATATTCTTTGAGCACACATGCAGTATTTTAGAACAGTGTCCCAGATTAATATTTAACAAATGTTTTACAAATATTTGAATTCTTATCTTTTTAGCAGAAGTACATAGTGCCCTCCTAATAAATTAAGGACTAAATTTAAAGTGCCATTAACCAAAGCACTCCCATGGAATTCAAAGGCAAATTGTCTCCTAAAGAGAAGGAAGATATTTACTCACCTGATTTTAAACATTTTTTTTAACCTATATTCAGCTGCTCAGTCCATGTTACTGCAACATGTAGTCAACTTTAAAGCGTGGCAGGTGCTACCCTGACACCATATTGTGAATGTGTTGTGTTAACGGTGGCTGCATGCCATTTTTCAGGTGCTTTTTATCCTGACAACACCAAAGATTTGCAAAAGAGAGATGATGCTGTGGAGCCTGGAGGGCAGTACACTTACACATGGAATGTGACCGAAGATCAAGGTCCAGCAGAGGGAGATGCAGACTGCATAACCAGGGTTTACCACTCCCACATAGATGCTCCAAGAGATGTTGCCTCAGGGCTTGTTGGGCCTTTAATAATTTGCAGGAAAGGTAAACCATAAATAAATAAGTAAGTAAGTAAATAAATACATATGCAAGGTGATTGATAATGGCTATTGATAAATATCAGTGAAATAATTTACTGGAAGAGAAGATTACAGTTAATTTTGAAACAGCAGCTTTTTGCCTTTTCAATTAGCTGCCTTTCCATAGTAAAGGAAGTAGTTTGATTTCGTGTGTGATAGTGAATATAATTTGCAGAATACTTTGTCCGTAGATCCATGACTGAGATGTGTTCATGCTAGTACTGCAAAAGTATGTGTAAATACTGATATGCAAAACAGATTTACAGTAATCTTATCACATGCAGTATTTATTCTTAGTAAAGTTATTTTCTAGTATCTATCAAAACCAATTTTTGTTTTCCACGTGTCTGTAAGTTTATGTGTACACTCAAGAAAAGTGGCAAAATATGAAGTTAACAGTGACCAGCCCTACTGATACTACGTTTAAAACTGACGAAAAGATAATGTCAGTTGCCAACAACTTTGAATATACCACTTTCTTTTACAGATACAATGAATAAGGGCAGTGATAAACACTTTGATGCTGAATTTATCCTTATGTTTTCTGTGATGGATGAAAATCTCAGTTGGTATCTAGAGGATAATATCAGGACATACTGTTCTGAGCCTTCCAGAGTTGACAAAGATGACGAGGACTTCCAGGAAAGCAATAAAATGCACTGTGAGAGAACATTATATTAATGTTGCTTGTTATTGATATGGTGAAGTAATGTTTTCATGTGTTATTTCTTTTAAAGATGAACTGTAGATAGTTTTGTGTTGGTTTTGTTGTTTTTTTTTTTTTTACTCAGGGCTTTTTCTTAGAGGATTAAGAAAGATCCTTTTAAATTAAAAAAAAAAAAAAAAAGCAAGTAATGTACAATCAAACCTTTGGAGTTGTGATATAAAATTGTTAGGGGCCAAGAATCTCTTTGCCAGTATAATTTCCAAGGTGCTCTGAACAGAGTTGTGTTACTTTGTTCTGCTTCTTAGTCCTGAACTCTGTACTATAATATCACAGCTTAGAAAACCAGTTTTTACTGTTAGTGCCAACAAACAAGGTACTTTTGGCTCTGACATGGATTCCAGAATCATAGCAGGAACTGCTGGTCATGCAGATAGTTGTGCAGATGAAGCATGTCTGATACTGGCTCACTTCCAAAGGTGTGGAGTTTTGTTTTGAGCCTCTTTCTACTTTGAAGAATAGAACAATGGTTGTATGACACCTGCTTTTGAATAAAAAATCCCAAGGTCTGTGAAGTTTAACTGCAATAAATAACATTTCTTCTAGCAATCAATGGGTACATGTATGGATACCTCCCAAACCTCACAATGTGTGTGGAAGATAAGGTAAAATGGCATCTTTTTGGCATGGGTAATGAAGCTGATATCCATTCAGCCTACTTTCATGGACAGACCTTAATAGAACGGCATCATCGAGTTGACACCATCAACCTCTTCCCAGCTACATTTATTGATGCTGTCATGATACCAAGGAGTCCTGGGGAATGGCTGCTCAGCTGCCAAGTGAATGACCATATTGAAGGTACAGAACAAGCTCCAGTGATCAGAATATTTTTTAGTTTGAGCTAACAGTTTACTGAGTCACTTTAGCAGTATTCCTGACCTGATTATATGTAGGATGATTTTCTCCTCTAGGTAACAAAATTCTCATGGTAATGGAAATGCTCAGAAGTGTATTAGATGGACTTAGCATGTAGCCACAGAAATCAAGGAAATTCTTGTCTGTAATGGAAATTGTTATCAGTTGGCAGCAACTGGCACAGCTGCACTTTTGCAAGCCTTAACTTTAGCCAATAGCATGATGCTTGCCTCTTACTGAAGGTAATTAATCACAACTTTTTGTTTGCCAACAAAAATTTGGGGCTCATTCCATGTTTGGTCAAGGGCTCAGAACAGGCAGGCTAACTTGCCTGCTGACAAAGACGTGTTCTGGAAAGTGCATTGGCTAATAGGCAGAGATGATCTGCATTTATCTCCCCTGTATCTTCCTGTATTTCCAGTGTTTGTTAACCATATGAAGTAATTAGAAGCTAATTCCATGCTTTTCCATGATCTATATCCTAGTTTTCCATTATCTATACCCCTGTAAGTGAGTTAGAGAGGTAATTTGTCACAAAAGTGGGAAGGAACATGGAACTCAAAATCATTCTCCAAGATCTGAAAATTCTGATGTAAAAAGGAGTGTGTTTAACCTACAGATTCAACTTCACAGAGGTTATAAGTTTTGAAATAGCTATCATGTCAAGCAGCATCCTGATGTGTTTGAAGCATCCTGGGCAAGACCTGAATCCTACAGATGTCTCTCTTTATAATGTTATTTGTATCTCCAGCAAGCAGATTTGCTAACAGACCTTTTCCCTAGGGTGCCAAGACCCAGGATTTTCACAAGTAAGCTGTTGATAAGATTTAGAGGGAAGATGGTCAGTCTGGTAGCACCTGGCCTTGACTGAAGTGCTAAATGACAGTGCTGTTCCCACTCCACCTTAATCTTCTCTGTAACTACCATGTTAGTTGCAGCTTTACAAGCAGAATGCACTTTATCACACCTGTCTGCCTACTGTAAATACCATGGTTGTGGTTCTATATCCTAGCTTAGCTGGCATGTACTCTTTTATATCATTTATCTTCCTTTTCATTTGTGATTTGTATATCCATCAATGGTATGGGAATTCTCTA
Source organism: Caprimulgus europaeus (assembly GCA_907165065.1). The sequence continues at coordinate 161,366 of OU015531.1, read as the reverse complement.
GGGAAGAAAGGAGCTACTGGAAGCAGGGAAAGAGAAAACAAAGTGCAGTTCCTTCTCCCTACTTTTCTCTACCTCCTTATTTTTTTTTTCCAGGTGGTATGCAGGCTCTTTTTAAAGTAAAAGACTGTAGGAAATCCACAACAGATCACTATGAGAGTACAAAGATAAGGCAGTACTTCATTGCTGCTGAAGAGATCATCTGGAATTATGGCCCATCTGCAATGAACCATTTTACAGGACAAGAATTAATTGCTGACAGGTAAATGCTTGTAATTAAAGAAGTTTCACTTTCCAAGCAGAATTGTTATAAACATACTAAATAAGGTAAGGTGTATGGTAGAACTGACTTTTAAGTGGAATTTCTCATTGTACTCACTTCTGCTCAAATATTCATGCTAGGATAAATATCAGACCAAATTAGGTCTGTTGTTTTCCTTGTAATCTTACTATAATTTTGTTGTAACATTAGTAATTTCACTAGGATGAAGATGAGTTGTAATGTTATATGTAGGTCATGACCTCTGATGATTCAAGATGGTCGATTGTTCTGAGTTACAGAACAAAGCTAGGAATTCATTATTATCTCCCTAGCTGATGAAAATCACACTAATGGCATCTCACCTAGCAAATTACTTGCATGAGGTAGTTTTGCCCTTTGCTCTGTGTTTACATATTTAAGACCTGGATCAATTTACTGAATACATTGATTTCTCAGATTTTTTTATCTGTGAGTTAAAGAATAGTTACGTGCTCCACAAGGGATGAGGCACAGTTCATTGTTTGATAGTGCTTGTAAAACATTGAAAGGTCCCTTTTTGAAGAGTAGTCTAAAAAGCGTACACTAAATCTTCTCGCTTTCTATTTAGATGTTACATGTTCTTGGTGTTTGTATCTACTGTTGCTGAACTATTTGTAACTTTTTATTAAAAGAAGAGTAAATTTCAGGTTATAAAATGCTGACAAGAAATCACTGTTGTTGAGTCTCTTAAGCATGCTGGCTTTATAACAGCAACAGAGTACAGTGTCTTTTTCTTAAAGATAAGTTAGTGAAGGATAATGGAGTTCTGCTGCACATCCTTATATGGGACTGCATATAAGCGTGTGGCCAGATCATCTAGGTGTTCCTGCTCCAGCAGGGGGATTGGACTAGATGATCTTTCGAGGTCCCTTCCAATCCCTAATATTCTGTGATTCTGTGATTCTGTGAAAAGACAAACTCAGCACGTCATACCTCAGAAAACAGGGTTGAGGTCCTGGCTGACTCTGTAAAGCTGAGCATTATGACCTGAACTGTTTGCATCTATTGCAATTTCTTTTACACAGTGAATCTCGCATATTTTTTGAACAAAGTGAGACAAGAATTGGTGGCTCTTATAAAAAAGCCATTTACAAAGAATACACAGATGATTCTTTCACTGAACATAAAAAAAGGCTCACAGACGAAGCACATCTTGGACTCTTAGGTAAGATACTAAAATTATTTCATGTCAAAGCTTTATGAGAGAAAACGCTCACTTCCCCTGGCTAGCCAACAGTGCCCCGCCACCTCCAAGAGAGGCGTCCTTGGCTCTGCCTGACTCCTGCAGATGCTGATGTCTGTGGCTTCCTCCAAAAGGCACCCCAAGGTGTTCAGAAAGCTCTTGAAGGCAATGCTGTGTAGGTCCCCAACTTGCCTGTGTGAATATGCCGTGGTCTCCAAAGGTCAGGCTCTGAATTACAAGGCTAGGCTTGGAAGGTCTAGCCCTGTTTATAACCTAGCTGCTTCTGGCATGGCTCTGGACTGAGTGTGAGGTGGACGCTGATGTCTGTGGGGCCCTTTCCAAAGGGAGGAACTGTCCTCCCTGTCATTGGGCCTCCATGAGGAATTGGGAATGGAGCAGTCCAGTTGCTGTTGGGCTGCCGTGTGATTCAGATTGTGTGCCAAGGACCTGGTCTGTGGCCACACGGGCCCAGGGGTAAGTTCCCCATGCAACGGGAAGGGCAGCAGCCTTTGACTGCTGTAAGCTCATGGTGAGCTGTACATTGCTCAAGAGAAAGTAATTAGACCATGTGCTCTCTCTAGGACCTGTCATCAAGGCTGAAGTGGGCGAGAGCATCAGGGTGACCTTCCGAAACAACGCCAGCCGCCCGTTTAGCATTCAGCCTCACGGTGTGAGGTACCACAAGCGTGACGAAGGGGCGCTGTACGGTGCTGCCTCCAGAGGTAGGCCTATAGGTGGGGATCCTGCCAGCACCAGAGAGCAAGCTGTCCTACATGCTGATGTATTAAAAGTGATGAAATAAACAGTGTTCATTAGGCATAATTCCTAATGTTGATTTCTGTAAAAGGTACTGAATCTCCAGCCTCTCATGTGAGTCCTGGTGCTACATTTACATATGAGTGGAATGTGCCGGAAGACGTGGGCCCCACAGACCAAGATCCAGACTGTTTAACCTGGCTTTATTACTCAGCAGTGGATGCAGTCAGAGACACTAGTTCTGGCCTTCTGGGTCCTCTCTTGGTGTGCAGGAAGGGAGCTCTACTTCCTTCTGGGAAACAGGTCAGTCAAAGAAGAAAAATGGAAGCATTTGCTTCCTTGTGGCTGAATCTGCTTTCTCTTCCTGAATTGTGCCCTTGGGGCCTGCCATATTAATGACCACTCAGCACCACCTCCTCTCCACATCACAGTCTCACCCATGTGCTGAGAGGAATACACACAAGGAAGAAAGTGTGTTTGGGTTTGTTTTTTTTTTATTTTGGGGGGTTTTGTTTGTTTGCTTTTTAAAGTAAAATCAGTCTGGCTCCAGATAGACAGAGACTGTATTGTGAAACCACCATCACAGTGAGCAAACACTGGCATTGAAGTCTCAGCTAGGATGAGAATGACTAGAAAAATGTAGAGACTTTAAAGACCAAAACACACATTCATTTCCAGAGGTGGTTCCTGCTGGTAGAAAGAACATTAGCAGCAGATATCTAGTCACCAGAGACAGCAACTAGAAAGCGTTGAGGTTATCAGAATGAAGTATCAATATATTCATCTATCCTACTTTGTAAATTATACTCAGAAATTGTTATGCACATAGAGTTTTTTTCCTGACATTTTCTATTCACTCATTTCTATTTTCCTTTGTGCTGTTTCTTCTCAACAGAAAAATGTGAACATGGAATTTTTTCTACTTGCCACAGTATTTGATGAGAATCTGAGCTGGTACTTGGATGACAATATTTTGATGTTTACACTAAATCCTAATAAAATTGACAAAGATGATGAGGACTTCCAAGAGTCTAACAAAATGCACTGTAAGAAAAGTATTAGTTAGACAAATGTTCATTTCCACAATAAGGTTTTTACTTCTGTGATCTTATGTTGGAGACTGGGAAACTGCATAGTGGCAGAGACATTTCATTCCTTTCCATCGGAAAGAAAACCATGTTTGAATGCAATTCAATTTCAGATAAATGTGGTAGTTCAAAATATAATGCCAACTGTTCAGTGTCTCACATGGCAGTTGAGCATTTAGCTCTGTTATGTACCACTTTGAGCAGACAGAAGGAGGAATTAGGTCTGTAGCCCATGTGCAACCCCTACGAATGCAACCAGGCAGCAAGAGAAAACCAACCTCTGGCCTACAGATGATGTAGCTGAAAGGAGGATTTTCACAGAATTGCAGACTGGTTGGGGTTGGCAGTGTCCTCTGGAGGTCATAATCACCAACACCCCTGTTGAAGCAGGGTCACCCAGAGCCAGTTGTCCAGGACCATGTCCAGATGGCTTCTGAATACTTCCACTGGGTTTTAAAAGTTGTTTTGCTTGAATTGATTCTCTAGTTTTGCTGATGTGACAAAGTATTTTATTGTTGGTATTTCTGTCAGTCTGAGGCACCACATTACACCTGAAGTGTGTATTATTTAATCTGTATTGCAGAATTAAGTACTGTGTTAATCAAGGTGGTTTTGCTTCCTCAAACCTTCTACAGCCATTAATGGTTATATGTATGGAAATCAACCTGGTCTTGAGATGTGTAAAGGAAGTGTGGTTTCCTGGCATTTGATGGGCTTGGGGTCAGAAGTCGATGTCCACGCGATATACTTTTCCGAAAACACATTCATTACTAAAGGGACAAGGAGGGATACAGCAAGTCTGTTTCCACATACTTTTCTTACAGCTGTTATGAAGCCTGATTCTGAAGGTAAATGTCTTGTTTAAAAATCCTCTTATTAGTTTAGAAGCTGTTTACCTATGAACATTTTATACTTATATAGAGACAAGTTTTAAATAACTGATATTTTGATCATTTGGGTGCTAAAACTGTGAACAGCTGTGTTTGAAGAGCAGCAAACTTATGTTCATAGGACATAATCTCAATGCTAAAGCCGTGATTTTTTTCGTTTATACGTATGCTGAATTTTATTACTACAAGTAGCCATAACACCCAAAGAATTTGGATCTTACATGAGCAATAACCTGTGTCTCAGTCTCTAAACACTGAATCAACATAGGTAATACAATCTCAAGATCTACCAGTAATAGAATTTTTTCCTCAAGTCTTTGTTTCTTGTACAACCTCTAGGAGTTTTTGAAGTGTCGTGCCTGACAACAGATCACTACACAGGGGGGATGAAACAGAATTACAAAGTGAAACAATGCCATTGGTGGAATGTGGATGTATCTATGTATTTGCATGAAAAGACTTATTATATTGCTGCAGTGGAAGTTGAATGGGACTATTCTCCTAACAGGACATGGGAATTTGAGCGGCATCAATACCATGAGGAAAGGTACTTTGGAATAAATACAAGGAAAAATATACAAAAAACCAACTCCTCCTCTGAATGTTTTCTTCCTCTAGGCATTTCTAGGCACATTTTCTTTGCATAGATGTTTTTAGGGCTCACTTGAATTTGTAGTCCTTCTCCAGTAATGCTGCCAGGTAACTGTGTGCCATACTGCATGATGTTCATGAAATTGTCCAGCATAAATCTTCTATGGGGCAGCTGCAGATTTTCATGAATCCCAAGTAGTGCATGTGCATTTATTATTTAGTGATGTTGGTAAGGTACTTGATGTGGAACACTTTAAATGTTGATTAAGTTGTAGATAACATGGCTACTTTGTCATAATATTTGATTACTTACAATATGTAACAATATGTCTTTGTGTCATGTGTATCTGTACTCTGAGTAAGGTTCTTTTCTACTCCTCTCAATTTCATCAGTTTACACAAGTCCATGACTGAATCCATTCACTATGAAGCTTGTCACCTTGGTGTTTTATTCCCAGTATTTGAATCTCAATGAGAGATAACTGATTGGATCAAATGATTCATGCCAATTAGCAGAAGAGGCTAGAGAATGAACTGATAAATTTCTATGTGTTCCACCAGTATAACTTCATTTGAGGTTAAGTACTAGATTGTAACTGCCTATATTTTTTTATTGACTTAATTGTAGTTTCTTCTTTATCCTCAGCTTGATAGCACGTTTCCTTGCCTCGCATACCACAGTGGACTTTGTCATAGTTTTAAGCACAAGTTATACAGACTATGCTATTATCAGACTTTTTTTTTTTTCCCCTACTGTCTCCCGCACCCATGAGCGCAGCAGAGAATCAGTCCCTCACGTTTCATTTCAGCTTTACAAATTTTAGGCTTCATTTCAGAGCTACAAAAGTCACCGAGGGCTCTGTTTTTCAGTATGCAAGTTGCTGGATGGCTTCATGCAATTTGAAATATCTGCCAGGCTAAGCACTCAGCATTCTCTCAAATACCATATAGATTTGGTCTATTTATAGTGTTTTTTTTAACCTTTCAGGTTAAGAGAAACCTTCCAGCTTAACAAGAATGTTTTCATGTTGAAGATACCAGTTGTCTATGAGATTACTGTTTCACCGAGCTGGATTTCCGTTTGATGGTTAATTGACATACCTGCAAAAGATGTTTTAAAATACAGGAAGACATGCTCGATGTATTCTTATATCTTTTTTTCTTTCTTTCTTTCTTTTTTTTTTTTTTCCCCAGCCCTGGCAATCCATTTTTAAATAAAGAAGACAAATTCATTGGCTCAAAATACAGAAAGGTAGTATATCGTGAGTACACTGATCAGACATTCAGTACTCCAAAAAACAGAGCAGAGGAGCAGCAGCACCTGGAAATTCAAGGTAAACCATCATGATGTTCAGTTTTGAAACTGGGAAAAATGCAGTGAAACAAGAAGATACTATTTGAATAATACTAAGTATAGTTCTACCCACACAAAGTGACTACACCTACATGGAGCTGCTACTTTCATTATGGTGCTTTCCTTGTGAGATTACGTTGCTTGCTCTACAAGAAAAAAACAAACCTTTCTGGTTCGCTGTCTGATCACATGTCAGTATTTCGAAGTCAGCATAAAACTGGGCAGCAACATCCAGACTGACTTCAAATACAGTAGGTGCTTGGAGCTTTGAAGCTTAGGCCTCTACTTGGATGCCTAACTTCGGCTACTCAAATTGGCATATTATTGTGAATTACATTATCCATGTATAGCTGAATTATAAGCCAATGTTTTTCTGTATATGAACACAACAAACTCTCTCTGCTCTGATCTTTTGTGAAACCAAGTTACTATTTATTTTCAATCCAACAGGGCCACTGCTTATGTCAAATATTGGAGATAAAATTATAATAGTTTTTAAGAACTTGGCATCAAGACCTTATTCCATACATGCCCATGGAGTTAAAACAGACAGTTCTGTTGTTCCCGTGACTAACCCAGGTATCAAAGCATCCGTGTTTATTTCAAGCTTCCTAGTGAGGTTTAGCAAGCTTTCATTTTGGGATCATAGGAAAGACTCCAGTTCTGTTTGTTTGTTTGCTCTTACCTCAGGTTCTGAATTTTTTTTATGCTGATTATGACACATTTCTCCAATTAAAATGGCCCTGCTAACTATTGATATGTATCCTAGCCCTTGACAGGTCATCAGTAATTTTTTGATGCAGCGTGGCTGCACCTTTCATGAAATCAAAGATATTTGGCTATGTAGGGAGAGCATAGCTTATGTTAGCTATTATTTCAGAAGTTCCTCTGTGATTTTTACAAAAAATACAATTAAGTATCATAAACTGGACAGTGCATTGTGGGAAAAAAAAACAAACAAAAAACCTCCAACCAAAAAAACCCCCAACATTGGCAAGAAGAGTCAGGGATCTGCAGAAGGGAAACAACAACAAGCTAGCCGGTGTAGTAATTGGGAAGAGGAAGTTTAAGACAAATACAAGCTGTAAATGGAGATATATGTATGTTTCAGGATGACCTCTTTCTTGTAGGCCAGCACACAGAAAACTTCTAAAATTTATTGATATTTACTTAATTCAGGTGAAACAAAAATGTATGTCTGGAAAATCCCAGAGAGATCTAGTTCTGAGAAAGGAGATCCACACTGTATTGCATGGGCATACCATTCAACAGTGGACATCGTTAAGGTAAATTATTAATATCAATCTAAAGGGTTTTGTTTGTGTCTTCAACACAGATACACTTACAGCAAAAAGGAGATGAGTTTGAAACTCTTTCTGGTCATTCTCACCATTACCATACCTTTGAATTCAAAATGTCTTGAAAAATGCAAGAAGGTCAGGGCAGAATTTGAATCACAGCCCTTCATGCTCTTGCTCCTTGGTTCTTCTGCTGTCACTGTAGATCACTTCACTTAGATTTCATTCTTAAAGCTAACACTTTATAGCTTGCTCAATATCTAATCAGTCATGTGTGGCAAAACTAACATGCAACTGAGGAATACAAATCTGCCATTTTTCTACAAGCACCCATTAACTTGACTAATAATATTTAATAAAAATAATGTATTCTTTCCTACATGTCTCAGCAACACAAATAATAAAGTGTCAAGAAGTATATCTGAATGGAAATCAAGCTCAAAATCCTAAAATCTAAAAAGAATTTGGAAAAAAAAACCAACCCATGAGTAAGAAATTAAGATGGAGCAAACGTTTATTTCTAGCAAGAGAGAAAAAAGAAGAGACAGTTACTCTTCATAGGCCATTGAACTTGATCCATGAGTAGCATATAACAGTGAAGAAATAACTTGGTCTGACACTGGCTACTTTTTATTCGCAGATGTTAACAACTGTAGAAACAGTGAGAGGAGTCATGTCTGGCATTGAAAGTGCTCCTGCATAGTCACATCTTGTGATTATATTATTTTTGCATTTGTAATTTCAGGACACTTACAGTGGATTAATAGGCACACTTGTTGTGTGTGATCGACGTTATTTGCCATCATTTCATACTAAAAAGAAAGTTCAATTTGCTCTTCTTTTCATGGTTTTTGATGAAAATGAATCATGGTACTTAGATGAAAACATTGAAACCTATTCTACCAACCCGCACCTTGTTGACAAAGAGAATGAGGAATTCATTGAAAGTAATAAAATGCATGGTATGTTTCCCAATTTAGGTAATGTTACTCCTGAAACTCTATAAAACTCTATGCATTTCAATGTATTTCTGAAACTCTATGTATTTCAAAGTACTGCATATAAATTTGACTTTCCCATCCCCTCTGAATTTCCGGTTCCAGGGCAGAAGGCCTAAAAAATTTCACTCAAGCTATTTGCAACACTGTTAATGCCACCGGATTACTTTTCTTTTTTTTTTTGGTGGGGTGGGGGGGGCAGGGGGGAGTTTAAGGAGAGAAAGAGTAAAAATTAAATTTGAAACTTTGATTTGGTGTCAGTGAACAACTGTTCTGACTAAGTTGAAAAGGCAGTGTGCATCTTAAAAGCATGTCCTGGTAAAGCTTACCCTTTACAAGAGCTGCAGGAAATGCAGATCTTTAAGAACTGCATTATTAGCAGTGGTGTACTGTAAAGGACTTTTCTTTTAACTATGTCTTACTTTCTAGTTAAATATGGAATATAATCAGACCCATTCATAACATGCTGTCCAATTGTTTTGTTTTTATATACCATTCAAAGCCATTATTTTTGCCTTGTCTTTCAAATCCTGTATTCTATTAAAGTTCAGAGAATAACAATACACAAAATCTTATTTGTTTTCTCTGTCCTGCTCTTTCCAATTTTTTAGCCATTAATGGAAAGGTGTTTGGAAATTTGCATGGTCTAACTATGCACGTTGGAGATAAAGTAAGCTGGTATTTGATGGGAATGGGCAATGAAATAGACATTCACACAGCACACTTCCATGGCCACAGCTTTGAGTATAAGGTAACAGGTCCTTTCCACTCATTTCTTGTTGTGTTAAGAATGAGAGGTAGAACAAATACCAAGGACTGTAATCTCTAGTGAAAAGTCAGATGTTACAATATTAAGCAGGACTTGTAATATGACTGTAAAGTTTTTATGCCCTAAACCTGTATCTGATCAACATACAAGAGGCAGAGAATATCTGCCAGTAGCATTTGTGGAGCAGTGACCTCACAAGCTGCTTTGCGAATTTTTATGTCTGTGGTAAAACAACAGCTCTAGTTTTGCTTCATTTCCACTTAGTTGCTAGTTCATTAATCTTTTAAGAATGAAGTGGTTATACAAAGTGATGCTTCTGTAGATGTGACATACAGGAGATGTCTTTTTCACTCAACTGTGATTTAAAAAGTTTGGTGGGAATATGCATAAAAGGTCGCTTGAATTACTGCCATCTGGTAATGCCACGCTGCTTCATCATGGTTTCTTTTTGTCCTGAAGCAAACAGAGGTTTACCGGGCAGACGTCTTTGATCTCTTCCCGGGGACATTTCAAACTGTAGAAATGACCCCGCAGTACCCAGGAACTTGGCTATTACACTGTCACGTCACTGACCACATCCACGCGGGCATGGAAGCCACCTACACAGTGCTCCCGAAGGAAGGTAGGAGCTTGTCTGTCTCAGTAATGTCCATTATGTTTAAAGATGCAGAATGGGGCTCACAGACAGGGCAGCATACTCGGAACCAGTTCAGGCATCCAGCAGTATTTCATGGCTTAATACTGATGTCTGGAGGCCAGCATGTTGCAAGCCACACATCATACTTACCTCAGTGCTGCTCCTCAGAAAACAGTAGCTAAAAGACTGGATGTTAACTGACTATTGCTTCAGCTTCCCATCAATGAAATTAATATGCCAGATTTTTATTTAAAAATAATTCTTCATGAGACAGAGTATTTCTGTACCAAGATGTGCCAGTAGTGTCAGACTCCCTTTCAATATTCATTTAAAACAAAAAGAACAGTTGGTAAATAAAGCTGAAGTCATCATCCCTAACACTTAAGAGTACTGAAAACTAAAATAGTGTTTTCTTTCTAAAACACCTGTTTTAGCTTTACAGACATTATTACCTTGCTTTAGTAATACTACCTGTGAAAAAAACATGAATTTTGAAAGTTGTTCCTAGAAAGTTAATCCAATTTTAATAGCAACACTTTCCTGTACTCAAAAGAGCATAATAAGTATGCATTATAGTGGATTGACAGGAAGAGAACAGTAGAAACATTTCAAAATATCTATACATACAGATTATATCTAGATATACAACTATATAATGTACAGGTGTATCTATAATAAAAATATAGACTGGACTGTTAAACACTGATTCTACTTTATAAACCATTCTCATTTACAGAATACATTGTGCCAAACTTGGGCAGGTCATAAAAAAAATTAAAGAGTACACAGAGATATAGAAACAGACTTTAACTTGTAGAAGCAGTATGGATTTTTCATAATCAGTCATCTGAAGTGCATTAAAACGTACCTTTCAGTGTGTTTTGAAACTGTTTAAATCTAACTCACAATGTCTAGAAGGTACTGGGATCCATTGCTCTCATCTAGGACTGCTGTCCATATGCACAGACTATTCTTTTCATTAAATGAGTGTAACAAAAGCTGTCTTCCTCCTTACAGACAAATGATCTTTGTTCCCAAGGTTATTCAATCAGTTCAAGTGTAAAGGTACAGCTGGCACACTAGAATGATGAAAGCATTTTACCACAGTGATTCTCCAACGTCTACCTTGAGTGAAACATTTCTTGATAAATCCTATCTCCTGGACAATTCATCTCCATGTTTTGGAAGATTTCATTTGGTGACCGGCAGCAAACAAAGGGGCCATAAACTAAGAAAGTTGAATGGATATAACATCTTACAAATATCTTTTTCTCTAAATAAAAATAGTATCTTGCAAGCTAAACATATTCTAGGTGATGCCTAATGCATGGTATTTAACTGCTGATGAACATGGAAGATCCAAATGAAATGTTCTTCCTCCCCGCCCCCCCTTTTCTTAAGTTTGTAAATAACCCTGTGCAACAGCAAGATTTGTTTTAGATTCTCAAAAAAACAAACTGCTTTCATAAAAAGGTCATAAATATTGTGACAGTTTATTATGACTGAATTCCAGATGAAGGAATTGGAAGGATGTTTTCTGCCCAAAAGAAAGACAAACATCAGTACATACATGCTTACCAAAAAACCTAGCAGAAGTAAGAGTTTTTAGCTGGATTTGTAACCTAGTGATACTTCAAATACCTGTCTACTGAGTACAACAGAAGAAAGAGAACAAAAAACCAGCAAGCAAACGGTAGTCCGTATCTTCCATTCCCCTTAGGAACACTTCTGTTTCTTTCATTTATGGCCTTTTTTTGTGAACTGCTAAATGAAAACATTTTTACTGTACTACTTGCATGGGTATGTAATTAAGATGACAGTGCAGCTGGCTGGTTTTGCCAGCTGGAATTCAAGGGAATGTCTATGTTGCAAAATGAATGTGGCACAATTCCACTTGGAAGAGTAAGGCACTTACTTTTACTGGTACAGTCAGACAGATGCCTGAGCTTAAACTCCTCCCTAGACCAGCAATCTAACTAACACAGAATTAAGGCTCCCTTTCAGTGAACATTGTGTGCCCAGTTGTAATGTACAGTGCCTATTTTCTAGCTGCTTTGGCCATAAGTTATTGTGAAGACGAGTGATCCTGCTTAACAGTTCCATAGCTTATGTTTTTACCAGTCCAACCATCATTCAGTTCTACCTGGCAGGAATTCTGGTATGCTGACCTTTGTCAGAGTGTAACAGTATTAGCTTCAAAACAGCTGCTTTGCCCCAGCCAGTATCTGTCTGACAATTCAATAGCTGTCATAAGGTTTCAACTTGAGAAATAAGGTGATTTATGCGAGGGGAGGCCCATGGTACCTTATATGTAGTTCCACTGTTTGTTTCATTTATTTTTTTTATTCCAGCACGTTCTTTGTATTTGAGTGCACAGTAGACTTTCATTGCTTTAAGTCAGCAGCTTCCTCTGGCTGCAGTGAAGAAGATGTGGCAGGAAAAATGCTGCAGTTCCATCCTCTGGTAGAAGACTGAGAAAATCCCTTAGTTCCAGTTCCATTGCAACAACTGATAAAGTTTCTGCTCGGAGCAGAGGAGAAAATCTTGTTCAGGTATTTTGGTTTTAGACCAAAGAAATTAAAAAACATTAACAATGTAATACTAGTTGAAGTCATCAAATTATCCAAATATTGCAACTAGAATGAAATTTGAGACACACCAATTTGGGAGCAAATTCAACTATAGGAAATCTCAAAAGTAAACTGAAATTATGTCTTAGATTAAAACCATACCTCTGTCTTGACTCATCAGGTCTAGATGTGGTACTAATGTTTATGGAATTCTGATCTAATACTTCACATGTTTTGTACCAAATGCAAAGGAAGCCCTAGAAATCTATACTAGTAGATTAACCAACTCAGCACTATCTGTAAATTGGGATGTTCTGCAAGCAGCTTCCCAGCCCAATACACAGTATTATTGACTTCCTACAACCATGTAACAATAGAACTACATCAACTACCAGGGTTGGTTTCTCTACTTCTAGTAGTAATACATTGTGGGTTTTTTTCAGTCTATGACTTAATCGTCAGTACACACTTAAACGCCCACCAGGTTATCAACAGTAGTTCTGATAGCTGTCATTGCTTAGAACCATACAGTCACTTAGCCTAGGAAAAAAACAACAAACAAACCTGTTACTATCTATTAGTTCTGTTTTGTAAGTTTTTTCTTATTCTTGACCTACACAGAAACAGTGATTCCCACAATTTCACTGTTTTCAATACCAAATGAATGCCACGATTTTTATATGTCGCAGAATCCTGTGCTAATGACTACAAAGCCTGCTGAGCTGTATTAGCTTTATCTGTAGAAAAAAAGTCTTTTTTCTTCCAAAACACCACATTAGTAGTCCTTAGCCTGAACAGTACTTGGAATGTCAGATGAGGTACAAAGGCTTCTGGAGTTGAGTTGCAATCTACTGATTTACCTTTCAGCGATGAAATAAGAACAGGGCAGTCATTTCCAGTAAGTCTGGTTCTCTTGCAAAGTTCAGGAAGCAGCTTGTTCCACCACACAGCCTAGTCCACAAAAACCCACAGCAAAAGGGTAAATTAACAAGGACTGCAATTAAGAGTATGAAAGACCTGGCAAAAATACACTGAACTAAGCTCAGACATGTACAAATACAGGTAGGCTAGGAGGAACTCAATAATTCATTTATATGAAGCTTTGAAATGCAGTGTTTTTGCACAAGTTGTATTTTCGATTTTCAGTGCAATCTTTTTATACTGGCTATTTTTTTACACAGTGCCCTGTACTGCCTCTATAAATAAAAGTTTGTAAGAGAAGAATCATATAATTGGCAAGACTGATGCAGTCAGAAAATTAAGGTTTTTCCCTCCAAACAGCTCCAGCTCTTGTGCTTACTTTAAGAACACTGCTCTGTCTCTTGACCTAATCTGTCTACTTCCAACAGCTGTAGTAGTAAATTACGTGTATATTTTTGTTGATAAGAAAAGAGAGAGGGGAAGGGCTTGCTTTGCTTCTTTTTTAAACGTAGTAATACGTTTCACCTGTGTTCAGATTCAGTACTGCATCCTCATGTTGAACTGTAATATGGAAACAATCAAAGAAATTATTTTTTCAGATCTGAATAGAAAGCACAAATGTGGTTTTGAACAGAGTTCTAGTATATCCATCTGCCAGCAAAACTGTACCAGTAATTGAGTAGCTGTGACAGGCAATGGAAGTAAACTCCTGTAATCCTGGAACACTGGAATAAAATCAATTGCAGAATTAAAACTACATAGAGACCTAAGGGGAAAATGAGACATGAAGAACATAATCTTTCCACTAGTACACTAAGTACCCTTCTGATGTTACAAGGTCAGAAGATGACACTAGAACACAGAAAGAACATATTTAAGTGTGATTTTATTTGAAGGACCATGTTCTCTTATCAATGAGCTTATCACTAAAAGTTTCATGTTATACAACACTGTCAAACAATTTATAACACTGATTAGTGAGAAAACTAGAATTTAGAAAACTAGCTAGTTTTTAATTTCCAGTGGAAAAAGAACATACTACTCTCCCTTTTCTAAGGCACTCTGCCATCTGAAAAGACTACGCTTTAAATTTACTAGAATGAATACACAAAGTCACAGGAAAAATTGGGAAAACAAAAAAAAATCCACTAAACTTAGCAGGGACTGAGTTATGGAACTTAAATGCCATCCATCCAGAGGCCAGCTGTACAGAATAGCATTTTAGTTAGGAAAAAAAAAAACAAAACAAAAAACCCAATACTGAACAACTATAACAATAGTAGCTCACCCGACTGTCATCTTTCAGCTCGTGCTGAGCATATAAAACAGCTGCACCAGGGCACCTTTGGAGAAGCTGGTCAATGGCTTCCTCATACTTGCCGAGACGGGTAGCGCAGAGAACACAGATGGTGAGGCCAACATTGCCAGCCTCTGTCAGAGGCTCCAAGATGGGAAGAGCTGAAGCTATATTGATTGACTGGCTGCATAAAAGAGACTGAAGACAAGAAGAAAAAGTATTGTTTCAATTTAAGACAAACTTTGCACAAAAATGCTAACTGTAGAAGAGAAGCCCTTACTTATCTAAATAATTTTGAAATAATATTTTCTTTACATGTTACTGAAAACTGAGAAGCAAGTTAGAGGGGACTACAAATGTAAATATCATTGTTATTGCAATAGCTTCAGTATTTTTTTTCTTCTATCATTTCAATGGGCCTTAGTTCAACTTGGATAACCTGGGAAGGAAGGAGGAGGGGACTCCCCTAGAGAAAGTTGTTCATACATACACAAACATTTGCAGAGTGGATCTAAGCTGTAAACAGTAAGATTTAAGGGTTTCATACCTGTAGTTTTGAGGTATCTTCATGGTAATCTTTATCAGATGGAGATCCCACTGACATTATGGCAGTTACCCACGGGAAAATCAACCCAAAATGACTGCAGGAGTTTATCTAGACAAGAAAGAATCAAGTTGCAATAAAAGAAATATTTCTGTTAGTGACAGTTCCATGCGAAACCCACCACAAGTGAAGAAAATTTTACTCTCAAATAGCATAATTTGGAATAGCAGCTACTATTTCTTGTGGTTCCTACAATTTACTAACAAATAAACTGGAAACTTCTATTTAATTCTGTATTTCAGATTTCCCATTCAGAATCCTTTAAAATTCATCATTCACACATTTTTTTCATTTAGTCAGCTTTGTAAAATTGCAAACACTCCACCTGACAAACTCTCATTGTTTCTGGACTTATTTCTGTCCAGAGCTGCAATTACTGCATTTGGAGACATTTGCAAATGTCCCCAAAAAGTAGGACTCCCCAGAGCCATCAATACCTATTTGGTAACTGCACACTACCTTTTTTGCTTTCAATCTTGCTTCTTTTAACAGATAAACTGCCCAGGATTCAAGTACTTAGGATACTATTTGGATAGATTTTGGAGGAATCATGCAGTCATAAAATCTCTGAGTGGTATACTTACCAGATCCTCTGTTGTCTTCAATGGCTTAGTCTCAGGAAGTTGCTTCTTTGATATTCTCCAAACATACTGAGAAGTAACCCTCAATAAAAGCTCCTGAAGTATTTTCTCCTGAGAGCACACTACAAGAAGAGCTTCCCAGAAATCCACCAAGAGCTGAGGAACAGTATTTTCACTGTTACTACACAACATCTAGGAACAAAAACATTAGAAGACAGCAAGTTAGCACAGACTATGGTAATTATTAGTAGAAGTTAGAAGAGACAGGAGGAACAGTTTTTCACTTTTACTGGAAGCAGAATTTTGTTTCCTTTTTTGTCTTGATGTATTTCTAATGGCTGTGATTCTACATAATACAGTGCTAGGCAAAGGAAAAAGTTCATGGAATGATTTTAAGGTAATCAATTCTAAATGATAGATTTTATTTCTTCAAGATTTATTCCAGTGCCAGAAATATCAGCACACCATCAGCAAATAGTTACAGACTGCTAATTTAGAGGACTTTATATATGCTAATAGCCAAGCAGGTGTCTTTGAAAGAAGAATCAAAAGGCCATGATAAGAGATGCTATGGAGCTTCCCACAAGGGAGATGCTTTAACATCTGGTGTGTCAGCAAAAAGCACTTCTACATGGTTCCCAAGTGGCTTTAAACCACAACACTTGTTTTAATTTGAGTTTCATGACTTGGTATTTCTGGTACAGGTCTTTCACAGTAATGGATACAAGGCTGCAACATACCTACATCGAAGAATACATGGTTTTAATCCAAACAATGTTATTCGTTGTCAGGAAAAGAAAAAAGGTTTGTCTATTCCCAACCTAAATAAAGAAAACTTCAGTGACGCTAGAAAAAGCATTCTATTTACCTTTCTTCTCATAAACTGTAGCGACCCACTCTTCTTTCAGAAATTTATATGGAACATCAGAACATTATACAACTTCATTTTTAAGTCTGATTCCTTAGAATTACGTTTCAGTCCTAATGATTTCTTCAAAAGGAGCTTATGGAAGTCATTTATCTAAATTCAGTTAAATTTCAGTAGCCTTAGGAAGCCCAGTTACTAGGAAGCCATCAAAATATCTCCCGAGATCAGGGTATTCTCCATTCAAATGACAGGGTCAAAACAAAGAACTTAATGGATTTTTTTTTTCCTTGATTTAACCAGTATTTCTTTCCAGAAGGTCCAATCTCTGACTTTGTAGTCATCTATCATGACTTGAAAACATCCAACCCTCATCTCCCTCTTTCTGAAGAAATTCTGAAATGTGAGTGAAGGAGCAACTGAGGCTACTTTGCTTACCGTAACAATATCAGTATAAGAAAAATATGTGAAAAATTATCATAGGCCAACCTTGAAAAAGGTATCTGCTTCTTCCAGTTCAATTTTGCTGTTCTCATGTAAAGCCACAGTTGCAGCCACCAGTAAACCAGGCTGCATCTCCTTCAGGTGAACAGCAAACTCAGTTGGAATAACAATTCCTTCCTTATGCTGTCTCAAGAGCTTTGGTTGCCCAACGAAGCCACAAGCCAGTACTGTCTACAAACGTAATCAGATATAAATCAGGTAAAGAATTCAATCCACATATAATTTGACTCAGCAAACTCAGGCAGTTTGGAGTCTAGACAGATGAAATGAAGGACAGTCAGGGAAAGAAATAAATCTTCTACAGAACAGCTCTCCAGAGACCGAGCTCCAAACTGTGTGCCAGAGCAGGGACTCCTGAGCAACAGGCCCTTTGCCTGAACACTGAAAGTAACACGGTGTTGAAATCTGGAGTTACTGTGCACATAAGGAAGTTATATTTCACTATGAAATCCAAGACATTCAATACACACAGTATTTTGAAAAATCACTGGCTGAAATTTCAATAGACTACTTTGCTAAAGTACAATTTCCACTTTGAAAATACCCCTGAAACAATGATCAAAATGTGCTACACTATGTGCAACAGTAAGTTGTTTCTGGGTATCTGAGTGCTTTTGAAGGTAAGCATGACAAGATACTATTTCCACTTTAAAAACAGTGGGGAAACGATGCCTAAGCAGATTAAATTAATTTCACAGGAAATTAATTTCCCAGGAGGAAAACTCAGATTTCCCCCTGCTATGCATACAAACTATCTCTCCTTTCTTTCTTTCTGAAAGTGTGGGGTTTTTTTCTACTTTGCAACAAAATGTTTTTTAAAAGCGAGGTGTAACAGAACCTTTTTTTAATAGATCAGATTAAAAAAACCCAACAAACCAAAACAAGACAAAAAAAACCCTAAACAATAAACCCCAGACACCTTATTCTTTAAATACCATCCATGCACTGGAATGTGTATGTTTGCTCACAACATGCCAATATCACCTGATTTGCTGCAACTGGTTAGAAAGCAGGTGGTGCTGAATATCATTGTTGAAACAGCTCTCTGGAGTTCCCACTTTGCCATGCAAAACCTGCTAACTTTGAAAGCTCTCTAGGACTTCTACTGAAGCATGGTATATAACTTTGAAACTGCTATCAGTTTCTTTTAAGCGTTTTCAAACCTCCGATATCTCACTCTCAGAAGGAGTATGTATTTCAAGCTCTGTCATCTTTGAATATTCAACAGTCCTGATCAACCTTAACGAGAAGTAATTTACAGACTGGTCTCAGTCTAAAGCCACATTTGAACATCTATGGCAGAGACTGCTTCACTATCATTTTTTCCCAGATTGATGTGGAATTCTTAACTTTGACAACACTGAAGTAGGTTCTGATCTGATCTTTGTAAGGGTCAGGTGCTTTGATTCCACATAAGAAAGATGGGAAATTGAATACAGAAACTTTTTGCGTGCACCATAGATATTCTGCTTCAAGAGCAATTTTATAAAGGCTATTTGCATACAGATGGTGTTTTCATGGTCATATCATATATTAATTACAGGTGGAAGGGTGTAAAAATGCTAGTATACAACCCCACCATACCGCTGAAGAGCACTGGCTCTGCAGAACTTGTTACACCCCAGTAAACAGCATTTAATTTATCAGAAATTAACAGCTTCAAAACTTTTGCTTATTGTGTAAGGCTTTGCCACGATAAGACTACCCTACCTGCAGGGTAAACAGTCCAGTCCCAGTGTATGTCTGCCCTTGGTTCAACTGCTATTGCACCTATTCAGTGGAGACTGTTCAGCATGTCAGGAGGAAGAGGAGCGACCAAAAGTTTCTTTTGCTGCAAAACACAACTACAAGCCAAACCTACTGACTTGGGCTTTGCAAAAAGTGACTAGCTCATGCTTTTAGCATACTTTACCTCCTTATAGGAGTCCATCTCATGTTCATACATCATCAGGTCTCCCATTTTCAGAGCCATGAAAGCCTTAGTAAGTGTCAGGACCACTGATGGCATTATTTTTTCTAATTTCTGAAGATACTTCACAGCTGTCAAAGGACATACATTTCTCATGCAGGGGCTGCAGAGGATATGAGGCAGCTGCACAGGGTCAGCAAGATAGAATATCTGGAGAACTTTATTTGCTGATTCCTATTAAAATAAAAGCCATTTGTCAGTTTAGACTTTTCCAGATATACAGTCTTTTATGGCATATGACAGTATTGCGTGGTTTGGTTTTTTGGTTGTTTTTTTTTAATAAAGCAGACAAGTACAGCTTAGCTATCAAATCACAGTATCTTTCCTGCCTCTTTCCTCCCTACTGGTAAAAGTAAAGGATCTCTAACCAGCAGTGATTCAACCCATATTCTGGAGTGCTAGGAGAACATCCACCACCACAGTGAACTGGTTTTACCAACCTGTACAATTTGGCAATGTTCAAAGCAACAATTTGTTTTGTTACAGAAATGGGAGATGAAGGAAATTTGAGGCAGAGCTTTCCTAAAATGGAAGTCTCTCTGGGAACTAGATCATTATCAACAAGCATCATGATAGCCAAACCCATAATATGTTGCTTGAAAGCAGCCCAACACAGGTGCTGCTTGCTATTTTGTCAATAAAAATGGAAAAATAAAAAACATGAAAAAGAACAGCTGTAAAACTAAATAAGTAGCTCAGCATTTTCAAGGGGAATTTAATTAAAATTTGATACACAGCTCTTAAAATCAAAACTAAATCAACATTTTAAGAAAAAAACAAACTTGTTTATACCTTATTTAATTCTTCATTTAAGTCTTCATTAAGAGAGTGAGTTAAGTAAAATATAAATCCTCTCTCATACGTCTGTATTTCATCACCTTCTGAAACTAGCCTCTTTAAAACTTCAGTCATGGATAAACCTGACATTCTGTAGTATGGCAAAGCAAGGTGGTAATCGTTTGTGCCAAACCTGAAGGCAACAGAAAGGAAGGAAAAAAAACCACAACAAAACAACTAAAGGCAACGCTTTTGCCATCACTGCTTGCAAGAACTAAAATAATACATCAAAGAGAGTTGCAGACACACCAATATCTGCAAATGCATAGCTCACGTTCAACATAATGCTGTGTTCTCTGTTCAAGGACAATAAAGACAGACAGATACTGAAGAGATGACTAGATTAAGTTGTTCTCGTAGAACGTACAGATTTGTATTATATATGCAATACTAATGTAAAAACAACAAAAGAACAGTAGATTTTCATTTTAAAGTTCTATTACTGGAAACAAAAAAGCTCACCTGTATCACTTTGACATCTACAACATACCTGCTGTAGCAGTCTCCTAAGAAGGCACAACTTTCTCTGAATGCTCTTAGAAGTTCTTCTTTCTCATCTGATTTAAGGAAACTAGAGTCCATTATAGCTGCTCTGACCAGTAAGTGAGCCTCACTTAGAAGATGGATGCAACTCTCAGTTTTTACATTTTCGTAAGTTTTACTATAATCCACCTAGAACAGACATAGGATATACTTAGGCTGGTGGCAAAAATTAAGAATATACAGGAGCAGCAGCTATTTGAAATAGGAGAAATACATTACATTATATTCAGCAATGACAGGCATCAGAGATTAAGTAACAGAACTTAATTTTAGTCCCCAAAGAACAAAAACAGGAGTTGGGCAATACCATTTCTCTGTAAAGCTGAATGGTTGAAACAGTGTTTATAATATATAAATTCCAACCAGGCTCTGATTCAGAATTTGCTCTGGATTTGGTGCTGTCAGCCTTTCTGGAATTAGAGAGAAATGAAAGAGTTGAGTTGTCAGTGTCTAAATAAACACTATGCAGCCAAAAAAAAGCCCACTCATTTGATAATTTAAATGCATAAATAGGTATGTTTGCAGGCTAGTAAATGCCTGAGAGTTAAATTGTGAATTTAAGTCATAATGGCTAATAACAAAATGGAGATAGGCATGTTGATACACCAGGAACAACATCAAAACTATCTACTACATCATCTCCCAGACTTCACACCAGGTAGTATCAGATACTTACATGAAGTAATTAAAATTAGCTAAGATGCTTACGTACTTTCTGTAAGGACTCACTGCATGTTTGCTCCTGCAGCTCTATTAAAATGTTTGGCAAGATATGGCATAAAAAAAATGTCTGAATGCTTTTACTGTAACACACTGGCTAGTTCTGTATTGCCGTAAGGTTAAACCACTGTAGGGAAACAAAGACTTTTTTTTTTTTTTTCTCTTTTTTGGGGTTTTGGTTTTAACCATTTGAGATATTTACATCTTTATTTTCAGGTGGTGGTATTAAGTAGACTAGTATCTGTTCAACTGCGTTCTTTACAGAAGGCAAAGGTATCTTCCTTAAATGCCAACTATAATCTCTGAAACAACACCAGTGGCAGAAGAAGCTTTATACTCAGAAAACTACAGTATTTTGAATTACCAATTTTCCTTGGTGGGCTTATCCTCATTTTCTCCTGAATAGTGTCTGTCCTAGGCTTTAAGAAATACTGATTCAAATAGCTCTACAATCAACTATAGTTGTCCCATTTTTGCTAGTAACTTGAACTGACTTTAATATTAATGTGTTTTAAATTAATAGCTGTTTTAGAATAGCTGTTCAGCTGTTTTATGAAAAGCACTACAAAAAGAATGGGAACAGTAGTTCTCACAGAAATAGACAGTAAGCCACAAATGCCTCTGGCTACACCCATGCTACAAAAGTGTTTTGGGCCCAAGTCCAATCCTTCTTTTGTCATGGATTATTATAGTGTCGTAACTTTTCTCGGAAAAAATCCTTAGCCAAGTGTAAGACATTTTCATTTTGTACTACAATACATTTTGTTAGACTGTAGCTTCAGTACTCCTACATATTTTGCTTCTCAAGATAAATATTTTTTCTTTTCAGTAGCAGATAAGTTATTATTTTAACATTACTTATGAAAGTTAAGTTTTTAACTTATTTTGTTCATCTTAAGCATTTGTGACCCTACTCTCATGTCTTCTATGTCAGTCAGTACATTAGAATGGGGGGAGCGGGGGAGAAGCTTTATTTCTGTTCTCGTGCCCGAACTAGGAAATTCTTTACAAACAGTCTTTCCATGAAGGAACCTTTCTTCAACTCCAAAATCCACAAATTCAGCACTGTACAGAGCTATAAATACCATCTCCCAAAAAGATATAAATCCTTACAGCATCTTTCTTGTAGGCTTTCTTCTTTCAGTAATATCTTCCGTGTCCGCCTTAGTCAAAAGAACTATATGGTTTTTGAAATGACAGATAGCTCTTGGTCCTATAAAAAGCTGCATTCGTAATGTGCAGACATCCAGTGCAACAGGTGGACAAGCCTATAAAGAAAAGTGATTGCTTTGTAATTTCAGTTAGTATGCACACCTGAAACCTCCTGCTGAGGCAGTCTGTTGCCTGCCTGGAGGAATTGTGAGGGGCTGAATGTAACCCATGGTGGAAACACAGAAAGCTGGGACTGGAGAAGGGAGAGGATAGATTGTGTCACATGTTTGTATTCTTTATCTCAGTACCTCTATGGAGGCAGAAAATACATGTTTGGCTCTTGAAAATTTTATACTACTTTTACTGTCCCATGGTTTCTCTATGTCTGCTGTCTACATGCTCAAAAGAAATCCTTAAATGCTAACTTAAAATACACTTCAGTCTATCTTTCGTGGTATTTCTATTAATGAATATTCCAGTCGTTACAATTCAATAGATTTTTAATGATAAGCAATTTAAGAGGAAAAGTCTAGACCTCCAAGGATCAAAAGCCCTCCTCCTAAAAAACATGCACTAAGCATCCAGTAGCAGACTTGTTCAAGTGTCTACACTCCTCTAACAAAAACTGCTTATTCAAGGACACCTGAGAGAGAGAAAAACATCATCAGCTGCAATAAGGTAAAACTCTGCACCCTTTGTTCAGATTTATACAGGAAAGCATGGAAATTAGTTCAAAATGTATGTGATTTTATAGCTTTTGATGTTTTTGAAACATTTTACTATGGTATAGCATCTTAAATGGCAATAACAGATTGTTTCACTGAGACATTTGTAGAGCATTAAAATACAGTATGTCATAGAGTCCAGTAAAATATTAATTTTTGGATGTTATTTTATTGGTTCAGCCAATAGAAACTAACAGGATTTCAGAAGGAAACTTAAGGAAATTAAGTGCCACACTACTACCCCATTCTTTCAGCCAAGTAACAAGTGCACCTTCACAGTTGTATCAATATATGGATCCTCATCACGAGCTGCTGCTGCACTGCACCGCACTGTGAAACACTGCAGGCTCTCACTAGAGGGAAGAAAGAAACCACAACAATGAAGGAAAAAAATGCAAAAATCAAGTAGCCAAGGCTACAGAGAACCTGGTATTTTTCCTTCATAGAAATGGGAAGCCTAAGCAGGAGAGCATGCTGCACTATCACATGAGCCTACCTAGAGAGTCCCAGGAGGCTATGAAGGACACATCAGAGGGGGAGGAAAAAACCCAAAAAACGCAGCAACAGCACAGAGAAACATAGTAATACTATCAGCAAAATCATAAACGTAATACCTTGTAATGACATGCAGGAACTGTGGAGTGAGAACTGCCTGCTCCGACTTCTCTGAATATTGGTAAGTAGAAATCAGTTCTACTAACTTCCCAACAGAGTAGAGATATCCAACATGAGGTAAAGAGAAAAAGCAAAAGAGACTCAGTAGTTCTCTCTTGTTCTCGGTTTCCTCATCGGCTGTCACAGAACTTCCTAGATGTAACAATAAGAAAGGCATTTTATATACCTCATAAATCAAAACCTGCCGACTCCTTTGCAAGCCTGATGCCTCAAAGATACTATCAAACCTGCCAAGGTTGCAGACTGGTTTTGTTAGTAGCTAGTGAAGAGAAAAAGAAATATATGAAGATCAGTAGACAGGTTGGATCAGTGCACAGGTCAAAAATTTGTATGCCATGTTATCTCATTTGGCGGCATTTTTAACAAAAGTGTGGATGTACCATCAATTGAAGAAATTCTATGGATGTAACAGCATCTGAGAGTCCTGGCAGAGTCATCACAACTAAGCATCCATGGATTGAATGATCAGCCTGATCTTAAGACAACTCCTCGTGAGCTGGGATGAATGCATCCAGGGCTGCAGCTGCAGGTCCTCACTTAAGGGAAAAAAAGGCTCAAAATGGCAGAATTTATTTACAAAGCCACTCCGGCAGGTAAAGGCTGTGTTCAGATTCTACAGATCCTCTTGTCAGAGACTGTAAAAGAGTCTGTAAAGACTGTAAAGGACTGTACAGGAGAACATAAGACAGCTGAAGTTAAATGGCACGTAGCTCATTCTCTTGAGTCAGCTGCAACTTAAAGGAGGCTTTGCTACTTCAGCAGGCAGACAACAATCACAAACTAGGTGAGCAGTCAGCAAAGCTGAATGATAACATAGAGCATCAAATTTTTCCATGGATCTGTTAGGGCTTGAGCTAGTGTGTATTAGTGAACTCCTAAAATCTGCATTCGTCTCTTGCAGTTTTAATTAAAGCCCGGCAGAAAGGTAACCTTAATGATTATTAAGGTTTACTACTCTGATTTCCACTGTTGATTAATGGGAGGCAGCCTAGTAACACTGAGGATAATTTTATTAGTGCAGGGTAAAGAGCGACCATTTTGTTATATAAAATTAATCTGCACACAACTGATAAAAGTTGTGAAATGTTGTGAAATGTTATTTTACTTCAAGATTTCTGCAGAACTTTGAGAAACTTAAAGACTTTTTTGTTAGTATAAGCTCAGTTTAGATCAGTGAAAAGGGAGGAAAGACCTTAATTTAAAAATAAATCATACAGAAGCAGCATATGAAACAGAATATACAAAGAAGCTCCTTCCTTTCCCAGGTCTCCTGTGACACAGGCTATGATGCATCCATGCATATCCACACACCTGTCTGGTACACAGGAAGCAGCTGAACAGAGTGCAACTTCGTCTCTTCACAAAACCCAAAAGGTGACTGGTCGGGTGTAAAATGTCTAGAGAAAAAAATTCGAAACAACAACATGGGACCCCAGGGAGAAATTATGAGCTACTCTGGACAAGTAAACAGCACTAGCTATAACAGGCATAGCTGATGTTTTAATATTCAGCAACAACGTGCACTCCTACTACTAACGTCATTAGCGTGGTAATGCCCAGAAGCATGTGGCACTGCTAGAGAGAACTATCTTGTGTTTTGCCACCAAAATTCCTCTTTTTTTGCCTATCTATAAGACATCTGTCAAAGTCTGGGATCGCTGGAAGACATGTTGCAATTGATCTCAACCTCAATTTAACTTTTTTTCCCCTGCTCCCTTTTTATTCAGCTGAGCTGTATGTAACAGTTGAAGTTGCCAGGCAGTTGGACTACAAGATCATTACAGGTCCCTTCCAACTGAAATATTTTACTCTGTTCAAAAAATGGGCTTTCTTTGGTATTACATTATTTCCTCAGTGAAAAAAACCCCACCAAACAAAACAAAAAACCCAAACACCAACACACCCTTATAAAAACCCCAGATGTCAAAAGACAGGAGCCACAGCTCATTTTGGTTTCTCATTGTAAATTAACCTATAAAGAGGAAAATACACTTGTAATACCTGAAAAGCAGATACTGCACTTGGAAGCACTTTGGGTCTTCTGTAGGTAACTCTGTGGATTCCAGTGTGATGGGTATCTCACATAGCTTACTTTCTTCCCCAAGCAGTTCCACTGGCTTCTGACATATGATGAACTCATCTAATTCAGGCTGCAAAGTATGTGTTGAAGGGCCTCCATCTTTTACACCTTAACAATGAAAATGCTATATTAATTTAGCCATAAAAAAATGATAAGACACAGTGTCAATTAAATACTGCAATTACAGCTACCCAGCTAGCACTGGCTCCCTCAAACCATGAGATTTTGAAAACAGCTATGCTAGAAGATGAGAACAATTCTTAATTTAAGCCTCAACAATCTGAATACTGAAGAGTGACGATTTCTGAAAGAACAGGTAAACTGTTTGTTATAAGGCAACCTGTGCTACAAACAGCTGGCCATCAAAACATGTTGTCCTTTGGTTGGAGAGTTTTTAAGAAGGAAAAGGCAGCTATGATAGAAAGCTGTCTTATCTTAAACTCACTTAAGTTCAGAAAGCAAATCCTAATAGCATTCAGAAAGTAATTTGAACTTTTCTAATTAGTTTTTAGAAAATAAAACAGCTAGAGGCAGGATGCCATTATGAGAGAAGATTCATCTTCACTCAGTGAAGAACATCCCAGTTTATATTTTCCCTACCTGACAAGTCTTATTTACCTTTAATTTTTTTCTAGGTAGAGTTTCCACTTCTAAAAGACCATCCTTTTCTGTTTTAAGTTTCTTCAATTACAAATCAAGGATTTTCCTAAGGTTTGTTGGTGTTCATCTGATACTTTTGGAAAGGGGGGAACTGATTACATATGCATTGATTTCTTGCAATACATGGCAATTAAACCTACTGAGTAAATCTACTTCTAGGATTTCTAGGATTCTACGACAAGCCCCTGAATAAGACAAGGACTGAAAAAGAATTTACTGACACTCTGTTTATGCAGGTTCTGAGCTTACTAGCAGTTACAAAAGTGCATATGCATCATCACAGAAGCATTCTTAAATGTGTAAGCCAGTATGCATGGTCCATTTCAAGGTTCATGAGATGTTTCTTCCATTTGGCCCTCAGAATAGACACAGTTATTGGGGCATGGATGGAGTATTTCTTCTGAACATAGCACACTGAAACTACTACCACTTTGATTTTGCCCACGGTGGCACCCAAAACCAGGGACCTAAGTCTATGTCTGTAGAGGTTGTGCTACCCTGAAAGTGTCTGCAGAACGATGGCATACTTAAGTGTAACTGCCAACTGCCAGTGGTACAACTTTTCATGCCCTAGAATACTCAGCTGACAGTCCTTGTTTTAGACAACTTTGAGAATAACAGGAATCAGTTAGCAGATTCTTGGAAATGAAAAAACAAAAACCAAAACCCCAAACCAACAACAACTTCTGTACTTACCTCCATCCACAAGCTTGTCTAGTGTACTAGCTCTATGTGCACATTGCTCGGTCCCGTCCGTGCTTTGCTGGACCAGTTCCAGTTTCAGGATCAGAACATCCAGCTCTGTTGTTATGGCTATATGTCTGGCACAAAATGCAACTTCCGCAGGAATAAAGTTATCAATGTGTAAAATTAAGGAGCGTTCAAAGTCTAACACAGTCAAATTCTGGTTTATGACCAGATATTTCAAACAGAACATGACTAGTTTATTTTTGCAGCCCACGAGAAGATCTCCATTTACAGGACAACATGAAATGCACAATGGAGGATCTGAAAGTGGCATTTCCACAACTGACATTTGTTCTTTTAAGATTCCACTGTATGACTCTTCCATCTTGTGACCAACCATCCGAACACAAACACGAGAACTCCCTGCAGACATGCACCTCCAGTTCATATACGCTCTTAGGAAAGTTGCTTTGCTTTTTTCTTCAATTGTCACCAGGTAGTCTCCTTAAAAGAAAGCAGCAGTACTGATATATCATTAAAGAACAGAAGACAGATTTTGAGCTCTTTATCTGCTGTAGTACACTACAAGGAACATTCTAAATTCTCAACTTTACATAAGATTCCAAAAAAACAGTTTTCACCAATTTTTCTCTATCGAAATCCAAAGTGCAAGTTTCATTCCTGGGTGGAACACACTTCACCTACCACTAAAAAAAAGGACTTATAAATCAAGGTCTAGACTAACTCCTAAGTGAATCGACTTTATGAGCTGTGATTGCAGACAAGGGGGGTGTGTCCCCCAGAATAGCCATTAACGAGAAAATGTTTTGTTCTCTAAAATCCAGGGAAAGTCACAGACTCGGGAAGAGCTGTGGGATCGGCTGGAGGGATCACCCGCCGGGGCAGGAGCAGTGACTCCAACCGGGGCAGAGGAAGATGGCGAAAGCAGCGCTGTGCAGGCCACGTACCAGCCCGAGCAGCTCTGGCCCCCCGCACGGCTCTCAGACGGCTCCGTGCCTGAGCAAGCGCCAGCCCTGAGCTCCCCGACCTGGCCCGCGGCAGCCAGCCCGCTCCAACGAGAAGCGCCCGAGTCCGACCCCAGGGCCAAGACAGCCGCCGTGGGGGAGAGGCGGGAAGGGAGGTCCAGGTCCTCGGCCCAGCGCGCCGCCAACCCGTCACACGCTCCAGCGGGGACCGAGCGCCCCTACTCGCCTAACGCTCCCCACCTCCCCCCTGCCCGGCCCGGCGCATCCCGAGCGCCTCTGCTCGCTCCCCTCCGCCCGGCGGAGCCCGCAGGGCAGTCCCCGCACTCGAGCTGGGCACGTCCCAGCCGAGCCCTTCCGGGCCCCGCAGCGGACTACACTGACCTGCCTGGCTGTGCGCCATGCTCAGCACGGCGCCCAGCGTGGCGAAGGAGCCCAGGGGCTCGCAGCAGCCCTGGTCGCGCATGGCAAACACCTCCACCCTGCAGCTGCCAGCCGTGCTGGCCACGAACAGCACATCGGGGCCGCAGCAGAAGCGCGCCGGCTCCCGCGTGCAGGGCACCACCCGCTGCGAGCCGAACGGGTGCAGGTTGTACAGCTGCACCATGGTCCCGGGCCCTCCCGCGGCTGCACGTGACGACACGGGCCGCCGCGGCGACCGATACTTCCGCGGCCTGGGCCGGTCTGCGCTCCACGGCCTCGCGGCGATGTCGGCGGCCTTAACGAGGGCGGGGCCGGCCACGGGCAGAGCCGCCCTCCGTCTGCGGGTCCGCGGCGGGCGGCCTAGCGGGGGCGGGCGGCCCCCGCAGCGGGGGAGAGGTTCACGTGTCGGCTGGGCCTTCTTTGCCGTCAGGGCGGTCCTGTCCCGGTGCAGGTGCTTCGTACGAGTCTCTGCGGGGCCAGCCCGGCCTCGCTGCGCTGTTGGCGGCTTCCGGCGGCCTCTGCGATCGCAGAGCGTCCGGCACCGTCCGCTCCCTGCGCCGAGGGGTTCTGAGCGGGCGGCAGCGATCGGCTGGAGCGTGTGAAGTGGGACCGGGAATAGCGGCTTAGAGTCTCTGCGAAGCCCGAGGTGCTCCCTTGGGCTGGGTGACACAGGCGGCCCAAGCATCCCTGTGGCCAGTGTGATCTGGGTGCAAAAACAAAGGTATTTTTGGTTTTAAATACAGCAGTTCTTTCTTTAGAACTCGATTAATTGTGCATACACAGTATGCTCTACAGATACTAGTTACAGGTACTTTGAAAATAATTCAGTTCTGTCTTTAGCATATATAAGCCTTTTTCTCTCCTCTGGTTTTATGGAAGGTGTAGGGAAGGAAAAAGAAACCACAAACCAAAACTCTGAAGTTTTTTTCTCCTTTTCAGGATTCAAGACTGAAAGAATTTAAGATGGTGAGTGGACCACTAGTTTTTACCTGAGCTGTGTCATACAATTTAACTGTTTCCATGTGTCTATAAAGCTGTATTCATTTGCACATATTGTTTAGAATTTTGACATTAGAATTTTTTTTTTTTACTAGGGCAATGTAGGAATGTAAAAAATTACAGTGCCTCTTGTAAAGCATGTAACAGGTACGCTCTTTTAGCTTCCTTTTATCTGAATGAAATTCAGGGGGGACATGCTGGTTGAAAAAATTTTACTTTTTCCTCTGCATAATGTCACCTCCTCCCTTTTTCTTTTAAAGTAGCAAATTCTATGTCATTAGCGAGTAATCTAGTGATAAATGCTAGTTTCGTTCAAAAGTAACAGCATCTGCCATAACTACTTAGATAAATTCCTTGAGTACAGTATTACTCAGTTAACTGAGTTTGGAGATTTTTAGCATAAGCCTTCTGTGAAGCCAGCCTTACTGGGAAAATGTCTGTAGGAAAGATTAGGTTCCTTTGTGTGGTGTCAACAGGCTTGGAATACTAAGTTATCAGTACTACAACAACTCAAAGCAGAAGCAGTTTCCTGCTTGTGAGAAACCAAAAATCATAAAGTATGTCTCAGAACACCTTGGAATCATGGGGAAGTGTACACAATTTCCTGGTTTCTTCTGTAATTTGCACATGACTAGATGCTACCAAAATCTGCAATTTCAAATGGTCCATCCTTAGTGACTATCCACATAAATAGTAAAGAAGAAAAAAACAGAAGGTAGAACCTTTAAAACTTTATTTGAAAACAATCAAACAAGTGAACAGGGTTCTGCAATTTATTTTTTCTTTAATAAATTTTTCCAGACTTCAGTTTTCTAAATACTCATCTCCTTCTTCAGCTTCTGCTTCTACTGAGTCTACACCAACTTCTTCATAATCTTTCTCAAGGGCAGCAAGATCTTCCCGGGCTTCAGAAAATTCTCCTTCTTCCATTCCTTCCCCAACATACCAATGTACAAAGGCACGCTTAGCATACATAAGATCAAATTTGTGGTCAAGGCGAGCCCATGCTTCAGCAATAGCAGTTGTATTACTCAGCATACATACAGCCCGCTGCACCTTTGCAAGGTCACCACCTGGCACTGCAGTTGGAGGCTGATAGTTAATTCCCACCTTCAAGAAAACAAATTAAAACTTTACTCATGAGTGCTAAGGCTTAAAGACTTAATTCTCTTAACAATTAAAAATCACTGCAGTTACAAACAAATAAAATAGCTTACTGTTATTTTGCACTTCACCACAATATTCAACAGGGACAACACAACATTACAGAATAAGTTACGTCTAGATACTATAAAATTCCTAATAATGCAAACATCAAGCACTTAAAAAGCTGAGGAAGTACCTTGAATCCAGTTGGGCACCAATCCACAAATTGAATGGTACGTTTAGTCTTGATAGTAGCAATAGCTGCATTGACATCTTTGGGCACAACATCACCTCTGTATAACATGCAGCAGGCCATGTATTTGCCATGGCGAGGGTCGCATTTTACCATCTGGTTCGCTGGTTCAAAGCAAGCACTGGTAATTTCAGCCACAGATAACTGCTCATGATACGCTTTTTCAGCGGAGATGACAGGGGCGTATGTTACCAGGGGAAAATGGATGCGTGGGTATGGAACAAGGTTAGTTTGAAATTCTGTCAGATCTACATTGAGGGCTCCATCAAAACGCAGCGAAGCTGTGATGGATGAAACTATTTGCCCAATTAATCGGTTTAAATTGGTGTAAGTAGGACGTTCAATGTCGAGGTTACGACGACATATATCGTAAATGGCTTCATTATCTACCATGAAGGCACAGTCTGAGTGCTCTAATGTTGTGTGGGTAGTTAGAATTGAGTTGTAAGGTTCCACTACGGCAGTGGAAACTTGAGGTGCTGGATAAATTGCAAACTCTAGTTTAGATTTTTTGCCGTAGTCAACAGAGAGCCTTTCCATGAGCAGAGATGCAAACCCTGAACCAGTGCCTCCTCCAAAACTATGAAAGATAAGGAAACCTTGCAGCCCTGTGCACAGATCTGCCTGTAATGGGGTGGGAAAAAAATGAGAGGGAAAAAAAAAAGTTATTATTTTGGAGAAAGCATAACTAAGTAGTTCAAAACCATTTCTTTCTTAAGTTTTTTAGTTTTAGATGGTTTTCAGCTGGGACAGAGCTACTCTTCTTATTGTTATAATAAAAAGCCATTCTTGAAAGGTGGTCTTCCTTTTTTTCTTGCATGCCTTTTACTCAAAAGTACCAGTGCCTCTGAATAACTTTTTCTGAATAGGAGTATTTTAATATTTAAAAGTTGTTTTATTGCCTTTGATACCATTTTCATACTACTGCAAGCAAGAGCAGCGTGTGCACCACTGTGACAGGTTACTATTAATCACAGCTGGGTTACAGCTTTAGAATCTGTTTATGTTCCCATTCCAACTTTCAGCAAGTATCAATTAGATGTTGAAAACAAGTTGTTTTTTTAATTTATTTTATTTTTGTAATTTTAAATAGACAATCACTATTTAACTTTGAATCATACCATCCTACGTGACTTTCTCATAATGCAATGTCAAGATAAAAAAAAAAAACAACAAAAAACCCCCAAACCTACAGAAGTAATTCAAATTGCTAAGCATTCAACCAAAACCTGAGGTTCAGGGTAGTAGAAATATTTTGCATGACACAGAATGGCATGATTCAAACTGAAGTTTCTGAGGTATCCTGAAAATACTTTCAAATAATGGTATTTCAGAGCCTTAAAAAAAATTTAAGTATTACTGACTGAATTTTTATTTAACTGGGGGTTGCCAAGGGAATAAAAGTTTTGTTTTAAACAATCAACTATGCACAAAATTCTTAGAGGAAAAATGCAGCAACCCATCATTATAGCAGCTATACAGCTATAGAGCTGTATTGATTATTTTAAATATTGACTTGCAGCATGAATTCTTACCAGTTTGCGAATGCGGTCTAGCACTAGATCAACAATCTCTTTTCCAATGGTGTAATGGCCTCTGGCATAATTATTGGCTGCATCTTCTTTCCCAGTAATGAGCTGCTCAGGATGGAATAACTGCCTATATGTGCCTGTACGTACTTCATCTACAAAGAAACAAAATACAACATAAATTTGATCTGATCAGTTCTGTATGTGCTGCCTAGTGACTGACTAAACACTAAGCACCCATGTCAGAAGAGTGTAGACAGCATCCCTGACTATATGCAGTTTGTTTGACTAGCCTAAAAAGTTGGCACAACTTCAGCCCCTTTACTTAGGGGAAAACATCAGGCACTCACAAAGCAGTAATTGTATCTGAGAACAGAGAAGTCACTCAGCAAATGACCTTACAGGTACAGACAAGATTCCAGATAGCAATTAAACAAAACTCTGGATGCAGAGCAGCAGTCTAGAAATATTATCCAGACTGTAAAAAAAGTTATGTTGTTTTCCATATGTTGTTACCTGTAGACCATTATTTCATTGCTTTCAAATAACAGTAACCTCAAATGTCAAAATGGCATCCAGACTCACATCTTTTTAAAGTCTTTAGTGTTCTGAACAAACGAAAAAGACCACAGGGAATCTGTAGGGGATTTTCACTTTCACACTGAAGATCTTTAATGTTGGGTACATACCAACTACGGTTGGCTCTAGGTCCACAAACACTGCTCTGGGAACATGTTTACCAGCTCCTGTCTCACTGAAGAAGGTATTAAAAGAATCATCTCCACTTCCCGTAGTTTTATCGCTAGGCATATGACCATCAGGCTGGATCCCATGTTCAAGACAATACAATTCCCAACATGCATTGCCAATCTGAACACCAGCCTGACCAACGTGGATAGATAGGCATTCACGCTGCAAATCAAAACAGAACAATGATAATGAGATACCTGTCTTCTAGGCTGTATTCTCATAATAACTAGCTATCTGTGGGTTGCATCTTTCCATGATCTTTCTCTGCCGCAGTATTCACTGTTTGCTTGAGTGACAATTTAACAGATCATACTAACTGCCACTGGCAAGACTCTACTAACCTTAGTTGATCTAGGCTGACTGAGAATACTGAAAGATCTTAAAGACAACATAGTCTCTACGAACACCCAGGGTGAATACAGATTCATCATCTCTGCACTTATATCTTTAATATTCTGCCTAGTCTCGTTTTCACCTTCCTTTAGTTTTGGAAGACTTCTTTATATAATACCCCCAAATTTCCTTGATTTGTTGCCAAATCATGTACTGGGTAACTGTTGTAAGAATCTTTCCTGTACAGGACCACTTAGTATGTTTTCCTATTTGGTAAGTATAGAGATATTTAGCCCCTCACAATTCATACATATTCGAGTTCCTCTATGAAATCATCTGAGAGTCACAATCAAATGTCATCTGCCCACTTTAGCCAGCTGCTTCGAGCCTAAGCAGCCATGCCATGTACATTTAATCTCTCAATACCTCAACTTTGTCTTACACCTGAGGCAGAAATAAGCTGTTTTTCTAGCTTACTGTTACAGTATACCTAGGAAAAAGTGGAGGTAGAAAAGAAAAAGTGAGATTGTCTGGGCTGCTCTTTCCTGTTTTCCTAAGAGCTTAATCAGAACTTGTATCCTTGATTCCACGTTTTAATTCTCACTCCCGCGGTTCTATTAGAAGTCTTTTGCCAGCAAGACTAACGCTGTGCCTATTTCCACTTCCATTCGGTTGTCACCGCGATCCCACATCTTTCCCCGCCGCCGGGCCCCTTCCCGCTCCCAGCTGCTCCCGCCGGCCGCGCCAGGCGCTCAGCAGGAGCCCCGCGCCCCGCCCGGCACCGCCCCTCCACCGCCGTCCTCACGAGCACGGGGGCTACGCCGCTGGCTGCCGCTCACGCGCCTCTCCTCCGATTGGCCACGCGCCAGCCGCTGCGGCTTTGCCCGCCAATCCAAACCAGGGCGGGCGAAAGGACCCAGTCGGCTGTCGCCGCGCTCTTTCCCGCCGGTGTCGGATTTCAGTCCGCCCCGCACCTCTCCGCGCGGGAGGCCCCACTACGCACAGGCTCCCGTTGCTTCTCCCCACGGCTCGTCTCACTACCCGCCGGCCAGTCTCCATGCCTCGCCTCGCCTCCCCTCAATTGTTAGCTCCTCCGCCAGTTTCTCTCCTTCTCCCCCATCCTTCTGCCGTACTGCTACGGCAGGGTCTTCACGCAGAGACTGCCCGCAAGCCCCGCCGCAGCACGCGCGGTCACACACGGCCCAGACTGCCACAACAGAAGCCCTCCCGAATGCCCTTCCTCTCCCCAGCCGCAAGGACCCCGGTCCCCACCATAGTGTCTTCCTAAGGCCGAAGAGCTCCAGCTGCACCGCACGACGTCCTCGATCGCCCCCCGAACAGCACCAACTGCCGACGGCTAACGGCCGCGAGCCCCACGCTCTCGCGCGCTGGATCCCCATTGGCTGTCACCCGAGGGGGCCAGAGGCGAACGGAGACCGTTGATTAGCCGAGGGCACTCTTCTTCCCACGTGGGGCGATGATTGCCACGCGCTCTCCTGAAAGCGCACGAGCAGGGGTGCCTGCAGAGGGCGGGGTTGGAGCTACAAGGGGTTGGTGGTGTCGGCACGAGGCTGCAGTCAGGAGTGCGGGGAGCGTCGGCCCGCCCCCGCCGTGTGTAGCGGTGCTCGCACTGCGTCGGGGGGTGCTGCTCGGCGGAGTGGGGGTGGATGCGAAGCATTGGCTTGGGGCTGTGCGCTGCTGTAACCACCGTGTTCAACGGCAGGAGAAGGCCGCTGCCTGCTCCCCCTTTTGGGGCCAGACTCTTCAGTGGTGGCCAGCAATAGGACAAGGGGCAACGGGCACAAGCTGGAACACGGGAGGGTACAAGCTACAACACAGGAGGTTTCCTTCCAAGAAGAAGGAAAAACGTCTTTATTGTGAGGGTGCCAGAGCCCTGGGACAGGCTGCTCAGGGAGGGTGTGGAGTCTCCTCTTGAGAGATTCCAAACCCGCCTGGATACAGCCCTGTGCAACCTGCTGCAGGGGACCTGCTGGGCAGGGGGGTTGGGCTGGGTGATCTCCTGAGGTTCCTTCCAACCCCACTAGTCTGTGATTCTGTCAGTGCCTGTGAAGCTCGGGATGGGGAGAGGAGGCCTCTGACAGCCTGGAAATCCCTTTCAGCAGAAACAGACTGTTAGCTGTATAGGTGAAGCTGGATGTCCAGAGTTGAAGTGAGCACACCGTTGCTTTCTGGAGTAGCAGCCATGACCCAGGTCAGGGTTTTTTCCTCCCTTTCTTTCCTCTTTCTCCCTTTCCTTTCTGCAAAACCTTATTTCTCCTGTAATGCTCCCTATGTAGCTGTTCCTGCATGGAGGCTTTCCTTGGTGGGTATGTGAGGCTGGAGTAGGAGATCAGATTGGTGCACGAAATGCAGCAAATGCTCTATGAATATTTTGACTAGCAACAGAAAAGATTATTTATCTGCAATGTTAGCTCTGCCTAACAAGCCTACAGAAATCTCAGAGAGAGAAAGCTAGCTAGTCTTTATTTATTTTAATGTACTTATAGTCAAGATTGGACAGAAAGATCATAAATTACTTTCTCAATTTTTTATCACTATTAAGTGAGGAGAACAATGTGATTAGCTCTTTTTAATTTTTACCAGAAATAGTACCTAAACCAGTAGTGAAATTAGACTAAAACTGATGCTTTTCATGTATTCTTCTGTGTATTCAGCTTTTGCCATGTATTCTTCAAGAGAAATTACAATTTTACAGTGTCCCTTAAAAAAATCTGGAAGGACTTGATATTCCATCACTGTCAAATATTTTGTCTGTAGATACTTAACTTCTGGTGCAGAAAATACAGCCCTTATGAAAGCAAAGGCAGGACATAAGCTGCTATGTCTAACCTCAGTGCCTTTGTTAAAGTATTTATTTGGCTACAATTCATTCATTATTCATTCCGCTACAATTTTGGGGAGAAGTTGTAGGAAACTTCAGAGCGGTTTCACTTAAGTTACATTAAAATATTTTTCTAAAGGCTCCATCCTACAAGGATATAAAGGCATTATCACGGGCCATGGCAGTGAGTTATACTTCAACAATTTTCAACGGTGTACTGTTTCTGCATAAGGTGTATGGTCCCTTATGGTACACATAAGTGTACCATATACTTCTATCTCGTTTGGCATATTAGAGACACTACTTTCTAAATCAGATTCTCATAACAAGATAAACTTTCAGAAGAATCACGTTCTGCAACTTCATGCTTTGCCCTTTGCTCCCTCCTTCATTTTCATGGCCTCTTGCAAACTCGGAACCATTTTTTTGTAACTTAGGGTTAATTGCACATGTTCTCTACCACTGTAAGCAGATTATTTTAACGGTACCCCTTGTGTGATGAAGTTTACGTGGGAACACCACGGCACTGCCGGGGATAGCGGACGTGACTGCGTTACAAGAAGCCTCCTGAGCCCGGCGCCGCCGGACTGCTGCTGGCGGAGGGCGCAGGCGCGGAAGGGTGGGCAGAGAGGCGGCCTCTTCCTGTGCGCTGTGCCTCATTGGGCAGCGGCGGTGCGGCCGCAGGCGGGCATTGGTGGTTGCCGCTGTCGGGTCTGGAGCGCGGGGTCGCGGCCGGGAAGCGGTGGCTGGGCCGGCGGAGCCCAGCTGCTGCCATGGCGTGGAAGCTGCCCAGGTGAACCGGGGTTGGGTCGCGCCGTGCCTGTGCTGCTTCGCATCGCGGCGGGTCCCGCCCGCGCTCGGCTGCTTTGCGCCGTGTCCTGCGAGGGGCAGCCGGGGCGGGGCAGTGCTGGCGGGGCGAGCTGAGGTGGCTAGCAGGGAGACGCGGAGCCGCTGCCCCGTGCTTGTCCGTGTCCGTGCTGGGTGCTGAGGTCGTTCGCGTGGCTTCTGCCTTCTGTCAGGGCTACCGGAGAGGTCTTCGTCAGGGCAGTGGCAAAATGGCTTCTGCTCAGCCCCTCGCTGGCTCATCTGCAGTCAGTTCAGAGCAGAGCCTCTTAAACCGTTGTTTTGTTCTGTCAGAAACCATGGAATGCCGCTAATACGGTAACTTGCAAGAGAAACCACAGCTTACTGTGCCAAGCTCTAAATAACTAGTATATAGAAACTAATTATTTTAATTGGCAGTATTATTAAATAAATACAGCAACTCGGGACCGTAGTTGTGGTATACACCGAAGTTCATGATGATCATGTATCTGTTGAAATTTGTCTTGAGATTTTATTGTTGCATATTACCCGATTAAAACAATTGTTAGTATATCGGTCTTTGCTCAAACTCGTATAAAATGCATGGCCGGAGTGGTCTCCATCTCGGTGTGTAGTGACTGGAGCTGCCAGGTGTGTCCCTTCACCAAAAGGGGAAGCTGGCTGATGGAAGTTTGAGTTAGCGATGCATAGTGTAGTTACCCGGGTTAGGCTGGAGTAGCTGATTATCTCTAAAGTTTATTATAAAGTACTAATAATAGATGCCAAGGTGTGAAGGTAAGCTTTATAAATATGGAGGAAACAGTTGTTAAAGCATTTCAGCTTCTGTGGATGTAGGTGTTAAATTGTACAGAGTTACTTGTTACAAACAGGTTTTGTTTAACCATTTTCTCAGATTAGAAAAAATGGTGTTGGAAAGCATATGGAAATTTTGCTGTACCAGGTATAATTAGGATGTAGCTAAATCTGAAGAATTTGTTGTTGTCAACAAACAACATTCCTGAGGGAAGGTAGGGTGGAATGCACAAATAATCATAGTTTAGTCAATTAAGTCATCAGCTCTTTCTTGTAATTGACTTAATTTATTTGTGATTAAAAAATGGCAAAGTTTTATCCTAATATAAAACTTTTCTTAATGTTTCCAGATAAGTATCTGAATAAAGTTGTAAAACTGGGGTTTATAGGTAGCCTTATATAAAGAGGTAAAATAGGTTACAAGGAAATAATAATTATATTATTACTACTATTGTTATTATTATGAAAGTAACTGTCAAATATTTCACACTTTGCCTTTCTGCAGAGATCCTGAAAGAGGTTGCTCTCAATATAACATCTGCAGAGGAGAGAGAAACTATTCCAGTTTTCCCTCTTGTGACTTTCATTCCAATTTTGGAGTGGAAGACTTATTGTCTGTAGGTGACACTTCTGGAACAGAGGAAGATACAGAATCAACTATTTTATATGGAACTTTGCGAGGAAGTGTTGTTGGATTACGATACTACACAGGGATTGTAAGTGCATGATAAATTACAAATTAGAAGAAAAAGTTGTCAGCTTCAGAAAAAATACGTTTAAATAAATTTCAAAAACTCCTAGGACTTTTGATCAAGTATAATTTTAATAGTGGTTTGGGGTGGGGTTCCCCCCCCCCAACTTGCTGTATTCAATATTTTTCACGGGAAGTATTTAATCTAAAACTTCAATTCAGAATTTAAGGCAGCAAGATTTCAAATCTGTTTGAGTTACTTGGTAGCTTTACTAACATAAGCCAAATGAAAGTGACTGAAAACAAGAAATTAGGTCTTTGAACAGTATACGTGGACAAAAAGGGATGCTTATTTCCTTAAAAATGTGTTGGCGGTTGAAGGAATACTTTTGAAATTGCTGTCGTCTGTTAGGTAGCTCTTCTGTAATGCTTTTGGTATTTGGAATAAGTAGTAGGTTATTAGACTGACGGAACAGAATGCTATACCAAATTTATATTTCAGCTTCATGGTATTTAAGTAAATATATTTATTTAAAGATATTTCTGCAAATAATTTGCAACTAAATTTGTTCTGGCATTTCTTTGTCTTGCTTTGTTAGGTTAGTAACAATGAAATGGTTGCACTTCAGAGGGAGCCAAATAATCCTTATGATAAAAATGCAGTGAAAGTAAATAACGTGAATGGAGACCAGGTAGGCCACATAAAAAAAGAACTAGCAGCAGCATTGGCGGGCATTATGGACAACAGACTAGCATTAATTGAGGGGTAAGTGTGAAGATCATGCTTTTGGTTCCATGAATATAAATAATGGAAATTGTTTTTGTTGCTACACTAGCAAATTCTGAAAACTATTTATAAGTGTTCTCTTTTGACAGAAATGACAACTCTTGGTAATATGATTAAAGCTTCATATTTTCAGACTCTATTTTTCTGTTGAACGACTTGCATACAGTTCATTCTTAGAATTATAGAATAGTTTGGTTGGAAAAGACCATTATGATCATCTAGTTCTTTCGTATATATGGTAAAATGTAGAGACACTAGTGAGAGCAAATTCCTTAAAGATTGTTGTGGAACTCTTAAATAACTGCATGCAGTGGTTTGTATAAAAGGCTTACACTGTATGAGTGCTAGCACTTATCTGGAGCATTCTGTGTTCTGATGAAAATAAGCACTTCAAAATACCTCTTGCTGAAGAAATAACAAGGTTTATTGTAAAAAAAAACAACCAAACAAAAAAAAAACCAAAAACCAAAATAATTAAAAGGTTACTGCTGTGAGATGGTTTTTTTTTTCCTCTGGTTTTTATTAGGGTTGTCCCTTATGGAGCAAAAAATGCCTTTACCATGCCTGTACAAATGAGCTTTTGGGGAAGAGAAGAAAACAAGGAAGCAGTGCTAGACCAGCTAAAAAGGCATGGTTTTAAACTGGCTCCTCCTCTAAAAGGTAAGTCTTGAAGTTTTGGGGTTTTTTCCTTTTTAAAATACTCAGATTGAACTTGCCACTAGTTGGAAGAAATGCTTAAGGGCTTAATCCTTGTCATAGTCTTGTCATTCACAAAATTATTTTTTAATTTAGTTGGGGAATAATGCAGAATGCGCAGCTGTTAATTTTAAACCTCGTAGGAAGTATACTTGTGTGTTGTATCTTTTATGTTTTTCTGGTAGCAATTGGAGAGGCATTTGAGCAACCTCAGAAGTATAGTTGCTTCCATAAGTTCTTTAAAAATCCATAATAATTTCCTGCATTTCCCCAGACTTGAGGGGAAAAAAAAAAATTAAGAACCCTTTCATAGGCTGAGGGTTTCAGGGACAGTGCTGCTTTTTAGCACTAGGACATTTATCCTACTGCTGAGGTGCGAGCAAGTAGAGATGAGATGTCTCTGAACACCTAAGCTTAGCAGACCTGATGCTTTGCAGCGCCAGCCTTGCACAAAAAGCACCTCTGCTCTTGGAACTAGGCTTTGTGGAAGTCAGGAGTAAGGATGCGTGCAGAAATTAACACTTGGTGAGGGATAGATCTGTTTTACATATAGCAAGATTTCAGTTTTTATCTTATAGGTTCTATTGCGCACAGTTGACAGAATAAAAGTTTGGAGTAAAAAAGCGTTTTGTGTTATTAGTCATCATACTGTTACCAAGTCAAATTTCATGTAACACAACCACTTTTAAGAAACGTGGTTGTCATCTTGAAGGATCCCAACCCATAGCTCATTGCCTGCGAGTCTTGCAAAGCTTTGTGGAAGGACTTTATAACTCATTGAAAGTAAAGGATAAATTGATGCTAAAAGACAAATGGTGAAAGATACTGGCTTATAGGCCACAATCTGATCAGCATTGTTACTTATGAGCCAGTGAAGGTTGAAATTAGAAAGTCATCATAACATTGTGTTTCAAAATACTATCTTTTTAATGGCAAGTAGGTTCAGAATGTGGTTTTGGATCAAAGTGGATTTCTAAGAGAGCGGGTCCAAGTTATAGTGCTCCGGTTCATGCTGCTGTGCAGTTGACAACTGAACAGGTTTGCATTTCTTACTTAAACACCTGTAAGTTGTAATTTTAACAGTCGAGGCCTTTAACTTTTTCATTAATAAAACAGTGCTTGTGAAGTGGAAGTCATGTCATGCTTTTTTTGTTTTGTTTTCTGAAGCAGAGATTTGCTTTGAAGTCATCCTGAACTTTTGAGCTTTCTCATTTTTATACTGTAAGCAAATGTTTTAGCTGTGACAGCCTTGAGTCCCATGTAATTTTGGGAGGTTTTGATTGTTTAGTAATTTTTTTTTTTTTTTTACATTGTTATGGTGGTGTGTTTTCTTTCTCTGTCCTAATGCCTTACCAGATAACAAGTATGTTAAGTTCTCAAATGAAAATAAAACCAGACTTCCTGACTTTTTGTCTTCAGATTTGGCCCAGGGTGATATGTGAAGGGATGGGGGGTGTTTTTGCTTTTGCTTTTGCTTTTTGTTTGCTCTTTCAAATTAGAGTGAACTAGTTACTTTAGTGA
Source organism: Caprimulgus europaeus (assembly GCA_907165065.1). The sequence continues at coordinate 119,544 of OU015531.1, read as the reverse complement.
GTGTTGTACAAGGATGTGAATATATTTAGCCATCCCATCTGATGATCTTGCTTGTATTGGCATGTGATTGTCTTTGAAAAACTGAACTTAATTTTTATATAGCAGTAGCTAACAAGCATGTTCTAGCAGATCAGGTCTAAAGTGGTAGACCTATCTGAACTGATTACCATATGACCATTACAATATGAATTGTAGTTTCATAGTCATTGGTTATTTAATAAGCTTATTTTTAATGTCAGTAATTTTAACTGCAATTTTATGTTCATTTGTGCAGCTTAAAAGTGAATTTGAGAAATTGTTTGATGATCTGAAGGAGGATGATAAAACTTGTGAAATGGAAGGAGCAGAGGTACTTCTTAAGCTAGAAATCATTTTCTATAAAAATATAAATACTTAAATATCTAGATGCATATTTAGCTTTGTTGTCTGGACACAGGAGATCATAGAATCATAGAATGGTTAGCATTAGAAGGGACGTTAATATCATCTAGTTCTACATCCCCTGCCACGAGCAGGGACACTTTCCACTAGATGAGGTTGCTCAAAGCCTCATCCAGCCTGGCCTTGAAAACTTCCAAGCTTCTCTGGGCAACCTGGGCCAGTGTCTGACCACCTTCACAGTAAAGAATTTCTTCCTAGATATCTAATCTAAACCTCCCCTCCTCTAGTTTAAAGCCATTACCCCTTGTTCTTTCACTACCTGGAGTGTGTGGAACATAACTTCCTGACACAGCCGGTAAGTGAGCCCACCAGGGGAGGTGCCTCCCTTGACCTGCTGTTTACCAACAGAGAAGGACTGGTGGGAAATGTGGTAGTCAGAGGCCGCCTTGGGCTAAGCAACCATGAAATGAAAAGCAACCAAGTTCTCGATCGTTGCTGAAGTAAGGAGAGGGATTAGCAAGACCACTGCCATGGACTTTCGGACAGCAAACTTTGGCCTGTTCAGGACACTGTTTGAGAGAGTCCCTTGGGAGGCAGTCTTGAAGGGCAAAGGGGTCCAGGAAGCCTGGACATTCTTCAAAAAGGAAGTCTTAAAGGCTCAGGAGCAGACTGTCCCTGTGTGCTGCGAGACGAACCGGAGGGGAAGATGACCAGCCTGGCTGAACAGGGAGCTCTTGCTGGGATTTGGGGGAAAAAAAAAAAAAAGTGTTTACCATCTCTGGAAGAAAGGGTAGGCAACTCAAGAAGAGTACAAGGATCTTGTTAGGTTATGCAGAGAGAAAATTGGAAAGGCAAAAGCCCAGCTAGAACTCAATCTGGCCACTGTTGTTAGAGATAACAAAAAGTGTTTCTGCAGATACATTAACAACAAAAAGAGAGGTAAGGAGAATCTCCATCCTTTATTGGATCCAGAGGGTAACATTGCCACCAAGGGTGAGGAAAAGGCTGAGGTACTTAATGCCTCCTTTGCCTCAGTCCTTAATAGCCAGACCAGTTATCCTTGGGGTGTTCAACTCCCTGAGCTGGAAGATGGGAATGGAGAACAGAATAAACCCCCCATAATTCAGGAGGAAGCTCTTTATGACCCGCTACACCACATGAACACTCACAAGTCTATGGGGCCAGATGGGATCCATCCAAGAGTACTGAGGGAGCTGGAGGAGGAACTTGCCAAGCTACTCTTCATCATTTATCAAGAGTCCTGGCTAACAGGGCAGGTCCCAGAAGACTGGAGGCTTACCAATGTGATGCCCATCTATAAGAAGGGCCAGAAGGAGGATCCAGGGAACTACACACCTGTCACCCTGACCTTGATACCAGGGAAGATCATAGAGCGGTTCATATTGAGTGTGCTCATGCGGCATATGCAGGACAACCAGGGAATCAGGCCCAGCCAGCTGGCTTCATGAAAGGCAGGTCCTACTTGACCAACCTGATTTCCTTCTATGATGAGGTGACCCGCCTAGTGGATGGGGGTAAGGCTGTGGATGTTGCCTACTTGGAATTTAGCAAGGCCTCTGACACTGTTTCCCACAGCATTCTCCTAGAGAAACTGGTGGCTCAAGGCTTAGACAGGTGTACTCTTTGCTAGGCAAAAAACTGGCTGCATGGCTGAGCCCAGAGAGTTGTGAACGAAGCTAGATCCACTTGGCAGCCAGTCACAAGTGGCGTTCCCCAGGGCTCAGTTTTGGGTCCAATATCTTTATCAATGATCTGGATAAGGGTTTTGAGTGCACCCTCAGTAAGTTTGCAGATGACACCAAGCTGGGTGGGAGTGTTAATCTGCTTGAGGGTAGGAAGGCTCTGCAAAGGGATCTGGACAGGCTGGATTGATGGGCCAAGGCTAATTGTATGAGGTTCAACAAGGCCAAATGCCAGGTCCTGCACTTCAGTCACAACAACGCTACAGGCTTGGGGAGCAGTGGCTGGAAAGCCGTCCAGCAGAAAAGGACCTTATTGCTCTCTACAACTGCCTGAAAGGAGGTTGTAGTGAGGTGGTGTTTGGTCTCTTCTCCCAAAGAACAAGTGATAGGACAAGAGGAAACGGCCTTAATTGTGCCAGGGGAGGTTTAGGTTGGATATTAGGGAAAAGGTTGTTCACTGAAGGAGTTGTGAAGTATTGGAACAGGCTTCCCAGAGAGGTGAAGTCGCCATCCCTGGAGGTACTTAAAGTACTTGTAGATGTGGTACCTGGGGACATGCTTTAGTGGTCAACTTGGCAGTGCTAGGTTTACGGTTGGACTAGGTGATTGTAATGGTCTTTTCCAACCAAACTATTTTATGATACCTGCCTTCGTAAAAAGTCCCTCTCCAGCTTTCCTGTAGGCCCCCTTTAGGTATTGGAAGGCTGCTATAAGATCTCCCTGAAGCCTTCTCTTCTCCAGGCTGAACAGCCCCAACTCTCTCAGCCTGTCCTCAAAGCAGAGGTGCTCCAGCCCTTGGATCATCCTCGTGGCCTCCTCTGGACTTGTTCTAACAGGTCCATGTCTTTCTTGTGTTGGCTCCAGAACTGGACACAATACTCCAGGTGGGGCCTTATGAGAGCAGGGTAGAGGGGGAGAATCACCTCCCTCGATCTGCTGGCCACACTTCTCTTGATGCAGCCTAGGATCCAGTTGGCTTTCTGGGCTGCAAGAGCATATTGCCAGCTCATGTTGAGCTTCTCGTCCACCACCACTCCCAAGTACTCCTCTTCAGAGCTGGCCTGAAGCCGCTCATTGCCCAGCCTGTATTTATGTTTGGGATTGCCCTGACCCAGGTGCAGGACCTTTCATTTGACCTTGTTGAACTTGATGAGGTTAGCACTGGCCCACCTCTCAAGCCTGTCAAGGTCCCTCTGGTTGGCATCCCTGCCCTCCAGCGAGTCAACTGCACCACACAGCTTGATGTCATCAGCAAACTTGCTGAGGGTGCACTTAGTCCCGCTGTCCATGTTCCTGACAAAGATGTTAAACAGTACCAGCCCCAATACCGAACTTTGAGGGACAAATGCTTGAATCAGAAAAAAAAAAAAAAAAAAAAGTAGATACAAAGGACTTTCTAAAAAAATTTTTCTTTCAGAAATGTCATATTTAATATGTGAGTAGTCCATAATGTATCTCTTTGATTCGCAGGCTGTTGGCACAATCTTGCTTCCCCATCAGAAGCAGGCTTTAGCTTGGATGGTTTCACGGGAGAACAGTAAGAATTTGCCACCATTTTGGGAAGAGAGAAGTAACTTCTATTACAATATACTTACAAATTTTGCAGAAAAGGAGCAACCTAAAAGTATTCTTGGAGGAATACTGGCTGATGATATGGGACTGGTAATAATACTTACCAAGTTTTTTTGTTTGTTTGTTTTTTACGCAGAACGTGTTTCTTGATTGGTTGGTTATTTGGTTTGTTCTAATTTGTGGGAAATATGATGTTCTTTTCTGTTCTGCAGGGTAAAACACTTACTACTATTGCATTGATTCTCACAAATTTTCAAGATGGCAAGCCTCTTCCTCTTGAAAAGATCACAAGTGATAAGTTTTATGAGGTGAGATAATAGAGAAAGGTTGTTTTAACAGAGTTAATACAGCAGTTAATAAAAAAAACCTGTGCCTGGTAACTTTCTGCATGGTGAACTTTGTATGCATTTTGTAGAAATGTTATTAAAGTACATCAAATAAGAGGAAAAATAGGGTAGGTTAGTTGAACTAGTAACTAGGTTGACTTCTGAGTGAGTAATTGTGCTGTAGACTGTGTTATCTTAGGAGTATATGCTTAAATATACTCCAAGGAAGAATTTGTGAAGGCATGAACATTTTCAATGTTAAGTTTTATAAATTATATTTTATTCAGTTTATTATAAATTTCTCCTATGGGCAAGTTGTGACTGCACAAATAGGAGTGGTGTTTTTTCTGGGGGTGTGCATGCATAGTTCCTGTGTGGTTTAGAGGAAGTCTGAAACAACCGAAATGGCAAGCTGATGGTCTTGGCATAAAGGACACAAATAAATAAATAAAACCTTGTTTTATATTTTTGGCAAATACTTGAAATGAAGAGAGGAGGAGAAACTACAGCTAGTGAACTAACACCAGTGTGCAGACTCTTCTTAGGTAGTGTAGTTCAAGTGCTTTTTGCTTTCTTCATGACGCGATATTCAAGATTATGAGATAAACTAAATGCTAGGATTTATTATGCAATATGCCCTGACAGTATTAAGGCTGGGGGTTTTGTTTTGCCACACTTGTCTAAATGTAACAAAATAATGCTTTGTGTTTGACTCAAGATGTTAACTGGCAAATGTTATTAGTGTGTTTTCTTTCTAGGGCAGCGGTGTAGGCTGTTTCTCACTTCTGCCTCACTGCAGTTTCATTTGAACTCTGTATGTGGCTAATAAAAAAAAAAAAGTACAGCTTTTTCAGCACCTTTAAGTGAGTGTCTGACTTCCCACTGAGCAGATCTTTCACGTTTCAGAGCAGTAATTAATTACTGGTCAGATTAGTGTAATTATGTTATTGTCATTTTTTCCGGTTGCTACATTAAATAATAAAAGTTTCTATTCCTCAATAGGAATCTGGTACTAACAGCATGAACAACGTTGGACGCAGACTGTGTAAAGGTGATAGCGAACTATGAAAAGCCCAGTAATGTTTGCGTGATAATTAATGTTATTACCCGGGGCACTCTTAGTCTGTGGTCAGTGCTAGTCTTCACAAACTCTTAACAAACTAAGTGTCTCAGAAGTATTGAAAACATACCTTTAAAGATGTTTCAGTTGACACATGAGAAGACTAAGTGCCTTGTGAGAAAGTTGCACACTGCCAGGAAAGTTCCTACATCCAGGAAACATATTCTGGTTTCCTTTTGCTTTTCTTTTTCCTTCCTTTTACATTAAACAGGAACACTTATGTGTCTGGTAGAATCTTGTTTGTAAAACAGTAAACGTTAGTAGTTAAATTGTAATTAGGTTCTGTATTATTTCACTTTTTTAAAAAAATATTTTTGAGTAATGAGCAAATGACAAGTAATTAGAAGGATTTTATCACACCTGTAGTTTTCAGGTTGTATCAGGAGAATGTATAGATGTATGTGAAAAATCATATGTATGTGAAAAATTATACTTGCTCTTAGTATGTTTTGTAACTCGTCATGCTCTTGAAGATCAAATGTATGGGGCTTGAAGTTTTCTTGCAGTGACTTTCCCTTGCTGTCCACCCATGCAAGGAATTTTAATACGGAGGACCTGACTGATAGCACAAGAGTAATGAAAGGGGCTGATAAGGAGAGAATACATTAGTATGAACTGCCCATGGTGAAAGTTATTTTTATCTGTACTCTGTAAGGGAGAAAATCCACATTTTCATGGGGGTCAATATGAGTGTCACCAGAAAATCAAAACCCTTACCAAAGCTGAAATGCCTGTCAGCATCCAAGATTTTTTTTTTTTTTTTTTCCCCAGAGCATCAAGTGTTTTAACAAGATATTATTTACAGCAGTGAGGGCAGAGCCTGTTTCTACTATTATTTAATCTGAAGAAGTGATTATAGTGTCTTTCAAACCCTTACACCCCCCTGCTCTCATTTCTCATTCTATTGTATGTTGATAACCTGTTTCTTGAGTCTTTGCAAGTTTTGCCGTCTTCAAGATTGTATTATACTTTTTTAATATTAAAAAAACCATTTACACCAATTTAAATCTGTAATTCAAGCATGAATTTCCTTACCTGAGTTATGGCAAAACTCCTTCTGCAAGTGCTGTTGCTTTCACTTTTAATATCAACTCTGTCCTAATGTGTTTTCTTTTTTTGCATTTCCTTCTGATATGCTATTATTTGCATAGCACAGAGGTGATGTTTTGTTCACTGCCTGATAGAAGATCTTAAAAAAAAAAAAAAAAATCCAACAAAACAATGCCCCCTGCAGCTCCCCCCTCCCCAGACCCACCCCACACACATCTATGACGTTATCACAGTTTTTCTGTTAATGTTGCTGTTATTCATTTAGTTTTAGGCAATGTAGAAATTGTTAATTAGTAAGGTCTGACCTATAAAAAACCTTTACCATTTAGCATTATTTAAAACTTCTTTATAGAACTTTCCCCTTACTGTTAACAGTACAGTGCTTAGATCTGGTTTTTCTTAATTTCTTGACCGTTTGTTTTGGACCACCTACAAACTTATGACTTTAAAAATATTAAAGGTTATTTCAAGAGTATTTTTATTTTTTATTTGTGATCACAGTGTCAGTAGTACTTGTCCCATGCAGAAATAAAGTTGTTTCAAAGGCAGTTTATACTTGTTCTTGATCAAGTTATGTTAAAGTTGGTTTGATAACCAAGATGAAGACTACGTATATTTTTCATAAATACCATTTTTTTCTCTATGAAGACTCTAGCAATGTGATGGAGCCTGGTGTTTGTAACACTAAAAAGTTTGAAACTACTCCATTGAAATACTCAAGCTGTCTTCCAAAAAGGTAGGTAGTTGGAATAATCTTTTTGTTTCTTTGCTACATAGATTTTGGGTAAAAATAGTGTGGTACTTGGTTATGATTAATCTTAGCCTAAAACATGTTCCAGCTCTCTCTCCTGCTTACATTTATCATGTGTTCTATATCTGTGTTGCACTTTGGAATATATATTATAAAAGCCTTAACTCATTCTACGTGACTTGCATGACTGCATGCTTGGATGTCTGCTTCAATTGTAAACGTGTCTAATAACATCATTGTGTGGCATCTAAAACTGGCTGTCCAGGAACCTTTCTTCTAGTATCAATTGAGTTTTTAAGTGGTTAAGAAATACTTCCAGGCGTGCTTCTGACAGAGAGAAAGCCTTGAACTGATGAAGTTGTGAAGCTTGATAATGTGTTTGAACCTTCCCACCACACTAGCCTTCCTCTTATAGTTGGTGTGGACCTCAGTGGTAATCTGTATCAAGTTTTATGAGCTTCACTCACCCTGCAGCTCTGTGTTCTGTGCTTTCCCTTTTTCTAACGCTTTTAAAGAGAAAAATTTCAAATCACAGTGGTATTTTGCTTGCAATATCAAGTTCATTTGCTTTATGCTCTTGAGATTTAATATGTAAATTCTAGCAGTAGCAGAGTTGTGTGGTTTTTTTGGGTTTTTTTTGTTAATGATCATATCTTAGAGGTAAAGCCAAGAAACCCAGATATTCAGGAAGCAGTGACTTGAGAGAGTCTGAAGAATGGCTACTGCGAGAAACAGAAAGTAGGTTTAAAGGAATTTTTTTTTTTTATTATTGATTACTGTAATATCTGTTGTCTTCCTTTCTGAAACCAAACTGAATAGGATTTTGATGAACTGGAAAAGGACTTAACTAAACTGCTTGGGTTTTTGTTTTGTTTGTTTGCTTTCAACTAAAACTTTAAGCAGAAAACTCCAGAAGTTGCTGAAAGGGGAAGCAGTATTTTAATCCTAAGTTTTGTAGTTTGTTTCCTTAGCTGAATGAGTGGTGGTGTAACAAACTATTACTAAGGTCAAACAGGTGGCGAAAAACTGAATTGCTAGGGTTTTTAGAATTTGACATAGACTAGTTGTTAGGGCACTAGAGTTGGAAAAACAAATTCAAAAATTAAGTCCTCCTTTTGTAGTAAATACCTGAAATGTGATCATGAAGAGGCAAGAATCTGTCACTTGTTCATCTAAGTATCTTGCATGGGAAAAAAACCCAACCAACCAAAAACCAAAATGAACTCCTACAGGTACTCTGGAGTAAGTAGTTAAGTTTAGATTTCAAGTACTTAGAGTAAAACCTGTGCTATTTTTTTTTGTTTTTAATGACTAGTAAACTGTATTAATCTGAAGATTCATAACCTGAAATAGATGGGTAAGATACTATATTTCTGCACACATGCTTGCTAGAGTTCAAGAAGTGTCTGGATGGTACTCTTAGCTATGTGGTTTAGTTTTAGGTAGTCCTGTGAGGAGCAGGGGTTTGGACTTGATGATCCTTATGGGTCCCTTCCAATTTGAGTTATTCTACGTTATTGTGTTGGAGAGGAGAAGTAATTTGGTTAACAGATTTGACTTCCATGAAGCACGTCTTACAAATAAATGCAAGCTTATGGTTTGCATAGTGTGAAAAATCTGTTTGGCTTCTTGCAGCAACTTCGTGTGTTATCCAAGAAGATGCAGGCTTTGCATCTGTTCTTCTACCTTCATCTACTTGTTTAAAAAGAAAAACAAAGAGAAAAGGTAATAAAGGGATAAACAGATAAGACTAATTTCTGGGATTTTGAAGCTGAAATTTTATACATGTTTGTCTTAATATAATGAAGCTTATGTCTTTGTAAATTGCTTTGATGCTGTTCAGGTTAGTAAGTTTAGAAAGGACTTCAGGGAACCATAAGTTTCTTGAACTTCTACTTTGCTTTAAAGTGAACTGTTAGGCCACTAAATATGAATTCTGTTTTTTCAGGTACCGCTAGCATTCAGTCAGTTGAGAAAAAATATTCTGATGATGGCCCCAGAGCAACACTGATTGTATGTCCACTGTCTGTCCTAAGCAACTGGATTGTAAGTGCTAAGCTCTTTTAATGTGTAAATGTGATGTATGTTGATTATGATGCTGTAGAAATAGTACTCTCTGTAGTCTCTCATGCTAGTAAAAGGTCATGGTTTTACTTTTTTATGAAATGGAGTTGGTTTCACAAGCAAGATTTATTTGATAGAAATTTGAAAGCTGGAGTAGTATTGTAATGAGAGTGCAGTTCATGAGTAGCAAGCTCACTGCTATCAGAAGGAGCAAGCTGACTTTCTATTCCCTGCTTTTGACTAGGCAGATTCACTTTGGCACTTCTGGAACTTCTGCTATTTAACTCCTTAAACCAGATAAGGAAAGTGGAGGAGATATGCCCTTCTTGCCTGCTCAGAATAAATGTTATTTTACTGTGTTGATAATAGATGTGATGTTTTGTTTCCTAGAGGTGTTCAGTAATTTGGCGATCCTGTTGGTGATTTATTTGTGGGAGTCGGTTTGCTAGGGTGAACAGGCTGAAGAGCCCTTCTACCTCTGTCTCTATGTTAGTTAAATTTTTTTGTTTTCATGACATTTTGAATACAAATATTAAGGAGATATCTTTTAACTTTCAAGCTATGTTTTATTTGGGAGTTTTTGTTGTCTGTGATTAGAACAGTAATAAGGAAATACTTGTTTCTTAGACTGTAGGTAAAACACTGAAATCATATAATTAGGAAATACAAAATAGCGTAAAAAAAAAATGCTGATTTTTGTCAATTCAGAACCAAATTAAGTTTTTTAAAAAGAAAACTTGTGAGTCTGGTGCTTCAAAAATCAAATTGTTGTTTTTATTGGCTATCGAGATTACTGTATGCTGAGTGCTTTACAAAATAAATGCAGGGAATATAAAGACTGCTTTTAAAATGAATACTTTGACAATTGTGCCAGCAGTTATGTTAAAACTATAGGTGGTTAACCTAGTAAGGGGAAGAAGCTGTAAATTAACAGAACAGTGGCAGAACAAAGAAAGAGAAGATGAAGGTAGAAAGTGAAAAAGAACATAAAAGCTCTTCCATTATAGTTTGGGAGGAACACTGGATTTTGAAGTGCATATACTATCAGTATGTGAATTAATACTGTGCAGGAAGTAGAGCTAGAGTTACCAGAATGTGATACTGTGTCTGTTTCTAATGACTGAAGTGGCTGCTTCTGGTCCCTCTTCTCACCTGGGTACAGAGGTAAAAAGAAACCCAAATTCAAGTTGCTTTTGTTATATAAGCGGATGTAGAGTGTCACAGAGCTAGAGGAAGTGGTTTTTAGTTAAGGCAACTTACAAGCATGTTATTCTAACAATCATGTAGTTACACAGTGTCTTTTGGATGACTTTTGACAACTTTTCTTTCAGGATCAGTTTGAACAACATATCCACCAAGATTTTCGTGTAAAGATTTATGTTTATTATGGTTCTGACCGTAGCAAAGACCCATCAGTTCTTTCAGAGCAAGACATTGTACTGACAACATACAACATCTTGGCTACTGATTACGGAGTAAGTAAATGAAAAAAAGTGTTCTTTGAACTGTTCAAGACTCAGTGTTTGGGCTAATGATGGCAGTATATTCAAGTGGTGTTCTGGTAGGCAATCAAAGTTATAGCTGTAGTTTTGCTTTGTGTACTTTCTTACGGGTTCACTGTGGTAACAAAGGGAATTTTTTATTGATTGCTTCTGTAGAGAAAGTAGGCTGCAATTATGGCAGCTCAAGGGAGAGACTTTTTAAGGATAGCGAAGGGTGACAAGTATGTAAATCTTCCCAGACATCAGTGGCAAGGGATTTCTGCTTTCACCTGTCAAATTGAAGGAATATGGAGCATATAAAAAAGTAATTCCCTAGTTGTTGCATATGGGCTGCAACCAAGTAGCTCATTGCATGAAATATATTTGTAAAGTGATGTTTCATAGAAGTTCTAGCCGTTTTAAAAGCCTGAAGATGACATCTTTAAGTAGAATATAAATTTTTAATTTGCTCAGTGATGCATTTTCCATATCTCTGAGTCTTTCTTCTTTTCCAGCTTAGCTTATTTTTGCTGTAGCTCATTCCTCATATTCAAGGATGAGAAAACTGGTAACATTTTCCAGGAGTCATTGAATCTAAAAGAAGGAATGCCTCATTTTTAGTTTTACTTCTTCTGTGCTGATAAATAAACAAAATGTGAATAAATACCATCCATGATGCATTGTGGAATTGTTATATTAATAGCTTGTTTAATCCAAATTGCAAAAAAGGATTTTAATTTGAATCAAAGATTTAAAAACCCTTGTGTTTCAGATCAGAGATGACAGCCCTTTACACAAAGTCAAGTGGCTGAGAATTGTGTTGGATGAGGGGCACACTATACGAAACCCAAATGCTCAGCAAACTAAAGCTGCCTTAAATCTGGAAGGACACAGAAGATGGGTACTTACAGGTAAAATATTTGACACTGGAGGAAATGCAATGCAAATGATCTTAGTGTAACACCATCTTGTGTTTCCCACTTGGTTGGGGAACACTTTGGTTTTTTCTGGGAGATGGTTAATGTCTGTCTGCATGAGATTCGTTTGGAATGTTTTTAAACTTGTCTTTAAGCAGTGATTTAGGTGTGTCTTCTTTTAGTTGTTTTGATTTTGTTTGCCTGGTTTTGTGCTTTGTTTTTTTTTTGTGTGTGTGTGGTTTTTTTTTTTTTTTACTTTTTGTTTTTATGCTATTCCTAGACACAGATTTTAAAATAACTTTTGATACAGCGGTTTGGTGGAAGTGCAAGTAAGAAGGGGCCTGTTTGTGAACTGGCATATTACATATGCTTAGAAGCTCACGCTCTTACGTACTTATCTGAACATCAGTAGCTTTCAGAAATGTAATAGTTATCCTAGAAACTGCCAGGGACCATGCAAGCATGTGATCCATAAATATAATTTAAAGAAGATTAAGATGTAACTGCTGGTGAAGCTGAAACTTGAAGATTAACATCCAAGTCTTCCTAACACTAGAGCTACAGTTTTCTCACCCTTATGTATTTAAGTGGTTTTTAATATTTTAATGAAGATTAAAATAATATGTATTATACTGAATGACATGTCAACCAAGTTATGAAGACCTTGTTCATGGTGTATGGTTTGGAGAAAGCACAAAACTTTCGCTGACTAAAAATTTTTATTTTTTAGTTTCTTTGAGGTTTTACAATCTTCTTTTGTTTGTTTTCTGTTCAGGTACTCCTATTCAGAATTCTGTAAATGATTTGTGGTCTCTTATTTCCTTTTTAAAACTGAAACCTTTTACTGATCGAGAGTGGTGGCACAGAACTATTCAACGTCCAGTCACAATGGGAGCTTCAGGAGGACTTGGGTACGAAGTGTTCCCAGAGGGTTTGTGAACAAGTGTTTGGGCAATGTGACAAATCAGTGCTTCATGTTTAAAATTGAAATGCATGTGTCATCAGTTCTTATTTCAATTTTTAGATCAAATTAATAAAAAATAATTCAGTTTATTTACTATTTCAGATTAATGGATTATTTTGTGCTACTGGGCTTGGATTTTGTACAGAATATATATTCATGCAATAAACTGAAAAATCCCAACAAACCAATCCCCGATGAGTAATATGTTGTCTATATATGTATTTTTAGGCGTTTACAATCTCTGATTAGGAGTATTGCCCTTAGAAGAACTAAAACAAGTAAAGTTAAAGGAAAACCCATTTTGGAATTACCAGAACGTAAAGTATTTATTCAGCATGTTACACTTACAGAGGAAGAGAGGCAAATCTATCAGTCTGTGAAGAAGGAGGGCAAAGCTGCTATTAGCAGGTAAGTAGAAGGCTTTCTTAATGCTGAAAGTTGAAGTTTGATACCACAAACTTGTATTTCGGAAATTTTGATTGTTACTTCTAGTAGCCAAGTGTGTCAGTTTGTATGTTCTAAACTAATAATTGCAAATGAGCATAGCATCTGTTTAGTTCTGAAGAGTGAAGTATATAGACTGTTGCAGAACTATATAGTAGAAGTTCTGTCTTGCAAGAAACAAAAAGGGATACCAGATACGTAAAGAATGGCCTTCAAATTTTTATCGCCAGGTATTAGCATTTCGTACCTTGTTTCAGAAGAGGATTTGAGAAAATATATTCAAACAGGAAAGTAAAAAAAATCAAAAACCAACAACAAAAACCAGAACATCATTCTAACAGCTAAAATTGATCACTTGATGTCCTGTTACCTCAGGTTGTAGAATTTCACTCTAATGATAAAACTCTTGTTCAGATTTTTCAGTGAAGGGACTGTACTAGCTCACTATGCTGACATCCTTGGTGTCCTGCTCAGATTGAGGCAGCTTTGTTGTCATCCTCATCTCTGTCTAAATACATCGTCTTCTAGTTTTTCAGCTGGTGAGTGAATGCTTTTGGTTCCTGTGTTTCTAAAAACAGGACTTGCACTTTGTGTTCCTCTTTTCAGCTTGGATTATTGAACTTTCAGCTTTGTTACTTTTTTTTTTTTTTTTTTTGTGCCATAATATGTTTGAGAAGTGGATTCTTGAGCACATACTCAAATATGAACAAAAGCAATGAAGTATGAGTAGTTATGAAGGCTAGAAGCAGGAGTTAATAAGCTTTGGCAGCCCATACAGAAATGACCAAAGAGGACGTCTGCAGGGCTAAATACAGAAGGCTTGTTAAAAAGCAATATTTCTGGTTTTGTTATAATTTACAGAAGTGCTTTTACAGCAAATTTTTCTCTTTGCTCCAGGAAAGGTGATGTAGAGGAACTTTGGGGAATGGCTTGTAGATTGGTTAGCCATATCAGCAGAACCATTGCCTCTTCAGCGGAATAGGAATCTGTTGACTTTGTTAGAGCTGTAAGGAAGGATGAACAGAGGACTGAAAGGAGAGGGAACGTTTATGTTTGACAAGCCAGAACTGTACGGTGGTGTAATGTTAAAAATTACATGTGTTGCTTTCAGAAGAAAATATAGTGTGTGAAATATTGCAAATTTGAGAAATTTTGAAATTTGAGATGCCATTGGTATAGGTGTGATTTTTCAGGAAACTCGAAGACCAGTGAGATATGGTCAGAACCTTTTTTAGAAGGTTGTAGTTTGTCTTCCTGAAAAATACAGGATGGAGAAATGATTGGATAATTGTTCAATAATTACTTGTAAATTAATTAGTAACTAGTAAGTGCTATTTTAATTTTTTACTTAAAAAATAAAACAATCTTAACTATAAATAGTGTCATCTCTGTAGTATTGTTACTACTTGAACAGGTGCCATATGAAAATTACTTGTTCTCATTAGGCATTGTGTCGCACCTGTATTTATCACTGAGCATGCAGTCAAGGTTCTTTGAATTCTGATTACCGTTTTTCCAAGTGAGATTACTCTTCATGTGTTTTGAAATAGTAGGTCGGAATTTTCTGTAATATTCAGCAGCTTGTGTTTTTTCTACATTGTAGGCTGTAACCTCACTGTGTATAAACTGTCCTAATTGCATTTTGATCAATGGAACTGTCTTGATGTGTGCCAGCTCAGAGTGTTTTCTATACAGAAATCTGGTTTTAAGTATCTTTCCATATTTGCAGATAATAAAACTCCTGAAGAACTGCATGAGACATTAGTGAATCAAATGAAGTTGGTTCTGAGCTCTGGTTCAGACGAAGAATGTGCAGTTTGCTTGGAATCACTGACTCTTCCTGTGATAACACGCTGTGCGCATGTGTTTTGTAAGCCATGTATTTTTGAAGTAATCAGAAGTGAACAGGTTAGTTGTTCTGTGATTACAGTTAATTGTAATAGCTGTTCAAAAGGAATGAACTGGTATCGCCAGAAGGCCATCCAGCTGTTGTTCTTTTACATCATAAATGGTGAACAGTGTAAACCTAGTTGTCAGCTGAGTTATAAAAATTATTGGCCTGAAGTCAAACTCTAAACTGTCAAACTGAACAATGTTAAAGTCCATCAGTATTTTAGTGGATATCAGAACTTTTCCCTATTTCTTACCCTACTTTGTCCCTAGGGTAAAAGTGATGGCATCCAGCTCACCATTGTATACCTTCATGTGGCTGGATGCCTTTTCACTGCTTGTATGTGATATATTGTTGTGCTTAAGAGAGACTAAAGCTGTGTTTTGGAAGTTGAGTGTTGAACTAAAATCATGTCTACTCTCTTTATTCCAAGCTGATAACCTTCTGTGGTGAAATAGCTGCCTTGCTAGAGGTATATCTTTATGGCCCTTCTCTGGACTCTCTCTGGATTCTCTCCAGAATAAGCTTGTGGATGAGCTTCTTTTGATTGCTTTTTTGAAAACATAGTTAGGTTGTTTTTTTTTTTTTTTTTTTTTTTGTGCACTTCTAAGCTATGCTTTTCTTTCTTGTTTGCCCTTTCCTTTCTAGGGCAATCTGCTAGCATCCTGGCTACAGTGTGGCCAGCAGGACCAGGGCAGTGATCCTCTCCCTGTACTGGGCACTGGTGAGGCCACAGCTCAAGTGCTGGGTTCAGTTTTAGGCCCCTCACTCCAAGAAGGACCTGGAGGTGCTGGAGCGTGTCCAGAGAAGGGCAGCGGAGCTGGGGAAGGGTCTGGAGCACAAGTGTGCTGAGTTCCTGGCTGAGGGAACTGGGGTGGTTGAGCCTGGAGAAAAGGAGACTGAGGGGAGACCTTCTGGCTCTGTCCAACTCCCTGAAAGCAGGTTGTGGCGAGGTGGGTCTTGGTCCCTTTTCCCAGTGACAGAACAAGAGGAAATGCCTCTTTTGTAATAGTGCAGTCTGAACAGAGATGGTTATATATTCTGGTCTTTTAATGTTGAGCTATTGTGTGTTTATAAAAGAGTGAATGAATAAGCCTTGCTTACATTCAGAATGATTCCTGATTTAAATCAATATCCAAGGAAGTTTATGCAGCTTCCAGCCAAAACACTGACAGACATTTTAATTCTAGAGTTGGGGAATTCACTGTTTCCACATGGCAGGTATTTGTCCTAGTGCTGCATCTCAGTTGGGTAGTTCCTGTGGTTGGTTACAATGCAACTCTCTCCTACTAAATAGCTTGGGAAAGTATTTCACTTTACACCTTTAAACCACAGCAAACACATACCCCCTCCCCCAAAACAGCTTGGGTTAAAACAGGATTCTTCAGGGCAAGATGCCTGTGATTTTCATTATTAATAAAAATGAGAGCATTAAGCCATCAGTGAGGAATGGGATGTGAAGCTGCCAACACAAAACTGCTCACTGAAAAGTTGAGCCTTTAATTGTATTACAAACTTGGAGATGATATTTTCTTTCTAATGTTAACCTAGAAGTATTTACTGAAATTGGAAAAACTTTTTAGTAGTTAACAGCTTGAGAGTTAACACCTTCTTAATTTCAGTCTTCCATTGAGGCTAGCTTCAGACTTGTCCAAGTAAGTAAAGATCCTATGCAGAAGTCTCAATAAAGCTATAAAATCTCTACAGTAATGTAATGTCTTTGTGTATTAACTGCATTCTTACAAAAGCTTGCCAGATATGCATGAAAATATTTTTTTTCCTTCTAGTTTTTGATTGTGAGGCACTTTCTGTCACTTTCATATGCTTTCACTGCAAGTCTTCCATTTCTGTGTTGGCATTGTTCAGCTATGTTTTGGGTTTTCTGTTGCTCTTTAATTACAGTATTAAATTGGAGAAAGGATGCAGAAAGATGTGAGCCTTAAAAAAGTCTTTGAGCCCTGTTAGTTTGTTTTGGTTTTGGTGTCGTCCCCCCTCACCCCTGAAAACTTTTTCAGGTTTATTAGAATTCATTTCTTTTGTCTCATCACTGGAGGATTTTTAGATTGCTGACAGATCAGGAATGATTAATTTGTAACTACATTTTGGAGACTATTACTTCACATTCCTTCATGTTAAGATTCTCTCTCTTGAAAGGGTATTTTTATTGCTGCAATAAATTCATGTGTGCAGACTATGACTGCCAGCCTCTTTAGTTGGCTAGAGGTTCATTCCAGATTAGCAGCCCCCAGAATTAATCTGCTTTGTGAGGTCTGCTTTGCAGCATGTCTATAGATGCCTTGGTTCTGTGGCCAAATTGCTATGTAAACTGAGTTAACTGATTTTAAAGGGTTGCTCTGGTTAGGCAAGAGTTTTTAATGTCTATCATTTTTGCTTCACAAAGTTGTGTATCTGTATAGTGCACACGGTCTTTTGTTAAATTTAGTGAGTAGTCCTATTGTATAAATCAGAAATTTTGCCTTATCTAGAGTATGCTTCAGAGAAAAAAAAGCTTTTAGTGTTAAATTGTGTCTCATTTCTCATGCCTGTTGCGGAAAAAGAGAAGATACCCTGTGTCTGTCCCTGACAAAGCATTATTTCATCAGACTGCTATTATTTCTGTGCAGGCTTTGACGAAAAAGGGTAAAAGGTCATTCTTTGTTTGTAACTAAGAGATCTTGTCTTTGAAATATTGTTTATTTTTCTGGTATTTTAGAGTCTTCTCCCCATACCCCAAGAATTTATTTGCTTTAAATCTTTAGTTGCTTATTTCAAGTATAAATATGCTCAGAAAAAAGACCACTTTTAAGAAGGCTGGGTGTTTTTAAAATATGTAGCATTTATGTCACCTTAGTATTCTCACAAATAAAACATTTTGATTGTTATGTCAGAAATGACAAAGCAGTGTGTTACAAGAGTGAATGTACTCCTTGAGGATTTTTTGTATGAACACCAGTATAATAATTTTGTAGAAAGTGCTTTGTAAAGGTGATCTTTAGTACTCACTGTAAATAAGTTGTTTTTATGTGTTTCTTCTAATGTTATTTGGGCTTTTTCATAGCCAAACGCCAGATGCCCTCTCTGTAGGAATGAGCTTCAACTAGAGCACTTGGTGGAATGTCCCCAAGAAGAAGAAATAGACTCCAGTAATGGAAGGAAGTCTGATCAGAAGTGGATATCCAGTTCAAAGGTATATGCCATTGTGTTTTACTTGACTTTCATTATGGTTTTGTAGAGCACTCTCTAGGATTTTTATGTAAATATGCTGAACATACTTTATATATGTATAACATATTTTATTATGTAAAAGTCTGACAACATGTCTAGTCAGCACAGGAGAAAATGTGTAATAAAATCTCATCACAAACAAAATTTGCTCCTGACAGTGGGAAGTATGTCTGGAAGACAGGTTTGTGAATCCTCTTCCCTAAAGAACCATCAATCACCTTGTAGTTTGTGACTGTTAAAAGTGTCCAACTCTTGGTTTCCTTTGGAGACTAAAAGAAACCCTACCAATAGAATTTAAGATTAGTTCATTTGAATGATTTATCAATTGATGTGAACTTTATCAAAGCACCTGTAGGAGTGGCATCTAACCAAGTCAGAATAAGCTGCATAAGTCTTCATTTGATTTCAGATAAATGCTCTCATGCATGCTTTGATAGAACTGCGGAGGGATAATCCAGCTGCTAAATGTCTGGTTGTTTCTCAGTTCACAACTTTCCTGTCACTGATAGAAAATCCCTTGAAGTAAGTAGAACTATTGTAATTTTTAAAAAACATGCTTTTATGGGTTTTTAGAAAGATTTCTCAAATAACATAG
Organism: Caprimulgus europaeus; assembly: GCA_907165065.1. Next base: position 101,060 of record OU015531.1, on the reverse strand, counting down.
TATCCTTTTGATTTTTAGAACTTCAGAAGAGGAAAAAATATTTAAATCATTTGTTTAGTGGAATAAAGCCATCAATCTCATTCTTGTTATTTTTAATATATTGCTTGTTAAATGCAGAATTTTATATATGTATTTCAGAGTAGAGGTCAGGATTTTAATATGCTTACTTCCTGTTGTCACAGAAAATGGATTGTTAAATTGAACATTTCTACTTTCTCTTCAGAGAATCGGGGTTTGTCTTTACTCGTTTGGATGGGTCAATGGCACAGAAGAAAAGAGTAGAAGCAATTCAGTGTTTCCAAAGCAGCCAAGCAGGATCCCCAACTGTAATGCTTTTGTCTCTGAAAGCAGGTGGAGTTGGATTAAATCTGACAGCAGCTTCCAGAGTGTTTTTAATGGATCCTGTGAGTAACTGCTTGTTCATAATGATCCAGCTTAATGTAGGTGAAGCTCCTTTGGTATTTTCCTAAGAGGTAGAAGGCAGGCCCCTCTGAGAATGAACAACACTGATGAGTAGCTGTTAAAGGGTAAAAGGCCTTTTCTTAATTTATTTCCCTGGCATGTTTTTGTTTCAACACAATATTTTTTGTGCTGTCCATTTATTTACTGCGAATTGAAAGAATGCTGGTAGTACTGCTAACAAAGTGGTGTGACACATTACAGTGTAGCATTTGATACCAGTTCCTTCTTTTATTTTTCTCTCTTTCTGATATTTTTGAATGTGGTTTTCTGTTTGTTCCATTTAATAACTTCAAAATCCATAAAGTGGAATTTCAGGAACAGTCTGGTTTTTTTCTATGTTATAATGCAGTGCTTCTCTGCCCTAGTCTGTTCTATTATTTTTGTGAATTTATTTATTTATAGAGACATTAGTCTGAGGTTTCTTTTTGTGGTTGTAGGAGACTGAGAAAGATGGTGGTAGCTAAACGTAGGAAGTTTTTTCCTTTCATTAAAGGACTCGGGAATGCAAAATTATTTGCAAGGAATTAAAATGTAAATTACATGTTTTTGATAGCAAAATAGTATTGTTAACAGAATTGGTTTATATCTTGTTGTGTCACTGTACAAAATCAAAGTTTTTCTGTTCACTTCCTCCCTTCCCTACTAATTACCTCTGCTCTGATGTACTAGTTTTTTGGAAGTTGGAACCTGAGACAAATTCTACAGTTTGTGCACTTGAAAACAAAACCAAAGTAAATTAAAATAATAATGTAGCTTTGAACTTGGGCATCTGATGACACCAATAGTAAAGAAAAAGTAGTGGCTTGGACAACAGGTTAGTGATAATAACAGTATGCAGACATAAGCTATTTACTTAATAAACTAAAGGAATTACATATGAGTGAGAGTATGGAGAAGTTGCCTTGGAAAAAGATTTTTCATGAATTGCAGTGCATCTTCACAAGTATTGTTTCTGTATGTGTTGCATTGAATAATTCAGTTGGAACAACACAATCTCGTCCAACTGCCGTGTTACTTTTTTGTGTGTTGTTTTTGGGGGGTTTTTGTTTGTTTTGTTTTTGGTTTGTTTTTTTTTTTTTTTTTTCTTAAACAATTCTCTGAGTAAGAAAAGTTGTGGTAAGTCCAAGAGAATTTTCATTTTCTGTGAAGATAATTAATGAGGTATAATGTATACACTGTCCTGTGACAACCAGCTGTAAGAAAATAAGCTAAGCATTGTTAACACCAAGTCATCTACAGTTTATAGTTATACCTCACAAACTAGAGCCAAATATAATTGCAGCTTTTATACACCATTGGACGACAGCTCCTCATACTGCTGGTAACCATCCTGTGATGATAACCATCCCAAGTGACAGTGGTTGACTACTTGTATTTGATGAAGGGGCACTTCATCAAAACATGAAGTGAAAACATGATCCTTTATGATCTCACTTTTGAATGTTCAGTGCCAGATGAGATTGGGTCATGCATTAGCATTCCTTGAAGTGAATTAGCAGCAATAATAGGATTTAAGAAGCAAAAATACCTCTGGAGCCAGTAGGGTAACCAATTTTTGTACTAAAATTATGTGGATTTGCTGTAGAACTGTAGCTTTGAGGTCTGCATTCTTTTCTCTGAGAGGTGTTACACCACAGTGCAAGGGAGGAAAATTTATCCAGTCATAGAGTACTTCCTTCTCTTTTTAAAAACAAATATTTTTTTAAATTATTTGTTTGTTTAAATACAATCATATCTGCTGAATTCTCACCTTTAGGAAGAAATACAAACCTTGAATGTGAGAGTATTGCAATTATACAGATGTTTCTCTGAGGCTCAAGTTTCTTCATATTTTCCCATGAAAAATATAGTACCCTTTGTACAAGATATTGCAGAAAAGATTGAGGTATCGCAGTTCAGTTTTCCTTTGATGGACTGATGAGAGGAGAAGAGCGAGAATAGTATACTTTGGTTCTCCTCAACTACAACAAAGATAGAATGGAACATGGTTGTGTGTGTTTGAGCTAGGTCTTTCCTCAAGAAAACATCTCGTTTGCACAGTCAGATTGGTATTAGAATGGTTTGCCATACATAGCTTGCTAGCAATGTTCATCTTGCAGTGACAGATATATCATTTGTTGCACTTCTGCTCATAACCTCAGATTGGAGAAATGAGAGTTGCTTGGCTTTTGTCTTGCAGCGTGGTGTCTTAAGTGTTCTTAGGCACCAGAGGTTCTTAGAATCTAAAATTATTTTTTTGTGCCAGCCTAGTTGCTGTCCCATGTCCTGTTGGTGTGTCCCGTCCCGTGTCCATCTGTCCGCTCCCTCCCCTGCCCCCCCCCCTCCCCCAAAGAAAGGAGTAATTAAGAAGAGTTCCTAGATAACTTTCAGTATGTGGGTGGTGTGGCAACGTGAGCCCATTGAATGAGACTTGCTTTTCACAGGCAGAACACTGTTATGTTTTAGATAGTGCTGGAAAAATGCAGAGCACAGACTTGGCATTTCACAATTCCTTAGGGTTATATTCCAAGCATAAGTAGGAACAGTTATACCACTATTTGTGTTCATCAAGTTTCTTGTTTACCTAACTTGGTAATTATTGCATATACTAATGGAAGTATATGTGGGCTTTCTTAACAGGTAGGGGATTTAGTCTACTGATAAATAACTGCCTGTGTTCAATTGGTTTAGATTTTGCTAAAATCAGGAAAAGGGTATTGAGGCAGTTAGTATATGCAATGTTTATTTTGGAATTAAAATTATAACAAGATTGTTCTGATGTCTCCTAGACTCCTGACAAACCTAGTATTCTAAAGCATTTACCTGAAGTTCCAGCTTGTTATGAATATATAACCAAAAGTTCTCAAAGCATTCTTTGAGCAGGAGTATCTCAAGAGTGGGATACCGAAGAGTGAGGCATTAGGTTGAGAGATATTAATCTGCAAGCAGTATTTGTTGAAGAGCTGATGGAACAATAACTTCTTTGTGATTTCACATGGATCTTACGTATTTTGAAGGGAGGTTATTTTAACTTTCTGATTGCTGCTACTGATAGGCTTGGAATCCTGCTGCAGAAGACCAGTGTTTTGACAGGTGTCACAGACTGGGTCAGAAGCATAATGTTGTTATTACTAAGGTGAGTTGAGAGCTGATCTGTTTGAACAATTTTCTGGTTATGAATAAATACGTTATTTTCCAAAAAGCTTTACTGTATTTTTAAAGTAATTGTGAATAATAATTTTTTTTTTAAAAAAAAATTAAAATAATTTACTGGTGAGACATCATATGTCTCACCAGTAAACTTAAATTGTGGTATGATTTTTGAAGTGTGGGCTTTGGATTGTAAGATTTTGAGTGAAATGCATTTCCTGCTAAATAATAATTTTGGAAATTAGATGTCCCTGTTGAGCTATTTGGAGTGACTAGCAGGGGTAATACTGCTGTTTTCTAGCCTATTACAGTTTATTGTCTTGAAAGTAAGTAGACTGCTTTTCCTTTTGTCACAGCAGCTTCTTTAGGTGCCAAAGAACAACTAGTCTGTCTTATTAATACCCAGTCACAAAAATATTACTTGAGAAATTGAAGATAGCTTATCTTCTAATATACATAGCAGAGAGAGATTATTCCAGTAGGTGTTTAAAAAAAAAAAAGGGGGGGGGCAAAAAAAATTAACATGCCAAACTTTTTCCTCTAGCTTTATAACCCTTCCCTCTCGTGAGTTCTTTACAAAGTAATAACAAAAGAACGTAACTGTATTTTAGGTTACTCAGCTTTTTAACTTTTTTTTTTAAGTACCTAAATTTCTCATCTTAAACTTTTAATTTTTAAAAAAACCCAAAAGAATCCCTTCATTTCAGTGGGGCTTTTTTTTGTATTTCAGTTTATTGTGAAGGATTCAGTGGAAGAAAATATGCTGAAAATTCAGAAGAAGAAGAAGGAACTCGCAGCAGGAGCCTTTGCTACCAAAAAGCCTTCAGCAAGTGAAGTAAAACAAACCAAAATTAATGAAATTAAGGCTATAATTGATTTATAGCTTTAAATGGTGATATTTTGAGTAAATATTATATTTAATATTGTAGTTAATACTGCTTTTCAAGGTACATGTCTCATGCTGACTTCTAGTTTTGCAGTCTTTGTGGTCAAAACATAAATGCTTCAAATAAATTACAAAAATTAACTTGCTCCTAAATGTTATTTTAGAAATGCACAAACTTGTTTTGCACTCCTGAAACCTTTCCAGTTTTCATTTCTTCCAAACATTGCTTATTATATACAACACCTAAGAATACATAGAAATCTCTCAAAACAGCAATGTATATGCATGCATTGTAACTTGCAAGAATTTTGCCTCTTTGAGGGTTAAAAGGTAACAAAAAGTAAATAATGTGTTTTGTCCTTCAGACAAAACCCATAAGAAATAAATTAGCTTCATGTTTCAATCTGAGTATTTCCTGATAACCAAACAGATCATCTGGATTGTCTGTTTCAGAATAGGTGATCAGTGATCACTTCATAAGGAATTCTTACTTGTGCAGGCTATGTTCAAAGATGGTATTTAATTGAAAATTTTGAAATATTTTTTTGCTATTAATAAGTAATACACAGGTGCAGTAGGGAGTTCTCTGCTGATTACTTCCCATGAGCTAGTAAAAATGAAGTACTTAAAAGTAAGTGTTTTGAAAATTTAATATTTTACTTCCCTTAAACAGAGTTCCACTCATTTTTGTAAAAGTGTTTTTTTGATTTGGATAAAATATTAGAATCATAGGCTTGTACTGACAACATGCTTTCTAATAATTTCTGTACATGCTTTGAATAAGACTGTGCTGTATGCGAAGTAGAATATGACCCACTCACTGGTCAGTGAATCAGTTAGCCCTTCCAAAATAAATTAAACAGAACAAATTATTTTAATGACTGCCAGCTTTCTAACAGTTTTCTTGCACTGCTAAGTGCTTTTCCAGTCCCATACATATGTCTTAATGGAATGCTGCTCTGCATGCGTCTTGATTTATGGAGGAAGAATTTGGTAAACTTACTCATGTGCATGTACTGCAAAGTGATAAATAGTACTGAAGAATCTCTGGTGAGTATTAGTTGAATATTGTTGTCTGTTTCTTCTATCTCTTTCAATTTGATTCTGATCTTTTGTTATGTGTTTTCTTAACACGGTGCTGCCTTCCCGGTAGTGTTTAGACTTAAGACTGGAGGCAGAGCTTGTTATGTTTAGATCCTGTTTAGATTCTATGTTTAGATTCAGGAAGTGTATTTCGCAGCAGAGAAATTGAATCTGATTTGCTTCTAATGCCTTTCATTTTTTCTTATGTCTTTGAATACCAGCTGGCTGATTGTAAGATGAAATACAAATATAGGAAATGGAATAGGACTGAGAAATAAAGGGAAGATGTCTGATATTTGGAGAAAGAGTGAGCCAATGGAAGGAGTGAGAAAGGAATTCTAAATACAAAACCGAACAAGCTGATGTGGTTTTTGGGGAGCTAGGATCTTAACTATGGAGAACAGAGTGTTTTAAGTCTGCTGGAGAAGGAATTTAAAAAACATGAATGACTGTAGACATCATGAACCCCAGTAACTGGTTGTCATTGGAATGTTGACAAAACAGAGCTACACCTGATAGAATTTTTTTTTTTTTTTTTTTTTTTTTACATCATTCATGTAAATTAAACTTTCTTTGGGTTTTTGTGGTTCAGATTCTCATGTTTGGAGATAAGCTGGAGAAATAATTCCTGATTATGAATGAGAGATTTGGCTTTGTGTCATTCTTTTCATCTTCCGAGTTAAAATTCCATGAGGAAGAGATCCATTTCAAGGGCTAGTCAAGCTACATCACTACTTGTGTTAAAATATGCTGACATTTTGCAGAGTAGCTGAGTTATGATTATGAAAACAATTACTAGTATCATTTTTCCTTTACTAGATGATGGTTTCCATGTTCCAAAGCCAAATAAAAACTTACTGGAGTTAGTACTAAGCTGTATGGCTAGCTAAGGTCTCTCCCAGGAAAGCCATTAATGTCTCTGAGAGAACAGTTAAAGGTCAAAGCTGAGAGCAGGAAAGTCCTATTTGATTTGATGGAGCTGTTCAGTTACTCAGGTGGTTAAAAACCACAGTGTTCTGCTTGTTTGGGGTTTCTTTTTACATATCATGAGCTGTAAGTCATCTTTGGCTATTGCTCTTCTTGGAGTTCTAACAGTATGTTCTGTGGCATGTTATAGAAATAAGCTTTTGTAATTATGATTTTTACTTATTTATTTTCTATTCCAAGGACTGAGTTAGTAGCCTACCATTCTGGGGTTTTTTTATCCCCTACATAAAATACAGATGTAAATGAAAAAAAAAAAAGCTTCTAAGCTTTTAAGAGTTGCTTGAGTTGCCACCATCTAAGGAAATACCTTAGGTTATATACTTTTTAAAGGCAAATGGAGTTTGAGTTACGATCTAAGCAGGGCTATGATTCCTTTGAATAATGATGTTTTGAGTATAGTACTTTGACTCAGCTACTGCTTTTATTATCTACAGTTTAGAGCAGAAAGTTGATGTATCAAGTGATACTATTACAAGGGATAAAAAGGGATCTCTATTTTTTTGCATATTCTGCCTGCAGTAATTATAAAGGAAATGGTGGCAGACAATGACATGAAGGTCATTTTATTGAAAATTAGCTGCATAAAGTTTGTTTTAAATGTCATACCTTTTGCTTTCCTGAGTCTTTGGGTAAACGCTTGACCATAATATGAGTCACAGAGGCTAGGACAAAATTGTTTTATGTGTGTTCTTTCTTTACTAACTATACTTGGTAACCCCAAATATGCAGCTTCTCATCTTATTCAGCATCTCTTCTTATCTTACTGTATTAATGTAACAAAACTTACATGCTAAATCACATTTTTGGGTTGGTATAGTCTCATGCTTTTACACTTTCAGCTGTCTCCAGCCAACCTTAAAAAGAGGTTATGTGCCTATTCTCTAACACAAATACAAAGAGGAGCAAAACTAAGACTGTTTAGCTGCCTTCAAAAGACTATTTTACCATTTTCCATGGAATATTTTGTGAGCACACAGAACTCAAGTATTTGTAGTTGTTGGTTAAAGTATACTTTTGCCACTACAGATTGTAACTAGTAATCCCTCCTGCTTTCACACAACTTCATCTGTTAGAAAAACCCAACATAGCAAAAGAAAAACCAACACAGGAAAGGGTTATTTACAACAGGGAGTTCAGATGCTGTGTACTCTTAAGTAGCTACAAGCTACTCTGGTTTGGACCTCATCTTTAGCATTTTTGCTAAATGGTGAGCAAGGAATCTTAGAGCAATTAAGTAGTGAAAACAAGTTAAAACACATTAACTTTCATACTCAGATTTCATCTTCTGCTTTACCAGCAAATGATGAGAGCTTGTTGATTGTTTCTTTTATTTCTAGGTGAACAGTTCAGCACCCTCACTAGCTTCCTGCCAAACTCCTTTATTAGGAAATAATGAAATAATATTTTTCTGAGTGTTTCTAGTCTAGTACCGAGTATAGCTGTCAAAGAACACTAAGTAATTTGGTTCTGTTTAGACTTTTGGCTAAAGGATAGATCTGAAACTTAATCTGGACAGCAGCCAATTTCTGTCCATCTTCAGCATGATTTTGTTATTGTGGTACCTTTACTGCTTTTCAGTGTGTCTTAAAATACAATGTGTAGCCTGAGTGGCAAAAAAGAACTTTCTTTAACCCTCTGCACACACAGAAAGAATAGTTTTCCTAATCAGGGTACGTACAGTTAACTTAGCAGCTACTTACTTTCTTTGCCACAATAGCATCGCCATTGTGTTTAATTACAAGTTCAGAGTGTATAGAGCTTACATAAGGGATGATGTTTCTTTAGTCACCAAAAGAAAGATTCCCTCTTCCTAAGTTCCATGTGAGTAGCTTCAGGAGGTATTTTGTCCACTACCCTCTCCTCTACTTAGGGCAAGCTACTAAGGGCACTGGCCCTATACAGCTCCCTGGTAAATAACTATATACTCTGTAAGAAATTACAGAACTAAAAGCTGGACATTTGCTAATGGTAGCTAGAGCAAAGCTTAAGTGTTATACCTGTTGAATACTTCAGACTGCTTCAGAGCTCCCTCTTTTTTTTGTTTCTTTTTTTTTTTTAATTGTTCAATTTTAATTCCATCTATTAAGAGTTTAGGGAAGCCAGAAATGCATGACAACTTTTTATTTTTGTATCAAGTGCAACATTGCAAGTAACAGGTAAAACTCAGTTTACTAGTCCCGTAGTATACAGAACTGAAAAATGCATTCTGCCATGCTGTAGGCACTGTGCGTAAGAACTTGGTCAAAACTTCAGTGCAGTTGTGACTGGAAGAGCAAAGCAGTGCTATTACTGTTACATCTGTATGTATCCTAGTGTCATTAATACATTTATGGTAAAGCAGAATGGCTACCACTCTAGTGTATGAGCAATCCCATTAATTACATTTTACATCTAAAACAGCAAGCAAAGGAATCAATGCCTAATCACCCTACTGAGGTGAGGTAACAAACCCAGTTTCAAGGAGTATGTTGAGCCAATTGATCACAACAGAAGAAAATTTAAGCTGAAAAGACCTGTTTTTTATCTAGTAGGGAGAACTGGAAATTGGGCATTTATAGGTGGCCCAAGGAATTCTGCTTCCTAGCTCTTGCTCAGTCGTCATCTGTAGCACTGCAGAGGCCTTCAGCCAAGAAGTTTTTCATCAAGCTACTAGCAAGTGTAACTGACCACCATCTATACCTTTCTAGCTGTTAGTTCTGGAACAAGTCCTTACATCACCACTGTTTGAGACAGGCATTTCTACTGAAGGTAGGTATCAAGTTTCTTCTTGATGTTGTCAAAGGAATCCACTCCCATATAGTCAGCTTGGCCCTGTTCCCACCGTTCCTTGCGTTCTTCTGAAGATACTGTTGGTAACACTGGTGATGGTGCTGATACTGATATGTGGGACACTGCCTCTGTAACCTCTGCCTAAAAGGAAAGGCAGAATAAAAATACAGAAATATTTTGCATAGCTAAAGTGAGCAACAGGCCATATAATGGGACAACAAAGTAGGTGTTCTCATGCACAGCAGGAAGCATTGCCAAGGGGAAGGGATTATGCAGCTTTCCTAGCAAAATAACAAAGCAGAGTTTCAGAAGTTAGCAGGGAGGTGGGGTGGAAAAAGTTTAAGTTCTTCATACCTCTCTACAGAAGCCACAAGAGAAAGCCAGAGTATAGACCAAGCCCGATAGCTGCAAATAGTTCATTAGAAGGATGTAAGATTAACAAGAGAAAGCACATCTTAAGAGATCAGTAACTTTGGTCTTAGAAAGGTTGAGAACTTAAACTGACCCATGCACTAAGATAAGACTATGAAAACGAGAGTTAGAAGCAATACTTTGGCTTTAAGTATTGGGATTCATCACTGAATCTACGTCTACGTAAGTATTCATTCTCTAGTTATCCTCGGCTAACCTAGATTTGTTTCACCATGCAAGATCTGTATGTACATACTGCATGCTAAACTGGGGTTCTGCTTGAGAACCTTATTAGCTGAAACACATTAAGAGTTAGGGCCCTTCTCTGTATATATTAAAAAAGTTAGTACAGTATTATTTCTGGTGCACCATTAGCTACTCACAGTTTGTTTTAGGCAAGCAGACAGCTACATTCAAGACCATTATAGCATGCTTCTCTTCTGTAGTATTATGTACTCCAGGCTTAAAAGAACAAAACCAAAAAACCCTGCATCCCACAGACTAAACCACACCCATGCTTTGAGTTGGACAGAGGGAAGGGAAATCAGTGGAATGGTAAAGAACCTGTCATCCATAGTAAGATGTTCCTTTGAGAATATTAAAGTACATACCATGTTTACACTTGTAGTCATTTCTTTAACAATTCCATGCTGTTCTAGTAATGGTAAAACGTTAGCTATATAGGTATCCCACCACATGTTGAGGAATTCTGGGTGAACTATTTTAGGGTCGTCCATGTTGCCTTTTATGCTTTTTGTTCTGGAGTCGTATGTATAGTTCCATGGCTTTGTGCTTCCCAGGAAATGCACCACTTTAGTATTTGCACCAAACCTGTTGGACAGAAAAAGTTAGAACCTACAGTTTGTGCAGATGTCTAGAAAACAAGAGCTTTGACGGGCAGACAATTTTTTTTTTTAACCTACACTTTCTGTAGTCATCTAGAAAATAGAAATACAAATCTATTTTAAGAGGCTCAACACTATCTTACCAAACTGCCAATGCCTATTGGGACTGAAAGCATCACTGTACAACAAAAAAAAAATGCAAATAGAATTCTACATTATACTAGTGAGAATACAACCAAAACTTAATACTCTGAGCTATTTAAATACTTACAGCCAACTCAAGCCTTTAGGTAGAGTGATGTTCATAGCTCAGGAGAGAGCAGTCTCAAGCAGCCATTGCAATCAATCAGAACTGGTTTTAAAAATGAAAAAGGTTCTATGCCAATGTCAGTGATCCAGGTAGTTAGGCATTACAAGCATTATGTAGAGAAGGGTCAGTGTTAAGAGTTACCTTTTCAGTCTACAGCCCTAGAGAAAAGGATAATTGGAAAACCCTGCTGCAGGAAGACTGTGTTGTAATAGCTTTGTATAACCTAGCCATTTCACAGGACTTCTGATCTAGGTTCAGCAAGGTCTTGCTAGACAACCAACAGTTATTTTCTAAATAACCTTATTTTAGGCATGAGTGGGTTTTGTGGTGGTGTGGTTTTTTGTTTCTTTTTAAAACCATTTTAACTCCATTTTCAATATGGACTTCTAGCTTTGTCCCAAATGTTCCTAGTATGTTGTGTAGCATTAAGAGCATGGATGAGATGCACTCCTTTTGAAGTAAAGAACTTAACACTAAAAGAGACAGCATTCATCCCATTCTTCTATGGCTCCAGAACTAGAGTTCAGCTTGAATCAGTTTTGCGAACAAGCAATACCCATCTCTCTGGTAACACTGACTATCTCACCTAGTTCAGGTTGCATCACATATTAGGATTTCTTCTCAAAATAATATGATTAAAATGGATAATAATGACAGACATTTTGCTAAGCACACTTTCATCATTTTGACCAGAACTCAGACGTTTTAAGGAGTTAAAAATTGGAGGCTGTGCAGGTATGTTTCAAAAACTTTAGAATATTCAAAACAAAGATTTGGGTGGGGGGTTTTGGTCCTACAGTAAGATCCTTGACTGTATTTCAGTATTTATGTTCAATGTTTTGAACACAATTGATATTACTGCAGAATGAAGACTTATGCATGTGTGAAACAAGGTCAAGTATTTGTACTAATTGCAAGGGAAAAAGAAAATTTGTCTTCAAGAGGTCAGTTCCTGGGCTTTAAACTCCATATGTCAAGATTTGTCATAAGAGGACTACCTTAGTTTTATTAGCTGTCACAGCACTACTTAACAGCCTGAGTTTTCTTTATCTTAGGCTGCTGCTGTTCCGAGGAACTTGCAATTGTTTAAAAATCAAGGCTATTTAAGCTAGAGAATGCCTAATAAGTGTTATATTCCACTTGCTGCAAATGGATAAGTGTATTCTTAGTATTTTGACCACTTAAGACCTGTACAACAGTTGACAGATGCCAAGCTTCTGTAATGTTTTCAGTAGCTGCTTTCTAGATACTTTCTAGATCTGCAATACTTCCTTTTGACATTTAAGCTCAACTGTTGGGAAGCTTTATGTCCACACTGGCCTCAGCAACTAATCTGTCTTTCCCCATCTCCCAGAAAAGTCCTTCATCAATGTTTTGAAGTTAGAGCGCATTTGTCATGAATTGGCATTTTCCTTTGGAAAAAGGATTACTGAGACTGCTGTGAAATCCAGTCTCGCTGTACAAAGCTGTGAAAAACTTAGCTATTGATGTCAGTAGGTTTAAATTTCACTTTATTCCAACTGCTGATTATCAGGAGTGTAGCTGCTGATCTAACCAAGGGAAACTGTTCCATCTAGTGAGCAAGGCATTCTACTTGAAAGGACTGCACTTCCAGCATTCTGCTTTTGAAGGTCTGCTGAATTCAGTTAGGCAATTGATTCAATCAGTTAAATTGAATTTTTGACAGGAGCCCCCAAATCCAGTTAGTCTTTTGCAGCAACAAGGTCATTTGTAAATTTAAGGTCATGTGACTAACAACCAGCCAGCCATGGAAAGAGGACATACTTTACAATAGATATTAGCTTATCAAATGCTGTCCAAATACTTAGTCATTCTTAGGCTTGCATATATTTCTTTAAATAAGTGTTCCACTTTTAGCATGACAGGATTTCAAATGGTATTCTGATCACAAGACATAGTTTGATCGTGAGCCAGCAACAGTCCTGCTTATGCTAGCTGCTGCTTTAGACACTAGTAACCTGATGTCATTCAGTGATCAGATTGTTTTTATGCAATTGGTACTTTCCTTCTGCCTGCCCCCCCCCAATTTTGCAGCTCTTAATAAGAATTTCTGTGTAACATTTCAGCTTCCCATGCTTCCCCCCTCTTCCTCCCGTGTGTATTACAACACTTTGAATGAGCCTGTCACTGACATATGGCTTATTCACATGCCAAATCTAATACTGCTAGTAGCTAGGAAGGATACAGTTGTTTTCCTTACACAGGAAACATGCAACGGTATGGTGGTTGGCTGTAATTTTTCTTCCATCTTCTTACTGCTTGAGGAACTGTCTGAGCTCTAGCAAGACTGTAGCTTTATACAAGTCTTTGTTCACCATATATATACGAATGGTATAGGTTGATTAGATGAACTGTAACTACTGGTTGTTAAATACTCTAAGTAATTTGAGTGAGAAAAGGGCACGTTATCTAAGTGGGAACAATACCACCACTGACATGCTGAAGTTCACCTCAAGCTGATTCAAAAGCCTGCTGCCTGTGGTTAGAGCTGCAATAGACAGTATCCCATGCTGGAGTAGAGGTTCCTCCTTTTGGAATTGACCTGTTGAAGTTGATTTAGAGTAAGCACATTTATTGTGAGCACCAGGGATGAGTGCCTTAAGCTACAGGTACAGCTTTCTCTCTACAGTTATCATGAGATGATTCATTTCACTAATATTCAACTTTTAAATTTTTTTTTTAAAGAGTAGAAACTATTATACCTTCTTTTACTGGCAATAATGGTCTCCCTGTAGAAAAAAATGTGTAAGTTCACATTGTGCCTTTTCATTCTGTTACAAGAAATTCGTTTCTATAAGCTCTGAAAGTCATCTTAGAATTTTGAACTTACGCTTTAAATGCTGGAAGGTAGGAATATACAGAAGTGCTGCTCAAATTATAAATAAATGGTAGATGTTTGCTCATGTCTGTTGTTGCCCAGCTGCTGAAGAAGGTGTTTAATAACCCCTGATCTGCACCTGAAAGAGAAAGCATTAATAGGCTACAAGCATCAGATAGCTGTTTTAGGATCTTTTTCAATTGCTTCACTAATTAAGAGTTGGTAATGCAGTTATGTCCAGTAGGTGTTTGGCATAGAGTACTAGAGTTCTATTTGTGAACAACTGTGTAAACCTTGCAGACTTTGGGAAAAAAAAAAAATGTAGAGAATGAAAAAGGTAGTATTTGTGGGGTTAGTTTTCCTAAGAGATAACAAGCTGGTCACAAACCCTGCCATTCAGGTTCTTTCATAGGTTAAGTTCAAGCTGTGTAAGGCAACATAAAACAGGATTTGACAACTGAGTATTGTTCAGCTTTGGGAAAGCTGTAGCTCAAAAGATGAAGTGCCAAGAATTAGTTCTATTACTTATGCTTACAGATGGCTGACCCACATCTCAATGCCAGAGTTAGGGTATCAGTGGCTCTATTTGACCTGCAGCCCTGGATGCATCTGCCTACACTATGATATAAGGAAAAGCACATTCAGTCTTGTTGACAACTCTAGTAAAACTTCATCAAATCCCTTAACAAGCAATAGGCCTTCCTAGTTCTCTACTAAGAAACTGCTGACTAACCCCTAAGTGAGGATAACAATTTAAGTTATGGCCAGACCTGCTGTGTTGGGAAGGGTCACCTCTTAGTTTGCAAGCAGAGGTTATAATGAGGTCAAATGAGTCTGGAGTTGGTTGATATGTCAGTAGTAGAGTAGCTAAAAAAAAAAAGTCTCTGGCCCAAAGCAGGCTAGTTTATAAGCAGCTACTGAGAAGTAAAAACTACTTCTTTATATCCAATAATTCTTTATTGCAGTAAATATACTTAGTCTTTAAGTGCTAATAGTTCCTCTTATGAAGGAGATTGAAGGGAGTCCCTCAACTTCCATTTGCTGTTTTCCCTTCACCTGTAACTGCATGTACAGGTAGTATTGCTAAAGCATAGGCAAATTGATAGCTTAGTTAGAAAAGAGACAATGTTATATTTTAATCTTTAATTTTCTAAAACACCCAGTCTCTGCTGACTCAGGAAAGGGGTTTTTTTTATTGGCCTGTGTTTAGATTTAGGGCAGTCCAAAGGCTTACACCCTCACTGCTTTTTGAGCAGAACTTGCTTTTTGCAACCAAAGTACCTAGACACTGGGCATAAATTTAGATGTACAGGCAGTACACTGACAAATATAAATGCTAATGTATCCTGTTACAGCTGTCAGCATACATGCAGATTGCAGAGTGAGAAATTGCCTAGAGACTCAGTCCAGTAATTTCAAACCCCTGACTTGCCTCTCAACCCAAAAAGGAAGAAAAGCACTTTTGAAGAAGGTGTGCCCATCCCAAGAGTCAAACCGAAGTCCTCTGTCTTTACTGAGCTGTTTTATTTTGACTTCTAACGTAATGCTGTGTTAAGAATGCTTAGTTAACAGTAAGATCATCTAAAAGAGAAGTCTAGGATGCCCTCTCAGAACAGAGAGCTCATAACCAAAGGGGCAACAACAATGTATTTAACTTATTCTACAGGACTTTCACTCAGATTGTTTTACATACTTGTCTTTTTTTCAGATTGCATGGATTTGTGCCAAAGCAGCCACCGAAAGCAACATTTAGCTAGTTCAGACTTCAGTAGTCTTGTTCTATAAACTGTACCTTAGAGATAAGGTGAAAGAATCAGGCAGTAGTTACATTAGCTACATATCTAGATATACAGTCTTGCTGCATTATGTTTTTATATGTAAAAGTGAACAGGCTAAAGAGCCAGAGGACTGTCAAAGCAGTAGTGATGTTCTTAAGTATCAGTACTACCCGATTTCTTTTAAAACCAGATTTTTTCCCCCTCCACTGCTTTTAGATTGTATCTAGAATTACTGCATGACATATTCCTCATTATCTAGAAAGGTGAAGTTCAAATAGACAAAGTAGTTGTCTACATAAGTAGCCATCACTCTGCCATTTCTGGACAACACTATTACATAGGAGGCATCTGTCTGCTGTTACTAAATACTCTGGAAATCCTTGCACTCCCTGTTTATTACTACTGCAGATGAGGTGCTTAGAGCTTGACTTCAATTATGCATAGCTTGGCAGCTTGTTGAGTTTGCACCCCTGTGGCCTATTAGTGGCAGTGACCCTTCATAGGTGTTTCTCAAAGTTTCCTAGGAACTTTTTATTACTGTCTAGATCAATTGAAGTTTAAATCCCCTTTGTCCCACTAAGTTCATAAGCTCAGCTGCAGCTTATGCAGGTAGTATAAGCCTCCATGGTCTCATTACTCAGATCAGTGCTACCATTTAATAAAAAGTAAATACATTTTAAAGCTTAAATACAAATTACAGTTCTGGAAATTTGGTATTCCTAAACCATACCTAAACCATTAAACCACCGTTTTTGCTGTTAAGAGCCGCAATAATTACTTCATGTTTAGGACACGGAGGAAGCTTCACCATTGTGTGGCTTTAGCTTTCAAGTTGAAAAGTATATTGTGGAAAAAGTTCTAGTCTTTTAAAAGACAGGGGCCTTAGACCTAGAAGGTGGGATCTGCTAGCGGTTGAGCACAAAGCTCAGAGGAGACAACCACCAAGTCTCAGATGTTCCTGGAGCTATGCAACAGTTTTCACAAAGTAGGTTTGTTTGGGGTTTTAAATGTTTGGTTTGGTTTTTTTTTGGTTGGTTTTGGGCTTTTTTAAAATGCAAAACCTTAGTACCATGCTACAGTTTTTGCCATAGGTGGTGATCAATTTACACTGAATATTTGAGAGCACTCCCAGAGCTACCAATTACTGCCTTGTTAGTAGCGGGGTACAGACAGACTCTTCATTACATTGCAGTACTAATTTTCACTACAGTTTATTCATATATTAGTATTAAGCATCCAACTGCGAGTTCACACAGTAACAGGGATTATTCTTCAGACTACAAATGACATCTAGAACTTTTACTTTTTACAAGGTACTGAAAGGTAAATCAACAGGCTGGCCAATTACCTTCTATTAAGAGTTACAGTTTATAATCTCATTTATGTAACTTTCTGTACCTTTTTCAGTTAGACTTTGTTTTGTACCACATCAGTTACATAATGAAATTTAGTGACAGGAGATAACAATAGTCATTCAGAAGCCTTTAACCCTAACAGTCTTCAAGCAACATGTGCATTTACTGCAATGGTAATAGATTGGTAAGGAGACTTACAGGACAGCAGAACTTGGCTTCTCAAGCTTAAATCTGGCACAGTGGCCACTCCTAAGTGATCTGTACTGGGGAGCAGCCAAGGCTGCATGCAGCTGATACTGGGAAAAAGATGGTCACCACCCTATAATGACAGGAAGCTATCACATAGCCTATGAGGAGACAGTGGCATCTTCAAATGTGTGTTTCTCTGAAGCTGCACTCAAGTCGATCAGTACTATTTTTTCCACTATGCAACTTGAGTTAGCATAGAACACTCAAGCCTTGAGTGTTAGGAATGTATGAAGCATAGTACTGCAGTTTCATTTGCTAATGCATGCACTATGCTTGGTTCATCTTAAGATTTCTTTTTACATGATTCTGCATTGCTAATGCTTAGAGCTGCTAGTTTGGAGGCCAAACTCTTCAGGTTTTTTTTATTTCATGAAGTCTGGAAAAAAAAAAGTAGTTTTACTACATATTGTAGTGATAGCCTGTATTGTGAGAAGGATAGAATTTCTGTGTAGTTACACTCAGTTCAAAATTCTATCATACAGAGTCCCCATGACACATATGTCTTTACTGAGCCATTCCAACCACTATTACCATTTTGGTCTAACTTAAAATTGAAATACAAATTAATACATACCATCAAAGCTACCTTTCTCTGAGGCAAACTGTAACAGCTGATTGTATGTTTCAATGGAAGGCTGGTAAACAAAAACTCCAGAATTAAAACAGTCAGGCCAGCCTGGATCTGGTGCTGCAGACAGCTCTTCTCTCTCAAAAAGCTCATCAATATTTGACAAAACCTAGTTGTAAAAGGAGTAAAAAACTTTTCTGATTTTTAGGTTAGGAATTGGGGTATCATATTTTAATGTATTTTTGACTTCCACACCTTAAGATGTGAAAAATTTCTCATATTGATGCTCTTGTCTTAGGGAAGAAAATACTTTATAAAGAACTTTATAAAGATAGTCCCCACAGACTAAGTTACAATTAATTTGGATAAATAAGGCATATACATTTTTAGAGTTACTAGTTCAGATGGCAAAACGGCCTCTATTATCCCTCCTCTCAAAAAAACCAAAACAAACCACCAACCCTCCCTCCCACCCAAAAAAACCCCAAAATCCTAACACAACCCACAGAAAAAAATCCAACAAACCCCATACCAGGTCATTAAGAGGTACCATGAGACGGGACCACTTACCATTGTGTCTGCATCCATGAAAACACATTTTGAAAACTGTGTCAGTTCCCAGCAGTGAAGTTTTGTTAGTGTGACACCCAGCTCGGGTCTTTTCATTAATGCCAAGTGTGCTGAATCCCCACTGTCCAAGACGTTTACCAATATGACGTCATCAAAGACTTTTTCCAGCACTCTCCTGGGGAAAGAGTCAATTGCCAAGATTTAGTTCTATTGTTATTCCAGCACCAGACCACATGACAGATTCCATAACAAGAAGTGGAATAACAGGGAACCTGGCAGTATTTCTCATGTCATCAGTAAAAGTTAACTGCACAAGTACATCTGTCTGCCTCAAGGTTTCTAGTTTGTAATGGGCATATTTTGGGGAACAAAGTAGTTTGAGGTTTTTTTTTTTCTTCCACAAACAGGGTTTTAATTGGTATTCCTATCCAGTCCAGTAGGTCTCTTTGGCAAGTTAACAATCTACTTTGAGCAGGCAACTAAAAAATTGGAAGTTTTTAGACTAGCTTGAGCAGGACAGAAGCTGAATCCTAAATAGTTGCAACAAATGTTTATGCAATAGTTATAACAACACTGTTCTGGATTTGTGACTGTCAGGGACATCTGACTAGACCCAATTGCTAAAACTTTTTTTATCCCACAAAGTTTTAAAGACTTGCCTAATCATGGCTGTGGGTACAGCACTGTTTTAACCCAGCATCACGTTCACCTAAGGGTGACACTTAAAACTGTCAGAGAGCATAGTTAAATTTTGTGGCAGGTATCCAACCTTTGCTTTACCATCAGTAAAGCATTACAATTCGTTCGGGAGAGCTTAAGGAGTTCATGCTGCTTAAAATATGAAGCATCTGTAAAGTCTCACTATTCTACAGCATATATTGAATGCTCACCATTTATCAGTACATCTTGAGCCACAGAGCTTGTAAATGAGTTTTAGAACTCTGCCTTGCAAGGCTGTCTGCATACTGACAGTTTGGTATGGACAGTTGCTTCTGAACTTAAGGCATACCTTGTTAGTGGATACAGAATGAGAAATGCAAGGTCCAGTGACACCACTAGGTAAGCAGGTATTGCTGGTCTAAGGGCATAGTAGTAGCTGGCTTACACTAGTACATAAGCATATTTATGATTCCCCTTGAAAGAGCATACTCACCTAACAGGCTAGAATGCATGTTCCCATATGTAACACCTCTATAGTGATTAGGCCTTTTAGCTGCCAGGAGACTCCAGGGAGAGTCACTCCATTTATTATTGAGCCACTTCTCTACTGTCTCTAGAAATTGAGAGATCTTTTCAGAAGAACTTCCCCACACAGAGATTGTTGACCTACCGTCTGTAGTTCATGTAGTTAATAACTGGGGGGTTTTTTTACCCTACTCCTACATGTCAAAAGACCATCCAGTCTACTCCATACTAAGACTATTCTAGAGAGGCTGTAGGAAGCAGTTGCCTGTTAAATTCATTTGTTGTACTGTGGTGACCTTGTTAGATGCCTCTGCTGATTTGACATACTTGGTGCTACCTTATTTCTGCTCATTTTCTTCTCTCATGATAAAGTTTTATTTGAAGTGTCTGCTAGATTTCAAGAGAACTTGTGTTACATTATCTCAGTCTGGAATGCTTCTGTAAGACAAATAAATACCAATGCCCTACTCCTACCTCCACGTGCATATACATGCAATATTATACTATCAGACAGTTCTAAGTAGGACTATGAAAGAGCAAAGATCCAATTGAAAAATCAGTTCAAGTCACAGTTTAGTGCTCTAACTGCAGAGTGTTTGTTAACTCATCTATGGAAGAAAGAGGAAAGAAAAAAAAAAAAAAACCAAACCCAAAACAACTAGTTTCATGTTTGAAGAACTTACAGAATTCCAGATAGTGCAAGCTGAATTCTGCTAAGCTTAGCTGTTAAGCTTCCAGAGTTTTAGAAGGTTACTATTAAAGAATTTAACTTCTGTTTTTCAACCTTCACATCAGCAGGAACTGTGGCAGTCTGAAGTATATGTGACCTTACCTCATAAGATCTGAGACCTGAGGAGTTATGAGTGCAGTCAGCTTCCTTGTTGTTCTGTACTGTTGCAAGGATGAACCAAGTACCAGTGCTCCTTTCACATAGGAGTCATTTGTAGCTAGAGTCACAAAAGACTGGTCTGGAAGAAATGAACTTGGTCAGGTTAGCATGATCCACTGCTTTATTCCAAGAAAGATATACCAGAAACCTAGAACTGTTAGATAATCATGCTGTGTGACCTCTAAGATGTGCCCTTCACCTCTGTGTATTAGGCCCACCTACACAGCTGAATGAAGCAGATTATACTTGTATAGCTATACTTGCTATTAGTAACTTGACACATTGCAAAATGCAGTAAAAAAACCCAGAATCAAGACTGTTGCAAGAGAAAACTAGTTCCAGTTTGCCCACAGGTTAAGTCAGTCATGCTAAATGTTAGAGGCAATCTAAAAGGTCTAAAGAGTCCCATTTATTTAGAGCCATTAGTATACTATTTTTAAGGTAAAAGTATAGGGAGTCAGTGAGCTTGCATTTGGTCTAAAATTAGTAACAGTAGAGTTTTGCTAGGTTCAGCTCTGAACCCTGAAGCTAGGGCAGCGTAAAACTTAGGTTTCATTTTCAAATGAAAGTAAGCATTGAATTAGATCTTGGACAACAGTGTTAAGTTTTGCTCGCTCAGGATTTTGCAGATGAGTTGTTCTGCAGCCCATGGCTGCCGCTCTAGCACAAGAATGCAAGACTTAAACGGGAAGTAACCAGTAATATGATAAGCAATTTAAGACAGACAGCAACAGTTTTTGCTCTTCAAGTAAGAAGAGGTAAGGCTGGATTGTTACTATAAAGCATAATCTTCTGCTCCTACTGTATCTTAAATATAGATTAAGATGGATCACTTTGCCATATACTGTTTATTGAGGCCATATAATACAAGCTTTGCATTCTTTCAATTGTCATGTTGTTTTAAACTGACACGGTGGGACTGACAAAAGCAAACAAGTCACTTACAAACTTCTTCTGTTAACTATTATCATGTAGTACTCCTTTCCAATTTACAGCATTTTATAAAGAAGTTAAAAATGGTTTGGTAGAAAAAGCACACATCATCAACAAAATAGTTTCTTCCTAAGAATTTCAAGAGTAGATTTTCACGTTCAAATTTATTTTAGCAACTGCGATTTCTTTTCTTTACAGAAGTTGTTAACGAGGTTAGATCAGGATTGAGAGTGAGGGTTTGGGCACTCAGAGGCTTACTATAGAGTAAGATTAAAATAGTGACTGCTCTACTTTCAGAGAGATTGTTGTTTGGTAGAACTCCTCAGCCCAGGAGACAGTCATCATCAATATCTTTTTACCTTAATACCATTTTAACAGTTGATGACAGAAAGTCATATACCATAATTGTCTAAGCTCTGCAAACCTGGTTTGCAAGCTCTACAGACCAGCTACAAAACCTTCTATTTTGCTTAGCAGCAAAACAACTAGTCTCAAGGGATTTAGATGATAGTGGTCAATTATAAAGTTCAAAAAAGTTTCTACAATGCCAGGAATAGAGATTGATTTTTTTTTTTTTTCCTAATTCACTTTAGCTCCCCATTTGTCATAGTTCATATAGTTCAGCAAATCTACAGAACAATTTTGTTTCTCTGAAGCTTTACAAATGGCAAGAGTGAAGCATCTGAAGTGGTGTGGACATCCTCCTAATAAGGGCTTCATTTTTCATTACTTTACTTCAGCTACTCAATAAATAGAAGTCTCCCACTCTATGCTGACAAGACAGCTCACTAAAAATCCCGTGTAGACAAAGTGGGATTGTACCCAACACTCATCTAAATGTTGGTTTGGCTTTTTGTCCAGCAGGATGAGACTAATTCTTAAAGTGACCTTGCCACTGAAAGACTAGTCTTTTTAATTGAACTTTTTAGTGGGTATATTTCTACCACATCTCCTCATCTTACTGAAACTGAGTATTCACACATAAAGGTCTTAGAGAAATAAAGTCATTTTAATGACAGAGTAAAGGCTAAGAAGCACCCTATTTCATCTCAACTGCAGTGGGAAACTTATGACTGCTTGACAGGAGTAGGATACTGGCAACTTGTAGAGCATTCAAGTCAGTTGAGGACATTCAGCTTTCCAAAGTTTTGAATAAAATATGTCCTATTTAATATCTTCTCTAAAGTACATTCACAAGTACTTTCAGACATGTTGAGTTCAGACTACAGCTTGCACAAGACCAGTTGCTGCTTAACACGGAAGTTACATCTGCAAGAGACCAGTCCATTCTACCTAAACCACAAGTATTTCATTTGTGTGGGTCTCCCTTCCCATCCTCTCCCCCTTCTCCATTCTCTGTAAAGATTTCCTCCACAGGTCATGCTCACAGAGCAGTCACTGTTATGCCTAAAACATACTAAACTATTAGCAACAGCAAGGCTGCAAAAACACAGAGAATGTGAGACAGTTGCACAGCTTCATAATTGATTTATCCAGGCAAAACCAAGCTACTTCAGAAATGTCCAGTTCATAGGCTACAGTACCTGTAGGCAAGAGTCCTTGTGCTATCCCTGACACACCTAAGAGCATCCTGGAAGCCCGAGCCAGGAGCAATCCTTCTTCTGACAGCATGCAGGAGGGGAACAGAGTGCTTGCTCCAGATGTTTTAAGACTTGCCCTAGAAGCATTTTCCTGGACATAGCCAGAGTTCACAGGTGTTTGCCTATTCCCCTGTTCTGGGAGTTAGATCCTCATACATCTGACTTTTTTTTTTTTTTTAAATACAGGATTCCTAAAGAGACAGAAGCATCTAATCCAGACGTGCATAGGGAGGCAGAGCACCAGACTTCCTGCAATCCTCCAGATCTGAAAGCGAAGCTGACTGCTGGCAGCCTTCAGGTGAGGTCAGAATGGGGAAGAAAGAGCCAGGCCTACTTAGAGAGGTGGCAAGGGCCTGCTCCTTGTCAAGTACCAAAACGCATAGAAGTTACGCTCGCTTTTTGGCGCTTCAGGAGCGGGCCGGGTTTTCTCCTGCGAGCTGCTGTGACCCTGGAGTGGCCTCTCTTGCCCTCCGCCTCGCCGGCCGCATCCCTCCCGTTCGGGACAGAGCCCTGGGCCAAGTCCCGAGGCAGGCGGCGCAGAGCACGGCTGAACCGTCTGCGTCCTCTCAAAGTGCCGCACGGAAGTCCCCGGCGGGACGGCTCCGAGGCGAGCCCCACCCCCCACCCCCGGGCAGCCCCAGCCACCACCGGCTGCGGCACCGGCCCTCCGCCTCCTCACGGCGGCACCCGCCCCCGGGAGCGCGCGCTGGCAGGGGCCGCCGCCGCCTAAGCGTAAGTGTCGCCGCGGCCAGATAGCGCCCGGGGAGTGCGTGACGGCTCCGCGAGCAGAGCCCGCGCCGCCAGTAGCCCCCGCGAATCGCGGCGCGCGCGTGGGGCGGGCGCGGGGAGGTGTGGCCGTGCTCACTGACCTGCCATGGCGCCGGCTCCGCCGAACGGCTGCGGTAAAGGCGGCGACCGCGCTCCCGCGGCGGCGCTGAGGCCGCCCCTTATATAGGGGCGGGGCCACGCACGAGTCCTCTTTGGCCGGAGACGGAGGCCCCGCCCGAAGGAGTTCTCGCGGGGCGGGGTCTCCGCCATGGTCTGGTGCGGCGGTGGCACGTCATCTCTCCTTCGGCCATGGGTGAGCCCGCGTTGCGGCGGGGTTGGGGACCGCGCCGTGAGGGCCTCTGGGACCGCTTCACTCCCCCCCACCCCATCCCGCGCCTCCGGCGCTACGCGGAGCTTGAAAATAGTCTGCTGTGCTGGTGGAGAGGAGGAGCCCTTGATGGGATGCTGTGGCTTAGGTTGGCAGCGCCGGTGGCATAAGGAGAGCATTGCTCCTGCGGTGGCCAGGCCCTGCGGGAAGAAGGAGCAGAGCCGCGCCGAGCCCAACGCCAGCCGCAGCTGCAAGGAGCGCAGTTCCAGTGTGTGCATCTACTGCACACCCCGTGTCACGCAGCTGCCTTAGGATAGTGTGGTTGCTGGTGAGCCATCCTTGGTGCTGCCACAAAATGGCAGCTGAGGGTGGTGCTCCCGTGAGGATTGCCTTGGGCCAGGTGTGGGCAGGCAGCAGGGATTGCTGTGGGGCTGTGAAATGCAGTTGCTGGCATGTGCTGCATTACAGGTGTTTTGGTGGTGGTTGTTGCAGGGGGCTGCGGGGTGGCAGGAGGGGCCTTATAAAAGGTACAAGGCAAGTGCTTTCCTTGGAAGGCTTACACTCTCATGCCTCTGTTAAGATAAAGTAACAGGTACTGTTGGCAATGCTTGGCACCTCTAGAGAGTGTGTGTCAGCGGGTGAGATGAGGAGATACAGCCATACTTGGTTCTTTTTTTTTATGTCTGGAAGTCCTTGAAGAAATTTAACATGTACCTTTTCAGGAATACAGGAAGGATGCTAATAAGTTTCTCATGATCTTCTTTATCATTATGAGTATTAAGTCACTAATACAGGTCCTTTGTTATTCACATGATTCTACCTACTAGTCAAAACTGAGTAATTAAAGATTATGAGAAATAGTGAAGGGTACGTATATACAAGAAACCGTAACTGAAGAGATGAGTTTAGCCCAAAGAATCACAGAATTGCAGACTGGTTGAGGTTGGCAGGGTCCTCTGGAGGTCATAATCTCCAACACCCCTGTTGAAGTAGGGTCACCCAGAGCTAGTTGCTCAGGACCATGTCTAGATGGCTTCTCAATGCTTCCAGGGATGGAGACCATCACCTCACTGGGCAACCTGTGCCAGCGCTCAGTCACCCTCACAGTGAAAAAGTGTTTCCTGATGTTCAGAGGGAACCTCCTGCGTGTCAGTTTGTGCCCACTTCCTCTGGTCCTGTCACTGGAAAGAGCCTGGTTCCATCTCCTCCCTCTCTGCAGATTTATGTACAGTGGAGAGATGCCCCTGAGTTTTCTCATCGGCAGGCTGAACAGTCCCAGCTCTCTCAGCCTTTTCTCATAGGAGAGATGCTTTCTTGTCCCTTTGCCATCCTTGTGCCCTTTGTTGGACTCTCTCTCCAGGATGTCCGTGTCTCTCTTGTGCTGGGAGCACAGCACTGGGCACAGCACACCAGCACTGAGCAGAGTGGAGGGTCCCCTCCCTCGACCTGCTGCCTGTGCTTTGCCTAATGCAGCCCAGGTACCATTCACCTTCGCAGCCAGGGCACGTTGCTGGCTCATATTCAACTTGGTGTTTACCAGGACACCCAGGTACTTTTTTTCAATCCGTTATCTTCCTCAAGACAATGACCTATACCTGCTTTTTCAACAGAATAAACTGAGGAGAGTCTGTTAGGAAGGGAATTCCTTTCTAACTTGAAATGGCAAATGGGTTTTGTCACAAAAGGATTTAAAAAATAAACAAACCCTCAAACGCAGACTGATGAACAAAGAACATTCCACCTCGAGATTTCCCCAACATAGGAAATTATGCTTGAACTGAGACATTTTTTGTAGACTTCTTTTAAAATAAAATTGCTTATTTTTAGAAATACCAAAGTCAGGGAAGTGCTCCTTGACCAACAACAACAAAAAAGCTTTTAGAGCATACCAATAATGTATAAAAATCATGTGCATAAAAATGCATTAATCATAATTTTAGGCAATGCTGGTAGTGTTGTATGTGACTAGGGTTTACTAATATTTTCGGGTATGCAGCCTTTTTTCAGGTATCCATGGCTTTTTGTGATGGTGTTGGGCATGGTTTGTGTCTGTCTCAGATTAAAGTTTTGAGAAGTTTATAGCCAGCACATTTCAGCTTTGTCTAGCTTGTTGCTTTGCCAAGTTTTTGAGAGAAAACAATAGAATAGCTACTGTTGGTGATTGCCCTTCTCTTCCCACCCCCTGTCCTCTGGCTCCTTTGTATTATGGTGGAGCAGAAGAATACCGTTCCTTCTGGTTTCCATGTTAGAAACAATCAAAACAAAAAAACTAGGTTTGTTAGTGTTGAACTTGAAAGTGTGACAGAAATGCTCCCTCCACCTCTATGTACACACCCGTTTGCACATGCTTGTTTGAGATTTTTTCAGATGTTCATGACTGAACAGGCTCTAAATTATACGGTTCCCTTGAGTTACTGGATTGCATGCACATCCATGCCTCTATACTGATGGGATACACTCCTTTCACCGCAACCTGGAGGTGAAAAATCACAGGAAGAACCTGAGAGATAATCAGGTGTCCCATTGGCTTCCACATCAAATGGAAGAAAAGATCATGTGACACAAGGATAGAAGGAAAAAAGCTAGGAAAAGAGAGGAACACTTGAGGCAAGCTCTCATGGGATGAGGGCTAAGATGGGAAAGCATCTAAGTACAGGACAAGCTGAGCAAAAAAAACCTTGTCTCAATTTTAATGGAAGAGGATAAATTTAAGACTAGGTGAAAGATAAGTATATGAGGATGGGAACCAGCCAGGGAAACTGTGTTACTTGTCAGCAGGACTTGATAAAAATCTGATGAGGAGGAAGAAGGAATAGATTTTGCTGGATAAAGTGACAGACAGCATTCAGAAGGAATGGACAAAGTGCTGCATAGCAGCTCATTAAGTGAATACTGAATGAGATGCAAGTCTTATGGAAAATGAGCCTGTGATTATGCAATTAAAAAATTACATCACAATGCATGTCACAGAAGTCAAATTACCATTGCAAGTTATAGAACTTTTAATGACTAAGTAATAGTGTTATTTTAGTAGAGGCTTGTATGTAACTTAAGTACAATAACATTTCAAAACACCAAATGCTAAGAAGTAGCTTTGAAATATACTTCGGATTTACACAGCAGTAACAGAGACTGCTACCCCTGTAACTGGACTATATTAAGTGTAAACTTCTAAAGCACTTCATTAGCCATTAGCCACACTTAAGCTATGTAATAATTTTACAAATAGGCACAGTGAGTCCAACCATTAAATTAATAAAACATTATAGGGAAAGTTTCAGAATCAACCACTATTTCTGCCTCTGCAAAATCTGGAGAGAAAATTAAAAAAAAAAGGAAAAACAGTCTATTCCTGCATTTAGTCCAAGTTTTAAGTACTAGAATTCGGTTTTTACAATACTGCAACTGAAATGATAGTGTGTCTGGTTAGGAAAGAGCCTTCCATGGTGTGAAGTGCATAGCTGGAATATAAAAAGCATATAGCCTGATTCAAGGCTGTACTGAGAGGTTTGATTCCTGTTTGATTCCCCCATTCAGAGAAGCTGATGGAGCAGATCATCCTGAGTACCATCATGCAGTACATGCAGGACAAACAAATGATCAGGCCCAGTCAGCATGGGTTTATGAAAGGCAGATCCTGCTTGACTAACCTGATCTCCTTCTACGACATGGCCATCCGCTTAGTGGATGAAGGAAAGGCTGTGGACGTTGTCTATCTAGACTTTAGTAAAGCCTTTGACACCATTTCCTCACAGCATTCTCCCAAACAAACGGGCTGCTTATGGCTTGGATGGCCATATACTTTGCTGGGTAAAAAACTGGCTGGATGGACATTCCCAAAGAGTTATGGTGAATGGCGTTAATTCGAGTTGGCAGCTGGTCAGAAGTGGTGTTCCCCAGGACTCAGTACTGGGGCACAGATCTGTTTAACATCTTTATCAACAATCTTGACAAGGGGATTGAGTGCACCCTTAGTAAGTTTGCAAATGACACCAAGCTGGATGGAAGTATTGATCTGTTTGAGGATATGGAGGGTCTGCAGAGGGATCTGGACAAGCTGGATTGATGGGCCGAGGCCAACTGTATGAGGTTCAACAAGGCCAAATGCTGGGTTCTGCACTTTGGCCACAACAACCCCCAGCAGCGTGACAGGCTTGGGGAGGAGTGGCTGGAGAGCTGCTCAGCAGAGAGGGACCTGGGGGTGTTGGTTGACAGTGGCTGAATGAGCCAGCAGAGTGTGCAGGTGGCCAAGAAGGCCAAGGGCATCCTGGCCTGGATCAGCACCAGTGTGGCCAGTAGGACCAGGGAAGTTCTCTTACCCCTGTACTCAGCACTGGTGAGGCTGCAGCTTAAGTGCTGGGTTCAGTGTTGGGCCCCTCACTCCAAGAAGGACATGGAGGTGCTGGAACGTGTCCAGAGAAGGGCAACGGAGCTGGGGAAGGGTCTGGAGCACAAGTGTGCTGAGTTCCCGGCTGAGGGAACTGGGGGTGTTGAGCCTGGAGAAAAGGAGGCTGAGGGGAGACCTTCTGGCTCTGTCCAAGTCCCTGACAGGAGGGTGGAGAGAGGTGGGGGTGGGTCTGTTCAACCAAGGAATAAGGAACAGGACAAGAGGAAATGGGCTCCAGTTGTGCCCAGGGCAGTTGAGATGGGATGTGAGGAAGCATTTATTTTCTGAAAGGGTTCTGAGGCATCGGAAGGGGTTGCCCAGGGCAGTGGTAGAGTCCCCATCCCTGAAAGGATTGAAGAGTCATGTAGACATAGTGCTGAGGGACATGGGTTAGTTGAGGACTTGTCAGTGTTGGGTTAATGGCTGGACTCGATGATCTTAAAGGTCTTTTCTAATCTAGGCATTTCTGTGATTTTTGTCCTGACATCTCTGTCTTGCCTTGTCATAAACTTCCCTGATGACAAAAGCTGTTCTGGGTCATCCCCTCTGCTTTACCTTACTATTAAGCTAGACTGGACATTTATTATTTGAGTACTTAGAATAGTCTGCATAGAATTTTAAAATTTGGCACAAATTTTTCCTAGTGCTAGGATTCAATATAACGTAACTAATTCCAATAGGATTGAAAAGGCTTTTGATGTTTCAATTTGAATAATCAAAATATTATGCTTTCACTCCAGCTTATTTCAATCTTTCCACATTTTCTTTTCCTATTGGACATTCTCTTTGCCTGTCCCAGAGCCAGTTATAGTTTTGGCCTTGTTTTCTTCGAAAAAAAATCTTCCTGTTACGGAAATGTGATACTCTTCTGAAAAGCTAGGCTGTACCTGGTAAATCTTGGATTCGCTTGACGTGTGTTACTTAACACATGGCACTGAGCACATGTTTAGCAGATTAAGGAATTCTTCTAGCTAACATGATAAACACTCTTATAAGCAGTGAAGCAAGTGAGTTTAAGTTTCTTTGATTTATATAATCTTTCGGTTTGATTCTCAGTGGTCTATAGTACAAGCTACGATAGAAGCTTTTCTCCTGCTTGCATGAATAACCTAGCATCTATTAAGAAATAAATTAATGCTAAGCCTTTTTTCTCACTGAAGAAATGGTTACCTCTTGTCAATCTTTACAAAACTGTTAAAAAGTAGGAATGCTGAGAGCTCTCTCTGCTTTCTTAAATTTAATGAAAACATTTAAATGTTGTTGGAGAACACAGACCCACATACAAATGATTTCACAAGCCTCTTCTCCTTTAGCAAATAGGTTAAACAAGGCATGTGTGTGGTGTCTTTTTCTTCTAACCTTCCCTCTGCTCGATCTTTGTCTGCTACCCTTTGCTAGTGGCTCTTCTGGGATGTGAGGCCACATGACCTACTGATTAGGATGTGTGGTTGGGAGCAGAAAGCAGGGGTTTGTCACCAGTTCCACTCCTTATTTGCCGTGACGCTAAGGTCAGGCAATGCAGCTATGTATTTGTTTCCCTTTTTTTCTCTATTTATTACCTGACTTAAAGCAGTAAATCAATTTCTTTTTCTGTATTTGTACAGGAGAGTCCCAGTCCCAGTACTGTATCCAAGCTGATGTGCTACTGCCTCAGTAGGTAACAGTTAATCTTACAGGACACTTACTTGCACAGATGTGCTGACCAGAATCTTAAAACTCTCCCAAAACACACGACTTTCAGTACCTCATCTTAACATGCATTTCTTTGCTTACTACTGGAAGCACTAAAACTCTTAATACATGAAAGAAACAAACTAGCAGATGACAGAATTCCTAGTGATGCAAAGTTCTCAAGATGTAGAGATTCTAGCAGGGATTTGTGAAAAAGCAGTGGTAATACTTCCACCAAGTTACTCACACTTAAAACAATGCTCTAGTTCCATGCTGAATTTCAGGCTAGCACTTCCTCCAGTTTAGGCCACGTAATTAACTTTAGTCTCATGTGAAAATAATCATTAAAAACCCACCACCAGGATGATATACTGGGAATGACTTTTCTGATTAATATTAAGTGAATTCAATTACTCCCTTTTGAAAAGTCTTAGTATTAATTCCTCAACTCCCTTCATGACTAAAGAAGTAAAACAGCATCAATATTAGAATGGAATGAAATAGAATAGAGTAGTTCAGTTCAGTTGGAAGGGATTGACAACGATCATCTAGTCCAACTGCCTGACCACTTCAGGGCTGACCCAATTTTAAAGCATATTATAAAGGGAATTGTCCAAATGCCTCTTAAACACTGACAGGCACGGGGCATCCACCACCTCTCTAGGAAGCCAGTTCCAGTGTTTGACTACCCTCTCAGTAAAGAAATGCTTCCTAATGTCCAGTCTAATCCTCCTTTGATGCAACTTTGAAGCATTCCTAGGCGTCCTGTCCCTGGATGCTAGGAAGAAGAGTTCAGCACCTCCCTTTCCATGTCCCCTCCTCAGGAAACTGCAGAGAGCCAGGAGGTCACCCCTCAGCCTCCTTTTTGCCAGACTAGGCAAGCGCTTATCTAGGACTAGAATGTTACTAGAGAAGTGATATATTAACAACAATTCTGAGCAATTATAGCTGTGAAAATCCTTTATGAGCATTAATCCTACGTCTCTGAGCAGTTAAATAGTACCACATCCATTTTTATTGAAGAAGGTTATAGGGCTCATTTATATTAAATGGGAAGATAGTTTGCAGTTTATGCTAGCATAAACTAGCAGTTCCTTATCCACTGAGTGGTCCATCCATCAAACCCACATGTTTCCAATTTGGAGATAAGAATGCCATGTGGGACGGTGTTAAAGGCCTTGCACAAGTCCAGGCAGATGACATCATTTGCTTTAGCCTTGTCCACCAATGTTGTAACCCCATCATAAAAGGCCTCTAGATTGGTCAGGCACGATTTGCCCTTGGTGAAGCCGTGTTGGTTGTCACCAATCACCTTCTCATTCTCAATGTGCCTTAGTATAGTTTCTAGGAGTATCTGCTCCATGATCTTGCCTGGCACTGAGGTGAGACTGACTGGCCTGTAGTTCCCTGGGTCTTCCTTGTTACCCTTTTTAAAAATGGGGGTTATGTTCCCCTTTTTCCAGTCTGTGGGAACTTCACCAGCCTGCCATGACTTCTCAAATATGATGGATAGTGGCTTTGCAACTTCATCTGCCAGTTCCCTCAGGATGTGAATCAGAAGTCCTTGTTAACAAAACCATTGTGGCGCAAAATGATCTGTAGGTGTTAAACCTCATCTGTGTCAAAATTGGTGTCGTACGTGCTGAAGGACAGAGGTTTTGTCACAGTGCTGAAAAATAATTAGGCTGGATATGTTCACCAGAAAGAGAAATGTTTTTGGTAAACAGTTAGAGTACTAACTGAGTCAGCCTTACAAATTCCTCATTCACACTGACTGATGTGTGCTGTACTGCTGTAATTTCCACTTAAGAGATGGGCGATTGTTTTTCTGTTGAGAATCAGCAGAAAACAACTTCTTGCTGTGTCATATTTAAAGCATCCATGCTGGCTGTGCTGGGTAGGTTTGCCATCTCAGGTGTATCATTCCATGTAAATATCCCTGTGTTAAAAGGTTGATCCTTAAGTTTACTCTACATCATAGTTACAATAGTTGTCAAATGTAGCTGCCTTGCAGTATATGCTGTATGAAGTGGGTTTCTTAAAACTTTTTTGGGGCTGTATTAGGAAGCTGGTCATAATTAGTTTGACAATGTCTTCTGTTATTAATTGATCCTGTATATCAGGTGTGGCTTGATGATTTTCTAGCTGCATAGTTCACACTGGCCATAGCATAACTTATGCTATGCAAACATTGAAACAACATCTCATGCTTTTCTCACTGTACAGTCTGGTTATTTTTTCATTGTCTTTTATCAGGATTTTCATCAATGTTTCTCCACAGCTTCCAGATTGTTCACAATGCACACGCAGCAGTTCTGTGCCCTGGGCTGGGCAACAGCAATCACGTTACCCATGCCCTGCATTCTTTACATTAGTTGTTCATAGGAAGACAAATTTAATTATAGCTAGTACTAGAGGGGGATGGACGGACACTTGGTTGTTTTGTTTCAGAAGCCACGATTGATGTAATAAGAAGGCCTAAGCTCTATTATCTTCTTTCTAATGCTTTTGCTAGTGACTGTTTGTCTTTTGATGCAGCCTATTGCTTATGAAGGTCAGTTTGTTATGGCAGTTTATACTGACGTAGCTGTTGTGGCTGGCACTTCAAGTTTGAAGCAGGTGGGTTTGAGTGGGTTTTGAACCTTAGAGTTTTTCAGTCCTATTTTTGTGGTGGTATTTTTATTTTCCATAAATATGTAAATACTAGAAACCCTGCAATGCTTCTAACAGTAACATCTTATGAAGTAAACTCCACTGGTTAACATTTTGTGAGTGCTAAGTATAGGCTACAGATCCTTCCCATTCTGCCTTCTCTGGTGTCTTCTGGAGAAGCCCTGCTTAAAGTGGTGGGTTTAGTGTTTCAGGAAAGGTTTAAAGCACCTTTTTTGTTATTTGAGGGATCCTATATGTTCTTCTAATAATGATTATTTAAAATGGATGTTCTGAATATTTTAGATCACATAGGGATGACTGCTCTGAAGTTTCTGGATTTTATTGCTGTGTTCTCTGCTACAAAGGGCATAAAAATTTAGTAGGTAGCCATTATTTTTAATCTAGATGTGTATTTTATAGCTTTTATAAAAGCTATAGTGCAGAATTATTTGTTACATGATTCGTGCTTAAAAAAAAAATGAAACCACCCCACTTGAACATAAGTAAAAAATTGTTTTATTTATATATTTAATGGGTATAATGATCTAGCTAAGAGATCATAGGATTTAGCCTGTAGTTATTAAGCACTTAAAATTGTTATGGCTTATGTTCAGGAGGCCCATTTGGATAAAGCACAGTATCACTTATGTGAATATATGTTGAGGAAATGTGTTTCATTTAGAAAAAGGTACAGCAGAGACTAAACCTTTCTTTATAAAGCCAGTAACATTTATGAAAAGCGTAGTAGAAAATAATTTGGTTCCAGTGTCTCTTTCAGCCCTGGCACATTTACTGTCTGTAGCTTCACTTAAATTAATGTACTTTTTTCCTTCTAGCATTTTAGGTATATTTAGAGCCACTGATAGGCTTCAAATATTATATGGAAATCTTTAATGAGACCCTTTTGTGATTACTAGTATTAGATAGGACAGAATTTTGTTCCGGAGTGATAGAAACAAAGGAGAGAGCACTACATTTTCCTAATAATTACTATTTATACAGTGGTTTTCAGTTCAGTTTTGTATTGCTTCTTAACTGAACTTAGTTAAGACAGATCAAAGCTGTGCATTTGTCGAGATAAGAAGTGGAAAAAAAAAAAAAAACAATCGAGAAGTGAGAGAGCAGCAGGAGTAGCGATTTGGAGCATCTGCCATAGGAGAAATGATTGGGAGATGTCAGATGATTGTTAGGACAGCTTTTATGCACTGCAGAGTCATGCTGGAGAGCGTGGTCATTAAACGATAAAGATGATAAATGGAGATGGACAGGACCAGAAGCTATAGATGACATTAGGCTTCTTTAAATATTTAATCTAGCTTTTTAAAAGCTGCTCATAGTAAACAACTTTGATAGAGAAATCTGTATAATGCTTGTCTTATAACTGATCATCATGTCTTTTGAAGCCCTCGGTGTCCAAATACACCTTCAGAGCTAATCATGGTTGGTATGAGGAGAGTCTTAGTGCTGGTTGCAGTGTAACAGGGAGTGAACCGTGGAATTCCACTTACTTAAATATGGTATCTGTGATAGTGAAATAAGACCATGAACAACAGAGCAGGACATAAGAAACAGAATTTGTAGGTAGAGGTCTTTTGCTAGATCAGCTGATTTAGTAGGAGAAAGTAGACAAGCTTTGGACACCTGAGCCCTTCTTTAGTCTCAAAAAACACATGGACTCAATACCCTTACTGGTTTTATGGCATATCGTAATATACCTGCTTACTAACCTCTGTTTGTAGGCAACAAACAGCCCGTTTCTCTGCCTTAACATTGTCACCTCTCTTATCCCATTAAGAACTTATTTTTTACTTCAAAACTGTCAGCTATTTTGTTTTCAGAGACAATATACCTGATATGCACCTAGCTAAACTCTGAGTAATTGCTTTCTCTTTGTATTTAGCTCAGCTAATTTTCTTTAGGTCTGCCACATCTGTTTTGGACCTGATGAAGACCTCTGAGTCTTATCTGTTTATTTACAACTATAGCAACTAGTTAAATGCAGCATAATACCTCTGTCTGCAAATCTAATGATTAATTTTTCAGGGATGAGAAAATGAATGCAGAAAAACTTGAACACAGACCAAACCTGCCACAGTGAATACAGCAGTGACAGGAGTTTTAGTCATTTAAGAACTATTACATTTTACCTTTGTCTTCAAACCTCACAGTTGTACTGGTTACCATATAAGGAAGCAGTCCAGAAATGCTGATCTTCTTAATACCTCATATAGGTATGTCTTACTCTGAACATTGTGAAGGCAAAAACGTTTCCAGGGTAATGTGACATTTGTGACAGATCTTGATATCAGTTTCTGTCTTTTCTCAACCCTTTCTTGTCTTATTAGGCATATTCATTGATACTTAGACCTTTGGCTGCACACTGATGAGCTTAGTGAGGCAGAAACTTGGTTTTGTTGCCTTCCAGCATGCAGTCTTCTGAAATGTGCTGGGATATAGCAGGAGTAATGAGTGCAACTTCTACAACTTTGCTCTTTCTCCTTTGCAACAACAAGGTTATTGACCATCCCAGCTTTTCTACAGCTAAGTATGTTTATCATAGGAGTCAATCTCCTTTAAAACAAGTTATCCCATCCAACCCCACAGGCTCTCAGTTTTTGTATAGATCATCTGGTACCACCTTCTGGCACCAGTAGGTGACCCTAATTCAGTTCTTGAGTAGACTATGAATAAACCTGGACAAGCAAACACGCATGCTCATGTGATGGCCATCACTGGGGTTGTTCCCAGCCCTTCTTTGTTGCCAGACCTTTAGTATCAGATCAAACTAGTAAAATGATTCACCCCCATGCCCCTGGAGTGAATCTGTAAAGGGCATAAGTTCTGCACATTTCCAGTGTTTTTCCTTTATATGCTTTTCCCAGTTTTCTGTTTGGACTCAACTGTGGGACTTCTAGTTCTTTGAAAATACATTTAATAGAATCATGGAATGGTAAGGATTGGATCATTCATTTCCAACCCCCTTACCATGAGCAGGGATACCTTCCACTAGACCAGGTTGCTCAAAGCCTCACCCAGCCTGGCCTTGAACGCTTCAAGGGAGGACCATCTGCAACTTCTTTGGGCAACTTGTGCCACTCTCACCACCCTCACAGGAAAGAATTTATTCCTAATATCTAATCTAAACTTACCCTCTTCCAGTTTAAAGCTATCACTCCTTGTTCTATCAGTACCTGCCCTTATAAAAGTCCCTCCCCAGCCTTCTTGTAGGCCCCCCTTCAGGTACTGGGAGGCCACTGGAAGGTCTCCCCAGAGCCTTCTCTTCTCGAGGCTGAACAGCCCCAACTCTCTCAGCCTGTCCTCACAGCAGAGCTGCTCCAGCCCTCGCATCATCCTCGTGGCCTCCTCTGGACTCGCTCCAGTAGGTCCATGGGCTCCAGAACTGGATGCAGTGCCCCAGGTGGGATCTCAAGAGAGCGGAGTAGAGGGGCAGAATCCCCTCACTTGACCTGCTGGCCACACTTCTCTTGATGCAGCCCAGGATACAGTTGGCCTTCTGGGCTGTGAGTGCACACTGCCGGCTCATGTTTGGCTTCTTGTCCACCAGCACCCTCAAGTACTTCTCAGGGCTGCT
This sequence comes from Caprimulgus europaeus, assembly GCA_907165065.1. The sequence goes on along the minus strand of OU015531.1, from coordinate 64,813 downwards.
CTTGATCCATTCTCTGCCCAGCCTGTATTTGTGCCCAAGCCAGGTGCAGGACCTTGCACATGGCCACTTCACATGGCTGTTTCCTAAGAATATATTCAGTGACAAAACACTTGATGATGTGTTCTTTATATCATCAAACCAGAAGTGCTTAAATATTTTGTGCCTCTCAGCATCTGTTATGTTGTTATGTTGCAGTCTTTGAATGACCCAGGATGTTAGGACATTACAACAGGAATATTTTTATTCTTGGTTTCAAGGTTGCCTCAGTTCTAACTATAGAGAGACATAAATCTCGCTCTCCTTTTGCCCTCACAGTCCCAGCTGAAATTGTCGATTTAGATTTCTTAGTGCTCCTTTTCAGCAAAGACAGAGAACATACAGCAGATAATAGTTTCAGTAGCCTGTGGCCTAGCCCCCTGACTTCTTTTATTATGGAATGGAAGAGAGTAGCCAGGCCAAACAATGATGGAGCTCAGCTGAATTGCATGGGCCTTACTCACTTGGTTGCCAGACTTGTAGTGGAGTGAAAAAACAATTTCTCTGCATCTGTGTAGTGAGTGGGAATGTGGGAGAAGCTGTAAAGGAAAGGGAGATGGTTGAGAAAAAATGGACATGAGGTACATCTGGGAAAAGGAGAGGATTTATGGAAACTGAGGAGAGGCTGGAGAGGGCATAGCATAAATGGGAATAAGTGAAATTGAGAGAGAAGAAAGGCTGAAAAGAATTTCAGCTCTAAGGAGTACTGGAAAAGGAAGAGACCTGTAAGAATAAAAATAATGTTTCTTTTGGGATTATTGGTGATGAGGTGACAATGATGTACTGAAGAGGGGAGAGACAAAATCAGAGACTTTGGCTGGGACACTAAGTAATAAGAATTTTAAAAAGGCTGCAGTGCCAAGGCTTAAGAGAATCACAGAATCACAGAATATTAGGGATTGGAAGGGACCTCGAAAGATCATCTAGTCCAATCCCCCTGCCGGAGCAGGAACACCTAGATGAGTTCGCACAGGAAGGCGTCCAGGCGGGTCTTGAATGTCTCCAGAGAAGGAGACTCCACAACCTAATAGAATAGGGAAGCAAAAGAATTATATGGGATAGAAGTCTGAAGACAGGCTGGAGTGCTTTGTTAGGTAGGGACATTTGGCAGTATCTCTTGAAACCATTGCTTAGAAAGAATTGTGGAAAATAAGAGGGGCACTAGCCAAGCTTCTTTATAGCAAGACCTCTCTAGGAAACCAGTGTATTGTGATATGTAAGAGTGAGATACAGTCAGCAGTTTCACTGGGACAGGCATACAGCTGCTAATGTTGCAGTATATTATTGTGCTTCAATTAGATCTTTTCTACTCCATTATTCCTTAAGAGAGCTACTACTCTGTTCACTTTCCAATAAAGGAATGGAATTAGCTCGAACGATTCTCAGTGGGTCTATATGCAGTATATGTTTCATTGTCTTACATTGTACTTGCATTTAGTAGGATGATAAAAAATTCAATACTTAGATAACATTACCCTTCTTGTTACTCATGTCTGAAATAGCAAGAAACAAGTATGCATCTCATACAAAGATGCTGTAAATAATTTTTTTAAAATCTGAAAATTCAGCTTAGATTTCCTTAAATGTTCATATTGCCAGCCAGGCTATGGGTCTGAAAACTGACATGCACAGACATAGTCACTTTTGAAATTGTACTTTTACTGAGGACCGAATCTTTTTTCATTTTGGTGGGGAGAGCCCATCCTGTATCAAAAACAGTGCTGCCTGCAGAATAGTAAGACTTCAGGAAATAAGTGCTTTCAACCTACTCTGTATTTACCCATGCAGTATAAAAGGTACTCCGTACGGAAGGGGAATTCCTATCCATCAGCGTGGAAGAGGAAGAGGAGATCCAAATCTGGACAACACATTTAACCACTCCAGGACTTCCTCAGCCATTGCTCCTTGTAGGAACAGAAACATTTGCTTTGAGAGATTGTGTTTGACTCTCCTCTTCCACTTTAATCCATATGTCTTGAATTTGGTGTATAATATCGACAGATTTCATTAGCTAGATTCAGAGGATATGTATGATTTTGATGCTGGGCCTATACAGTCAGTCTCTCCTCATAAATACGTAAAGTTTTGTGAGCAAAGATTTGAGTGCAACTATACTTATGAATGGACGAGGAAAGCACTGTTAATGAAGATGCATTATCTTTGGAGTCCTTTCTATGTTGCTGTGTGAAGTTTTTGTAAAAAAAAAAAAAAAATTAATTTTGCCTTAAAGAGTGTTCAGTTGTTCTTGCTTTTCTTTTAAATACTGACCACTCTAAGTTTTTTATTGTGCAAGATTTGTTTAAAGTATGTGCTACAACCTAAGGATGGTAGATTTGTTGCTTTGCACAGAAGAGGAACTGTGCTAAAACCACATGCTGTTGTGTATTTTCAGTTTTTACTTTCCCTGCCTATTATATAGATTTGAGAAAAAAAATTAACTCTTGAAGTAATATATTCCTCAGCCTTCTCTTCATGGTTAGCACAGTTAAGTTGCATGTGCTGTGTTCAGCCTGGCAAGTAGAAGACAGGAGGCTGCCTTAATCCTTGAGGAATCTCATTTGAGATGGAAAAAAAGAAGACTGAGGTCCTAATTTACCTCACATTTCCGGGGAACATGCTCTTTCCTTGAGTTGTGGCCAGTGCATGTGTGGTGCCTGGGAGTGGCATGGCAGAGGGCAGGACCCCTTTCTCTGTGGCGGGGGCAGGTGAGGGCCAGGGACACCAGTCAGGTTAGTGAGACCCTCGGCAGTGAGGGATGGCTCCTGCCTGCTCCGCCTGGAAGCGGAGGTCTGGGCTTGGGAGTCTTGGCCCAGGCCCACTTGGTGCAGGGGTGTGCAGGCCAGGGTCTGCTGACAGTGCAGATCTGACTTACCCATCCCTTGTCCCGACTTTCAGGTCCAAGTTCCTTCCCAGCACTGGCCAGGGTGTGCAGCCAGCCCTGCAGACAGGGACAGATGTGAGCTGTGGGGAGGAAGGCAGGCCCTGGAGCAAGACGGTGATGTGGCAGCTGTGCAGGATGGATGGTCCTGCTGTTGGCAGGCCTACCTGAGACAGTTTAAAATCAGCTGGTGGTTTTCAGTGGCACTGCCTCTGGATGTTAGCCCATGGAGCTCATGGGACCAAAAAAATTATGTTAATTGTCTCTAATGGAGATGAGTTAGTGCTTGTGGTGATGCAGGCAGGTTTGGTGGAAGTTCGGCTTACTGCAATCCTATGGATTGATTCTTGCATACGGTGGCTAAAATGAGATCTATGAACAGCACCTGTAACATATTCCTGGTGTGTATCCTCCTATCCTGCTACACTTCCAAAGGAAGTGGAAACTTTAAAAGCTGTACACAAAAATTCCTTAGCTTCTTTTTACTGTTTTCAGTTGCCCTTTCTTCTGCCATGAAAGTTATGTTGTGAAAAAGCACCCTAGCTCACCAACATTGAATATTTGTAAAAAGCAAAAAAACCAACCCAATTTGGGAAAAATATGGGGTGAAACACCAGCAGTTTGAGCAGCAATCCAGTGTGGATTATCCGGTGTGGGCCAGATCTCCAGAGTGGATAAATTGCGAGTTATCCTGGGTGAGTTATCTGTTGTGGATTGTCCTGGGTGAGCTCCCTGTGTAGGTCATCCCCACGCACGTGGCCTCATGCATGTTTCTGCCCACAGTTACTATCCCCCAGTGCAGTGTTCGTCTCTCCCTCCCTAGCCCCTCCATTCCCCTCTCATCCTCACCCCGGGTCCCCTCCTCCCTCTCCCCCGCCGGCGTCCGTCCCTGCCGTCCGCCACCTACCGGCAACCGGCACAGTAGCACTATTGCCGCGCATGCGCAGAAGCGTTTTCTCGGCTCACTGCCGCCGCCCGGCGAGCGAAGTTGGTACTGCAGGGCCATTGCTGTGCATGCGCAGTTGAGCCCAGGTTCTCCAGGGTGCTGTCTGCCGGTAACTGCGGTGCCTGCAGGGTGGTGGCGCCGCGCTCGTCGCTATATCCTGGTAAGGAAACGCCGCTGCCGCCCGGCGCTCAAAACGCGGAACTGCAGCGCCGGTGCTGGCCCTGGGCAACCGCTGCCCCGCGAGTGCTTGCTGCTGCTTCGTGGTGCAAATTCCCGGGAGCCACATGGCAAAGTGGCAGGCGGCGTATCCCCAGGCCGCCCCCAAGCCCTGTCGTGGCAGCAGACAGCTGCCCTTCTGTGCATCTCCGGGAGTCCCAGCCGGAGGAGGAGCTCTGGCCAGGGGCGATCTGTAGTAATAAAGGCCACTGCCTCTTTTCTCCTGTTCCCAGGGGCTGTGCTGAGGATGCAGTTGTCCGTCCTTCCCTTGGAGATGCCGTTGACTGCACCACCCTCAGGCTTCTGTGGGTAGTCTCTGCCTGGCCTTGCTATCTTCATGGTGTGGTGACAAAAAGTGACAGGCAAAGCGCTTACTGGCTGTGGACAGGAGCTGCTGTGGCTAAAGCTGTAGAGGCCAGAGAAAAGTAAAGAAGATGAAATTGAACGCCATCCCGCTGGCAGTTGCCTCCAGCTGCAAGCAAAAGAGCACCTGCCTCTCCAGGTGAGGAAGGATCCCTCTTGTATTTGGTTTGTGTGGCAAGGTGTTAGGAGGGGGAGGAGGTGCATAGAGGTGGCTTCTGTGAAAAGCCCCTATGTCTGACACAACCAGTGCCAGCCGGCTCCAAGATGGACCCACCACTGGCCAAGGCCAAGGCAATCAGTAATGCCTCTGTGATAACATAATTGAGAAAAAAAAGGGGAAAAGGAAAAAAGTTGCACATTTTTCATCTAGAGAGAGAAAGGAGTGAGAAGATGTGACAGAAACAACCCTTGCAGACACCAAGGTCAGTGAAGAAGGAGGGGGAGGAGGTGCTCCAGGCACCAGAGCAGAGATTCCCCTGTACCTTGTGATGAAGACCATGATGAGGCAGGCTGTCGCCCTGCAGCCCATGGAGGTCCATGGTGGAGCAGTGACCACCTGTAGCCCTTGGTGGACCCCACGCCAGAACAGGTGGATGTCTGAAGGAGGCTGTGACCCTGTGGGAAGCCTGTGCTGGAGCAGGTTCCTGTCAGGACCTGTGGCCCCAGGAAGAGAGGAGCCCACGCCAGAGCAGGTTTGCTGGCAGGACTTGTGACCCCATGGAGGATCCGTGCTGGAGCAGTCTGTCCCTGAAGGACTGCACCCCATAGAAAGGACCCATGCTAAAGCAGTTTGTGAAGAGCTGTAGCCTGTGGGAAGAACTCCTGTTGGAGAAGTTCTTGAAGGACTGTCTCCCGTGAGAGGGACCCCATGCTGGTGCAGAGCAAGGAGTCCTCCCCCCCGAGGAGGGAGCGGCAGAAACAACCCATATTCCTTGTATCCCTGTGCCGCTGAGAGGAGGAGGTGGAAATTGGGAGAGAAGTTAAGACGTGGAAGAAGGGAGGGGTGGGGGAGGTGTTTTAAGATTTGGTTCTATTTCTCATTATCCTCTTGTCTGATTGGTAAAAAATTAAAATTCGTTTTTTTTTCCCCCAAAAATGAGTCTGGTTTGCCCATGCCAGTAATTGGTGACCGATCTCAATCGGTCCTTATCTCGACCCACGAGCCTTTCATTATATTTTTCACCCCCCTGTCCAGTTGAGGAGGGGGAGTGATAGAGTGGGCTTTGGTGGGCATCTGGCATGGGCATGCAGCCAGGGTCAACCCACCACACCTCTCCGTAGTCGGCAGCAGGCCAGACTGCCAGCGTGCAGCACGGGGTCCGTACGCGTCACCAGCAGCGCGGTGCGGCTGCGTAGCGCATGAGTGAGCCAGGCTACGTGTCTAGGAAGCCTGGTCTTGTCAGAGCTGTAAGACGCCCGTGTGTCCTCTTAGGTAAAGGACAACCAGGCAACTGGAGTTCCAGAAGAGGAAGGGAGGGGAGAAGGCGAAAGAAGCGTCTGAACTGACAAATTCTCCTGGCAGCACCGAGAGCGAGAGCTGCGGTGAGTCTCAGGGCCTTGGTGCCCGTCTTGTGTGTCCTGGTCCCTCCCTGCCTCTCCCCTGGCCGGCTCTTTCTCACACTGCTGCAGATTTTTGTTTTGTTTTGTTCCCCTGTGCCCCCTTTCTCCATCTTATTCTGAATGGCTCCCAATCCCCATCATTTAGTTTTTCCCTCTCTCTGCCCTGTAGCCCGAGGCTACTTTTTCCTTCCCCATCTCTCTCTGTCCAGCTCCCGGCCACTATTTTCGCGTCCCTCCCTCTCTGTCCTGTGGCCTGTCAGTATTTTTGCTGTGGCTGGTTCTCTCTGTCCTGCTCCCTGTCCCTGTTGTTCAAGGTCTTCCTTCTCGGCTCTGTAGCACATTGCGAGTCTGTTTCTTTTTCTGTCTCCCTTTATCCTGCTCCTTGCCCCTCATTTTGAATTTCTGTCCTGTCGCCTCTTGGGATTTTTCTTCCTTTCTCTGTCTCGCTCTCTCTTGTTCCCTGTCCCTGTTTTTCAGAGTCTTCCCTCTCTTCCTTCCAGCCCATCACTATTTTTCTTCCCCTGTCTCAGTTTATCTGGCTCCCTGTCCCTCTTTCTTCATTCCTCCCTCTCTGCCACATCGCCTGTTGCTCCTTTCCTTTCTGCCTCCCTCTCTGTCTGTCTCACCATCCCAACTTTTAAACTTTTCTTCTCTGCCTGGTAGCCTACCACAGTTTTTTGCTTTCTCTGTCTCTCTCTGTCCAGCTCCCTGTCTCTAATTTCCCTCTCCCTCTGGAAGCCTGTCAGGACTTTTCCCCTTCTCAGCCACTCTGCTTGGCTCCCTGTACCTGTTTTTGAATTCTTCCCTTGCTGCCGTGCGGCCTGTTGCGCTCTTCCCTTTCTCCATCTCTCTCTGTGTGATTCCCAGTCCCTTCCTGTGTTGGAGCCCTTTATCGTGTTTTCTTTCTCGGTTTCTCTCTGGCGTCATCTTTCTCCATCTCTCTCTCTGGCTCTGGATACTAGTTTTTAAATTCCTTCTTCCTTTCTCTGTAGCCCATATTCCCCCCACCACCTCTGGCTCACTGTCCCTGTGTTTTAATTCCCCCATCTCTGCTCTCTAGTTGTTGTTGTACTTCCTGTGTGTGTGTCACGCTTCATGTGAGTCCTCATTCCTGTCTTTTCACTCCTCCCTCTTCTCCCTGTAGCCCATTGCTATAATTTTCTTTCACTGTCTCTGTTTGGCTCCGAGTCCCTGCTTTTCTCTTCCTCCCTTTCTTTGCCCTGTTGCCCCTTGCTATTTTATCTTTCTCCATTTCTCTCTGCCCAGTTCCGGGTCCCTATTTTTTCATTCCTCTCTCTCTGTACTGTAGCCCATTGTTATTTTTTCTTTGTCTCTTTTTGTCTGACACCCTGTCCCTGCTGTTCAATTTCTTCCTTCTCAGCCCTGTAGTGTGTTGGAATTTGTTTCTTTCTCCCCCTCTCCTTTCCCAGCTCTCTGTCCCTCACTTTTAATCCGTGCCCCTCCTTTCTCCACCTTACTTTTTCTTGCTTTCCATTCCTGTTTTTCAGTTCTTCTCTCTCTGCTGCATAGACCATAACTTTTTATTTTCTCCATCTCTACATCTGTCTCACTGTCCTCACTTTTTAATTCTTCCCTTTCTGCCCTGGACCCTGCTGCTATTTTTGCAGCCCTCTGTTCCTCTCTGTCCATCTGCCTGACCTTATTTATTAATCCCTCCCTCTTCTTCCTGCAACTACTACTATTGTGATCTCAGTCTCTCTCTATCCAGCTCCCTGTCCCCAGTTTCTGATTCCTCCCTCTGCCCCCCATAGCCTGTCTGGATTTTCCCCATCGATGTCTCTCTCTCTCTGCCTGGCTCCTGCTCTCTGTCCCATAGCTCCACACTATTTATCTGTCTTTCTCTGTCTCTCTCTGTCCAGCTCCCTGCTGCTATTTTTTATTTTTTCTTGTCTACAAGACAAGATCTGTCTTGTAGCCCGTCACTGGGGTTTTTTGTGGGGTTTTTGTTTGTTTGTTTGTTTTGCTTTGGTTTTTTCTTTCTCCATGTGTCTCTGTCTGGCTCCCAGTCTGTGTTCTTTAATTCCTCCTACTTCCCTGTTGCCTGCTGCTAATTTTTTTCTTTTTTTCCTCATTCTCCATCACGCTCTGTCTGGTCCCCTGTCCCTGTTTATCAGTGTCTCCCTCTCCGCCCTGTGGCCCATTGCTTTTTCCCATTTTCTTTCTGCTTCTCCCTCTGTCTGGCTCCCTCTCCCTGATTTTTTAATTCCTCCCTCTCTTCCCTGTTGCCTACATGATCTTTTGCCTTTCTCTGTCATCTCTCGCTGGCCGGCTCTCTGTCCCTATTCATTCATTTCTGCCTCTCAACCTCGTAGCCGGTGGCTTTTGTCCTTTCTCCATCTCACTGTCTCTGGCTCCCCAATGACCCTGTTTTAGAATTGCCCGCCTCTTCTTTCTTTACGCACGGCTATGCTTTTTCCTTTTCAGTTCTCTTTTTTTCTTGGTCCCTGCCTCTGTTACCTAATTCTTCCCTCCTTGCCCTGTAAGGTGTGGGCAACGGCCCCTGTTCCTGCTGGGCTGCATCTGCAGGCGGGGGCCGGAGGAGCCCCCGGGGCAGGAAGTGGGGTGGATGGTGATGGTCCCTCGCTGTAAGGGGCTGGTGCTGGAGGTCCTGCCCCGGGTGGCCCTGGGGAGAGGGGCTGGGTGAGATCCTCGGGGAGGGGCTCGGTTAGGATGAGAGGGGGGACCGCCATCTATATGGTCCTGCGCTCTACTCTCCACCGAAAGTTCTCATCTCGGCACTGGAAGTTCCCATCTCTTTTCCAGCTGCTGATCCCTGCAGTCTGTGCTGTGCGGGGGTGCGGTGCAGTGCAGTGCAGAGCAGAGCGGGACAGAACCAGGCAGTTCTTGGCGGCTGCAGGGACGGTGCGATGGAGGCGGCGATCAGCAGGGGCCGATCCGCAGGTAGGGCGAGTGCGGCGGCGGTCGGAAGGTTCCTGCCTGGGGCCGCTCTGCAGCCGCTGCTGTGCTCCACCCTGTGCATCGGCGCACTCTGCCCCGGGGTGTTGCCTCTCCCTCCACCCACCCGTGCTCTGCTCGGCTCTCTGCCCCCTTGGGACCCCCTGCTCCTGCCGTGCTCCTCCCCTGCTCCTTCCCCGTGCCCCGTGCCGTTCGCTTGGCTCTGCTGCCCACTCTGCCCTCCCGCCTTCCCACAGGAACCCGCGGCTTTTCCTCCTGCGCTCAACCCTGCCACCTGTGCTCTGCTCCGCTCACCTCCGGGAGAGGAAGGGAGCTTCTTTGGGAAGCTGAAGGGAGGAAGTGGGAAGAGGGGCAGGAGATGGCTGCCCCCACCCCTCTGCCGGCCTGGAGGCTTTCCTGCCCCTGGAAAAGGCGCTGGCTGCCTCCCCAGCTCAGCACAACTCACCCAGTCCCACTCGCCCCATGCAGCTGCCCCCAGCTCCAGTGCCTCCCCCGGAGCCTGTCCCACAGCTGCAGGCCACTCCCAAGCCCCGTCCTCATGGCAGCAAGATGGACCTTGAAAATGCTTTCTTCTCCGTAAATGCCGGTGCCGTGAGCATCGGTTTGGGGAAGGCACAGCATCTCCAGGAGCTCCTGCAGCAGGAGGGGTCCTGTCTGAGGAGAGCTGTGGCCATCACTGTGGGTAATGCTTGTTTGTTCTTGCCCTCTCCCAGGGGCAGCACTGAGGACTCGGAACTTGTCAGTTTGTCTCTGGGGATATCGTTGGCTGCATCTGGCTCAGGTTTACGTGGGCTGCCTTTGCCTCATTCCTTCGGAAGCATGAGCAAAAACGGACAGCTGAAGCACTGAGTGACCGTGGACAGGAGCTGCCACGGCTGAAGCTGGAGAGGCTGAGTTTGGGAGGCTGATGTGCACCAGGCCAAACTTGACATCTGAGGTGTTCTCTTGGAGGTAAGGCGCTTTTCAGACCCCTCACACCCTCTTCAAGCCCGGCTCTTCTTTACACGCTTCTTAATAGTTATTAACTGATTGCTAATAGAATATAATTAATATTTATACAGTGTACAGCCATGATGTTTAATCCTAGGCAGCTGACAGCAGCCTCGCAATCCCAGGCCCTGGTTGTTGTGGGGGATTTTAACTACCCAGATATTTGCTGGAGAGACCACTCGGCCAGCCACCCCCAATCCAGGAGGTTCCTCCAGTGCATCGATGATAACTTCCTGATGCAAATGGTGGATGAACCAACCAGGAGGGGAGTGACGCTGGATCTGATCCTCACTAACAAGGAGGGTCTGGTTGAGGCTGTGAAGGTTGAGGACTGCCTGGGCTGCAGTGATCATGAGATGGTGAAGTTCCGAATCTCATGTGGCATAAGCAGAATTACAAGTAAGATTGCTACCCTGGACTTCAGGAGGGCCAACTTTGGCCTCTTCAAGCAATTGTTAGGGGAAATTCCATGGGGCAGATTACTTGAAGGTAAAGGGGCCCAAGACAGCTGGTTAACGTTCAGGGACAGCTTCTTCTGGGCTCAAGATCAAAGCATTCCAATATGTAGGAAGTCAGGGAAGGGAGCCAGGAGACCTGCTTGGTTAAGCAGGGAACTGCTGGCCAAACTTAAGTGGAAGAGGAGAGTTTACAAATCGTGGAAGGAGGGGCTGGCTACTTGGGAGGAATATAAGGATATTGTCAGAGGATGTAGGGAGGCAACTAGGAAAGCCAAGGCCTCCTTAGAATTAGATCTTGCCAGAGGGGTCAAGGACAACAGGAAGAGCTTCTTCAAATACATGGCAGATAAAGCCAACGTCAGAGGCAATGTAGGCCCACTGATAAATGAGGGGGGTACCCTGGTGACAGAGGATACAGAGAAGGCAGAGCTATTGAATGCCTTCTTTGCCTCTGTCTACTCTGCCGGAAGTTGTCTTGAGGAGCTCTGTACCCTGGAGACCCCAGATGGAGACAGGACAATGGAGAAGATTGCCTCAGTTGATGAGGATTGGGTCAGGGACCAATTAAGCAACCTGGACATCCATAAATCCATGGGTCCAGATGGGATGCATCCACGAGTGTTGAGGGAGCTGGCTGAGGTCATTGCTAGACCGCTCTCCATCATCTTTGCGAAGTCGTGGGGAACGGGTGAGGTGCCTGAGGACTGGAGGAAGGCAAATGTCACTCCAATCTTCAAAAAGGGCAAGAAGGAGGACCCGGGTAACTACAGACCGGTCAGCCTCACCTCCATCCCTGGAAAGGTGATGGAACGACTTATCCTAGGTGCCATCTCTAGGCATATCAAGGATAAGAGGGTCATTAGGGGCAGTCAGCACGGCTTCACCAAGGGGAAGTCGTGCTTGACCAACCTTCTAGACTTCTATGAAAACATGACCAGGTGGCTGGATGATGGTAGAGCAGTGGATGTGGTCTATCTTGATTTCAGCAAAGCATTTGACACGGTTTCCCACAGCATCCTCGCTGATAAATTGAGGAAGTGCGGATTAGATGAGCAGGTAGTGAGATGGATTATTAACTGGCTGGTGGGAAGAAGCCAGAGAGTAGTGGTCAATGGGGCGGAGTCGAGTTGGAGACCTGTGTCTAGTGGAGTCCCTCAGGGGTCAGTACTAGGACCAGTATTATTCAATATATTCATAAATGACCTGGATGAGGGAATTGAGTGCACTGTCAGCAAGTTTGCTGATGATACCAAGCTGGGAGGAGTGGCTGACACTCCAGAAGGCTGTGCTGCCATCCAGAGAGACCTGGACAGGCTGGAGAGCTGGGCAGGGAAAAACTTGATGAAATATAATAAGGGCAAGTGTAGGGTGTTGCACCTGGGCAGGAACAATCCCAGGTTCCAGTATAGGTTAGGAAATGATCTCCTAGAGAGCAGTGAAGGGGAAAGGGATCTGGGAGTCCTGGTGGACAGCAGGATGACCATGAGCCAGCACTGTGCCCTTGTGGCCAGGAAGGCCAATGGCATCCTGGGGTGCATTAGAAGGGGTGTAGTCAGTAGGTCAAGAGAGGTTCTTCTTCCCCTTTACTCTGCCCTGGTGAGGCCACATCTGGAATATTGTGTCCAGTTCTGGGCCCCACAGTTCAAGAAGGACAGGGAGCTGCTTGAGAGAGTCCAGCGAAGAGCCACCAAAATGATTAAGGGAGTGGACATCTCCCTTATGAGGAAAGGCTGAGGGAGCTGGGGCTCTTTAGCTTGGAGAAGAGGAGGCTGAGGGGGGACCTGATTAATGTTTATAAATATTTGAATGGTGAGTGTCAGGAGGATGGGGCCAGGCTCTTTGCAGTGATGACCAATGATAGGACAAGGGGCAATGGGTGTAAGCTGGAACACAGGAGGTTCCGCTTAAATTTGAGGAAGAACTTCTTTACAGTAAGGGTGACAGAGCACTGGAACAGGCTGCCCAGGGAGGTTGTGGAGTCTCCTTCTCTGGAGACATTCAAGACCCGCCTGGACGCCTTCCTGTGCGAACTCATCTAGGTGTTCCTGCTCCGGCAGGGGGATTGGACTAGATGATCTTTCGAGGTCCCTTCCAATCCCTACTATTCTGTGATTCTGTGATTCTGTAACACTCAGGTTTTGACAGCAGTTGATTCACGACCTTGTCGAAAGCCCAGACTGCTGTAAACAGCTGGAGCTGTTAAGGAGAAAGAGCAGAGATCAGCTGGAGCTTCAGTACAGAGCTGGAGCTTCAATGAGCCAGAACTGTAGCAAGCAGGAGCCGAAATGAGACAGGGCATCATATAGTATGTTATAGAACATAATTTATTAAGCGTACTTAAGCAGTTAGGTATTTGTTCTAAATGTTTAAAAAGAGAGACAACCAGATGTCACAGGATTTTTTTTTCTGGATGCTTTGATGAAATGCACTGAAGTGCTTTCTGTCTCGATTTCAATGGCACATTTCCCTGGTAGTTCAGTAGTGTATTTCTGGGGTAGTGCAGCTGGCCAGATGACCCTCCTAATTATGTCCAGCAACAGGTTTCAAGCCTGGCTCCTTTGGTGTAGGAGCCAGCAGCATTTGTTTGCAGTTTCAGAGCTATGCTGGGCTTTATGGGCATTTTGGTTCCTGGTGAATACAAATGCTCCTGGCAAGCCAGGCAAGGTATCGAGGCCCAAGTTGTATGGGGCTATAAATGTGTGTCCAAGTGCAGAAAAGGTCCAGCAACAGCTGGAAAATGAATTTTTGCTTTAAACCAGTCTCATTTCAGACACTTTGGGTTGTTCTCATTGATTATTAATTCTCCTTGAGGCACATGAGTCACCGTTTCTTTTGGATCTTTCTAATTTCCTCCCCCCAAAGAATTCAAATTTCTGCTTTATTCTGAAGGAGAATAAAGAAAATTTTTGAATAGTTGAAGTGTTAAAAGACCCCCAAAAAATAAGTCTGTGATTTAAGTCCAGTTAAGATATATCTGTAAAATATTTATTAATCTCTGCCTTCCCTTTAGTTTTCCTGACTCTTCCTCCCAACTTTGTCATCCTCGCTATGCACAATAAGGTAGAAAAGGGGGGTTTTGGGGTCTTTTCCATCAGTCAGCCAGGGATTAAGAATCTGAGGAATTTTTTTAAATTTAACATATTTGTTGACTTTTTAATGTGTTGATTTTTGATTTATTTATTTTTATATGTTGATTTTTGATGTGTTGATCTTTTTTATTTGTTGATTGGTTTTTTATTCATTTTTATTTGTGCATTTTAAAATTTGCATTTTCTGTTAATTTTAAAATTTGCATTTTCTGTTAATTTTTATTTTTGCATTCTTTAATTTGTTGAACTTTTTTATTTGGCTTTCTTATTTTTTAGCATATTTGGTTTCTAACTTACTTTCTAATATTATTTTTGCATGAGAAGGTGGAGAAGAAGAGAGGAAAGGAGGGTTTGTCCCATGAGATTTGGTTCATGTGATAAATGGGGAGAAATAAGGGTAAGCTTAAAAAACCCCAAAAAACAAAAGAGGAAGTCCACTGGGTAAAACCAGAGATTTTTAGGTAATACCCTAAGAAAACAATTTTCTTTGCCCATGGAGGTAGGAAAGAGCGTGTTCTGGACCACAAGACCCAGATATGGAGCAACCATTACTTGAATCGTTTGCAAGTCCAAAGTGTCTCAATTTAGGTTGAGAAAGAAGTCCACTGAGCTCTAATAATTAAGCAGAACCCCAGAATTGAAAGGTAATTTTTATTATGATGCATTTCAGACAGATGTTTTCACATGGAACTGGGGAGGAAATCATGTTCCCCTGCTAAGGAGTTTACAAAAGTAAAAAAAATAGATAATTTTATTCTATGTGGAGAAGAATTTTTGATGTTTCTCACACAAAATGGCAGCAAGTCCACCTGGTGTGAGGAAGAGAGTGACCTCTCATCGTTTGGGCATCAGATGATTCCTGCCCTTAAAGAAAGCTCATCCCAAAGATGCTTTTGAAGAGCATCACCCAAGTGCTCCACCATGGCCTGATAGGGGGAGGTTCATCCTCGAGCAAAAGGAGGAAAAAACATCTTTTGTGCCAACAGCCTGGACCTGTAGTGTGTTGCTCCTCTTGCTGCCCTCAAAAGATGTTGAAGGTCTCTTCTCCTGCAGGTTACAGCCTTGAGACGAAGCCAGATGCGCATGTTGCCTGTCAGGTGACAGGGACAGTGCTGTTCGTCGCTCTGCTTATCACAGCCACCACTTTAGCAAGTGAGTGTCAAGGTTTTCATCTCATGGGGAACGCCTTTGAGATAATTGGGGTGTTACACATGTGCCAGAGCCACCTCTGTGTTCCCAGGGAAGATGCAGCCCAACCCAAGATGCTGTCCTCTCCAGGAGAGGGACATTTCAATCACTGTACAGAGGGAATGGCAACAGGGAAGAGAAAAGGAGAAGGAAGAGCATGGGGTGAACTGCTTAATTACCATTCAGTCGTTAAATAACCACATCCCCAGAGTTATAGCTCCCCTGGCTCCAACCAAAGCACTTTATCATTTAGGTTAAAAAGGAAAAATTCAAGTCTGGGGGTCACGTGTGGTTTCACAGAGGGTTTGGGGATTATTATCCCTTCTGCAGGAGCTGGGTGAAGCTGAGCGTCATCGCATCAGGGCTGAGTTTGAGTGGCTGCGGCGGGTGCTGGGGGAGTATGAACGGGCAGCACTGGGGCGGTTGGCGGAGGTGGACGCTGCCTTCGAAGTTACTCAGGAAGAAAAGTCTTCCTGGTGTTAAAGAAATGTAACTCAGTCGGTGGGTAACTCTAGGTTTGCTTTATTTACAACTTGGAGTTGGGCCATCACCTCAGTGAGTGGCAAAGGCATAACAAAAATCAGGCTCAATATGTATGCTAAATTTAACGTTATACAATAGGTATTATTTTCAAAGTTCTTGGTGTTTTCCCATGAACCCTCAGTTCCAAATTTCTCATTAATTTCAAATTCTGTGAAAGTCCACAGCGGTCTTCAAATGCAGCTGATTCTTCTTGTCGTCTCAGTGCCCCTTCAGAAGCTGCATTCTGGTCACTGTAGTCACTGATCTTCTTCAATAATCTTCCTGTCTGCTCACCTTTGCACTTCTAAGAAAAACTTACATAATGACATTTAATTTATGTCTATTTTAAAGCCTGTAATCTTTCACAATTTGCTTACTCCAAGTTAATCACTTATCCTCTATAATTGTTATGTCTCTAAATTCTGTTATTCTTGTTGATTCAGCTGGATTTGGTTTAAACCTGCATTTTATTTAGAAAAAAATAAATCCTAAAAATAAAAACTAAGAAAGCTGTGGCTGGTATTTTTATACTCTTGGGAGAAGGAGCAGGTGCATGAAGGATGAGAGGGGTCATGGGAGATCCTCCCAAACAAGAGGAGGCTCAACCCCATAGTGCCTGAGAGCTGTCGCTGTTCAATGTCCCAGTGCTTTGCAGGCTCGAGGGCAGGGCAGTCAGTCACAGCGTGCAGTGTCTCTCAGTGCCAAGCCTGGCCCAGGAAGCCTCGTGAGCATCTGCAGGAGTGGGAGAGCAGATGCTGGGTAGCACAGAGGGGAGGAAAGGGGCAAATACCACAACACCACCTGGGGATGTAGATCAGCTACTCTCATCTGCTCTGCTGAGATGTGCCATTTTCTTCTGATCATACACACAGAGCACCTTTCAGTCTCTACTCTCCTGCCTCGAGGATGCCAGCTCTGCTACCTTACTTCTTTTTGAAAATAAATACTATTTTTTTTTTAGTTCTCTCTTTGAAATCTCTCATTTCTTTTTGAAATCTCTTTGCAGGGACTCCCTGCTGCTACTGTTGCAGCCCTGCTGCCACACACAGACATGCAGCAACCCCCGGGGTTTGCTCGGTTACAGAACAAACCTCAGAGAGCTGCCCAGGGTCGCGGTGCTGCTGCTTTTCCTCCCGGGGGACGGGATTTGGGGAAGGGGCAGGAGCAGCCCCCGGGCCGCGGGAGCGATGAGAGGAAAACGGCGGCGTTTCGCTGCTGCTGCCGCCATCTCGTGTCCAAATCGCGGTACTGCAGCCCGGCGGCCACGCGCGGCTCAACAGAACGGGCTCATGAGACTCACTGCTGCCACCTGTCGGACAGAGCTCAGTACTGCAACTTGTCCGCCGCACATGCAGCCACTGCAGTGCTCGCTGCTGCCACCTGGTGAATGGTTTTCAGTACTGCAGCTCTCAATCAGCGCATGCGCAGTAGCGTCCTTTTACATGTTTACTGCTGTTGCCTGGCAACCAAAATAGTTATGGCAGCATTTTAAAAATTCCGTTGTCTCTGCTGCGACCCGGTGGCCAAATTTTGGTACTGCAGATCTATTGCCACAAACGCTCGGTTACACCCCCGTGATCCATTCCGCCGTCCGCCGGTAACAGCAATGCGATCCTAGGTGCCTGCAGGGTGGTGACGCTGCCGTGTTCATCGCTGCCTCCCAGGAACGAAACGCCGCTGCCGACCCTGGGCAACCGCCGCCCGGCGGGTGCTTGCTGCGGCTGCCTCTTCGTGGTGGAAGTGCCCGGGAGCGACATGGCAGGAGGCAAAGAGGGGTGTGGGGGAGGTGGGGATGGGTCGAGACAGGCAGGGCTAGGTCGAAAGGGCGAAGCTATGCACCGAGGGGGCGGGACTATGTCGAGTGGGGCATAGCTATGCTATGTTCTTTCCATGTGTTTTATTTATTTAAATTTTATTTTATTGGTGTGAAAGTGCAGTAGCGCCTTTCTTTAGTGTTCGGTACTACAGCTCTTTGTCGGAGCACGCACAATAGCGTTGTTTATGCGTGCAGGGCTGTTGCCTAGCAACTACGCCTAACTACTGGTGCATGCGCAGTAGCATTGTTTACATGCACGAGCTTGGGCTGTTGCCTAGCGACTACTGGTAGAAAATAGCGCATGCGCATAAGCGTCATCACAACGCACTCGCTACTGCCACCAGGCGACCAGAATTCAGCACTGCCGCTCCTAGTAAGCGCATGCGCAGTGGCGTTATTTACACGCCCCCGCGCGCCTGTTGCCTAGCGACTGATCTTCGGAACTAGCGCATGCGCAGTAGTGTCGTTTCGACGCTCTCGCTACTGCCACCGAGCGACCAAAGCTTGGCACTGCAGCTCCTTGTCGGCGCATGAGCAGTAGTGTTATTTACACATGCACGGGGCTGTTGCCTAGCGACTAGTCGTCAATACTGGCGCATGCGCAGTAGTGTCGTTCTACGCACTCGCTACTGCCACCCGGCGATCGGAGTTCGGCACTGCAGCTCTGTGTCGGCGCAAGCGCAGTAGCGTTGTTTACACGCCCACGCGGCTGTTGCTTAGCGACTATTCTTAGAGACTGGCGCATGCGCAGTAGGGCTTTTTAGACTCCGTGCTCGCTGCTTCCACCCGGTGACCAAATTTTGGTACTGCATCTCCATTGTCGCGAATGCGCGATTACGCCCCCGTGCTCCATCACACCGCGTTCGTCGCTGCTTCCCACGAAGGAAACGCCGCTGCCGCGCGTGGGCAACCGTCGCCCGGGAGCGGCGCGGCAGGCGGCGGAGGCGCGGGGGAGTTGGAGGCGGGGTGGGGGCAGAAGAGAGAAGCGGAACCGGAAGTTCCCGTCTCTTTTCCGTCAGCCGCTGCCTGCGGTTTGTGCCACGTGGTGCGGTGCAGAGGGGGTTGGAATCCGGCGGCTCCGAGGACGGTGCGATGGAGGCGCCAATCGCAGGTGCCGATCGCAGCTGTTTGTTTGGGGTTTGTTTTTTTTTTTTTTGCTCTTGGTTTGTATTTGTTTGGTTTTTTATTGTTGTTTTTGTTTTTTCTTTTTCTGAGTGCACTGTTGTCTGGTGTTGGACTGCAGAGCGCTTTTGCTGCCTGATCTCTCCTTTTCTTCTTAGTCAAAACCCCAAGCAGGTTTGGTGGCAGAACTGCAGTTTTGTGTTTCTCTACTCTTTAACAAAAATATGTAACTTGGGACATATAGGATGAGGAAATCTTGGCTGTACTTACGCTTGAGAAAACGTCCCTAGGTATCTGTTTCTGTCATCTACGTGCATCGAGGAAAGTTCCAGACGGTCCTTCCCCTGCTTCAAAGCCGTCACATAGCGATGAATAGGGTCCCTGTGCGGGTGCAAATTCTTTAATTAAAAGTTTATTAATTTAAATATTCTTCACCCCCCTTAAATCTTGTGCCTGTGCACTAACAGAACAAAAAGTCCTTCACTTCCAGTGACAAAAATGTAAACACTGGTATGTTATCAGTGTCTCTCTCATAGCAAGTCCCAGGCTGAAAGCAAAACGCAGCAGAATTCTAGCTACTGAAAAAGAAATCCAGCTCTTTTTCAGCTGAAAACCAGGACAGCATGCAAAGCCCTGAAGGTCAAGAAGAGTTCGCAGTAGAAAGATACTTTGAACAAGCACGGAACTGAGATAAAGGAGTCAGCTTTGCTATGTCAGCCTCAGCCAACCTGGGATAGAAGCTGAAAATAGAACCTTGTAGCAAACCCTAACTGATGGAGACCATAAAAGCTGCTCTATTGTACTAATAAAGCGATTCTGAGTCTTTTATCTCACGTCTCAGGGTCTGTACTTCAATTCCCACAATTCCGCGCTCCGCCCGGCACCGGAAGTTCCTGTGTCGACACAGGAAGTTCATTTTTCTCTTCCGGCCGCCGGGCCGTGGGGACCGTGCCGCGCGGGCGATGCGATGCGATGCAGAGCGGTGCGAGACCCGGCGGTTCGCGGCTGCGGGGACGGCGCGATGGAGGCGGCGATCAGCAGGGGCCGATCTGCAGGTAGGGCGAGTGCGGCGGCGGTCGGAGGGTCCCTGCCCGGGCCACTCTGCAGCCGATGCCGTGCTCCACCCTGTGCATCGGCGCGCTCTGCTCCGGGGCGTCCCCTCTCCCTCTGCCCGCCCGTGCTCTGCATGGCTCTCTGGCCCCTCGAGACCCGCCTGCTCCTGCTGCGCGCCCCTCTCCCCGCCCGTCTCGTTCCCCGTGCCCCGCGCCCTTCGCTCGGCTCCGCTGCCCACTCTGCCCTCCCGTCGTCCCCCAGGAACCTGCGGCTTTTCCTCCTGCGCTCGGCTCTGCTCGTGCTCTGCTCCGCTCGCCTCCAGGAGAGGAAGGGAGCTTCTTTGGGATGCCGAAGGGAGGAAGTGGGAAGAGGGGCAGGAGATGGCTGCCCACACCCCTCTGCCGGCGTGGAGGTGTTCCTGCCCCTAGAAAAGGCACTGACTGCTTCCCCAGCTCAGCACAACTCCCCCAGCCCCGCTCGCCCCGTGCAGCTGCCCCCAGCTCCAGCACCTCCCCCGGAGCCTGTCCCACAGCTGCAGGCCACTCCCAAGCCCCGTCCTCATGGCAGCAAGCTGGCCCTCGAAAATGCTTTCTTCTCCGTAAATGCCGGTGCCGTGAGCATCGGTTTGGGGAAGGCACAGCATCTCCAGGAGCTCCTGCAGCAGGAGGGTTCCTGTCTGAGGAGAGCTGTGGCCATCACTGTGGGTAATGCTTGCTTGTTCTTGCCCTCTCCCCGGGGCAGCACTGAGGACTCGGAACTTGTTGGTTCGTCTCCGGGGATGTTGGTGGCTGCATCTGGCTCGGGTTTACGTGGGCTGCCTTTGCCTCATTCTCCCGGCCGTGTTGGCAGAAAGGGGCAGCTGGAGCACTTGGGTGACTGTGGACAGGAGTTGCCGTGGCTGAAGCTAGGGAGGGTGAGTTTGTTGATCAAGCAACACTTGATGTTCTTGCTGTTGGTTTTCACTTTCATTAACTTCCTCAGCATTCCCTCATGGAAAAAATAATCATTTTTTCATTCTGTAACATTTTTTTTTTTTTCCCCCCAAGGAGAGGGAAACAAACATGTGAGTCAAAACAATTGACTTATGGTAATTTAAACCATATGAAAATTACACCAGTCATACAGATCTGGACTGTTTCTGAACATGTGTTCATCATGATACGAATCATCTGCATTTCGTGGTCTGACAAATAGTATGCTGAGACAGGGATGAGCTCCAAAAGAAAGAAAAGGTACAAGGTCATGGTTTTGTTTTGTTGTTGTTTGTTTGAGATTTTTTTTGTGTGGAGGTTTGTGTTTGTTTTGCGTTGTTTTTTTCCTGAGAGCAATGTTGTCTGGTGGTGTACAGAGCTCTTTTGCTGCCTGACCTCTCCTTTTTTTTGTCAGTCAAAAGTTGGAAGGAACCTTAAGCAGGTTTGGTGGCACAAGTGCAGTTTTAAAAGATCTTGTCTGTTTGGAGAAATGGCTTGGAGAAAAGAATTCCATTTTTGCAACGAGTTCACGAGGACAGATGTGTTTCTGTACTCTTTAACGAAAAGGCTCAACTTGGGACATACAGGGTGAGGAAATCTCGGCTGTACTTAGGCTTGAGAAAATGTCCCTAGGTATCTGTTTCTGTCATCTGTGTGCATCTAGGAGAGTGAGCTCTAGTGAAACTACAGGTGATGATGAGTCAAAAAAAAAAAAAAAGCACAGTTGACTAAAAAATGCAAAAGCTCTAGTGAGCTGTTCTGACAGCTGTACCAGAGATGATGCACAGTACTTTTTCCTCCACTCAGGTGTAGTCTTCAGGAAAAAGGAAGCTTTAGATTCCTACCCAGCTTCATGCTAAAGGTTTTTTTTCCTTTCGCAGCTGGATGTCAACTGCCACCGTTGCCCTTTCTTCTGCCGTGAAAGGACAAGACGATTGGAAAGAATCCGTGGTGGTCTGAGAGTACGAGGTGCGTCTGCGATGTCCGTCTGCGTTTTTCCTCAGGTACTTGTAGTATGGACTTTAAAGTTAACATTAAGAATGTGTCAACTCTCCTTCTAATTTTTTTTTTTTGGATGAAGTATTTTAACACAAATACCAAAACCAAGGGCTATTCTGGAGCATGTTACACCTATGCAAAGCTTACTTCCCTCTGTCAGTTTTCACTTCCTGAAAGCGTAATCTTCCTGTGCGCTTACTATGAAAACAGCTTTGTAGCAGGAGAGGAAAGAAACTGTTCATAAGGGTTCAGATGTTCAGAACAAACAGACGTTGTTTTTATGACAAAAGCTTTATGCTTCTTCAGTAAATTAACTTTTAAAATAGCGTAGTACTCAAACCCCTTACTGAGGTACTAGCGTCTGTTCTAAAAGCAATCAAGGTCAAAGGAGAGACATGCACAAAACAGGACAAATCAGCGTTCCTTCACATGTTTTTCCAGGCTTTCCCAAGAAGCATTGGCAGCCTGGTAACTTGTGACAGTGAGTCGTGATGTATTTTTTGGTGAGTTACAGCTTCAGTAATGTCCTTTTTCCTTAGAGCGTGTAATTTTGACTTCAGTAGGAAAGAGATGTTCCAAAATGGAAATCTTTCTCATTTAGAGAAGTTCAGAGACCCAAGCACAGCACGTCTTCTAATAGTAATAGTTGATGGCACCACTGGTCTTTGGGTCCTCAGTTGCAACAGTGGAGATGTTGCAAAAACATCTTCCCCTGCATGCTGCAGCGCAGCCCAAAGCGTGAGCAAATCTGCCAGTCCTTTTTGGTGGCGTTATGTATTGCAGCACTGAGGACCTGATCCCTCTTCCCCAGAGTAAAAGCCATGTGGGGGATCTTTTCTCTCACTTATTTTTCTCTCATAAAAGAAACTTAAAAAAAAGGAAAAAAGAAATTTAAAATTGTATATTTTACAAATTGACTTGCAGTGTTTAAACTGATATGCTGTAGCTATTTGGCAGTTAACTTTATTAAGTGTACTTGAGCAGTTAAGTACTTGTTGAAAACATTTAAGAAGAGAGGCCACTGAATGTTTGAGGATGTTTTTTCTTGATGTTTTGATGGAGTGCTCTGAAGTACTTTATTTCTGTCTCGCTTTCAATGGCACATTTCCCTGGCAGTTCAGTAGTGTATTTGTGGGGCAGTGCAGCTGGCCAGATGTCCCTCCCAATTACGTAACAAAAATTCTCCTAACTAAAAACTCATCCTAATTATGTAACAAAAGAACTCCTCATAACTTCATGGTATCAATTCACAGGTATGCAAGTTAAATTAATTCCAAAGGAAAATGAAATGATTCCATAATGCGGGAACTCAATGATGGACTCTGCCACACGATCAATGTGATCAAGCAAGAAGCCATTTATTTGTTCTAATACAGTAATATTTATTCCCCAAAACTAATGAAATCACCCATACCCGTTAACATGTTATTGGCTATTCAGTCGCAGCACGAGCAGTTCACATGCCCCTAATTGGCTGGTGGACTTTGCGTGCATCCCTTCCTGTGTGCTTGCCAGGGTACGTCTTTTGGATACATTCCAAGGTTCCTTTCTCATAACTTGTCAACGCAGGTGCTTCTCGTATCTCCAGACATGTATCCCTTCAGTTCCCACAGTTCTCTCAGGGTATGCCAATACACGTTCCCACACTCCCTACAATTCCCCTCTTTTGTTTTTGGAAGCAGAAAAACCTAAAGCTTAACTTATAAGTATAACTTATCAGTATTTAACAAAAACACAAGCCAAAAACTTAAAACTTAACTTAGAGATGAAATGGATAACAAATTTTTAAAGCTTATCATTACACACACTTGGTTATAATACTTGATCAACTTCAGAATGTCCATTTGCTCTTAGAAACCCTACAATTCCCCCTTCTTGTTTGTACGAGAAAAGCATTGTTCACCATCTTCTGCAGGACCCTTTGCAGACACGATAGCAAACAAGGCACTAAGAGGAGGATCACCAGAATACAAGTAACACTTGCAATCCTGACTTGAGCAGTGAAAAAAACCCAGGCTTGTATTCCCCAGCCTTAAAACCAATTGCTTAACCAATCATCATTATCTGCCTTTAACTGTTTGACATTCTCCTTTAACTTGTTAATTGCCATATGAATTGATTCTGAGTGTTGTGATAAATTCATACAGCACATACCGACAAATTCCTCACAACCATGGCCTTGAGCTAAAAGCAAAAAATCAGTAGCAGTGCCATTTTGCAAAGTGGCATGTCGAACTGAGTCGACATCTGTCAGCAAGCCTGATAGTGCCAAAGAAGTAAGATTAGATTGTTTAGGAAGCCAGCATCCTATCTTGCGTAGGTTTGTTAGTGCACTTGCTACTCCTACTCCAGGAGCAAGAATAGAGGCTGCAATTATTTGCCCAGGATTCCAAAACTCTGCATTGGAATCACAGTTGTGCTTAAATGAGTGAATGCTACGCTTCCTTCTTAACTGATTTTTGAACTTTCCCAAAATCATAGTAATGTTAGGTGTTAACAGAGTTAACGGCCTAAGCTGCAGGGGCCTCCACAAAGACGTGATGGTGTGCCTGCCCATGCTCTGTCTCCACAGATAAGAAAAACACCTGGTGGTAGCTGTACTGGATTATGAGTAGCTTTAGAAATTTTTGGTGAAGTGTAATTACACCAAGCTCTTTTATTTCTAAAAACTGAGACAGTGGCATTTACATTCCGGGCAGTGACTCTTGTGTCGCTTGTAGAAAAAATAAAAACAAAAGTCCATTGATACTGATCCTAACAGATTCAGCTCCTGTGGCTCTGCAGGCATTATTGGTAGGTATGGGACCCCTCCATCCCAATTATCACCCACCGCTCGCATTGTGTGAATGGCTTTCCTTGCCTGCACAGGGACAAGAGACACAGGGTCATCTACTGGTAAACCCACCAGACATGTAGAAAAGGGGTTGTCTGGGGTAGCAAGAGACAAAGTGTGTTCTGCTGCATTTGGTTAGCCAGAGTAATCCAAATATTTGTTCTGGGTGAGATGTTATAATAGGCTTGAATTACTACCAAAAGACTGAGAAACCCTATCAAAGTACCCATAGGTTAATACTGCATTCCCATTGTTCTTTCTGTCAGTCGAGGTGTTTTACAGATCTGAAAATTGGACACAACTGAGTACTTGCGTGCGTGTCTATCCTGGATCTATGTGGGGTGACATATCTGGATTTCTGCTGTTCTGCCCATGTAAAGGTTGTCCTTTCCACGATTTTGTCCACCGGGCAGGAATCCACCTAGGTCCAGTATCTGTAAGGACACACATATAACCTCTTCTTGTTAAATGAGCTTCAGCAGGTCCTTTCCGTTGTCCATCTGTTAGATCTTTATATAATACCTGAATTTTACTGCTGTTGTTATCTGGACTTTCTGCCAAGGCCCGTCCATGGACTGCCACGGGTGGATCCTCAGCATTGCCGACCAGGCGTAAAAAATTAAGTACATACAATGCTTTTGAGATACGTTCCTGTGGTGTTAAGCCTATCTCCCCTGTTTTCTGTTTTTGTAACATGGATTTAAGCACTTGGTGAGCTCGTTCAGTGATAGCTTGACCTCTTGGAGAGTGAGGAATACCAGTGATATGCCTCACACCCATTGCTGACAGAATTGTGCAAAAGAACGTGAAACATAAGCTGGACCATTGTCAGTTTTTAGCTGTGATGGTACACCCATAACTGCAAAGCAGCCTTGTAAGTGTCGTTTAACATGTTTGGCTGTTTCACCTGACAGAGGTGTTGCCCATAGGACAGAGGAAAAGGTATCTATAGTGATGTGAATATATTTTAAATGGCCAAATTCTGAAAAATGCGTGACATCCATTTGCCACATCTGCAAAGGCAGCAAACCCTTGGGATTAACTCCCAGGCCGATGCCAACACCATAGTGCTGACAGTCAGGACAGGACTGAACAATTCCTTGAGCGTCTGAGAGACTGAAATGAAATTGGCGAGATAACATTTTAGCGTTCTGGTGAAAAAAGAAATGAGCCTGACGAGCTTGGTCAAAAGTCGATACAGGAGGAGCACTCCAGGCGGGAGCTACTAATCTGTCAGCTCTATTGTTACCTTCTGCTAAGGCACCGGGCAGGTCAGAGTGCCTATGAATACGAGTAACAAAATAAGGCTCAGTACAATGTTGTAATAAGCGTAACAGTTGGCAAAATAAGTGAAAAAGCGTCTTATTCGTTATCTCTTTGAGAATAGCCTGTTCCGAGCGAATAACTACTCTTACAACATACAGGGAGTCTGATACAACATTTAAAGGTTCCGTGGACCATTTTGTGAATGCCCAAACAACAGCTTTTAGTTCAAGTGTCTGCAAAGACTCCTCTGGGGTGCCGCTTAAAATATGTTTGTCTCAGTGTGCGTTACTTAGCCAAGTGATAGCAGCCTTGTGGTTATTTTTGCTAGCGTCAGTAAAAACAGTTAAACCTCCCACAGGAGTCGCAGAGCAAAGAGGCTTTTCAAGAAAAGTGTTAGAGGATAGAAGGGAAAACAAACGATGAGGTGGATAAACATTAGAAGTTTGTCCAGAATAACCTGCTAGAGCTAATTGTAAATCGTCTGAGTGCTGCAGAGACCAATCAAAATATGCCTGTGTTACTGGAAGGATGATATATGCAGAATCAAAACCAGCCATCTCTATCAGTCTTGATCTGCCTCTCATAATCAATTGAGCCAGTGCTTCCAGTTATGTAGTTATACTTTTACAGAAACGGTACGGCAAAAAGATCCACTCCAGTACACACAAGGGATCTTTTTTCGCATCCTTCCACTGCATCAGCGATGCAAAGGAGTGACAATTTGCAGGACCTCCAGTAACAGTAGCCAAAATGACTTTTAAATCAGGATTATATCTACTGGCATATGATTTCATTACCTTGTCTACAATGTGCTGCAAAGCAAAAGTTTGTGTTTCAGATAACTCTCTTTTAGCAGCGGCATCAGGCGTGCCCTGAAGTAAAGGCATTAAAGGACTGAGGTCTTCATTAGTAATGCCACACAACGGTCGAATCCACTGAATATCCCCTACTAATTTTTGCACATCTGTCAATTTCTGAATATTAGTTTGAAGTGTAACTTTTTGTGGTCTGACTTGCTCAGCTGACAGTGTCCAGCCAAGGTAATGCCATGGTGGTTTTTTCTGAATTTTTTCTGGAGCTATTTTTAAACCTGTAAACTCAAGTTGGGATCTCAATTTAGTAATTAAAAGGTCTGTGTGCAGATGTTGACCAGCTATTAAAATATCATCCATGTAATGATAAATCAGTAATTGAGGTTTGGCTTGCTGAATAGGTTGAAGTGTCCAAGCTGTAATTATAAATTCTATTGCTGTTTCCAGGTCCACTCCGGCACTCCCGTCAGTGGCGGAGCAGACACGGTCCAAACACCCTGAATTTGTGTCTTTGCGCGCGGGGTCGTCGCGCTCTGCTGGAAGTTTCCCAACTTTTGCCCTGATACATGATAGTTAGATTTGCAGTCCTTAACCAAATGGCCATATTTTCCACATCTTTTACATATACAATTTTCCCTCTTCGACGCAAAACAGTGCACTTCAAAATGGCCGGTTTTGCCACAATTATGGCACATTGCACCAGATTTGTCAGTTTGCTGATTTTTTATAAAAAGTCTCACAGCAGCTGCCAAAGCTGAAGCCATAAATGCTGCTTTGTTCTGTTCCCCCATACGGTCACATAATTCTAACATTTCACCTACAGTAGCTCCTCTGGACAATATACGTAAGATTTTTTTTTTGTTTGACTGTTGCTGTTTTCATAAGCCAATTGATCCAGTAATTTAAGTTCCATGTCAGAATCAAAGTCTGGATGGTCTTTTAAGGCAGTATGTAATCTGTCTACAAAACTTGTAAATGGTTCAGTGGGTCCTTGCCGCACTGTAGCAGACGCTGGAGTTGGCTTTCCCGATTCCGATATACTTCTCTGAGCTTTCCAGGCTAAATCCTGAGAAAGCTGGAGAATTGGAGTCTGCAAATGAGATTGCATGTCAGCAGTGGCAAAGGGTTCTACACCCAATAGCATATCTGCAGTAACTAAGTGAAGAACGTCATCTGCTGCAAATTTTTTGCCTCTGCATTAACACAGAGGTCCTTCCATTAGTAAAAAAAACTGTATTTGTTGCGAGGGGCTTAAAAGAGTATTAGCTAGCATTCTGATATCATGAGGCGTTAATAAGGTAGCGTTAAAAATGTGTGTTAGAACTGCTTCAGTAAAAGATGATTTTAACCCATACTGACTTACAGCATTTTTTGCTTCTTTTATAATTTTCTGATCTAAAGCTGTATAAGCCCGTTCATCATTTGGCCCCACGGAAACTGGAAAAACAGAGGGAGCATTAGGCAACGTTTCCCCTTCTACTAAAGCATCCCTTATAATTCCCCTCCACTGACGATGTGGATTTTCTCCCCCGCGCCACCCCTTCTATTAAAGCAATGTTTTTGGATTGTTCTGCCATAGACACCTGAGGAATAGAAAAAGAGTCAGTCTGAATAAAGGATATGGGTGAATCCTTGTCCTGGTTAGCTGCTAAGTCCTTAAGTTTTTCTATTAGCTGTTGAGATGGGTCATCTAAGTTCACTTTTCTCTCCTCTGGTTCTCTCGGGGTGTTCGGGGTAGAAGGTGGTAGAGGTGTATAGAGGAAAAGTGTATTCTCATGGGCTGAAGGAGAGTGCTGTGGTGAATCTTGTACAGGCACAGAAGGGTCAGTTACCGGCTGCACGGGGGGAGAGGTATTTCTCGGGGGAGGTGGTGAAAGCGGTGGAGTAGTCGTACTTGTTACCGCGGGCGCTGGCGATACAGGCAGAAGTGGATTATACATATTTGCATTAATTGCCGCAGGTGCTGGTGGTGAAATATTGTCCATAAATATCAGTGTGGAAGCAGATATCTTTGTACCGCATGGCTTACTGGTAGAAGTGGTAGGACTTAATGCTACAAAGGCTGATGCAGCAGTATCGCGTTCTGCTTTTAACTCTTGATGGGTATTTTTAAGCAGCTTCCATAAGGTAGCAAAGTTTTGTGCTTCTTTAGATCCATTGCTAATTTCTTCCCATAGAGCATTGCCTATTCGTTCCCAAGTGTCAAGTTCAAAGGCAGTATCCACCCCGGATAATAATTCTCTGTCCTTACACCATAGCAATAAATGTTTCAAACACATCACATCATATTTTATGCCTCTCTTAGAGAGAAAATGTTGGAGGAGTTTAATCACGGCTTCCTCTTCCTTACTAAGAGAAGCCCCCTACCCCCCCCCCCCCCCCCCGCCCCCCCCCCCCCCCCCCCCTTCCCCCCCCCCCCCCCCGCCCCCCCCCCCCCCCGCTCCCCCCCCCCCCCCCCCCCCCCCCCGTTCCCCCCCCCCCCCCCCCCCCCCTTTTCCCCCCCCCCCCTTTTCCCCCCCCCCCCCCCCCCCCCCCCCCCCTTTTCCCCCCCCCCTTTTCCCCCCCCGCTTTTCCCCCCCCCCCGCTTTCCCCCCCCGTTCCCCCCCCCCGCTTTCCCCCCCCCCCGCTTTCCCCCCCCCCGCTTTTCCCCCCCCCGCTTTCCCCCCCCCCGCTTTTTCCCCCTCCTTTTTATCTCGTGTCTCAGGGTCTGTACTTCAATTCCCACAATTCCGCGCTCCGCCCGGCACCGGAAGTTCCTGTGTCGACACAGGAAGTTCATTTTTCTCTTCCGGCCGCCGGGCCGTGGGGGCCGTGCCGCGCGGGCGATGCGATGCGATGCGATGCAGAGCGGTGCGAGACCTGGCGGTTCGCGGCTGCGGGGACGGCGCGATGGAGGCGGCGATCAGCAGGGGCCGATCTGCAGGTAGGGCGAGTGCGGCGGCGGTCGGAGGGTCCCTGCCCGGGCCACTCTGCAGCCGATGCCGTGCTCCGCCCTGTGCATCGGCGCGCTCTGCTCCGGGGCGTCCCTTCTCCCTCTGCCCGCCCGTGCTCTGCATGGCTCTCTGGCCCCTCGAGACCCGCCTGCTCCTGCTGCGCGTTCCCCCTCCCCCCGCTCCGCCCGTCTCGTTCCCCGTGCCCCGCGCCCTTCGCTCGGCTCCGCTGCCCACTCTGCCCTCCCGTCGTCCCGCAGGAATCCGTGGCTTTTCCTCCTGCGCTCGGCTCTGCTCGTGCTCTGCTCCGCTCGCCTCCAGGAGAGGAAGGGAGCTTCTTTGGGATGCCGAAGGGAGGAAGTGGGAAGAGGGGCAGGAGATGGCTGCCCACACCCCTCTGCCGGCGTGGAGGTGTTCCTGCCCCTAGAAAAGGCACTGGCTGCCTCCCCAGATCAGCACAACTCCCCCAGCCCCGCTCGCCCCGTGCAGCTGCCCCCAGCTCCAGCACCTCCCCCGGAGCCTGTCCCACAGCCACAGGCGGCCCCCAAGCCCCGTCCTCATGGCAGCAAGCTGGCCCTCGAAAATGCTTTCTTCTCCGTAAATGCCGGCGCCGTGAGCATCGGTTTGGGGAAGGCACAGCATCTCCAGGAGCTCCTGCAGCAGGAGGGGTCCTGTCTGAGGAGAGCTGTGGCCACCACTGTGGGTAATGCTTGCTTGTTCTTGCCCTCTCCCCGGGGCAGCACTGAGGACTCGGAACTTGTTGGTTCGTCTCCGGGGATGTTGGTGGCTGCATCTGGCTCGGGTTTACGTGGGCTGCCTTTGCCTCATTCTCCTGGCCGTGTTGGCAGAAAGGGGCAGCTGGAGCACTTGGGTGACTGTGGACAGGAGTTGCCGTGGCTGAAGCTAGGGAGGGTGAGTTTGTTGATCAAGCAACACTTGATGTTCTTGCTGTTGGTTTTCACTTTCATTAACTTCCTCAGCATTCCCTCATGGAAAAAATAATCATTTTTTCATTCTGTAACATTTTTTTTTTTTTTTCCCCCCAAGGAGAGGGAAACAAACATGTGAGTCAAAACAATTGACTTATGGTAATTTAAACCATATGAAAATTACACCAGTCATACAGATCTGGACTGTTTCTGAACATGTGTTCATCATGATACGAATCATCTGCATTTCGTGGTCTGACAAATAGTATGCTGAGACAGGGATGAGCTCCAAAAGAAAGAAAAGGTACAAGGTCATGGTTTTGTTTTGTTGTTGTTTGTTTGAGATTTTTTTTGTGTGGAGGTTTGTGTTTGTTTTGCGTTGTTTTTTTCCTGAGAGCAATGTTGTCTGGTGGTGTACAGAGCTCTTTTGCTGCCTGACCTCTCCTTTTTTTTGTCAGTCAAAAGTTGGAAGGAACCTTAAGCAGGTTTGGTGGCACAAGTGCAGTTTTAAAAGATCTTGTCTGTTTGGAGAAATGGCTTGGAGAAAAGAATTCCATTTTTGCAACGAGTTCACGAGGACAGATGTGTTTCTGTACTCTTTAACGAAAAGGCTCAACTTGGGACATACAGGGTGAGGAAATCTCGGCTGTACTTAGGCTTGAGAAAATGTCCCTAGGTATCTGTTTCTGTCATCTGTGTGCATCTAGGAGAGTGAGCTCTAGTGAAACTACAGGTGATGATGAGTCAAAAAAAAAAAAAAAGCACAGTTGACTAAAAAATGCAAAAGCTCTAGTGAGCTGTTCTGACAGCTGTACCAGAGATGATGCACAGTACTTTTTCCTCCACTCAGGTGTAGTCTTCAGGAAAAAGGAAGCTTTAGATTCCTACCCAGCTTCATGCTAAAGGTTTTTTTTCCTTTCGCAGCTGGATGTCAACTGCCACCGTTGCCCTTTCTTCTGCCGTGAAAGGACAAGACGATTGGAAAGAATCCGTGGTGGTCTGAGAGTACGAGGTGCGTCTGCGATGTCCGTCTGCGTTTTTCCTCAGGTACTTGTAGTATGGACTTTAAAGTTAACATTAAGAATGTGCCAACTCTCCTTCTAATTTTTTTTTTGGATGAAGTATTTTAACACAAATACCAAAACCAAGGGCTATTCTGGAGCATGTTACACCTATGCAAAGCTTACTTCCCTCTGTCAGTTTTCTCTTCCTGAAAGCGTAATCTTCCTGTGCGCTTACTATGAAAACAGCTTTGTAGCAGGAGAGGAAAGAAACTGTTCATAAGGGTTCAGATGTTCAGAACAAACAGACGTTGTTTTTATGACAAAAGCTTTATGCTTCTTCAGTAAATTAACTTTAAAAATAGAGTAGTACTCAAACCCCTTACTGAGGTACTAGCGTCTGTTCTAAAAGCAATCAAGGTCAAAGGAGAGACATGCACAAAACAGGACAAATC
The DNA here is from genome assembly GCA_907165065.1 of Caprimulgus europaeus. The sequence goes on along the minus strand of OU015531.1, from coordinate 33,443 downwards.
AGCGTTCCTTCACATGTTTTTCCAGGCTTTCCCAAGAAGCATTGGCAGCCTGGTAACTTGTGACAGTGAGTCGTGATGTATTTTTTGGTGAGTTACAGCTTCAGTAATGTCCTTTTTCCTTAGAGCGTGTAATTTTGACTTCAGTAGGAAAGAGATGTTCCAAAATGGAAATCTTTCTCATTTAGAGAAGTTCAGAGACCCAAGCACAGCACGTCTTCTAATAGTAATAGTTGATGGCACCACTGGTCTTTGGGTCCTCAGTTGCAACAGTGGAGATGTTGCAAAAACATCTTCCCCTGCATGCTGCAGCGCAGCCCAAAGCGTGAGCAAATCTGCCAGTCCTTTTTGGTGGCGTTATGTATTGCAGCACTGAGGACCTGATCCCTCTTCCCCAGAGTAAAAGCCATGTGGGGGATCTTTTCTCTCACTTATTTTTCTCTCATAAAAGAAACTTAAAAAAAAGGAAAAAAGAAATTTAAAATTGTATATTTTACAAATTGACTTGCAGTGTTTAAACTGATATGCTGTAGCTATTTGGCAGTTAACTTTATTAAGTGTACTTGAGCAGTTAAGTACTTGTTGAAAACATTTAAAAAGAGAGGCCACTGAATGTTTGAGGATGTTTTTTCTCAATGTTTTGATGGAGTGCTCTGAAGTACTTTATTTCTGTCTCGCTTTCAATGGCACATTTCCCTGGCAGTTCAGTAGTGTATTTGTGGGGCAGTGCAGCTGGCCAGATGTCCCTCCTAATTGTTGATGGTGAAGATGTGGGCTTCAGACAACTCTATAAGAGTTATAAGCGAAGTCCCTTTATTAAGCAAAAGCACAGGTTTATATATCATTAAGTTCATGTTCACGCGAAGCAGTTTACAATGATTGGATAATTCAGTTGTTCATGAGCTGTTCACGCGCCTTTTTCTGCATAGCAGTTGGCTGATAGACTTTGCGTGCATCCTTTGTTGTTTGCTTGCCAGAGTACATCTTCGGATACATTTCAAGGCTTCCTCCTTATATCTTGTCGACTCAGCTGCTGACACCCTGGTTTCGACTCTGCCTTTTTGTGTCTCTGGACACGTACCCTCTTAGTTACCATAATCCTCTCAGGGTAGGCCACGATACATTCCCACAATCCCCACACCTAATTATGTAACAAAAATTCCTCCTAACAAAAAACCCCTCCTAATTATGTAACAAAAAGAACTCCTCATAACTTCATGGGATCAATTCACAGGTATGCAAGTTAAATTAATTCCAAAGGAAAATGAAATGATTCCATAGTATAAGTATTTTCATTGGATGTGTATAAACATACTCACACCTTTTTAGTATACAGTGAATTACTGGGACTTATTATTTTTTAAATTATTATTTTACTCTCTTAAGTTTTATACTTCACTTTTGTGGTGGTTTGGGTGGATTCCCCCGTTTTGCTTGCACCTTGCAGCCAGACACAGCCTGCTCTCTAACACCCCCCCCGCCTTGCCCCCCCACACACAGGGAGTAGCGGAGAGAATTGGAAGGAAAAGGGCAAGGAGACTCACGGGTTGAGATAAAAACTATTTACTAATTAAAATAAAATTATAACGATAACAACAGTAATAACAGAATATACAAATGAGTGATACACAGTGCAATTGCTCACCACCCACCGACCAATGCCCAGCCTGTGCCAGCCAGCAATCCCAGAGCTGAGACAGTCCTGAAACCCTGGAAGAGCGAGCCTGAGCGATCCCCAAAGGAATACCCCTGTCTTCTGGTCAACCCCAGTTAATGTACTGAACATGACGTGGTATGATCTGGAATATTTCATTGGCACATCCAGATGCCAGTTATGGGTTTTGCTATTCACTGCGCTTTTCCCTCCCAGTCCTATTGCATGTGTGAACCAGCCAGACACGATGACCTTGAGCTCCAGCAGCTACTAATAATATTAGCACTTTTATCAGTGTTCTTCTCATAACAAGTCTTACACTGAAACTAAAACACAGCTATTCTAACTACTAAGAAGAAAATTAACTCTATCCTAGCAAAACCAGGACAACTTCCAATTTTATTTCCCAAACGAGCAAGGTGTGCAGCTGCAACAGCAGCGCAAGGGCTGTGGCTGTTGCGCTGTATCTGTCAGCGTAGATGCCGATGACGCTCCAACCTTGTCCCGCAGCTGCACAGGGTGATCTCCCTGCAGCAGTGCTGTAAGGAAGGGAGTAGACACTTTCCAACACCAGCAAGAGTGTTTGCTTTTATGTTACGAATGTGTCCAAAGTCTTGTTGATTAGTCTTAATATTGATTTTAAGTGTTCCAATCACTCAAGCTTTTGAAGGATGTGTGTTGCATTTTCAAATGACCTGTTTACCTAGACTCCTCTTCTAGCTCGACTACTCTTCAATCCCTTCTTCTGTCTGAATTCCTCGACTTTCTTCTGCGTTCTTTTTTTAATATGCTGAAATATAGTTTGGGATTTTTGTTTTTTTCAGATGTGGTGTTGTAAGCCTCTCCGTAGTTGGCAGCAGGCCAGACTGCCAGCGTGCAGCACGGGGTCCGTACGCGTCACCAACAGCGTGGTGCGGCTGCGTAGTGCAGGAGTGAGCCAGGCCACGTGTCTAGGAAGCCTGGTCTTGTCAGAGCCATAAGACGCCCGTGTGTCCTCTTAGGTAAAGGACAACCAGGCAACTGGAGTTCCAGAAGAGGAAGGGAGGGGAGAAGGCGAAAGAAGCGTCTGAACTGGCAAATTCTCCTGGCAGCACCGAGAGCGAGAGCTGCGGTGAGTCTCAGGGCCTTGCTGCCCGTCTTGTGTGTCCTGGTCCCTCCCTGCCTCTCCCCTGGCTGGCTCTTTCTCACACTGCTTTTTTTTCTGTGTTTTGGTGGTCGTTTTGGGTTTTGTTTTTTTTTTTTTGTTGATGTTCCCCCATGCTTCCTTTCTACATCTTATTCTGTGTGGAGCTTTATCCCCATCATTTAGTTTTTCCCTCTCTCTTCCCTGTAGCCCGTGGCTACTTTTTCCTTCTGTCCAACTCCTGGCCACTATTTCTTCGTTCTTCCCTCTCTGTTTTTCAAAATTTTGTCTCTTTACCTAGTAGCCCTTTGCTATTTTTCTTCCCCTGTCTCGGTTTGTCTGGCTCCTCATCCCTCTTTCTTCATTCCTCCCTCTCTGCTGCATTGCCTGTTGCTTCTTTCCTTTGTCCCTCCCTCTCTGTTCACCTCGCCATCCCCATTTTTAAACTTTCCTTCTCTGCTGGGTAGCCCACCGTAGTATTTTTTTTTTCTCTTTCTTTCCAACTCCTCGTCTCTAATTTTTAATTCTTTCTTCTCTCTCTGGAAGCGTGTCAGGACTTTTCCTCTTCTCAGTCGCTCTCTTCAGCTCCCCGTACTTGTGTTTTAAGTCTTCCCTTGCTGCCATGCGGCCTGTTGCTCTCTCCCCTTTCTCCATCTCTCTCTGTGTGGTTCCCAGTCCCTTCCTGTGTTGGAGCCCATTGTGGTTTTTTCTTTCCGTGTTTCTCTTTGGTGTTTTTCAGTGTCTACTTTCTCCATCTCTCTATCTGGCTCTGGATACCAATTTTTTAATTGCTCCTTCCCTTCTCTGTAGCCCATCTTCCCCCCGCCACCTCTGGCTCGCCATCCCCGTGTTTTAGTTCCCCCATCTCCGCCATCTGGCTGTTGCTACACTTCCTGTATGTGTGTCATGCTGCGTGCGGGTCTTTGTCCCTATCTTTTCATTCCTCCTTCTTCTCCCTTTAGACCCTCACTATCATTTTCTTTCGCTGTCTCTCTGTTTGAGACTCCCAAAAGTCCCTAGGGGTAACTGAACTTCCAGGGCAGAACCCTAGTTCCACTCCCGAAGTCCTTAAAGGTAACCCTACTTCCAGGGCGGAACCCTCATTCTACTCCCGAAGTCCCTAGGGGTAACCGTACTTCCGGGGCAGTTCTAAATCCCCACTGGAAGTCCCTGGGGATGTTCCTAGTTGCGGGGTGGAACCCTAGTTCTAAATGGGAAGTCCCTAGGGGTAACCCTACTGCGGGGTGGAACCCTAATTCCACTCCCAAAGTCCCTAGGGGTATGCCTACTTCCAGGGCGGAACCCTAATTCCACTTCCGAAGTCCCTAGGGGTAACCCTACTTCTGGGGCAGAACTCTAAATCCACACTGGAAGTCCCTGGGGATATTCCTAGTTGCGGGGTGGAACCCTAGTTCTAAATGGGAAGTCCCTAGGACTAAACCGACTTCTGGGGTGTAACCCTAATTCCACTCTGGAAGTCCCTGGGGGTAATCGTAGTTCCAGGGTAGAACCCTAATTCCACTCCCGAAGTCCCTGGGGATATACCTAGTGCTGGGCGGAACCCTTATTCCACACTGGAAGTCTGTAAGATTAACCCTACTGCGAGGTGGAACCCTAATTCCACTCCCAAAGTCCCTGGGGATAACCCTTCTTTTGAGGCTGAACCGCAGTTCAACTTCTGAAGTCCCTAGGGGTATGCCTGCTTCCAGAGCAGAAACCTAATTCCACTCCTGAAGTCCCTAGGGGTACCCCTGCTTCCAAAGCTGAACCTTAATTCCACTCCCAAAGTCCCTAGGGGTGACCCTACTTCGAGGACAGAATCTTAATTACACTCCAAAAGTCCCAAGGGGTATCCCAACTTCCCTGATGGAACCCTAGTTCCACTCGGGAAGTCCCTAGAGGTAACCCTACCTCCAGGGTGGAATCTCAATTCCACTCCCAGAGTCCCGAGGAGTACCCATAGTTCTGGGTCAGAATCCTAATTCCACTCCTGAAGTCCCTAGGGGTACCCCTACTTCCAGGTGGAACCCTACTTCCACTTCCAAAGTCACTAGGGGTACACATAGTTCTCGGGCAGAACCCTAATTCCACTCCCAAAATCTCTTGGGGTAACCCTACTTCCAGGGTGGAAACCTAATTCCACTCACAAACTCCATAGGGGTACTCCTACTTCCGGGACAGAACTCTAAATCCACACTGGAAGTCCCTGGGGATGTTCCTAGTTGCGGGGTGGAACCCCAGTTCTAAATGAGAAGTCCCTAGGGGTAACCCTACTTCCAGGGTGGAACAGCAATTCGACTTCCCAAGTCCCTAGGGGTACACCTACTTCTGGGGCAGAACCCTAATTCCACTCTGGAAGTCCCTGGGGGTACCCCTACTTCCGGGGCGTAATCCTAATTCCACACCTAAAGTCCCTGAGGGTATTCTTAGTTCCAGGGCAGAACCCTAATTCCACTGGAAGTCCCTGGGGATATACCTAGTGCTGGGCGGAACCCTTATTCCGCACTGGAAGTCTGTAGGATTAACCCTACTGCGAGGTGGAACCCTAATTCCACTTCCAAAGTCCATAGGGGTACCCCTTCTTTTGGGGTTGAACCACAATTTGACTTCTGAAGTTCCTATGGGTATGCCTGCTTCCAGAGCAGAAACCTTATTCCACTCCCAAAGTCCCTAGGGGTACCCCTGCTTCCGAAGCGGAACCTTAATTCAACTCCTGAAGTTCCTAGGGGTAACCCTAGTTCCGGGGTGCAACCTTAAATCCACTCCCAAAGTCCCTAAAGGTATCCCAGCTTCTGGGGCGGAACCCTAATTCCACTCCCAAAGTCCCTAGGGGTAACCCAGCTTCCGGGATGGAATCTTAATTCCACTCCCAAAGTCCCTAGGCGTAACCCTGCTTCCGGGATGGAATCTTAATTACACTCCAGAAGTCCCAAGGGGTATCCAAACTTCCCTGGTGGAACCCTAATTCCACTTGGGAAGTCACTCAAGGTAACCCTACTTCCAGGGTGGGACCCTGATTCCACTCCCAAAGTCCCTAGGGGTAACCCTACTTCCAGGACAGAACTCTAAATCCACACTGGAAGTCCCAGGGGATGTTCCTAATTGCGGGGTGGAACCCTACATCTAAAAGGTAAGTCCCTAGGGGTAAACCTACATTTGAGGACGAACCCTAATTCCACTCCTGAGCTCCCTAGGTGTATCCAAACGTCCGTGGCGGAGCACTTATTCCACATTGGAAGTCCCTTGGGGTAACCCTACTTCCTGGGCTGAACCCTAATTCCACTCCCGAAGTCCCTAGGGGTAACCCTGCTTCTGAAGCGGAACCTTAATTCAACTCCTGAAATCCCTAGGGGTATCCCAACTTCTGGGGTGGAACCTTAATTCCACTCTTCAAGTCCTAGAGGTAACCCTACTTCCAGTCTGGAACCTTAATTCCACTCCCAAAGTCCCTAGAGGTATCCCAACTTCTAGGACAGAACCATAATTCCACTCCCAAAGTCTCTAGGGGTAACCCTACTCCGGGGGGAAACCTTTCATTACACTCGGGAAGTCACTAAGGGTAACCCTAGTTCCAGGGTGGAACCCTACTTCCACTCCCAAAGTCACTAGGGGTACCCATAGTTCTGTGGCAGAACCCTAATTACAATCCCAAAGTCCCTAGGGATAACCCTACTTCCAGGGTGACACTGTAATTCCATTCCCAAAGTACCTAGGGGTAACCCTACTTCTGGGGCGGAACCCTAATTCCACTCCCAAAGTCCCTAGGGGCAACCCTACTTCCAGGGTGGAACCCTACTTCCACTCCCAAAGTCCCTAGGGCTACCTCTACTTCCGGGGCGGAACCTTAATTCCACTCCCAAAGTCCCTGGGGATACCCCAAAATCCAGGGCGGAACAAAAGTTCTGCCCCGGAACCAAAGTTTCGGCTCACTAGTTCCAGCCGGACCCATTTCGGTGACGGCAGCGGAACCAAAGTTCCGGCTCACTAGTTCCAGCCGGACCCATTTCGATGACGGCAGCGGAACCAAAGTTCCGGCTCACTAGTTCCAGCCGGACCCATTTCGGTGACGGCAGCGGAACCAAAGTTCCGGCTCACTAGTTCCAGCCGGACCCATTTCGGTGACGGCAGCGGAACCAAAGTTCCGGCTCACTGTTTCCAGCCGGACCCATTTCGGTGACGGCAGCGGAACCAAAGTTCCGGCTCACTAGTTCCAGCCGGACCCATTTCGGTGACGGCAGCGGAACCAAAGTTCCGGCTCACTAGTTCCGGTCGGACTGGAGGAGGTTTTTTTGCTCTTTTTTTTAAATATTTTTTTTTCCTCATTATTTTTCCCTTTTTTTTCTTTTTTAATTTTATTCCTTTTTTATTTTTCTAAATTTTAAAAATATCTTTTCTCTTTTTCTTTTTTTGTTATTCCTCTGGTTTGTTTTGGTTTTTTTTTTTTCCTTTTTTGTTTTTTTTTATGACTTTTGTAGTGGAATTAGGGTTCCGTCCCGGAAGTAGGCGTACCCCTAGGGACTTTGGGAGTGGAATTAGGATTCTGCCCCAGAACTATGGGTACCCCTAGGGACTTTGGGAGTAGAATTAGGATTCTGCCCCAGAACTATGGGTACCCCTAGGGACTTTTGGACTGTAAATAAGATTCCATCCCGGAAGTAGGGGTACCCCTAGGGACTTTTGGTGTGGAATTAGGATTCTGCTCTGGAAATAGAGTCACGCCTAGGGACATTTGGAATGGAATTGGGGCTCTGCCCTGGAAGTAAGGTTACCCAGAGGGACTTTGGGATTGGATTAGGGTTCTGCTCCAGAACTATGGGTACCCCAAGGGACTTTGGAGTGGAATTAGCATTCCACTCTGTAACTAGGATTACCCCCAGTGACTTTGGGGGTGGATTTAGGTTTCCTTCCCAGAAGTTGGGATAGCCCAAGGGACTTTTGGAGTGGAATTAAGATTCCGTCCCGGAAGTAGGATTACCCCTAGGGACTTCAGGAGTTGAATTAAGGTTCCGCTTCGGAAGCAGGGGTACCCCTAGTGACTTTGGGAGTGGAATTAGGGTTCCACCCCAGAAGTAGGGTTACCTTAAAGGGACTTTGGGAATGGAATTACAGTATCACCCTGGAAGTAGGGTTACCCCTGAGGACTTCAGGAGTGGAATTAGGGTTTTGCCCCAGAAATGTGGGTGCCCCTAGAGACTTTGGGAGTGGAATTAGGGTTCCGCCCCAGAACTATAGTACCCCTAGGGACTTAGGGTGTGGAATTAGGGTTCTGCCCTGGAAGTAGAGTTACCTCTAGGGACTTTGGGGGTGGAACTAAGATTCCACCGTGGAAGTAGAGTTACTCCTAGGGAATTAGTGTTCTGCTCCAGAACTATGGGTACCCCTAGGGACTTTGGGAGTGGAAGTAGGGTTCCACTCTTGAACTAGGGTTACACCTAGGGACTTTGGGAGTGGGTTTAGGTTTCCTTCCCAGAAGTTGGGATAGCCCAAGGGACTTTTGGAGTGGAATTAAGGTTCTGCCCCGGAACGAGGGTTACCCCTATGGACTTCTCGAGTGGAATTAGGGTTCTGCCAGGGAATTTGGGATACCTTTAGGGACTTTGGGAGTGTAATTAAGATTCCGTCCTGGAAGTAGGGTTACCCCTAGGGACTTTGGGAGTGGAATTAGTGTTCCACCCCAGAAGTAGGGTTACCCCTAGGGACTTTGGGAATGGAATTACAGTGTCACCCTGGAAGTAGGGTTATCCCTAGGGACTTTGGGATTGTAATTAGGGTTCTGCCACAGAACTATGGGCACCCCTAGTGACTTCGGGAGTGGAAGTAGGGTTCTACCCTGAAGTTGGGCTACCCCTCTGGACTTTGGGTGTGGTATTAAGGTTCCACCCTGGAAGTAGGGTTACCTCTAGGGATTTTGGGAGTGGAATTATGGTTCTGTCCTAGAAGTTGGGATACCTCTAGGGACTTTGGGTGTGGAATTAAGGTTCCAGACTGGAAGTAGGGTTACCTCTAGGACTTTAAGAGTGGAATTAAGGTTCCACCCCAGAAGTAGGGTTACCTCTAGGGACTTTGGGAGTGCAATTAGGTTTTGGCCTTGGAAGTAGTGTTATGCCTAGGGACTTTGGGAGTGGAATTGGGGTTCTGCCCTGGAACCAGGGTTACTCATAGGGACTTTGGGAGTGGAATTGGGGTTCTGCCCTGAAAGTAGAGTTACCCCTAGGGACTTTGGAGTGGAATTATCGTTCTGCCCTGGAACCAGGGTTATTCCTAGCGACTTTGGGAGTGGAAGTAGGGTTCTGCCCTGGAACTAGGGTTACCCCTAGGGACTTTGGGAGTGGATTTAGGTTTCCTTCCCAGAAGTTGCGATACCCCAAGGGACTTTGGGAGTGGAATTAAGGTTCTGCCCTGGAAGTAGGGTTACGCCTATGGATTTCAGGAGTGGAATTAGGGTTTTGCCCCAGAAATGTGGGTGCCCCTAGGGCCTTTGGGAGTGGAATTAGGGTTCCGCCCCAGAACTATAGTACCCCTAGGGACTTAGGGTGTGGAATTAGGGTTCTGCCCTGGAAGTAGAGTTACCTCTAGGGACTTTGGGAGTGGAAGTAGGGTTCCACTCTTGAACTAGGGTTACACCTAGGGACTTTGGGAGTGGGTTTGGGTTTCCTTCCCAGAAGTTGGGATGCCCCAAGGGACTTTTGGAGTGGAATTAAGGGTCTGCCCCGGAACTAGGGTTACCCCTATGGACTTCTCGAGTGGAATTAGGGTTCTGCCAGGGAATTTGGGATACCTTTAGGGACTTTTGGAGTGTAATTAAGATTCCGTCCTGGAAGTAGGGTTACCCCTAGGGACTTTGGGAGTGGAATTAGTGTTCCACCCCAGAAGTAGGGTTACCCCTAGGGCCTTCGGGAGTGGAATTAGGATTCCACCCCAGAAGTAGGGTTACCCCTAGGGACTTCGGGAGTGGAATTAGGATTCCACCCCAGAAGCAGGGTTATCTTAAGGTACTTTGGGAATGGAATTACAGTGTCACCCTGGAAGTAGGGTTATTCTTAGGGACTTTGGGATTGTAATTGGGGTTCTGCCACAGAACTATGGGCACCCCTAGTGACTTTGGGAGTGGAAGTAGGGTTCCACCCTGGAACTAGGGGTACCCTTAGGGACTTCCAGGATACAATTAGGGTTTCACACTGAAACCAGGGGTACCCCCAAGGACTTTTGGGGTGGAATTAGGGTTCTTCCACACAACTAGGGGTACCCACAGGACTTCCAGCGTGGAATTAGGCTTCTGCCTTTAAACGAGATGTATCCCTAGGGAGTTTTTGGGCAGAATTAGGGTTCCATCTCAGAACTAGTGGTACCCCTAGGGACTTCTGGTTCGGAATTTGGCTTTCGCCCTGCAACTAGGGGTAACCCCAGGGAATTCCGGTGTGGAATTAGGGTTCCACCCTGAAACGAGGAGTACCCAAGGGGACTTCTGGTGTGGAATTAGGGTTCCACCCTGCAACTAGGGATACCCTTAGGGACTTCCAGGATACAATTAGGGTTTCACACTGAAACCAGGGGTACCCCCAAGGACTTTTGGGGTAGAATTAGGGTTCTTCCACACAACTAGGGGTACCCACAGGACTTCCAGCGTGGAATTAGGCTTCTGCCTTTAAACGAGATGTATCCCTAGGGAGTTTTTGGGCAGAATTAGGGTTCCATCTCAGAACTAGTGGTACCCCTAGGGACTTCTGGTTTGGAATTTGGCTTTCGCCCTGCAACTAGGGGTAACCCCAGGGAATTCCGGTGTGGAATTAGTGTTCTGCCCTGCACAAAGGGGTTCCCTTCAGGACTTTTGGTGTGGAATTAGGGTTCTTCTTACAACTAGGGGTACCCACAAGGACTTCCAGCGTGGAATTAGGCTTTTGCTTTTAAATGAGGTTACCATGCACTCTTAGCTCCATCTCTCTGCTCCTCTTTTTCTCTCTCTTTCCCTCTGTGCTGTTTCGTGTCCCCATCTTTCCTCCCATCCAATTTTCAGTTGTTCTCCCTGTCTGCCCCCCACCGACATCTCTCCCCGTGCCTGTCCTGCTTGCTGCTGCTCTCTCTTTCCCCCTCACTCCTCGTATTTAATTTTCTGGCTGTGTCCTTCATCTTTTTTTTTTTTTTTGTATTCCTCTTTTCTTTCATTTTTTTTTCTGCTATTCCTTGGTTCTTCTGCCTGTCCTTCTCTTTCTCTCAATAGCTTTCCATCCTGCTTCTCACCAGTATTTTTATTTCCTCTGTCCTGTTCTCTATTCTTATTTTTTTTTTCTCTCTGTCACTCTGTCCTGCTGCCTTCCTTGGACAATTGTGCTTTCTGTAATTCTTTTTTCTTTCCCTGTCTCTCTGTCCTGCTCCCTGTCCCTTTCTGCCTCTCTTCCTCTGTCCTTCTTCCTATTTCTCTTTTTATTCCTCTGTTCCTCCTGCTTCTATCTCTATCCTGCTCCATGTCCCTTTTTTCCCCTCTTTGACATTCTGTACTTCTTCTTGTTCCTATCTTTTCTGGCTTGCTCTGTCCCATTGTTTCTTGCTATATCGCTGTCAGAGCCCGGTGCTCTGAGGATTCTTTGCAGCTCTCACAGAAACAGAATTAAGACACAAACATGGTTAGGAGAGCCTGTAATCTTTATTAAGCAACAAGGATAGAAGCAAGAAAGAAAAAGGTAAGAAAATACAAAGAAATAGGCAAGCAAGAGAGAGTGACCACTGCGGATCCAAAGACATCTCGTGGATCCAGTGCCTATGTTCCAGTGGTGGAGGATACTCTCCATCTTAGGTTTTAGTGGTTCTTAAATAGTCTGTTTCTTATTTTCAACAACAAAAGACCTCCTTCTAACAACAGTGGTTTCTATGACAGCAACACATCTTGGGTCTGCACATGACAATTGTATGTTGCTTCCGGTCCTTGTGCGCATACGCCGATACCTTTTGGAGGTCGTTACTTATCGGGTGCCCACATAACGTGGGTGTCCTTTGGTTGATCTGGTATTTGTGCAGGCACAGAAGCCTTTTGTTACAGAACAGAAACTGCAAGCGGCTGTACGGGACATTGCAAGTTGCTGTACAGGATTTCTCATCTTGTTCTGGACAATGTCCAAGCGGTGTTTGAGACAGACATGCTAAGCTTGGTCTGCCACAGTCCCCCATCCAGCCAGCTGTCCCTTTCTTCCTCAGTGTTTTTTCTTTCTCCATCTCTCTGTCCTGCTGCCCATCACAGGTTGGTTTTTTTTTTTTTCTGCCTTATTTTTTATACCTTTGTAGCTCATTGTTACAAGAGCTGACCATTCACCACCGGACTGATGAATGCTGCTCCAGGAATGACTTCTGAGGTGTCCAAGGAAAAGCGGGAGAGTACGGGAACAGAGCCCCTTAGCAGACTCACTCCCACGAGTTATACACATTAATTAATAAATGATAGCTTTCTTTTTGCACTCATGGCTCTGCCTGCAGTCCCTTTGCACTTGATCAGAGGCTGTCATGGAGCCCAAGGAAGGAGTTTACATGTCCTGGGGGTCAGTAACTGTCTGGTGTGTCAGATGGGCTACAGCTGGGGCCGGGGGCTGAATTAGCCCCAGGTGCAGCTGGTGCTGCTGATGGAGGGGGTAGGCAGCCTCTCAGTATAAAGGGGCTTGGCAGGGCATGGCTGTAGGTGGTGGTTGAGTTGTGTCTGTGGAGGAGCTGGTCTGGAACAAGGGAGCACTTACCAGGGCTGTAGTTGCACCCGTGGAGAAGGTGAGCAGGGCCAGGTAAGCCTCGCCTCACCCCCCCCCCCCCCCTTCCTCGCTTCTGACTTTAAGAGTGGAATTAAGGTTCCACCCCAGAAGTAGGGTTACCTCTAGGGACTTTAGGAGTGCAATTAGGTTTCCGCCTTGGAAGTCGTGTTATCCACACTGGAAGTCCCTGGGATGTTCCTAGTTGCGGGGTAGAGCCCTACTTCTAAATGGGAAGTCCCTAGGACTAAACCGACTTCTGGAGTGTAACCCTAATTCCACTCCCAGAGTCCCTGGGGATATACCTAGTGCCGGGCGGAACCCTTATTCCACACTGGAAGTCCCTAGGAGTAACCCTACTGCGAGGTGGAAGCCTAATTCCACTCCCAAAGTCCCTGGGGATAACCCTTCTTTTGAGGCTGAACCGCGGTTCGTCTTCCGAAGTCTCTAGGGGTACCCCTGCTTCTGAAGCAGAACCTTAATTACACTCCAAAAGTCCCAAGGGGTATCCCAACTTCCCTGATGGAACCCTAGTTCCACTCGGGAAGTCCCTAGAGGTAACCCTACCTCCAGGGTGGAATCTCAATTCCACTCCCAGAGTCCCGAGGAGTACCCATAGTTCTGGGTCAGAATCCTAATTCCACTCCTGAAGTCCCTAGGGGTACCCCTACTTCCAGGTGGAACCCTACTTCCACTTCCAAAGTCACTAGGGGTACACATAGTTCTCGGGCAGAACCCTAATTCCACTCCCAAAATCTCTTGGGGTAACCCTACTTCCAGGGTGGAAACCTAATTCCACTCACAAACTCCATAGGGGTACTCCTACTTCCGGGACAGAACTCTAAATCCACACTGGAAGTCCCTGGGGATGTTCCTAGTTGCGGGGTGGAACCCCAGTTCTAAATGAGAAGTCCCTAGGGGTAACCCTACTTCCAGGGTGGAACAGCAATTCGACTTCCCAAGTCCCTAGGGGTACACCTACTTCTGGGGCAGAACCCTAATTCCACTCTGGAAGTCCCTGGGGGTACCCCTACTTCCGGGGCGTAATCCTAATTCCACACCTAAAGTCCCTGAGGGTATTCTTAGTTCCAGGGCAGAACCCTAATTCCACTGGAAGTCCCTGGGGATATACCTAGTGCTGGGCGGAACCCTTATTCCGCACTGGAAGTCTGTAGGATTAACCCTACTGCGAGGTGGAACCCTAATTCCACTTCCAAAGTCCATAGGGGTACCCCTTCTTTTGGGGTTGAACCACAATTTGACTTCTGAAGTTCCTATGGGTATGCCTGCTTCCAGAGCAGAAACCTTATTCCACTCCCAAAGTCCCTAGGGGTACCCCTGCTTCCGAAGCGGAACCTTAATTCAACTCCTGAAGTTCCTAGGGGTAACCCTAGTTCCGGGGTGCAACCTTAAATCCACTCCCAAAGTCCCTAAAGGTATCCCAGCTTCTGGGGCGGAACCCTAATTCCACTCCCAAAGTCCCTAGGCGTAACCCTGCTTCCGGGATGGAATCTTAATTACACTCCAGAAGTCCCAAGGGGTATCCAAACTTCCCTGGTGGAACCCTAATTCCACTTGGGAAGTCACTCAAGGTAACCCTACTTCCAGGGTGGGACCCTGATTCCACTCCCAAAGTCCCTAGGGGTAACCCTACTTCCAGGACAGAACTCTAAATCCACACTGGAAGTCCCAGGGGATGTTCCTAATTGCGGGGTGGAACCCTACATCTAAAAGGTAAGTCCCCTAGGGGTAAACCTACATTTGAGGACGAACCCTAATTCCACTCCTGAGCTCCCTAGGTGTATCCAAACGTCCGTGGCGGAGCACTTATTCCACATTGGAAGTCCCTTGGGGTAACCCTACTTCCTGGGCTGAACCCTAATTGCACTCCTGAAGTCCCTAGGGGTAACCCTGCTTCTGAAGCGGAACCTTAATTCAACTCCTGAAATCCCTAGGGGTATCCCAACTTCTGGGGTGGAACCTTAATTCCACTCTTCAAGTCCTAGAGGTAACCCTACTTCCAGTCTGGAACCTTAATTCTACTCCCAAAGTCCCTAGAGGTATCCCAACTTCTAGGACAGAACCATAATTCCACTCCCAAAGTCTCTAGGGGTAACCCTACTTCCGGGGGGAAACCTTTCATTACACCCGGGAAGTCACTAAGGGTAACCCTAGTTCCAGGGTGGAACCCTACTTCCACTCCCAAAGTCACTAGGGGTACCCATAGTTCTGTGGCAGAACCCTAATTACAATCCCAAAGTCCCTAGGGATAACCCTACTTCCAGGGTGACACTGTAATTCCATTCCCAAAGTCCCTAGGGTAACCCTACTTCTGGGGCGGAACCCTAATTCCACTCCCAAAGTCCCTAGGGGCAACCCTACTTCCAGGGTGGAACCCTACTTCCACTCCCAAAGTCCCTAGGGCTACCTCTACTTCCGGGGCGGAACCTTAATTCCACTCCCAAAGTCCCTGGGGATACCCCAAAATCCAGGGCGGAACAAAAGTTCTGCCCCGGAACCAAAGTTCCGGCTCACTAGTTCCAGCCGGACCCATTTCGGTGACGGCAGCGGAACCAAAGTTCCGGCTCACTGTTTCCAGCCGGACCCATTTCGGTGACGGCAGCGGAACCAAAGTTCCGGCTCACTGTTTCCAGCCGGACCCATTTCGGTGACGGCAGCGGAACCAAAGTTCCGGCTCACTGTTTCCAGCCGGAACCAAAGTTCCGGCTCACTAGTTCCAGTCGGACCCATTTCGGGGACGGCAGCGGAACCAAAGTTCCGGCTCACTGTTTCCAGCCGGACCCATTTCGGTGACGGCAGCGGAACCAAAGTTCCGGCTCACTAGTTCCAGCCGGACCCATTTCGGTGACGGCAGCGGAACCAAAGTTCCGGCTCACTTGTTCCGGTCGGACTGGAGGAGGTTTTTTTGCTCTTTTTTTAAAATATATTTTTTTTCCTCATTATTTTTCCCTTTTTTTTCTTTTTTAATTTTATTCCTTTTTTATTTTTCTAAATTTTAAAAATATCTTTTCTCTTTTTCTTTTTTTTTAGTTATTCCTCTGGTTTGTTTTGGTTTTTTTTTTTTTCCTTTTTTGTTTTTTTTTTTGACTTTTGTAGTGGAATTAGGGTTCCGTCCCGGAAGTAGGCGTACCCCTAGGGACTTTGGGAGTGGAATTAGGATTCTGCCCCAGAACTATGGGTACCCCTAGGGACTTTGGGAGTAGAATTAGGATTCTGCCCCAGAACTATGGGTACCCCTAGGGACTTTTGGACTGTAAATAAGATTCCATCCCGGAAGTAGGGGTACCCCTAGGGACTTTTGGTGTGGAATTAGGATTCTGCTCTGGAAGTAGAGTCACGCCTAGGGACATTTGGAATGGAATTGGGGCTCTGCCCTGGAAGTAAGGTTACCCAGAGGGACTTTGGGATTGGATTAGGGTTCTGCTCCAGAACTATGGGTACCCCAAGGGACTTTGGAGTGGAATTAGCATTCCACTCTGTAACTAGGATTACCCCCAGTGACTTTGGGGGTGGATTTAGGTTTCCTTCCCAGAAGTTGGGATAGCCCAAGGGACTTTTGGAGTGGAATTAAGATTCCGTCCCGGAAGTAGGATTACCCCTAGGGACTTCAGGAGTTGAATTAAGGTTCCGCTTCGGAAGCAGGGGTACCCCTAGTGACTTTGGGAGTGGAATTAGGGTTCCACCCCAGAAGTAGGGTTACCTTAAAGGGACTTTGGGAATGGAATTACAGTATCACCCTGGAAGTAGGGTTACCCCTGAGGACTTCAGGAGTGGAATTAGGGTTTTGCCCCAGAAATGTGGGTGCCCCTAGAGACTTTGGGAGTGGAATTAGGGTTCCGCCCCAGAACTATAGTACCCCTAGGGACTTAGGGTGTGGAATTAGGGTTCTGCCCTGGAAGTAGAGTTGCCTCTAGGGACTTTGGGGTTGGAACTAAGATTCCACCGTGGAAGTAGAGTTACTCCTAGGGAATTAGTGTTCTGCTCCAGAACTATGGGTACCCCTAGGGACTTTGGCAGTGGAAGTAGGGTTCCACTCTTGAACTAGGGTTACACCTAGGGACTTTGGGAGTGGGTTTAGGTTTCCTTCCCAGAAGTTGGGATAGCCCAAGGGACTTTTGGAGTGGAATTAAGGTTCTGCCCCGGAACGAGGGTTACCCCTATGGACTTCTCGAGTGGAATTAGGGTTCTGCCAGGGAATTTGGGATACCATTAGGGACTTTGGGAGTGTAATTAAGATTCCGTCCTGGAAGTAGGGTTACCCCTAGGGACTTTGGGAGTGGAATTACAGTGTCACCCTGGAAGTAGGGTTACCCCAGAAGTAGGGTTACCCCTAGTGACTTTGGGAATGGAATTACAGTGTCACCCTGGAAGTAGGGTTACCCCTAGGGACTTTGGGAGTGGAATTAGGATTCTGCCACAGAACTATGGGTACTCCTAGGGACTTCGGGAGTGGAAGTAGGGTTCTACCCTGAAGTTGGGCTACCCCTCTGGACTTTGGGTGTGGTATTAAGGTTCCACCCTGGAAGTAGGGTTACCTCTAGGGATTTTGGGAGTGGAATTATGGTTCTGTCCTAGAAGTTGGGATACCTCTAGGGACTTTGGGTGTGGAATTAAGGTTCCAGACTGGAAGTAGGGTTACCTCTAGGACTTTAAGAGTGGAATTAAGGTTCCACCCCAGAAGTAGGGTTACCTCTAGGGACTTTGGGAGTGCAATTAGGTTTTGGCCTTGGAAGTAGTGTTATGCCTAGGGACTTTGGGAGTGGAATTGGGGTTCTGCCCTGGAACCAGGGTTACTCATAGGGACTTTGGGAGTGGAATTGGGGTTCTGCCCTGAAAGTAGAGTTACCCCTAGGGACTTTGGAGTGGAATTATCGTTCTGCCCTGGAACCAGGGTTATTCCTAGCGACTTTGGGAGTGGAAGTAGGGTTCTGCCCTGGAACTAGGGTTACCCCTAGGGACTTTGGGAGTGGATTTAGGTTTCCTTCCCAGAAGTTGCGATACCCCAAGGGACTTTGGGAGTGGAATTAAGGTTCTGCCCTGGAAGTAGGGTTACGCCTATGGATTTCAGGAGTGGAATTAGGGTTTTGCCCCAGAAATGTGGGTGCCCCTAGGGCCTTTGGGAGTGGAATTAGGGTTCCGCCCCAGAACTATAGTACCCCTAGGGACTTAGGGTGTGGAATTAGGGTTCTGCCCTGGAAGTAGAGTTACCTCTAGGGACTTTGGGAGTGGAAGTAGGGTTCCACTCTTGAACTAGGGTTACACCTAGGGACTTTGGGAGTGGGTTTGGGTTTCCTTCCCAGAAGTTGGGATGCCCCAAGGGACTTTTGGAGTGGAATTAAGGGTCTGCCCCGGAACTAGGGTTACCCCTATGGACTTCTCGAGTGGAATTAGGGTTCTGCCAGGGAATTTGGGATACCTTTAGGGACTTTTGGAGTGTAATTAAGATTCCGTCCTGGAAGTAGGGTTACCCCTAGGGACTTTGGGAGTGGAATTAGTGTTCCACCCCAGAAGTAGGGTTACCCCTAGGGCCTTCGGGAGTGGAATTAGGATTCCACCCCAGAAGTAGGGTTACCCCTAGGGACTTCGGGAGTGGAATTAGGATTCCACCCCAGAAGCAGGGTTATCTTAAGGTACTTTGGGAATGGAATTACAGTGTCACCCTGGAAGTAGGGTTATTCCTAGGGACTTTGGGATTGTAATTGGGGTTCTGCCACAGAACTATGGGCACCCCTAGTGACTTTGGGAGTGGAAGTAGGGTTCCACCCTGGAACTAGGGGTACCCTTAGGGACTTCCAGGATACAATTAGGGTTTCACACTGAAACCAGGGGTACCCCCAAGGACTTTTGGGGTGGAATTAGGGTTCTTCCACACAACTAGGGGTACCCACAGGACTTCCAGCGTGGAATTAGGCTTCTGCCTTTAAACGAGATGTATCCCTAGGGAGTTTTTGGGCAGAATTAGGGTTCCATCTCAGAACTAGTGGTACCCCTAGGGACTTCTGGTTCGGAATTTGGCTTTCGCCCTGCAACTAGGGGTAACCCCAGGGAATTCCGGTGTGGAATTAGGGTTCCACCCTGAAACGAGGAGTACCCAAGGGGACTTCTGGTGTGGAATTAGGGTTCCACCCTGCAACTAGGGATATCCTTAGGGACTTCCAGGATACAATTAGGGTTTCACACTGAAACCAGGGGTACCCCCAAGGACTTTTGGGGTAGAATTAGGGTTCTTCCACACAACTAGGGGTACCCACAGGACTTCCAGCGTGGAATTAGGCTTCTGCCTTTAAACGAGATGTATCCCTAGGGAGTTTTTGGGCAGAATTAGGGTTCCATCTCAGAACTAGTGGTACCCCTAGGGACTTCTGGTTTGGAATTTGGCTTTCGCCCTGCAACTAGGGGTAACCCCAGGGAATTCCGGTGTGGAATTAGTGTTCTGCCCTGCACAAAGGGGTTCCCTTCAGGACTTTTGGTGTGGAATTAGGGTTCTTCTTACAACTAGGGGTACCCACAAGGACTTCCAGCGTGGAATTAGGCTTTTGCTTTTAAATGAGGTTACCATGCACTCTTAGCTCCATCTCTCTGCTCCTCTTTTTCTCTCTCTTTCCCTCTGTGCTGTTTCGTGTCCCCATCTTTCCTCCCATCCAATTTTCAGTTGTTCTCCCTGTCTGCCCCCCACCGACATCTCTCCCCGTGCCTGTCCTGCTTGCTGCTGCTCTCTCTTTCCCCCTCACTCCTCGTATTTAATTTTCTGGCTGTGTCCTTCATCTTTTTTTTTTTTTTTGTATTCCTCTTTTCTTTCATTTTTTTTTTCTGCTATTCCTTGGTTCTTCTGCCTGTCCTTCTCTTTCTCTCAATAGCTTTCCATCCTGCTTCTCACCAGTATTTTTATTTCCTCTGTCCTGTTCTCTATTCTTATTTTTTTTTTCTCTCTGTCACTCTGTCCTGCTGCCTTCCTTGGACAATTGTGCTTTCTGTAATTCTTTTTTCTTTCCCTGTCTCTCTGTCCTGCTCCCTGTCCCTTTCTGCCTCTCTTCCTCTGTCCTTCTTCCTATTTCTCTTTTATTCCTCTGTTCCTCCTGCTTCTATCTCTATCCTGCTCCATGTCCCTTTTTTCCCCTCTTTGACATTCTGTACTTCTTCTTGTTCCTATCTTTTCTGGCTTGCTCTGTCCCATTGTTTCTTGCTATATCGCTGTCAGAGCCCGGTGCTCTGAGGATTCTTTGCAGCTCTCACAGAAACAGAATTAAGACACAAACATGGTTAGGAGAGCCTGTAATCTTTATTAAGCAACAAGGATAGAAGCAAGAAAGAAAAAGGTAAGAAAATACAAAGAAATAGGCAAGCAAGAGAGAGTGACCACTGCGGATCCAAAGACATCTCGTGGATCCAGTGCCTATGTTCCAGTGGTGGAGGATACTCTCCATCTTAGGTTTTAGTGGTTCTTAAATAGTCTGTTTCTTATTTTCAACAACAAAAGACCTCCTTCTAACAACAGTGGTTTCTATGACAGCAACACATCTTGGGTCTGCACATGACAATTGTATGTTGCTTCCGGTCCTTGTGCGCATACGCCGATACCTTTTGGAGGTCGTTACTTATCGGGTGCCCACATAACGTGGGTGTCCTTTGGTTGATCTGGTATTTGTGCAGGCACAGAAGCCTTTTGTTACAGAACAGAAACTGCAAGCGGCTGTACGGGACATTGCAAGTTGCTGTACAGGATTTCTCATCTTGTTCTGGACAATGTCCAAGCGGTGTTTGAGACAGACATGCTAAGCTTGGTCTGCCACAGTCCCCCATCCAGCCAGCTGTCCCTTTCTTCCTCAGTGTTTTTTCTTTCTCCATCTCTCTGTCCTGCTGCCCATCACAGGTTGGTTTTTTTTTTTTTCTGCCTTATTTTTTATACCTTTGTAGCTCATTGTTACAAGAGCTGACCATTCACCACCGGACTGATGAATGCTGCTCCAGGAATGACTTCTGAGGTGTCCAAGGAAAAGCGGGAGAGTACGGGAACAGAGCCCCTTAGCAGACTCACTCCCACGAGTTATACACATTAATTAATAAATGATAGCTTTCTTTTTGCACTCATGGCTCTGCCTGCAGTCCCTTTGCACTTGATCAGAGGCTGTCATGGAGCCCAAGGAAGGAGTTTACATGTCCTGGGGGTCAGTAACTGTCTGGTGTGTCAGATGGGCTACAGCTGGGGCCGGGGGCTGAATTAGCCCCAGGTGCAGCTGGTGCTGCTGATGGAGGGGGTAGGCAGCCTCTCAGTATAAAGGGGCTTGGCAGGGCATGGCTGTAGGTGGTGGTTGAGTTGTGTCTGTGGAGGAGCTGGTCTGGAACAAGGGAGCACTTACCAGGGCTGTAGTTGCACCCGTGGAGAAGGTGAGCAGGGCCAGGTAAGCCTCGCCTCACCCCCCCCCACCCCTTTCCTCGCTTCTGACTTTAAGAGTGGAATTAAGGTTCCACCCCAGAAGTAGGGTTACCTCTAGGGACTTTAGGAGTGCAATTAGGTTTCCGCCTTGGAAGTCGTGTTATCCACACTGGAAGTCCCTGGGATGTTCCTAGTTGCGGGGTAGAGCCCTACTTCTAAATGGGAAGTCCCTAGGACTAAACCGACTTCTGGAGTGTAACCCTAATTCCACTCCCAGAGTCCCTGGGGATATACCTAGTGCCGGGCGGAACCCTTATTCCACACTGGAAGTCCCTAGGAGTAACCCTACTGCGAGGTGGAAGCCTAATTCCACTCCCAAAGTCCCTGGGGATAACCCTTCTTTTGAGGCTGAACCGCGGTTCGTCTTCCGAAGTCTCTAGGGGTACCCCTGCTTCTGAAGCAGAACCTTAATTACACTCCAAAAGTCCCTAGGGGTATCCCAACTTCCCTGATGGAACCCTAGTTCCACTCGGGAAGTCCCTAGAGGTAACCCTACCTCCAGGGTGGAATCTCAATTCCACTCCCAGAGTCCCGAGGAGTACCCATAGTTCTGGGTCAGAATCCTAATTCCACTCCTGAAGTCCCTAGGGGTACCCCTACTTCCAGGTGGAACCCTACTTCCACTTCCAAAGTCACTAGGGGTACACATAGTTCTCGGGCAGAACCCTAATTCCACTCCCAAAATCTCTTGGGGTAACCCTACTTCCAGGGTGGAAACCTAATTCCACTCACAAACTCCATAGGGGTACTCCTACTTCCGGGACAGAACTCTAAATCCACACTGGAAGTCCCTGGGGATGTTCCTAGTTGCGGGGTGGAACCCCAGTTCTAAATGAGAAGTCCCTAGGGGTAACCCTACTTCCAGGGTGGAACAGCAATTCGACTTCCCAAGTCCCTAGGGGTACACCTACTTCTGGGGCAGAACCCTAATTCCACTCTGGAAGTCCCTGGGGGTACCCCTACTTCCGGGGCGTAATCCTAATTCCACACCTAAAGTCCCTGAGGGTATTCTTAGTTCCAGGGCAGAACCCTAATTCCACTGGAAGTCCCTGGGGATATACCTAGTGCTGGGCGGAAACCCTTATTCCGCCCTGGAAGTCTGTAGGATTAACCCTACTGCGAGGTGGAACCCTAATTCCACTTCCAAAGTCCATAGGGGTACCCCTTCTTTTGGGGTTGAACCACAATTTGACTTCTGAAGTTCCTATGGGTATGCCTGCTTCCAGAGCAGAAACCTTATTCCACTCCCAAAGTCCCTAGGGGTACCCCTGCTTCCGAAGCGGAACCTTAATTCAACTCCTGAAGTTCCTAGGGGTAACCCTAGTTCCGGGGTGCAACCTTAAATCCACTCCCAAAGTCCCTAAAGGTATCCCAGCTTCTGGGGCGGAACCCTAATTCCACTCCCAAAGTCCCTAGGCGTAACCCTGCTTCCGGGATGGAATCTTAATTACACTCCAGAAGTCCCAAGGGGTATCCAAACTTCCCTGGTGGAACCCTAATTCCACTTGGGAAGTCACTCAAGGTAACCCTACTTCCAGGGTGGGACCCTGATTCCACTCCCAAAGTCCCTAGGGGTAACCCTACTTCCAGGACAGAACTCTAAATCCACACTGGAAGTCCCAGGGGATGTTCCTAATTGCGGGGTGGAACCCTACATCTAAAAGGTAAGTCCCCTAGGGGTAAACCTACATTTGAGGACGAACCCTAATTCCACTCCTGAGCTCCCTAGGTGTATCCAAACGTCCGTGGCGGAGCACTTATTCCACATTGGAAGTCCCTTGGGGTAACCCTACTTCCTGGGCTGAACCCTAATTCCACTCCTGAAGTCCCTAGGGGTAACCCTGCTTCTGAAGCGGAACCTTAATTCAACTCCTGAAATCCCTAGGGGTATCCCAACTTCTGGGGTGGAACCTTAATTCCACTCTTCAAGTCCTAGAGGTAACCCTACTTCCAGTCTGGAACCTTAATTCTACTCCCAAAGTCCCTAGAGGTATCCCAACTTCTAGGACAGAACCATAATTCCACTCCCAAAGTCTCTAGGGGTAACCCTACTTCCGGGGGGAAACCTTTCATTACACCCGGGAAGTCACTAAGGGTAACCCTAGTTCCAGGGTGGAACCCTACTTCCACTCCCAAAGTCACTAGGGGTACCCATAGTTCTGTGGCAGAACCCTAATTACAATCCCAAAGTCCCTAGGGATAACCCTACTTCCAGGGTGACACTGTAATTCCATTCCCAAAGTACCTAGGGGTAACCCTACTTCTGGGGCGGAACCCTAATTCCACTCCCAAAGTCCCTAGGGGCAACCCTACTTCCAGGGTGGAACCCTACTTCCACTCCCAAAGTCCCTAGGGCTACCTCTACTTCCGGGGCGGAACCTTAATTCCACTCCCAAAGTCCCTGGGGATACCCCAAAATCCAGGGCGGAACAAAAGTTCTGCCCCGGAACCAAAGTTCCGGCTCACTAGTTCCAGCCGGACCCATTTCGGTGACGGCAGCGGAACCAAAGTTCCGGCTCACTGTTTCCAGCCGGACCCATTTCGGTGACGGCAGCGGAACCAAAGTTCCGGCTCACTAGTTCCAGCCGGACCCATTTCGGTGACGGCAGCGGAACCAAAGTTCCGGCTCACTGTTTCCAGCCGGACCCATTTCGGTGACGGCAGCGGAACCAAAGTTCCGGCTCACTAGTTCCAGCCGGACCCATTTCGGTGACGGCAGCGGAACCAAAGTTCCGGCTCACTAGTTCCAGTCGGACCCATTTCGGTGACGGCAGCGGAACCAAAGTTCCGGCTCACTAGTTCCGGTCGGACTGGAGGAGGTTTTTTTTGCTCTTTTTTTTAAATATATTTTTTTTCCTCATTATTTTTCCCTTTTTTTTCTTTTTTAATTTTATTCCTTTTTTATTTTTCTAAATTTTAAAAATATCTTTTCTCTTTTTCTTTTTTTTGTTATTCCTCTGGTTTGTTTTGGTTTTTTTTTTTTTCTTTTTTGTTTTTTTATGACTTTTGGAGTGGAATTAGGGTTCCGTCCCGGAAGTAGGCGTACCCCTAGGGACTTTGGGAGTGGAATTAGGATTCTGCCCCAGAACTATGGGTACCCCTAGGGACTTTGGGAGTAGAATTAGGATTCTGCCCCAGAACTATGGGTACCCCTAGGGACTTTTGGACTGTAAATAAGATTCCATCCCGGAAGTAGGGGTACCCCTAGGGACTTTTGGTGTGGAATTAGGATTCTGCTCTGGAAGTAGAGTCACGCCTAGGGACATTTGGAATGGAATTGGGGCTCTGCCCTGGAAGTAAGGTTACCCAGAGGGACTTTGGGATTGGATTAGGGTTCTGCTCCAGAACTATGGGTACCCCAAGGGACTTTGGAGTGGAATTAGCATTCCACTCTGTAACTAGGATTACCCCCAGTGACTTTGGGGGTGGATTTAGGTTTCCTTCCCAGAAGTTGGGATAGCCCAAGGGACTTTTGGAGTGGAATTAAGATTCCGTCCCGGAAGTAGGATTACCCCTAGGGACTTCAGGAGTGTAATTAAGGTTCCGCTTCGGAAGCAGGGGTACCCCTAGTGACTTTGGGAGTGGAATTAGGGTTCCACCCCAGAAGTAGGGTTACCTTAAAGGGACTTTGGGAATGGAATTACAGTATCACCCTGGAAGTAGGGTTACCCCTGAGGACTTCAGGAGTGGAATTAGGGTTTTGCCCCAGAAATGTGGGTGCCCCTAGGGCCTTTGGGAGTGGAATTAGGGTTCCGCCCCAGAACTATAGTACCCCTAGGGACTTAGGGTGTGGAATTAGGGTTCTGCCCTGGAAGTAGAGTTGCCTCTAGGGACTTTGGGGTTGGAACTAAGATTCCACCGTGGAAGTAGAGTTACTCCTAGGGAATTAGTGTTCTGCTCCAGAACTATGGGTACCCCTAGGGACTTTGGCAGTGGAAGTAGGGTTCCACTCTTGAGCTAGGGTTACACCTAGGGACTTTGGGAGTGGGTTTAGGTTTCCTTCCCAGAAGTTGGGATAGCCCAAGGGACTTTTGGAGTGGAATTAAGGGTCTGCCCCGGAACGAGGGTTACCCCTATGGACTTCTCGAGTGGAATTAGGGTTCTGCCAGGGAATTTGGGATACCATTAGGGACTTTGGGAGTGTAATTAAGATTCCGTCCTGGAAGTAGGGTTACCCCTAGGGACTTTGGGAGTGGAATTAGTGTTCCACCCCAGAAGTAGGGTTACCCCTAGGGACTTTGGGAATGGAATTACAGTGTCACCCTGGAAGTAGGGTTATCCCTAGGGACTTTGGGATTGTAATTAGGGTTCTGCCACAGAACTATGGGCACCCCTAGTGACTTTGGGAGTGGAAGTAGGGTTCCACCCTGGAACTAGGGTTACCCTTAGTGACTTCCCAAGTGTAATGAAAGGTTTTCCCCTGGAAGTAGGGTTACCCCTAGAGACTTTGGGAGTGGAATTAGGATTCTGCCGCAAAACTATGGGTACTCCTCGGGACTTTGGGAGTGGAAGTAGGGTTCTGCCCTGAAGTTGGGCTACCCCTCGGGACTTTGGGTGTGGTATTAAGGTTCCACCCTGGAAGTAGGGTTACCTCTAGGGATTTTGGGAGTGGAATTATGGTTCTGTCCTAGAAGTTGGGATACCTCTAGGGACTTTGGGTGTGGAATTAAGGTTCCAGACTGGAAGTAGGGTTACCTCTAGGACTTTAAGAGTGGAATTAAGGTTCCACCCCAGAAGTAGGGTTACCTCTAGGGACTTTGGGAGTGCAATTAGGTTTTGGCCTTGGAAGTAGTGTTATGCCTAGGGACTTTGGGAGTGGAATTGGGGTTCTGCCCTGGAACCAGGGTTACTCATAGGGACTTTGGGAGTGGAATTGGGGTTCTGCCCTGAAAGTAGAGTTACCCCTAGGGACTTTGGAGTGGAATTAGCGTTCTGCCCTGGAACCAGGGTTATTCCTAGCGACTTTGGGAGTGGAAGTAGGGTTCTGCCCTGGAACTAGGGTTACCCCTAGGGACTTTGGGAGTGGATTTAGGTTTCCTTCCCAGAAGTTGCGATACCCCAAGGGACTTTGGGAGTGGAATTAAGGTTCTGCCCTGGAAGTAGGGTTACGCCTATGGATTTCAGGAGTGGAATTAGGGTTTTGCCCCAGAAATGTGGGTGCCCCTAGGGCCTTTGGCAGTGGAATTAGGGTTCCGCCCCAGAACTATAGTACCCCTAGGGACTTAGGGTGTGGAATTAGGGTTCTGCCCTGGAAGTAGAGTTACCTCTAGGGACTTTGGGAGTGGAAGTAGGGTTCCACTCTTGAACTAGGGTTACACCTAGGGACTTTGGGAGTGGGTTTGGGTTTCCTTCCCAGAAGTTGGGATGCCCCAAGGGACTTTTGGAGTGGAATTAAGGGTCTGCCCCGGAACTAGGGTTACCCCTATGGACTTCTCGAGTGGAATTAGGGTTCTGCCAGGGAATTTGGGATACCTTTAGGGACTTTTGGAGTGTAATTAAGATTCCGTCCTGGAAGTAGGGTTACCCCTAGGGACTTCGGGAGTGGAATTAGTGTTCCACCCCAGAAGTAGGGTTACCCCTAGGGACTTCGGGAGTGGAATTAGGATTCCACCCCAGAAGTAGGGTTACCCCTAGGGACTTCGGGAGTGGAATTAGGATTCCACCCCAGAAGCAGGGTTATCTTAAGGTACTTTGGGAATGGAATTACAGTGTCACCCTGGAAGTAGGGTTATTCCTAGGGACTTTGGGATTGTAATTGGGGTTCTGCCACAGAACTATGGGCACCCCTAGTGACTTTGGGAGTGGAAGTAGGGTTCCACCCTGGAACTAGGGGTACCCTTAGGGACTTCCAGGATACAATTAGGGTTTCACACTGAAACCAGGGGTACCCCCAAGGACTTTTGGGGTGGAATTAGGGTTCTTCCACACAACTAGGGGTACCCACAGGACTTCCAGCATGGAATTAGGCTTCTGCCTTTAAACGAGATGTATCCCTAGGGAGTTTTTGGGCAGAATTAGGGTTCCATCTCAGAACTAGTGGTACCCCTAGGGACTTCTGGTTCGGAATTTGGCTTTCGCCCTACAACTAGGGGTAACCCCAGGGAATTCCGGTGTGGAATTAGGGTTCCACCCTGCAACTAGGGGTACCCCTAGGGACTTCCAGGATACAATTAGGGTTTCACACTGAAACCAGGGGTACCCCCAAGGACTTTTGGGGTGGAATTAGGGTTCTTCCACACAACTAGGGGTACCCACAGGACTTCCAGCGTGGAATTAGGGCTGTGGTTGCACCCGTGGAGAAGGTGAGCAGGGCCAGGTAAGCCTCGCCTCACCCCCCCCACCCCTTTCCTCGCTTCCGACTTTAAGAGTGGAATTAAGGTTCCACCCCAGAAGTAGGGTTACCTCTAGGGACTTTAGGAGTGCAATTAGGTTTCCGCCTTGGAAGTCGTGTTATCCACACTGGAAGTCCCTGGGATGTTCCTAGTTGCGGGGTAGAGCCCTACTTCTAAATGGGAAGTCCCTAGGACTAAACCGACTTCTGGAGTGTAACCCTAATTCCACTCCCAAAGTCCCTGGGGATATACCTAGTGCCGGGCGGAACCCTTATTCCACACTGGAAGTCCCTAGGAGTAACCCTACTGCGAGGTGGAAGCCTAATTCCACTCCCAAAGTCCCTGGGGATAACCCTTCTTTTGAGGCTGAACCGCGGTTCGTCTTCCGAAGTCTCTAGGGGTACCCCTGCTTCTGAAGCAGAACCTTAATTACACTCCAAAAGTCCCTAGGGGTATCCCAACTTCCCTGATGGAACCCTAGTTCCACTCGGGAAGTCCCTAGAGGTAACCCTACCTCCAGGGTGGAATCTCAATTCCACTCCCAGAGTCCCGAGGAGTACCCATAGTTCTGGGTCAGAATCCTAATTCCACTCCTGAAGTCCCTAGGGGTACCCCTACTTCCAGGTGGAACCCTACTTCCACTTCCAAAGTCACTAGGGGTACACATAGTTCTCGGGCAGAACCCTAATTCCACTCCCAAAATCTCTTGGGGTAACCCTACTTCCAGGGTGGAAACCTAATTCCACTCACAAACTCCATAGGGGTACTCCTACTTCCGGGACAGAACTCTAAATCCACACTGGAAGTCCCTGGGGATGTTCCTAGTTGCGGGGTGGAACCCCAGTTCTAAATGAGAAGTCCCTAGGGGTAACCCTACTTCCAGGGTGGAACAGCAATTCGACTTCCCAAGTCCCTAGGGGTACACCTACTTCTGGGGCAGAACCCTAATTCCACTCTGGAAGTCCCTGGGGGTACCCCTACTTCCGGGGCGTAATCCTAATTCCACACCTAAAGTCCCTGAGGGTATTCTTAGTTCCAGGGCAGAACCCTAATTCCACTGGAAGTCCCTGGGG